>CM062293.1:280530907-281171085 GCA_031216915.1 Pictodentalium vernedei
TTAGGCCTATACACAAATCATAGAAATTTATATTGAAACGCCAGTTATTTTTGTAGATGTTCCATGTGATCAATACTAACAAAACAATTGGAAAATTAAATGAAAACCCACATTTATCTACCATGCACAGCTAGTATTAGACTGTTGGAACCATTTTGTTGTATGGCGGTTAAACCATTCCACAGCTTCACTGATTGATGAATTTCTATAATGTCCTAAATTTTCCACTTTGCCTCATTTGAGCTCAACAGTATGGAACATTCCCAGACTCATTTTTTAGCTTAACTTGACAAAGTCAAGATAAGCTATTGCCATCACGAGTTCTATAAGTCTGTTAGTCCGTGAGTCTGTTTACATTTTTAGCACAGGCTACACCCCGTAGTTCTTGTCCGATCATCATGTGCAGGTTCGAGGGCATGTCTAGAAAGTCCCATTTTGGTCACAATCGACCAACCATAACGGCTGCACAAGCTCGAAACCTGAAAACCTTTAGCGCAATCTGCAGGTCATACTTTACAAAGGAATTTCATTGTAACTTGGTAGGATGACTCCCTATAATGTCTAGATGAGAATGCCCGGGTTCAAGCATCCGTGATGGAGGCAGGGGCACGTTACCCAGATTCCTTTAGCACAGCCTACAGGTTGTATTTATGAAGGGATTTCATTGTAAATTTGTAGGATGACTCGGTATAATGTCTAGATGAGAACGTCCTATTTTGGTTGTGATCAGTCAACCTTTGACGGCTGGACAGACACGTGACCTAGATTTGTTTAGCACAGTCTACAGTTCATATTTATGAAGTGATTTCATTGTAACGTGGTAGGATAACTTGATATGAAATCTAGATAAGACTGTCCTCTTTGGGTCACAATCGATCAGCCATTACCACTGCTTGGGCACATGACCTAGATTCCTTAAGCACTGTCAACGGTTCATTATTATGAAGGGATTTCATTGTAGCTTGGTAGGATGACTCGGTATGATATCTAGATGAGACTGTCCTATTTTGGTTGCAATCGTTCAACCACGACTGCCGGACGGTCACATGACCTAGATTTCTTTAGCAAAGCCTACAAGAAGGATGACACATTTTGGAATGATTTTACTGTAACTTGGTAACATCGGTTGACATAAGTTAAGTGTGAGGACCACATCAAACGTTGCTCTTGGCTACTTTGGCCAACATTTTGACCTCCGCCACCATGATGATGCCAAGATGAAAACAACATCGCAAATCAATGACGTCTCGTAAACTAGAGCTTACATGTCAGAGCTGTAAATATGATGTTCGAGCTATGTCCCACTAAATTTACAGCCCATATACCTAGCCAGTTTGTTAAATTTTATAATTTACCCTAACCATTTGTATCTTTGTGGTGTGCATACAGTATCCAAGAGAGTACCCAGATGGTACACCTGAGAGTGTTACCCCCAGAAAGACCCCCTACCCACCCTCCAAGAGAAATCCCCCTGATATATTATACCCTCAGAGATTTCCCCAGTGACACCCCTCCCATGCAACAATACTGACCACCCCCCTCCTCTGAGAGTGTTCCCCCATGGATATTACCTCCTGGAGAATCCCCCATCGGACGGACTCCCTCCTCTTCTAACACTGATTGATACTGATCCATTAATATGAATATATATATATATACATATGACCCATGCCTTAGATGAATAAGTAGATGTTAATTCTTTACAATGATCACAAGCTAATGCCAGATCGACACTATATGTAACTAATTACAGCCGATAGCAGGTTCGGGAGGTGCCATACACAACCGATAGTGGGTGACATCACTCATTGTGAATACCTTATTGGAATATTCAAGTTGTAATTGTGGTAATGTTGTATTCCAAAGTCCAAATGGCTAATTATCCATGTACGGTGTCGGCTTCTTTGCTTGGCACACATCGAGTCTGGACTATGACCAGTATGAGTCAGTGCCACGGGATGGGGAGTCTCAGGGGGAATTCTATTGGGAGGGAAATACACTGGGGAAGGGGGTACTCTCTCAGGGGATCTGAGTGTGAATTATCTCGAGTGGGAAGTCTGCGGGGGGTACATAATATCCCGGGTGGTTCTCTCCGGGAAAACTCTCGCTTTGGACTATCAGTATCTCTGATGATTTGAAGCTTCAATGCTATTTTACATAGGTGACACTATTGGCCTTTTGTTATGCCCCATGGTATACAATCACTTCCCCATGTAGGAAATGATGGGAAAAGTTCTATGAGAACGTGGAAAACTTGGTACCAACACATACCTTTTCTAGCCTTAAATTAGGGCCCTGCGAATCGGGAAATTTATGTTCGAATCGAATCTCGAATTGAATCGGGACTGATGTCGACATCGAATCGAATCTCGAATCGAATCGGGATAAACTCGAGAAATAACTATAACTGGCATTATCTTGTGCAGAGATGTTCGGAAAGCACTGCGAGAAGAGATCGTTGACATAACTTGACAACTTGGCATTGTTGTAATTTTCTTTCTCGTTGAATGGCCATCCAGATGTTCACTTGGCCCGACAATAAATTCAAGACATAAATATGGACAAATTAAGGTGTTACTGCCCAGAGACATTCAAGACAAACCACTAAATTGAAACATGAGACTTAAAAGCACAAATGTAATACAAGTGGCACATTAATTCCCATGGGTTGAAGTCAGCTACAGCCGCTAACTTCATGTACATTAGCATGCCTAAATACATTATTGTAATGTTTGGTTGTTTTTGTATTATCAGAATTTGGGTCTTGTAGATTTCGGTCCGTTCTCAACTCAATAAAACAGTATACATCAAAAGCAGCGAAGGAATAAACTGTGTTAGTTTCTGCATTAGTTAACTCGAATAGTGACGCAGTGCTCATTCACACAAATTGCTTTTACTTCATTCCAACTTCCAAGTACCAACTCCGAACAATGCAAAGAAACTACAGAGGTTTTCCTCCCACAGTTTTCTAACATAATAATGGGAGCGCTCCAGGTGACATGTCCCCATTATTGTGTTAGAAGATTCCGGGACTGGGAGCAGGCCTTAGGCCCATAGCTGGATATTTCGGTTGTATGGATTCCGCGAATAACTCTCACACGAATTCCTGGAAATCTATAAATAGCGAATTTGCGGTGTGTGGTTTTCTGGGAATCTGAAACTGAAAGTGAAACGACAGAATTTTGCAATGAATTTGACTACTTTCCTGATAGAAACATTAAAACTAGAAGAGTTCGCTCCTTATTTCAACCGATGTCGACATTGTCGAACACTGATTCATTTTCCTCGAAGCTTCGTTTGACTAACGAATCGGCAAACTATTCGAGATCGATATACGAATACCAAAGCGATGTCGACATTGAATCGAATACTCGAAACTTCGCAGGGCCCTACCTTAAATTGACACAAACTCCAATGTTGCTTTTTGAGAGCCCATTCTTTGTGTACTATTGCCCCCCTGAAACACAGGAGCTTGGTGTGCACTCTACTGTTAAGAACAAATTTTTTTCTGTAAATGAATGGCAGGCTGTACAAAACAATGGACGTTCAGACTGTACAAAACAATGGATGTCGGTGTAAATCGTCAGACAATAGATAAATGTGGCATCAGACATTTTGATGTGGATGGGAGAATTTCCCTTTATTTTAACACAGCAAAAGAAACGAACTTTGAGCCCTTAGCGTGACACCTCATTGTCTGCACATATGAAAATGGTGCATGGTATATAAATACCAGACAGTAGCCCTGCTTGTTTTCATTTTTTTTTATGTCGCAAAAAGCGACAAATTATGGATGGCAAATCATGAAAAAGACTGTTGAAGTATACCAAAATAATTGAAACCAGTCAATGGCTGTTTCAGTTATTCTGAACACAGGCTTACAATCGCGTTTTGCAAATGAAAGAGGTCTGCTGGTGTACAAAAAGTTTCGGATTCCAAAGCAAAGCTGTGGTCCATATTGGGTGCACTTAATATTATAACCGAATAATTGAGTACAATTTTTCATACATTTAATTGTACCCTAAAGAAGGAATTTTGTTGAAATATATCACAATTGACCAAAGTCAAGAAACATAAAAAATATGGACATTTATTGGAATGACCCTTTAAGGTCCACAACTCGGGTAAAAAATAGAACAAACTTGTTTTCAAACTTGATCATCATTATTGTAGCATCCAAAATGTACCTAAAATTGTTTTGAAATGGGCGACAAACGACAACCAAATAATCTTTGGAAGAACAATTAGGTATGTTTGTAAACAGCTGTTTGCGGTGTAATAAAAAATGTTAAATGGAAAAAGTTCAAATTTAGTGTTGGCAAATAATATGAAATTACACGCTTAATCAGGGCCAGGGAGAGGATGGGGCAAGGGGGTGGGGGCAAGGTTGTAACCCCGGGACCAAAACTTGAGGGTCCAGGTTTGGCCAGGAGTCCAGAATTCTTGGTTCAGGACTGCCCTCCCACCCCAACTGACTCCTGTTCCGACAGTTAAGGGGGGGGGGGGGGGGGGGGGCATTGTGAATGGAGCTCTGCACTTCACTAACAGTTGTAATTTTGGATTGCAAAAGTCTTGAAGTGATAACTATACAAGTCACTGGATACTCACTGATGAACTTGCGAATTTGAAGCATGCTGCTAAAAAACATCATTTTGACGGCCCAAAAGTGATAAATTTTAAGTAATTTGTATATTTTTTATACTTACCAATGGCCCAGACTAGCTGGTGCTAACTCAATTTAATTCAGGGCCAACACAAATTTTGTCCCCCAATCCCCAAAATTTGCATACAAAACCAAAAAAAATAAGTCCTATCTGGTCCTCCATACTTTTGTTATCTGCACATGCGCAGTATCCAGGAAGGTACCGAAATTGGCACCAACCATCATTCTTTCTACAATGCCTGCTAATTGTTATCATCAGCGGGGAGGTATGAGTGCCCACTCATGGGAGGGCCATCCCGTCTGGGCCATTGGTAAGTATAAAAAATATACAAATTACTTAAAATTTATCATATTTTTATACCACAACCAATGGCCCAGACTAGCTGAATCGTAAAAAGGCTAGAGGGCCTAGGACTTAAAGGAAAATCCAATCTCTCAATTACTTTGATAAAGGATAGCTCCTACAGAAGAGGAGAAAACATAGGAATTGCATATGTCCTTCTCTTTTACAAGAAAAGAGAATGGCATAACACCAACAATGTAATTGAGAATTACATAATTTCTTATGCCAGCATAACCCATTATGCTAATTCGATGAAGGAAACCAATATATAAAGATAGTCCAGAGAATGAGACTCTTTATACTCATTTAAAAGTGTCTGAGGATTGTATATTAATGCTCGTATGACACGCGACATATACAAATGCTTCACAGTGAGCTACACTTTAAAAACAGTACATAAATGAGACATAGTTATTGCTTCACACTGAGCTACACATTAAAACTACCCAGCACCGACGCTAGACTACTGTCTCTGGAGGACGTATTCCCTTGCTTTTCACTCTAAAGCCAGATAACAAAAGGGAAAAACCGCCCCCCCCCCCCCCCCTTTCCCCTTGTTCGGAGGTAAAATACCACAGAACGAAGAGTACAGCAGAATGGCGTCAGTGCTCGAGCAGGCTGCCTGAAGACGTTATAGATGAAATATTAATGTGCGACATTCTGAGGAACAGAAAGAGGACCCAAAGATCTAAGGTCACTAGAGATGGATTCTAAATTTCTAAGGTAAAACTTGGTAAATGAAGAGGGCTGTGTCCAGTAAGCAGCCTTCATAAGATCAGTAATGGCTATACTGTTAGAATAAGCCCAAGACGTGGACAGTGCTCTAACCTCATGCGCTGAAATCTTGTTGACAGAACGTTGATCTGAAGATAGACTTTCGTAGACAATACATATTGCCAACTGAATCCATCTAGCGATAGAATGAACAGAAATATCTTTTCTGTTAGGAATCAGAGAAAGAAAGAATCGTTTTCGTCCCTTTCTAATAAAATCTGATCGCTATTTATAAATGCGCATTGCTCTAACTGGACACAGCAAGGGTCTACGGTTATTCGAGGACGGTAAAGCCTTAATGACAAAAAGCTCCGGCCGCTTATCTAGAATCTGTATCGTAGCCAAAAATCCCACTTCCGTAGTGAGGGTAATAGTATTACCCACACCACGGTAATGGGAATCATCAACAGATAATGCATGCAGTTCACTAACTCTTCTGACAGACGCAAAGGCTAAGAGAAACACCGTTTTATAGGTCAAGAATTTGAAGTCTACATTGTCTAACGGCTCAAAAGGAGCTTCTTGAAGCTTCAACAGACCCCAAGCCAAATTCCACTTAGGAATTAATCTGAGGGTTCTAGGTCTATTAATAGAGAAATTTCTAACTAGTTTGGATAAAGAAGTATCTGGTCCAATAGCCAAGTTATCAGGATGCGCGTAAGTATCTGATAACATAGACCTATAGCCCTTAATAGTGACGGGCTGCAGTTTGAGTTCGTCACACAGGTAGACCAGGAAATTGGCAGTCTGTGGAATGGACGGATCATATATGTCTATCGACTGATCCATACCCCCAATGGAAGAAACCCTCCACTTCGCTGCATAATTCAACGAAGAGGAGGCCCTCCTACAGTTAGAAATTGCGTCCACTGCTCGGCTTGTAAAATGTTCTTCGTGCAAGAAGGACCACACAATGGAAATACGTGAAGGTTGAGACGCATGACTTCCCCTGAAATAGAAGATCCCCTTCCGGGGAATGTCCCATAACAGACACCTGAGAAGATTGATCCAAGGTTTCTGTGATGACAGAGGTGCTACTAGCAGGATTTTGCAGTGAGACTGTTAACAGAATCTGCTGAATCAACAGAGCTGGAGGATAAGCATATCCTAACATTCCGTCCCATGAGATCGACAGAGTGTCTACTGCCTAATCTCGGTGATCTGGACATGGCGACACGAACGTCGGTAACTGATTGTTTAGGTGTGTCGCAAAAAGGTCTATCATGGGACGATCCCACTGGTAGCAGATCTGACTGAATAATTCGCTTGTTGAGAGTCCACTCCGAGGGCAACAGGCAACCTTTCCGAGAGAGCAAGTCTGCTTGCTAGTACGTTCAGACAACCCGTTATATGACGGACTGAGAGATGAATGTGATGATTCAGAACGAATAGAATCTTCTCGGTTAATTCACATAACAGAATCGAGTGAGTGCCACCTTGGTTCCTGAGGTAAGCAACTACTATCGAGTTGTCCGAAAGAATTTGAACATGGACGTTCACTATCTGATGAATCCAATGTTGTAGTGCTGGCCAAATTGACATCATTTCCTTGATGTTTATGTGCTTTTCTAGGAACCGAGAGTCCCAAAGACCCTGACACCTCAAGTCTGCGGGACTTAGAGTCGGGGCCCCAGCCCATCTGACTCGCATCTGTCATAATCGTGAAAGCCGAATCAGGCAGTTGAAGTGGAACTCCCTGAGTTAACCACTGAAGATCTGCCCAAATATGAACCTTTTGTTTTACTAGGTCCGTTAAAACAATACTGGTTTCAAGTGAATGTGTCTTCACACTCCAGTTCTGAGTCAAGAATATCTGGAGGGGATGCGTGCATAGGCGACCCATCGGAATAAGATCCGCAGCTGCTCCGCACAGTCAGTCGCATAAACTCCCTCACTGTTATTGTGGGAGAGTTTAGACAAAAGCGAGCATAACAACTAACAATTTCGCTCTGGGTAATGGCAGACGAATCAGATAGTTGTGAGTCTCGAAGCTCATTCCCAAGTAAATGAACGACTTGGACAGAGCTAGATCCAACTTTTTCTCGTTTACTATGAAACAGAGATATTGGAACAATTGCAGCAGACTCTGAACATCGTTCTGAAGAATAATTCTGTTGCCGTATCTCTGAAGAATGTCATCCAAGTAAGCCGATGTTACCACAGACAAATGAGCTCGAAAGTATGACATTACCGAGCCCATTATTCGAGTGAAAGCACAAGGAGCCAGGTTCAGACCGAAGCACATTGCTCTGAACTGATAAACCTCTCCTTGCAGGCAAAACGCAGGTACTTTCTGTATGCCGGATGTACCAGGACATGAAAGTAGGCATCCTTTAGATCTATGCTTGCCGCATAGTCGTCCACTTGAATGCTCGCTCTTACCGACTGAATGGTTTTCATATAGAACTTTGGAGCCACGATTAACTTGTTTATCCAGCTCAAGTCTATTACCGGTCAGAACGAGCCGTCTGGCTTCGGTATGAGGAACAGGTGACTGTAAAAACCTTGAGAATTTTGATTCTCGACGACCTCTATTGCTTCCTTTAATAAGAGAGCCTGTACCTCCACTAGGAGAGACTCTCTTTTGAAAGTATCCGCCGGAAGATTTATCCAACACGGACATCTTGTAAGTGGGGGTTTTGCTCGGAATGATAGCCATAAGCCTTCCGAGACTACACTTCTCACCCACTGATCTTCCGTGACTTCTATCCAGTTTCTCGCGAAATTTGATAACCTTCTGCCAACTGGCAAGCAATAGAGGTCTTGTCCATCACCTGTATGACTTACGAGAGGAGAAACTACGTCCTCCCTGCGAAGAACCTCGTCTGGTCGGCTTAGTGGCATCTGACCTATAGTCTTGATGAGACCTACACCCTTTTTCCCAAATCGCTATACTGACGACCTCCGGAGTAATTATAAGAGGGTTTCTTGTACCCTCGCGAGGAGTACCCTTTGATGACTTAGAAGCGGAACAGCCTTGCTTATCCCGGTCTGCTGAAGCGTGTTGATGAGACACCGACTTCAATAGCAGTGCACTGGAAGCTTTCTTTGTAGCCTGCTCATAGACTAACGAAAGCTTATTGTCAAACAGAGTATGTCCAGAGAACGGAGAGAGCTTTTCACCTTGTCATCTATAAGTGATGGCGACGCAAGGACAGCATCACGTCTGATCAACTCCCAATTTGCCACTGTCACGGCGGAGTTGTATGTGACATACATGACTGCCCTGGAAAGAACTCTAAGCAAGGAACAAACATCCTCAAATTTCTTCTGATTAAGACGCTGTGCCATAGCTCTGGTAAGGTGATCTGCGTAGGACACCGCGTCCAAATGCGCTCTATTGGATAAAATAGCACATTCCATCACTTCCAAGAGTATATTGAATGATGCAGGTAGGGACATATCTAAATTCCACGGCCTGCTCATCTAAATGCAGAGGAGCTCTCTGGACATCTTCTCCAACCGTTTTAAATGAACGTGGTCCAAGGAACGGTATATTTATGGAAGATGTCGATAAGAAACTGCCTTTCCTCTTAGCACTTGACAGGTTGAATATGGCATCGTCAACATGGCCGAAGGCCTGCGACACCTGTCTAGACTGTGTCGGGAAGGAAAGAACGTCCTCTTTCCTCCGCATGAAGTCTGCGTCCAGAGACGACAGCAGTTTCTCTCTACTAGTCGCAGCATGCTGATCAGGTGGAACAAATTCAGGATATTACTGATGAATAAAATCCATCGCTACCATATGCTGTTCCGAAAGGGAAGGGTAATCCTCTTCCTTGTCCATTCACCATCTGACTGATTCAGCTGTGACATTCGATCCATCGCATCTGCATGTGCAGATGACTGGACCGACCCAGCACCATCTGACAGCTCACCACCCGAGTCTGCGGAAGGCTGCTCTTGCATTTGCTGGGATGCTGCGATCAGCTGTGCAATCTGTGACAGCAAGTCTGTTACCAAAGCTTGAGGAGCAGCACTCTTCTGTTTTTTTGCTTCTTGCTGCTCCTGGGATGAAGATCCGGAGATAGGTCTCTTTTCTGAACATCCCGATGATTGAAGCCTCGGATTGCTAGCTACCAGATGGTCCGACTTCACGGGCAAAGACAGGCTCTGTCTTTGCGCAGCTGGCTGGATATCCGAAGTCGGGTAGCTAACATGTGGCCGTGTGTGCTTTTGTAATGTAGCGGAGGAAGCCGTGACTGTAGCCGATCCCGGCTGCAGTCTAGACAGAGCGTCCTGAGCGGCGGGTGTGGACGTATGCTCTAGCTCGTGCAAATTTCTCAAAACAACATTTGGCCCCAAATGTTGGTGGGTTAGAAAGGAGCCTCTCCTGCTCGCGGTCTTGTCAGACCCCGTCAAGCCTCCAGAAAAGAAACTTGCTGACTTCCTCCCTATTTCCTTCATCGGTGGGTGAGCTTTTGATTTTGAGGTGCTCGCTCTACCCAAATCTATACTTCCTTCGATCGCAACAGTCTTACCTGGTGTCACAGCCCCCATGGACGGAGTAACCGCATCACTGGTCGAGCTAGATGCTTGCAAGGGTTTAAGAACACTAACTAGAGGCCTTATCCCTTGTTTAATATTCATGAGCACCTTTGCAGCAAGCTCTGTTTACTCATCAGAGCGCGACAATGGTAGCACACTTCGGATGGGTGTCACAATACCATCACCATGTTCTTGTTCCTCTGAAAAAGAAACTGAAAAACTTGAATTATCTTGCGGTGAGAGTTCCAGCATAGGAATCTCACTGCCAACAATGTACCGTGACACCCATCTCCAATGTTTGTCATCCCAATGTACACATATAGGACAAGAATTCGTAAGCATGCATCGATTACAGGCAAGGCAACAAGCATGTAAATTCGAGGTAGACTTCCTCGCCTTGCATTTAGAGCAGAAAGCTTTCATAATTACAATCAAAATACAAAGTCCATAGCACTCCTATAAACTCCACAATAAATATATGATAAAGATACATGAATAATAGCAATCAAAATTAAATTCGAAACATTAAACAAAAAACTTTTCGAAAAATTTTTGAAAAAATGCATAAATTGCCCAAGGGAACATGATGAGCCCAAGGGCATCCCGATAGAGCCTAAGTGTGGACAAAATTCACACTTAGGCTCTATCGGGATGCCTGCTGCTTGGAAACAAATGATCCAGTCCAATGAATGGACCTTCTCCGTACGTGCACCCATAGTTAATGGGTTCCCAGGAGACGACAAACTGGCAGCGAAACTAACTGAATTATAATCCATGTATCCTACAGTAATATAATATTAAATACTATATATATTTGAGGACGTTGCCAATGTAAACAACATCAAAGGAAAAAAACGGAAACAAGACATCAGGCACACAAAAGGGCCCAAAGTCAGTAACTTAACTTTAAATGCTACCAGATGCAAAGCTAGATCTTCATTCAAAGAAAAAACGATACATCGGATAGAAGATGATTGACCAAAACAACCTAACACCCCTAGGGTGAGGACGTAACCATGGGGATAAACATTCTGTAATATAATCCAAAGAAATTTAATAAAAATAGCCAAAAAGCTTAGGAGTTTAACAGGAGGACTTCTAGGAAGGAGAGGGAAGGAACACTTAACAAACAGTGGATTAATCATTAGCAAGAATGATAACGTCAGGCGTATGTTCCGAAATTGGGAAACATGAAATAATTTTTATAATTATTATAAAGTTACAGCCCTGAACGTTTGAAACCACCGTTGGTCACTTCCATCATTCATTTACAGCCTTAGATCCACCAATTCATTCATTGATTTGCATCTGGCATCCTCAAAAAAGGAGATTTTAAAGCACAGATGTCAGATCATTGTTACTGACTTTAGGGCCAAACAAAGAATGATGGTTTGCGCCAATTTCGGTACCTTCCTAGATACTGCGCATGCGCAGATAACAAAAGTATGGAGGACCAGATAGGACTTATTTTTTTCGGTTTTGTATGCAAATTTGGGGGATGGGGGGTGGGGGGGGGGGGGAATTTGTGTTTGGCCCTGAATTAAATTGAGTTAGCACCAGCTAGTCTGGGCCATTGGTTGTGGTTATAAAAATATAATGTGATTTTCATCCTAAAAGCTGCCAGAAGTCTCCATTCAATAACTGATTTTAGCATCTTCTGGGGGAGGGGTGTGGGTTTAACTCTCCCAAGCCCCTTATCATCTCATGCACCTTTCGCACTCGCAGCAGATGCCATCGGCAGTATCCCGACACTTTCAAAAAGGGGGGATCACATTATTTACCCTGGGGCCTGAATATCCTCTCCCTGCCCCTGAGCTTAACCTATTTTGTTCTACAGGTTGCATGAAATATCCGACAGTCTATACTTTTCTTCAGCAAACAGGAAATGGTTTGGCTCCGATTTTATTCCCTGGACTTAATGGGTTTTTTTGTAGTATGGGCAGGGCATTTCACTTGAGCCAATTATATTTGTTCCATGCATCATACAGTGTTCGACATTCGGTCAAATTTTATAATGAAGTCAAACGCGGAGTGAATTCTTATTTACCCTGAGATTATAAATTGCATTCCGAGAAAGAAATTAATGCTACACACTTTTTTATAGTCCAAAATGCCAGATATTATCTTCACATGGGATCTGTTTTGATGTGATGAATCATTAGACAATTCCAGAGCATGTTATTGGACTTAATCAAGCATGTTGTTATTCACAACGGGACAAAATCCTCAACTGATCAGACAGATAATCGGCAATTGATGATCGGTAGTTTTCGCAATTCATCAGTCAGTGAGAGATCAGATAGTGTCTTCATCAAATGGGTGTATTATTTCACTCTGAGTGAGTTAATAACCTTCATTCAAACTAATTGTTGTTAGTTAATCGTGTATCTTCAAATACGCATATCATTTGAAACTAAAACTTTTTGGAAATTTACAAAACAACATTTGAAGCCAAATTTTCTGGGCAGGGCTGAAAATGAAATCTTTAGCATATTTACTTTCGTCATGTGTATGGTAAAGTCTGTATTTTATGTTTTTGTAAAGGTTTAAAGTCAAAAAAGCTCAAACAAATTCAATGTGCGATAAAACTGGCATCTAAAAATAGAAATGCATCGCTTTGCACTCCGCCACGTCCAAAAAGGAGATTTGTCTGCTTATACACTGTGGATATGACTATTATATTAAGTAAAGAGTTTAAAGTCATAAGCTTACCTTTAAGACTTCCTTTGTGTTTATGCTTCTTAGATCCAACACCAGATACATCCCATGTAATCATTTTGTACAACACTTCTAGATGATCATGTATAAAGAGAATTGATTTCACCACCTGTATCATTGATTCTATACATTTTCTTAACACATCAGATAAGGACGGACCTTTCAAATCTGTAGCAGAAGTCTTCAGAAGACTTTCTAAGCTACGAGCCTTTCCTTTGCTGAGCTTTCTCTGAAGAGTATCATAGATGCCTTGTTCACTGGCTGACAAAGATGGCTTTTTGATTTGTAACTTCTCCATTAACTCTTCCCATATTTCATCTACTAAAGCTGACATTTCATCTGTAAACTTTTCCAGATACATTTCATGGAGAGATCTGAATATATTTATAGATTTTTTAAAAACACCTGAGTTAATTACAGAAAAATCCTCGTCAACCATACACACAACAACCCTAGCTAGTTCTTTACAATTGCTTGCAACATCAGAAAAGTTGTATTGTTTCTCTGGCTCTTCAGCTAGCAATCTGTTAAAACACTGATCTAACTGTAGCTGCCTCACTGATTTGTATCTCTTCCATACTTCCTCAGGTGGATACAGAGCCATTAGACTCTGTAGATAGTCAATACGTTTGTCCTCAAATACATTCAATGTATGATCTGATGTAAATGTGGGGAGCTTTGATAACCGATCAACAAAATATCTTCTAAAATGTAAAGCAATCTGTTCCCATTGATTAGTAATTAGTTGTTCTGTATCATCATCAGTGGCATTGAGTGAGGCTAATGAAGCAGAAGCAGCATCAACACTCATTCCACACAAAGGAAGTGAAATTCCTTCTTTAGATGACAGGGTTAATAATTCCTCCAAAAGAACTTCTTCAATTCCTGGGTTTGATTTCAAAATAGAACTCTGAAAAAGATATATGTTACATCTGGTGAAAACACAAATAAAAAGCCTTTATGTATTTTCCAGCTAGCAGAGTGAGTGGTAGAAGCCATTATCAGGATTCTACTGAAAAGTACTGAAAGCAACTGTAGTGGCTTTACACTGCATACATCAGCATGTGGTTTGCTCAGCCAGGGTTTCCACTAGGCCAGTTTTAGGTCTGGTAACTGGAACCATGATGCCCCTTGCTTCTAGTGGTTAGGAAAGTACTTAAATTCACCTTACCTACAACTTTTGCGACCAAAACTTTAAAGATAATCCACCCTGCATATGTGCAATGACATAAAATCAGTCGGAGACAAGCACAGACAACTCTCTGCATAAAGGTCATGAACTGGAATTTACATTATTCCATTTACGTCATAATTTTCATTACAAGAACCTCTCTCCTTCAGAAAAATTAATTGTTAATTTTAATAAAAATCCAAAATACACTTACACGTGCAAAATGCATGTGGCTATGTTTTATTGGTCAAATTGTGTTAACAACTGAGACCTATGGTTTGGCAATGGTCGGTATGCATTCAGGCATACGGGCGTCCTCGCACTGTTAGCACAATAACCTGAACAAACGTTCTCCGTTTGGATTAATATTTGGCATACAGGTCTTTTCCAATAATATCTTGAACAAGTTTGAAAACTGGCCCGGCCTGGTTTTTCGTTACTGAGTTATGGCCCCTAATTAGTCATTTTAAAAAAATTTTGAGCTCGTTAGCAGAATAACTTGAACAAACATTCTTCGATTTGACTAATATTTGCCCATACAGGTCTTTTGCAATAATATCTCAAAAGAGTTTGAAAACTGGCCCGGTTTGATTTTTTGTTACAGAGTTATGGTTCTTAGTTAGTGAATATTTTCAAATTTTGGGCTGTTAGCGCAATAACTTGAACAGACATTTTCTAATTCGATTAATATTTGCCATACAAGTCCTTTGCAATAATATCTCAAGCAAGTACAAAAACTGGCTCAGCTCGATTTTTTGTTAGAGTTATGGGCCTTAATTCATCAATATTTATAAACTTTGAGCTCATTAGAGCAGTAACTTGAACAAATGTTCTCCGATTTGACTAATATTTGCTATTAGTGATGGGCCGATCATCGGGAAATATAATCGGAAGACACCGATTACAGACCATCGGAAAATAATCGGTAGTCGTCGGTAAACATCAGCACACCTGATTATAGTATGGAACTTTCCCACGTTGCACCACCGCACACCTACTTTCAAATCACATAGTGTGAAAAACATGCACCTGGCCTCTATAAAATCACCCGCCTAGATAGTCACCTTGCATGTGAATGAACACTAAAACTGAAACAAAAAGTAGTAAATTACAGGTAATAACTGTTTGCCTCTCCCCACACCTTTGTCTACTGTGTCTACATGACAGTCGATTTTCTCACTGAAAACTGAAACATTTCCAGTTTTAATTCTGGCTCCTCATTTTTTTAATGTGCATCTCGTGTTATAGCAAATGAAACAAAGTTCAAAGGTTAATTTATTGAATTTTATTCATAAAATATAGTAAGGTGAATTGTGATTGGCTAGCAAGTGGTGAAATCATCTGCTACAACCAACCGCATTGCTTGTACCAAATAATGTCACATGTTTATCTTTCTGTGGGCTATGGACGTTTCGGCCTTGGGACATTTCGGTCCACTAAATAATTCCACGTTGTTTATCTTTGCGTGAAATAGGGACATTTCGGCCTTGGAACGATTCGGCCCTGAGACGTTTCATAGTTTCAGCATGAGTCGTTTCAGCCTCAGTATACTCTGTGTCGACATTGAAGTCCCTGAATAGCGAACTAAAGCTTTGCTGCTACAAAATAAAAGTGAAAGAAGGTAGAGTATCCCCCCCCCCCCCCCCCACACCTTTAACCTTTGCCTGAATTGCATCATAGCCTGCAGTAGCACTTTCCATGTGTATCTGACGCACACTGGACAGCTGGACTCGTCTCTCGTAATGCATGCTATACAAAACAATAACAGACGACGTCGCAGGAGCGTAGACAGTAGAACCAAAAAAATATTGGAGGAGTGGGGTATCTGGGTTGGGTGCTTATCGGGGCAGTCAGTTTTCAATCTGAGAAGAAAAAAAAATAAGGGTAGGGGCAACCAGCGAAAAAATATTGTGGGGGGGGGGGGGGGGGGGGTTTAACTAGTGATGTAATGTGGAAACACTTCCTTCTCTCTTTCCCTACGCCACTGTGGTGTTGCCCTTATTTCGGGGGCCCGATGTGGATTCCAAAGTTGTTGTTACGTGCAATTTATTAAATTTTATTTAAAACAACATGAGGTTCAAGCCTTTGAAAAAAATCACACTTCTCAGCAATTTGAAGAGTGTGAATTTTTGCTCGCATGCAGTTTTATAAAGCAAGCACTTCCCGTGTTGTGTCCTTGGGCAAGACACTTTACCAGGATTGCCCACATGGGTGCACAATGACGCTGTGTGCTGAGACGTACTGCGCGCCGAGGTACACATGTCTTCAACCTATTAACTCTGCCTGTGCTGTGCAGTGCGTTCTGCGTAGTACTGCTATGTAGTTGTGACACTGGAGAACTGGCAGGTGCTTGTCAATGCTTGATGGTTCCCTCCAGGTACTCCGGCTTCCTCCACCCGTAAACCTGTCACCGACACAATATGACCCTGGCTGTTAAAGTATCGTTAAACACCAATTAAATAAAAATAAAATGAATAAAAATTAAAATAAAGCAAGCACTGTAAACCTCTTCTATATTTGACCAAAATTGCTCCCGCAACACAAACAATGAATTTTCATCACAACAGTTCAAGGGACACGGAATCAGTCAGCGAGCGTCATAGTCACTTTCACTGACTTTAAAACTCACTTGAAGTTGTTTTGATGACCTGCTTCAAAGAGAGTGCCACCTTTGAGTAATCATGATCATTTATTTTATTAACAATCAATACATGATGTCAGAGATTGTGTCAGCCATGCACATGGCATCAAAGAATTTACTGAACCAATGTCACTCATTGAAGTTCAACTGTTGATATTTGTGACCTGTCACAGATTTATACCAGCCTGTGATTGGAAAGCCTGAATGGGAAGCACAGGCCATTTATCAATTGTCAGTACGTGCCATACTGCCAGCTCTCTAGTCTCTGTGATTCGTGTCTACGATAGTTATACTTATTTACACCATAAATTATGGCGACCTCAGAGGAAAACTGCTCCGATCCCAAACTTCAACTTACCGAGTCACAACCAGTTTCAAAATTGCAATCGAAAAGTATGCTATGGGACTACTTTAGTGTAAGCTCCCCACAAGATAGAAAGGCTAAATGTTCCATCTGCAATGCCATGATAGCACGTGGAGGTTCGACCATACAAAGTTTCAGCACAACCAATCTACACAATCATCTAAGGTGTTTGCATGGCAGGAAATTCAAAGAACTGGAAACTAAAGACAAGGAACAGCAAGATAAAAATGAAAAATACAAAAGAAGAGAGTGCTTCGACGTCTTCAGAAATAAAGAAGACATATCAAATGAAAATTTCAGACGCGATGATGAAACAAGTTCCTTGGGGGCCAAGTGATCCACAAAGGACAGCACAGAATAAACTTTTGGTCAAGTTAGTGGCGATTGATTTGGAGCCATTCAGTATCGTTGATCGCGTGGGGTTTTGGAGGCATAGCCATGGCCTAGAACCACAGTACACACTCCCTGATAGGACACAGCTCAGTCGGACTGAAATTCCTGCTTTATATAATTAAGTTGTCGAAAAAATAAAACAGGAACACCTTTGTGAAGAGACAGCACTGGCAATCACGACAGACATATGGTCATCTTCTCACGGTGCAAGCAGTTTAATGAGCCTAACATGCCATTGGATCAATGAAAATTTTGAAAGGAAGAGCTGTGTTCTGAATGCTTCGTCTTTACCGGGCAGTCACACTGGAGAAGCAATAGCTGCAGAAATCCAACGCATGCACACTCAGTGGGATATTCCAGAAGAGCATGTATTGGTCATCGTTCGCGATAATGCCGCAAATGCTGTGCGTGGATGCGAGTTGACAGAGTTGAACCATCTCAGTTGCTTTATCCACACCTTGCAGCTGGTAGTGAAAGATGGGATGGGCACACAGAGAACAATAAACGACATGCTGACGATATCAAGAAAAATCGTTGGGCATTTCAACCATTTGCCGTTAGCATACCACAGACTGCACCAGATTCAAAGCAAACGTGGGCTGCCAGAGCACAGCCTCGTACAGGAGGTTCCAACAAGATGGAATAGCAAGTTTTATATGCTAGTGGGTAATGGAACAGAAATTGGCACTGGTTGAATATGGCACTATGATATACCTTTGATGACTCCTAATCAGTGGTCACTGGCACAGACTCTTATACAAAATCTGCGACGTTTTGAATACTTCACCAGAGAAGCATCTGAAGCTAATGCCAGTGTGTCGATGATAATTCCCTCTGTATCATTTCTTTCAAGAGCCTTGGCATCACACAAAGATGACAGAGGAATACAAACGATGACAGATGAAATGCTGACATCATTCAGAAGAAGGTACAATATGGAGTCGAATAAAATGTTAGTGCTTTCGACTTTTCTAGATCCACGGTACAAGGATCATTTCTTTGTGGCGAATGAAGATAAAACAAAAACAACTAAAGATAAAGTAAAGAAGTGGATAGAAGAAGAAGATTCTATGCTGAACAAAAATCAATCGAAATCATCAGAGCAAAGTAGCAGTTGCAGTTCGTTGATTTTGGAGGAGAAAAAAACGAGAGTAGTGCTAAGAAACTGAGAACAGAGTCAAAGAAACTGGTTGATACAGAGTTCGCAGAAACGTTGCAAGAGAAAGGTTTGTGTGCAAAAGCCCACTCTAAAACAGTTACTGTTGAGGACGAATGTGCTGCTTACCAGAATGAACAGTTGTTGGACAGAGCGGGCGACATTTATCAGTGGTGGACAGTAAATACTAGTCGCTATCCGAGATAAAGTAAATATGCCAGAAAATTCTTGGCCACTCTGCCATCTAGCGTGCCGAGTGAAAGACTTTTCAGTGAGGCTGGCGAGCTCTACGATAAAAAGAGAAACAAGATAGATCCGAATAAAGCAGAGATGATTCTTGTTATTAGAGGCAACATTCCTCTGTTGAACTTTGAGTGTTGAGAAACATTGAGATTTTGAATTTGTGAACGTAGTTTCATGACACTAAATTAGGAAAGTTCTGCAGACGATCAACCATGTGACTTGAAAGTGATTTGGTGGTTGATTGGTTGTTACTAAGCATTCAGTGAGAGGTCACTCCTGGAGTTACTAATTACATGTTTGAGGTTTTGACTTTTGATTAAAATGTTTTAATAATGAAAACAGTGTCAGTCTGTCGGTTTCTAGACGTCTCGGGTATAATGTTCTGTATGTTTCGTACCCAGAAATTATAGGTACGGAACGTCCAACTGTGGGCAGAGATTTGAGTACGAAACAACCGGAGATTCGAGCTGTGCGACCCACAAAATTAGCGTTAAATCAAAATCATCGAGAAATCATCCAGAATAGAGCAGAATTTACCGTTGATTCGTCCATTGCGATCCGTGACTCATCAGTTATTTCCATTCACGACGAATCGCCCATATTCTATGACGATTGTGAAATCATGGCGAATCGATCAGTAAGTTAGTAACCCCCAGTCAGTCACAGCTGTCTTCATTTAGACCTTAGTGAGCTGATCTTCATAGAAGTTCATTCAGCAATTGATAAGCTTGAGTGGTCAGTCAGTCTTGGTATTGTAACATTGTCTATTCAGTCGTAAGTGTGAAATAGAAGTGATTAGGGTACTAAGGGTAGGTCGTTGTATTTCAAACTCAGGCTACGACTGAAATTCAGATTCTAAAAAAAAAACCCCACTGTTACACTAACACAACCGACTTTCCAAACAAGCTTATTAATTGAATTAATTAATGAAAGACAATGTTTATATTGTTTCGAAATGAGCTTGAGAAGTTGCAATACAAGTTATGTAATGTTATTTTACATTTACTAACTTTAATTTTAACACTGCATTGAATGTCAGCATTATTTTTTTATTCAACTGTAATAATCGGTAATCGGATCGGAATCGGCCGATTATTCAGCCTTAATAATTGGTAATCGGTACACAGGTAAAAACCATGATCGACTCATCACTATTTGCTATACAGGTCTTATGCAATAATATCTCAAGCGTGTTTGAAAACTGGCCTGGATAGATTCTTCATTTTAGAATTATGGGCCACAATTAGTCAATTTTTATGAAGCTCATTAGCGCTATAACTTGAACAAATGTTATCCAATTTAACAAATTCTTGACAAACAAGCCCTTTGTAATAATATCTAGGGCGAGTTTGAAAACTGGCCCGGTACGATTTCTCCTACAGAGTTATTGGCCTTAATTATTTATATTATTTATTATTTATTTATAGTCTATTTTTACGAATTTTGAGCTCGTCAATTTTTACGATCTTTGAGCTCAGCGTGATGACATTTCTGTTTTTCAAAGTAATGGAAATTCTCAGAATTCAGTGAATACTCTCTGCAAAAGATAACACAAAGGAAACAAAAAGGAAGAATGGATATGGAAATCAGGTCAGGTGACCATCTTGTCGATAATTTGCATAACCTCTACAGGGTTTTATAAATGAATGATTCTGGGATTTAGAGTTAGCTCCTTTGGAGCACAAATGTCAACATTTCAAGCTAGTTAACTTGTGAAATGGGTATCTGTCTTTCTGAAAGTAAAAGGTGTGTTCTAAAGTTCTCAACTTCTTGATGGAAATGAAAAACAAATTTGACATGACGGTTGAATCATAAATTATGTCACAAAAGGCATCATTGTGACTAAATGTTTTAGCAACACACACTCCCATCTCCCATATCTATGCCCATGGGGTTGAATTGACTTTTTGCAGACTGCAGATGTAATTTTTTGTTCATCGAATTTACAGGAAACAGTCACAATACAGTTTTATTTCATTTCTAGTTCACTTGTTTGTTATTTAACATGTTTTAGTACTCACATGACATGTACCAGTTTAATACATAAGGTATGGAAAATATATATTGTGTTACCAAAACCAAACCGAAACCGCTCCCAAGGAAAATTTCAAAACCGACCAGCTCTATTTTGCATGCCCTTATCTTTTGATTTCATTGCATAATGGCATACTTGAAGCAGACAAATTCAAGTGATATACACTTCTAAAAAATCAAAATACATGTTTTGAGGACTCAGGATAGTTATTATAAAATATACAGTTTTTATTGATATTAAATTAAGAGTGGTGTTTGATGACAAACCACAAATGATTAATTATGTATGTTGGAAGTGGTTTTTGAAAAAAATGTAAACCTCTCAACTAGAGGTTAGCCGATAATTGGTATCGGTATTGGCCGATAAGTTGATTATCAGAAACATATCGCTATTGGCAAAAGGAGGTTTCTCAGCCTATATCATTACTGATATTTTTTCAGCAATTTTGTGTCCGAAAAATTATAAATTTTAAGTAATTTGTATATTTTTTATACTAACCAATGGACCAGACTAGCTGGTGCTAACTCAAAAATTAATTCCGAGTCAAACACAAATTGATGTCCAATCTGGTCCTCCATACTTTTCAGATCTGTGTATGTGCAGTATCCAGGAAGACACCGAAATTGGCGCCAACCATCATTCTTTCTACAGACTGCCTGTTAAATGTTATAAACAGCTGGAAGGTATGAGTGCCCACTCATGGGAGGGCCATACCTATCTGGGCCATTGGTAAGTATAAAAAATATACAAATTACTTAAAATTTATAATATTTTTATACAACAACCAATGTCCCAGACTAGCTGAATCGTAAAAAGGCTGGAGGGCCTAGGACATAAAGAGAAATCCAATCTCTCAATTACTTCAGTAAAGGATAGCTCCTACAGGAGAATAGGAGAAGACAGGAATTATATATGTCTTTCTCCTTTACGAGAAAAGAGAAAGGCATAACACCAACAATGTAATTGAGCATTACATAATATATAATTTTCCATTTAATGCAAGCATAACCCGTTATGCTAATTCAGTGAAGGAAAACCAATATATAAAGATAGCCCAGAGAATGAGACTCTTTATACTCATTTAAAAGTGTCCGAGGATTGTATATTAATGCCCGTTTGACATGCGACATATACAAATGCTTCACAGTGAGCTACACTTTAAAAACAGTACATAAATGAGACATAGTTATTGCTTCACACCGAGCTACACATTAAAACCATCCCAGCACCGACTCAGGACTACTGACACCAGAGGAGATCTTCCCTTGCTTTTCTCTGTAAAGCCAGATGATCATAAGGGAAAAAAACGTCCCTCCGCACGCCCCCTTCCCCTTGTTCTGAGGTACATGTACTCACAACGAAGATGGGCAGCGGAACAGCGTCAATGCTGGAACGGACTGCCTAAATAACTATAGATGTAACTATTAATGGACGACATTCTGAGCAACAGAAAGAGGACCCAAAGATCTAAGGTCACCGGAGATGGACTCTAAATTTCTCAGGTAAAACTTGGTAAATGAGGAAGACTGTGTCCAGTACGCAGTCTTCATGAGATTAGTAATGGCTATACTGTTAGAATAAGCCCAAGAAGTGGACAGTGCTCTAACCTCGTGCGCTGATATCTTATTAACCAAACGTAGATCCGAAGATAGACTCTCATAGGCAATGCATATTGCCAACTGAATCCATCTAGCGACTGAATGAACAGAAATATCCTTTCTGTTAGGAATCAATGAAAGAAAGAAAAGTTTTCTTTCTTTTCTGATAAAATCTGATGGACGTTTATAAATGCGCATAGCCCTGACTGGACACAGCAAAGGTCTACAGTTATCCATGGACGGCAGAGCCTTAATGATAATAGGCTCAGGCCGCTTGTCTGGAATCTGATTCTTAGCCAGAAATCCCACTTTCGTAGTAAGGGTAATGGTATTACCCACACTACGGTAGTGAGATTCATCAACAGATAATGCTTGAAGTTCACTGACTCTTCCAGCAGATGCACAGGCTAAGAGAAATGCAGTTTTATAGGTAAAGAATTTGAACTCTACAACATCCAACGGGTCAAACGGAGCTTCTTGAGCTTCAACAGAACCCAAGCCAAATTGCACTTAGGAATTAATCTGAGGGTTCTAGGTCTATTAATAGAGAAATTTCTAACCAGCTTGGACAATGAAGTATTTGATCCAATAGCCAAGTTATCATGATGAGCATAAGTGTCTGATAACACAGACCTATAGCCCTTAATAGTGACGGACTGCAGTTTGAGAACATAACATCAAACAAGTAGACTAAGAAATTGGCAATATTTGGTATGGACGGATCGTATACGTCTATCGACTGATCCTGACACCCAGAGACCAGCTGACTGGGGCGAAAAAGTCGCCTTGGATTGCATAACTTCGCTCTGACATCACTAAAAAGTGAAATTGTGTCGCCCTGTAATTTGTAAATTCCCAATTGACCTTCCTTGAAATTAGGTGAATTCACGTAGAATTTACAAAGTAATTTCCATCTGAAAAGAGTATTATTGCTAAGGTTAATTGTTATTGTGATTAATTTTCATAGTAACTAAACATAAAATCAGCATCTAAAAACAATGTCCGATTAATAATGTAATCGCAAACCGTCTTGGCTGCATTGAAATTAGGTGACAAGTCGTCAAGTTAAGACAAGATTTTCTATTTAAGTTATCTTTAAAATAAATATTTTTCACACTCAGAATTTTTTTTCTGGGGAGCAGTTTTTCATAAAACAACACTTTTTTATAAAAGCTGAAGTTTTAATTCCAATCTGGATTTTATTTTTGCGCAGCAATAGCCTACTTATATTGACCTACTTTTTACTCAATCTGGACCAAGAAGTTAAAAAATTTATAGTAATTTATATATTTTTTATACTTACCAATGACCCAGACTTAGCTGGTGCTAAACTCCTTAATTCAGGGCCAAACACAAATTTTGCCCCCCCCAATCCCCAAAATTTGCATCAAAAACCGAAAAATACATGTCCTATATGGTCCTCCATACCTTTACTCCTCTGCACATGCGCAGTGTCAAGGAGGTCCCGAAATTGGCGCCAATTATCATTCTTACAACCAGTGCCTGGTAAGCGTTATGTACTCAGCGGGGAGGTATGAGTTCCCAACTCCTGGGAGGGCCATCCCCGTCTGGGTCATTGGTAAGTATAAAAAATATATAAATTACTATAAATTTTTTAACATTTTTATACTGTACCAATGACCCAGACTTAGCTGAATAGTAAATAGGCTGGAGGGCCTAGGACATAAAGGAAAATCCAATAAGCTCAATTATGTATAATAGAATATCCTCTCCAGGAGAAAAGAAGAGATAGGCTTTACATGTATCTTTCCTATTTATAATAAAGAAGAAAGACACAATACCGATCAGTAATTGAGCATAATAATCAATGATCTCTATTAACATCCAGTATAACCCTTTATACTAATATTTTTAAAGGTAAGCCAATAAATAAAGGAATTCCAGAGAAATAAGACTCTTTATATTCATTAAAAGTGTCCGAGGATTGTATATTAACGCTCGTTTGACACATGACATATACAAATGCTTCACACCGAGCTACACTTCAAAAATATTACATGGATGATTAAACATTATCTTTACACTTTAAAACCATCCCGGTACCGACTCAGAATTACTGACTCTGGGGGAGGTATTCCCTTGCTTTTCACTATAAAGCAGGTGACCTGAGGGAACACCCGCCCCGCCCCCCTTCCCCTTGCCCTGGGTCAAATACCCCAGAGCGAAGAGGGCAGCAGGACAGAGTCACTGCCGGAACAGAAAGCCTACATAACTATAGTTGCAACTGTTTAGTGGACGATATTCTGAGCAACTGATAACGGACCTAAACAATGGAGGTCTCCAGAAATGGACTCAATATTTCTGAGATAAAAATTAGTGAATGTGGAAGGTTGAGACCAATATGCAGCCTTCATTAGATCAGTAATAGCAATACAATTAGCATAGGCCCAAGAAGTCGAAAGAGCTCTTACTTCATGAGCTGAGATCTTGAGTGCCGACTGCTGAGAAGATAATTTTTCATAAGCAGTACGAATAGTTAATTGAATCCATCTAGCAATAGAATGAACCATAATATCCTTTCTATTAGGGATCAAAGACAGAAAGAAACGCTTACGTCCCTTTCTGATGAACTCAGATCTACGTCTGTAAATACGTATTGCTCTAACAGGACACAGTAGAGGCCTACGCCAATCAGATGATGGAAGGGCCTTAATAATAATAGGTTCAGAATACTTATTAGGAGCCTGATTCTTAGCCAAAAATCCAACATTGGTGGTAAAGGTAATAGTATTACTGACACTACGGTAGTGAGAATCCTCCACAGATAGTGCCTGAAGCTCACTAACTCTTCTAGCAGAAGAGAAAGCTAAGAGAAAAGCTGTCTTATATGTTAAGAATTTGAAATCAACTGTGTCAAGAGGCTCAAAAGGCGCTTCTTTTAGCTTAAGAAGAACCCAGGACAAATTTCACTTCGGAATTAATCTAAGGGTTCTAGGTCTATTTATCGAAAAATTTCTAACTAACTTAGATAAAGAGACATTAGTTCCAATCATCAAGCTATCATGATGTGCATAGGTATCGGATAGCATAGACCTATAACCCTTAATGGTGATAGGCTGCAGATTAATCTCATCAAACAAGTATACTACTAGAAAGTTTGCTATGTCTGGAATGGAGGGATCATAAAAATCTACTGAAGGATCCTCACACCACTGACAAAAGACCCTCCACTTAGCAGCATAGTTTAGCGAAGAGGAGGTCCTCCTGCAGTTAGAAATCGTGTCCACTGCTCGTCCTGTAAAATGTTTTCCGTGCAAGAAGGACCGCACAACGGAAATACGTGAAGGTTTAGACCTTGCGGATTGTGATGGAGGATGCGCGATTTCCCTTGCGAAAGAAGATCTTCCCGTTGAGGAAACTTCCTCGGCATGTCCCACAACAGACACCTGAGTAGATTTATCCACGGTCTCTGTGGAGACAGAGATGCTACCAACATAATCTTGCATTGCGATTGTTTTATCTTGAGCAATATCTGCTGAATCAACGGCACTGGAGGATACGCATATCCTATCATTCCGTCCCAAGAGATCGAGAGAGCGTCTACTGCAAACGCTCGAGGATCCGGACAAGGTGACACATACGTCTGCAACTGATTGTTGAGATGTGTCGCAAATAAATCTATCATTGGCCGTTCCCATTGGTAGCAAATCTGATTGAATACTTGCTTGTTGAGAGTCCATTCTGATGGCAACAGGCGACCCCTCCGTGAAAGAGAGTCTGCTAAGACGTTCAGACGACCCGGAATATGACGGACGGAGAGAAGAATCTGATGTTCTAGTACAAACAGAAGAATTCTTTCCGTTAGATTGAGCAACGGAATGGAATGAGTGCCACCCTGGTTCCGAATATACGCAACTACTGTCGTATTGTCGGACATAATTTGCACGTGTGCATTCTGAATAACGTCTATCCAATGACGTAGAGCAAGCCAAATCGACATCATCTCTTTGAGTTGATGTGCTTGCTTAGAAACTGCGGATCCCAAAGACCCTGGCACTTCAAATCCGATGGGCTCAGTGTCGCGCCCCAGCCTGTTTGACTGGCATCCGTCATAATCGTAAAACTTGGATCTGGCAACTGCAGTGGAACTCCCTGAGTTAACCACTGTATGTCTGCCCAAGTCTGAATCTCTTGTTTCACTTGGCTTGACAAGAGTATGTCCGTTTCGAGCGAATGAATCTTCACTCTCCAATTCTGAGTCAGATAGACCTGGAGAGGATGAGTGCGTAGCCGCCCCATCGGAATGAGATCCGAGGCAGCTCCGCACAGACCTATTAGTCTCATGAATTCCCTCGCTGACACTTTGTCTGAGTGAAGACAATAGCGAGCGTAACAACTGACTAATTTTGCTCTGGTTAACGGCAGACGAACGAGATTGTTGTGCGTCTCGAAGCTCATTCCCAGGTGGGTAAATGACTTGGACGGCACCAGATCCGACTTCTCTTCGTTTACTATGAAACCGAGACGTCGGAGCAATAGAAGCAGATTGCGCATGTCGTTCTGAAGCGTTAACTCGTTGCCGTATCTCTGAAGAATATCGTCCAGGTAAGCCGACGTTACCGCAGACGAATGAGCTCGGAAATGAGTCATTACCGAGTTCATTACTCGAGTGAATGCCCAGGGCGCTAGATTCAGACCAAAGCACTTCGCTCGGAACTGATAAACAACACCTAGGACAGCGAAGCGAAGATACTTTCTGAACGCCGGATGTACCATGACGTGAAAGTACGCATCCTTGAGGTCTATGCTCGCAGCATAGTCGTTCACTCGAATGCTCGCTCTGACCGATCGAATGGTCTCCATATAAAACTTTGGAGCCACGATCAGCTTGTTTATCCAGCTTAAGTCGATCACTGGACGGAACGAGCCGTCTGGCTTCGGAACCAGAAAAAGATGGCTGTAGAAACCTGGAGATTCCTGGTTTTCTACGACCTCTATCGCGTTCTTCATTAAAAGAGACTGGACTTCTGATAGAAGTGCCGTTCTTTTTTGACAATTTGACGGAAGCTGAGTCCATCTTGGACTTCGATTTAATGGAGGTTTGCCTTTGAAGGACAGTTTTAGTCCTTCCGAAATAACCCCTCGAACCCAAGGGTCCTCCGTAATTGATTCCCAATTGCTTGAGAAACTCGACAGTCTTCCGCCCACTGGAATGCGACAGAGGTCTAGACCATCACCTCCTGGATCCGCGAGGCTTGTGGTAGGAGAAACCACGTCCTCCGCGACCCGCACCTCGCCCCGTCGGCCTAGGGGCATCTGACCGGTTATTTCGGCCAGCGTAACGGCCCCTGGTCGAGTCGCTACTCTGCCGGTCTCTAGAGTAAGACCTAGAGGACGCATAAGAACCTCTATAGGAACTTCCCCTGGACGAACTCATTCCGGAAGTGCCTGGCCTACTCCTGTCTGCTGGTTCCGATTTCTTGGAAGCAGACTTAAACAGCAGAGAGTCCGAAGCTTTCTTTGTTAATTTATCATATATATCAGAAAGCTTGCCACTAAAGAGAAACTCTCCAGAGACCGGAGCGACTCTAAGAGAGTTTTTCACCTTACTGTCCATGCGTGTGGAAGTAGCCAGGGCCGCGTCACGTCTAGCTAACTCCAGATTTGCCACTGAAAGGGCGGAGTTAAAAGTGGAAAAAGCTATGGCCCTTGACAGAACTCTTAAAGACGTTTGTACGTCTTGAAATTCTGGTCCTTCAAAGCGTAATGACAACGCTCTAGTAAGGTGATCTGCGTAGGAAAGAGCGTCTAAACTAGCTCTGCTAGACGATATCGTCGTTTCCATCGTAAACGACGGAAGTGACATAGACGACGGCATGGATATATCAAGGTCTTCAGCCTGGTCGTCTAAACGCAGAGGAACTCTCTGGATGCCCTGACCTGCCGTATCAAACTTGTTCCTTTGAATAATAAATGGCAGCTGTAGAGCAGATGCCGGTAGGAAGGCTGACCTGCCTGTCTTGTTGGCAAGTTTATCAATAGCGTCATTCAATAATTCGAAAATCCGAGAGACATTCTTGGATTGTGACGGAAATTCCGGGAAATGTCCCTAAACCGATTAAAAAAATTGGTGTCCAGTGGCGCTATCACCCTCCTATCCGGCTGCGCAGCATTTTGGTCTGGCGGAACAACTTCTGGAAGGTAATGCCGGATGAATTCTACGGCTATTTTATGTTGTTCCGAAAGGGAAATATCTAATTCATCAGAATCCCTTTCGCCATCCTGCCGGACCTCATGTAAATCATGTAAATCTCGGTCGCCCGCACCGTATCCAGCAGCGGAACCTACCGACCCAGCATCTTCTGACATTTCATTTTCTGACAGAGGCTCTGCCAGTTGCTGGGATGCTGCGATTAACTTTGCTATCTGTGATAGCACATCCGTTACAGAGGCCTGGGGAGCGGCGGTCTTACTTTAGCCGCCGGAAGCTCCCTGGACGTTGCATCCTGCATACATCTTTTATGCGAACGTCCGGATGAAGAAGGCCTCATATCCCTGGCTACCGGATGGCGTGACCTGGTCGCCGTGGAATCCCTGGCCGGCAAAGCTGACTGTAATTCACTGGTCACATAGCCAAGGTGAGGTCGAGTGTGCTGCTGAGAGGATATGGAAGCCTTATAGGTAGCCTCGCCGGACTGCCTATATACCGGAGCATCCCGAGCGGCGGACGTATGCTCCGACTACGTAACACTACGGACTACAACATCTGGTCCCAGATGCTGCTGTATGAGAGAGGGACCTCTCTCGTTTGCAGCCCGTGCCGAACTGGACAAGCTAAACACCGGACTGTCAGGCTTCCTCCGATCCATCCTCCTTTCCGTCGTCACTGGGTGTGCACGTGGATGTTTTATAGTGCTCGCAACACCCGACTCTCTCTGCTGGACCGCAACGGATGAACCCGGGTGCTGCCCCATTCGGTGACTGGACACAACCCCAGTTGAGCTAGCGGACGTCAACCCCTTCAGGTTCCTTTCAGGGAATTGACGAATCTCCATGAGCACTTTTGCCGCTAGCTCTTCGCTTGTATGTGACGACGGAGGCACACTTCTGGACGACATCACGGAAACATCACCCTGTTCTTGTTCCTCTGAAAAAGAGAGTGAAATACTAGAGTGACTCTGAGGAGAAAGAACCGGAATGGACCTTTCTCCAGGAACAACATACCGTAACACACGTTTCCAACGTTTTTCATCCCATTTGAAACACACAGAACAAAGATCAGTGCGAGTACAGAGAGAACAATTAATACAGAGATCATGAGAATCATAGGAAGATTTCCTCCTATTACAATTTGAACAATAATCATTCATTGTGAAATGTAAACAATCAAAGTACTCGCACTAATCCTTGAAAATAAAGATACATAATACAACAATCCATTATATTCATTAATAAATAATGATTTGAAAAGAAAAAATTTAAAAAAAAAAAAAAAAAAAAAAAAAAAATTTCAGAAGAGCCCAAGTTCCCAGAGGGAACCCTGAGCCCAATGGATCCCAATAAAGCCTAAGTGTTTACAAAAATTTAAATTCATTTTGAAAAAATTAATGAGACACTTACGGACAATAATAATGTATCTTACTATGAATAAGAGATGCAGAAGACAAATAATCACTATCAGCAGTAACTGTTGTCAACCTAAGCAAAAGTGTCAACAAACCGGAAACATGACTCCAGGCACTGAAACAAACATGGCCCGAAATCAGTCACCAATTAAAACACTATCTGATGCAAAACAGAGGCTTCCAGAGAAGAAACTGTAGAACATCAGATGGTAGATGCAGACCAAAACGCCTAAACACCCCTAGGGTGAGGACGTAAACATGGGGAAAAAACAGAAATAAATCTGTTACCAAGCCAAAACTCCCAAGAAATTTTAGTAATAAACATTACAAAAAAATAAGCCAAAACATGGGAGAATAGCTAGGGGGGAATAAGGAAGGTAGAGAGGAAACACTGATCAAACAATGGTACTTCATAGCAAGAATGACAACATCAGGGCTATGCCTTGAAAAAAGGCAACTAGAAATAATTTCATAAAATAATTATAAGTTACACCCCTGAACATTTTCTTGCACTAAATTTTTTCCTCTCCTCCTTATGTATCCTCTATATTTCCACCATTTCTCTCATGAATATGTGTCTGGCATCATGAAAACTGAGATTTGGAAGCACAAATAACAGAGAAGTGTGACTGTTTTGAGGGCCAAAGAAAGAATGATAATTGGCGCCAATTTCGGGACCTCCTTGACACTGCGCATGCGCAGAGGAGTAAAGGTATGGGGGACCATATAGGACATGTATTTTTCGGTTTTTGATGCAAATTTTGGGGATTGGTGGGGGTGGGGGCAAAATTTGTGTTTGGCCCTGAATTAAGGAGTTTAGCACCAGCTAAGTCTGGGTCATTGGTACAGTATAAAAATACGGACTCACTTGAATTGTTTAATTCAAGGCTGATCTGTCTCTTCTAAAAAGTAAATGCCCATTTGAATTTGAATTGTAAACTTTTCTTTTTATAAATAAATTAATACAGAGAGGCATGTTTTTTTCTTGTAAACAATTCTTTGTACAAATAAATTTACACATAGAGATGTGTTATTGCCCAATTGTAGTGATTTATTTTTGTGAGAGATGAAAATATAATATACCGGTAGATCATGCGAATGCAGAATCATCGATCTACATTTTCTTCTCACTTCTCCCTGTTTCATCTGACTTCTCCTTAAAGTCAGTGGAGGGAGAAGTGACTTCTCCCTCAAATTACCCTCTAGGCTGGTCCCTGCTGACACCAAACTTCGCTGCATAGTTCAACGTAGAGTTGACCTCCTGCAGTTAGAAATTGTGTCCACTGTGCATCCTGTAAACTGTTTTCCATGCAAGAAGGACCGCACAATGGAAATACGTGAAGGTTGAGACCTTCCGGGTTGTGATGCAGTGCACGTGACTTCCCCTGACAAAGAAGGTCCTCTCGTGGAGGAAGCTCCTGGGGAACGTCCCATAACAGACACCTGAGAAGATTGATCCAAGGTTTCTGTGATGATAGAGGTGCTACTAGCAGAATTGTGCAACGAGACTGTTTGATCTTTAACAGAATCTGCTGAATCAACAGAGTTGGAGGATATGCATATCCTACCACTGCGACCCATGAGATCGACAGAGCGTCTACTGCATATGCTCGATGATCTGGGTATGGCGACAAAAACGTCAGTAACTGATTGTTCAGGTGTGTCACAAACAGATTTATCATGGGATGATCCCACTGGTAGCAAATCTGTCTGAATATTCGCTTGTTGAGAGTCCATTCCGATGGGAACAGGCGACCTTTCCAAGAGAGTGAGTCTGCTAGTACATTCAGACGACCTGGTATATGACGGACAGAAAGATGAACATGATGATTCATGATGTATAGGAGAATCCTCTTCATTAATTTGAATAATGGAATCGAATGAGTGCCGCCTTGGTTCCTGATGTAAGCTACTACTGTCGAATTGTCTGACAAAATTTGAACATGGACGTTCGCTATTATGTGAATCCAATGTTGAAGAGCTAGCCATATTGACATCATCTCTTTGATGTTTATGTGTTTCTCTGGGAACCGAGGGTCCCAAAGACCCTGACACTTCAAATCTGCGGGACTTTGGGTCACGCCCCAACTCGTCTGACTTGCGTCCGTCATAATCGTGAAAGCTGGATCCGGCAGTTGCAGCGGAAATACCAGAGTTAACAAGTGAAGATCTGTTTTACTAGGTCCGTTAAAACAATACTGGTTTCGAGCGAATGCATCTTCACACTCCAGTTCTGAGTGAAGAATATCTGGAGTGGATGCGTGTGCAGGCGGCCCATCAGAATAAGATCCACAGTCGCTCCGCACAGCCCCATCAATCGCATGAATTCCTTCACTGTTAATGCATCTGAGTGTAGACAAAAGCGAACATAACAACTGACTAATTTTGCTCTGGGTAATGGCAGACAAACCAGATTGTTGTGTGTCTTGAAGCTCATCCCCAAGTGAGTGAACGACATGGACAGGGCGAGATCTGACTTTTTCTTGTTTACGATGAAACCGAGACGTTGGAGTAATAGAAGCAGACTCTGAACATCGTCCTGAAGAATAATTCTGTTGCCGTATCTCCGCAGAATGTCGTCCAAGTAAGCCGATGGTACCGGAGATGAATGAGCTCGGAAGTATGACATCGAGTGAATGCCCAGGGAGCCAGGTTCATACCAAAGCACATTGCTCTGAACTGATAAACCGCCCCTTGTACTGTGAACCGTGGGTACTTTCTGAATGCCGGATGTACCAGGACATGAAAGTACGCATCCTTTAGATCTATGCTTGCCGCATAGTCGTTCACTTGAATGCTCGCTCTTACCAACCGAATGGTCTCCATATAGAATTTTGGAGCCACGCTAAGCTTGTTTATCCAGCTCAAGTCTATCACCAGTCGGAACGAGCCGTCTGGCTTCGGTACGAGGAACAGGTGACTGTAAAAACCCTGAGAATCTTGAATCTCAGCGACCTCTATTGCTTCCTTTAATAAGAGAGCCTGTACCTCCGCTAGGTGAGACTCTCTTTTGAAAGGATCCAATGGAAGATTTGTTCAACGCGGACATCTTGTTAGTGAGGGTTTCGCTCGGAATGATAGTCGTAAACCAACCGAGACTACCGAGACTACACTTCTCACCCACTGATCTTCCGTGACTTCTATCCAGTTTCTCGCGAAGTTTGATAACCTTCCGTCAACTGGCCGCAATAGAGGTCTTGAACATCACCTGTATGACTTGCGAGGCTTACGGGAGGAGAAACTACGTCCTCCCCACGAAGAACCTCATCCCGTCGGCCTAGGGGCGACTGACCGATAATCCCAATCAGACCTACGCCCCTTTCCCGAGTCGCTATATTGATGACATCCACTTGACACTTTCTTAGTAGCCTGTTCATAGACTAACGAAAGCTTGTTGTCAAAATAGTATGTCCGGAGACCGGAGCGACCCGGAGAGCTTTTCACCTTGTCATCTATAAGTGATGATGATGCAAGGGCAGCATCACGTCTAATTAACTCCAGATTAGCCACCATTAGAGCGGAGTTATACGTGGTATACATAATTGCCCCTACCGAGAACTCTAAGAGAGGTACGAAAGTAATCAAATTCCTTCCCGTTAAGACGTTGCGCCATAGCTCTGGTAAGGTGATCTGCGTAGGACATTGCATCCAAATTCGCTCTATTTGATGAAATTGCTGTTTCTATTACATCTGAGCAAATAGTGAATGATGCAGGTAAGGATACATCTAGATCCACGGCCTGCTCATCCAAACACAGAGGAGCTCTCTGAACATCTTCTCTAACCGCTTTAAATGAACGTGGTCCAAGAAACGATATATTTATGGAAGATGTAGATAAGAAACCGCCTTTTTTCTTCGCACTTGAGAGGTTGAATACAGCGTCGTCTACATGGCCAAGGCCTGCAACACCTGCCTAGACTGAACCGGAAAAGAAACAACTTTTTCCTTTCTCCATATAAAGTCTGCGTCCAGCAACGCCAGCAGTTTCTCTCTTGTTGTCACAGCATTCTGATTTGGTAGAACAAATTCAGGGTAGTATTGATGGATGAAATGTGCTGTTCCGAAAGGGAAGGGTAATCCTCTTCCTTATCCCTTTTACCATCCGAGAGAATCAGTTGGGAATCTCGGTCCATTACATCTGCGTGAACAGACTGGACTGACCCAGCACCATCCGACAGCTCAGGTTCTGAGTCTGAGGGAGGCTGCTCCTGCACTTGCTGGGAAGCTGTGATCAGCTGCGCAATCTGCGACAGCAAGTCCGTCATGGAGGCCTGAGTAGCAGCGGTCTTCTGTTTCTTAGCCACTTGCTGCACCTGGGACGGCATGTCAGAGATGGATCTCTTCTCCAAACATCCCGATGATCGAGGCCTCGTCTCCCTTGCTACCAGATGGTCCAACTTCATAGGCGAAGAGTGATCCCTTCTTCGTGCAGCAGGCTGGATATCCGAAGTCGGGTGGCTAGGATGCGGTCGTGTGTGCTTTATATTCGAAGCGGAAGTAGCCGTGACTGTAGCCGAGGCCGGCTGCAATCTAGGCGGAGCATCCTGAATGGCAGGTGTGGACGTATGCTCTGGCCCGCACAAGTTCTTAATAACAACATCTGGCCCCAGATGTTGCTGGGACAGAGAGGGACCTCTCCTGCTCGCGGTCCTTTCAGACCTCGCCGAGATTCCCAAAACACTTGCTGGCTTCTTCCCTAGTTCCGTCGTCACTGGGTGAGCATGTTTAGATTTTAAGGTGCTCGCTCTACCCACTACACTTCCTTCGACCGCAATGGACATACCAGGCGTCACGGCTCCCACAGACGGAGTAACCACTTCACCCTTCGAGCTAGCTGCTGGCAAAGGATTAAAACCAACAGCCAGTGGCTTTATCCCTTGCCTAATTTTCAGGAGCGCCTTAGCAGCTAGCTCTGTTTGCTCATCAGAGCGCGACGACGATAGCACACTTTTGGTAGGTGTCACATAACCATCACCATGTTCTTGTTCCTCTGGAAAAGAAACTGAGAAACTTGAATGACTCTGTGGTGAGAGAACCGGCATTGGCCTCTCACTGCTAACAACATATTGTGACATCCGCATTCAATGTTTGTCATCCCAATCAACACATGTAGGACAAGAATTCGTGGGTGTACATCGACTACAAGCAAGGCAACAAGCATGTAAATCTGAGGAAGACTTCCTCGCCTTGCGTTTTGAGCAATAAGCTTTCATAATTAAAAAAACAAAGTCAATCGTACTCCCATCAACTCCACAATAAATATATGATAAAGATACATAATAATCAACAATCAAAATACAAATCGAAAAATTAATTTAAAAAAATTCTTCAAAAGAATTTTGACAACAGTCCAAGTTCTCAAAGGGAACATGAAGAGCCCAAGGGTATTCCGATAGAGCCTAAGTGTGGACAAAAATCCAAAAATTACTGCTACACTACCGGAATTTTAAAACATGTATCTTACAATAATCCTACAGTAATAATAAATACAAACTACATATATTTGAGGACGTTGCCAATGTAAACAACGTCAAGGAAAAGACCGGAATCAAGACCTCAGGCACTGAATAAAAAGGCCCAAAGTCAGTAACAGATTTTAAAGCTACCAAATGTAAAGCAAGATCTTCAGATGAAGAAAAAATGATACATCGAATAGAAGATGCATGACCCAAACGACACAACACCCCTAGGGCGAGGACGTAACCATGGGGGTAAACAGAATAAACATTCTGAAATACACGTTAAACTCCCAAGAAATTTAATATAAAATTTCAATAAAAATAAGCCAAAAAGCTTGGGAGTTTAACAGGAGGGCTTCAAGGAAGGATAGGAAAAGAACACTTAACAAACAGTGGATAAATCATTAGCAAAAATGATATCGTCAGGCACATGTCCCGAAATTAGGAAAAATGAAATAATTTTGATAAAAATTATAAAGTTACAGCCCTGATCGCTCCTAACCACCGTTGTTCACTTCCATCATCCATTTATGTCCTTAGATCCACCAATTTTACCACTGATTTGTGTCTGGCATCCTCAAAAATGACATTTAAAAGCACAGATGTCAGTTCATTGTTGCTGACTTTAGGGCTAAACAAAGAATGATGATTTGCGCCAATTTCGGTATCTTCCTGGATAATGCGCGTGCACAGATCTGAAAAGTAGGACCAGATATGACATCAATTTTTCAGTTTTGCATGCAAATTTTGGGGATTGGGGGGCAAAATTTGTGTTTGGCCCTGGATTAATTTTTGAGTTAGCACCAGCTAGTCTGGGCCATTGGTTGTTGTATAAAAATATCCGTAACAATTTTGGCAGTCATCATCGCTTTATGGTCAAATTTCCAGAGAAAACAATAAATGTTGAGATCTTCTGTGTTTTGAAATACTATTCTTGATATAATTACAACTAGTGAGTGATATTTTATTCAAATAACTCATTAAGTGTTGTTTATATTTATTTATCACCCATTTACGATTGTCAACAAAAGAAAATTCTCGGTACTCATGCGCAATGTATACACCACATGTCACTTCAGTCATCTGTCAAGAATTAAGCATAGAACACACCTACAAAGGAACCAAGTCAAATCAGCAGCCAGTCATAGTGTCATGACTCCAGTGCAATGCAAATAAGCAAAGTGTCCCATTTCTGTTTTGATTAAACAACAGAACTTATTCTTCTTGACAATGTGTTGATCCGATGTAAGTTTTCATCTAGTAAATTGATGTCAGAAGGTTCAGTGATAAACTGATAATCAATATCAAAATAAACTGACACAAATTCAAGCACAGCACATTAAACAAGATGTTGGTTACTCCAATAATCTTAGTTGTTTATTTTTAACAAAGGACATGGCAATTCAGTTTCCTCTTATCACTGCAGCAGTTCCTGGAATTATAGTCTATTTTAAGAAGCTGGTTTCAGTTTCCCTTGGCAGTCATGTTACACAATTCCTGGAGACATTCTGTTTACAATATGACACCAGCATATGTATACTGAGTCAAAAAAGAAAGTATAATAAACTTTGAGGAGCAATTTTTTTAGTATTATCGACTTTAATCCCAAACAAATTATTGTGAATTCATATTTCGAGTCTAGCTGTATGAATTTGCATAATTTCATGTTCTTCCTGTTGCCAGTATCACGTCAGGATGTCGCAATTCAGACATGGGGTGAAATGAAAAGTTCACACATGCAATCAATAGCATGGATGTCCACTGTTTGCCTCTTGGATGGCAAGACATCAATGGTGCATGGACCTGATAAGTCTCTGGATGTCACCCGGTGGTATTACGTTCCACTCCTGCTTTAGAACATTACGTAAATCGCCTAATGTCTGAAGATCGTGAAGTTGTACCCGACGGTCCAATTGATCCCAAAGATGCTCGATTGGCAACAAATCTGGCGAAAGTGGGTGCCAGGGAAGAAGTATGATGCTCTGCTCCTCAAGAAAGTCATGACAGATATGTGCCATGTGATATCCGGCATTGTCTTGCTGGAATAACAGCAATCTGACGTTAGCATTGAACAATGGGACAACAACAGCGTTAAGAATTTCGTCCCTATATCGCTGTCCATTCAGATTACCATCGATGAAGATCAACTGCGTCCAATGGTGCAAGGAAATTCCTGCCCAAACCATTACACTACCCCTGCCGAAACGGCGATTCACTCTTGCCCTACCATCAGCGTGCAGTAGACAAAATCATGATTCATCACTAAAAAGAACTGTGCTCCAATGCTACCGAGTCCAGCGAACACACTGACATACCCATTCCATTCTGACGATATGACGTTGGGTAAGGAATGGCCTGTGGTATGGATGCCTACTTCAGATGCCATGTTCAGCGAGTCTGTTGCAGACAGTTTGTTCACTGATTCTTGTTAGTTCTACCAGGAGTAATTTCTGTGGACCTTGTCACCGGAGGGGAGCGATCCCACAACTGAGATATCCTTATGTGTCGGTCTTGTGCAGGGGCCGTAACTCTTGGTCAACCTGAACACGGTCAGTCGGAAGCAGATCCAGTGGTTCTATACCTTCCAATGAGATGGTAAATAGTGGCCATAGTGACTCCGAACTCAGCAGTGAGCTCATCTGGAGGTATCCGAGCCTCATGCATACCAATGGCACGCAACCTCTGATTTTCGGTTAACCTTGACATTTTTTAAAATGTCGGAAGACAAAAACCAGCATGTTTTCTCAATAACCCAGGCACTCTAGCACAACATAACACCAAGAAAATCGTCGGTCACCCATTCAATTTGACATTCTCGGGTAGCACATGCTATTTTGAAATCCGTAGCAAAATTATATACGGTTGTGTGGACAACAACAACATGTCATTAAACTCTTTGCATGACTTCTCGTCCACAAACATGCAACATTAGAACTATTATATTTCATCCTTTTTGCTATTTTTTCACATTTGTTTCTATTACACTTTCTTTTTTGATATTTTATGAAAAGTTAGTTATTGGGTAAAATTTCTTCCAATGCACTTGGTGGTATGTATTATTCCCAATTTTTCTCTCTGATGTGATCTGCAACAAAACTTCTTACTAATCGGTACCTAGAAAACACTGTTCCACATGCCATTAACTTTTGCTGTCTTGACAGGTTGACTTCACATGTGCTTATTCCCAAGTCAGTGAAGTATCGGTATTGTTATTGGCTGATATCAATGGACAATTACCCCATGGACATTTCCCCAATAGAAGAATGAACATTTGCCCCAAACGGACAAATGTCCTGCAGACATTTGCCCTGATTGCTAAAATTTAATCTGGACATTTACCCTGGTAAGATAGTGAAGCCTACTAAAGCATACTTACATTACCAGCAGTTATCATGCTGAAACAGTTTCACCTTTTGAGGCCTAGTAAAGCATAATTTATACTGAGGTAAAATTTGTCTCAGTAAGACAGTGAAGCCTACTAAAGCATACTTACATTACCGTCAGTTATCATGTTGAAACAAAGTTTCACCTTGCGAGGTCTAGTTAAGCATAATTACTGAGATGACTTCATAGTTGGCTTCTCTACAGACAGCTTTCATAAGCAATCACTGGTAAGATTTGCCCCAGTAAGATAGTGAAGCCTACTAAAGAAAGTCTATTAAAGTAAACAGTTTCTTTTATATTACTGGTTGCTTTCATGTTCAAACGTACCAAAGAAATTACCAGATCTCTCAACAATTCCAGTAGAGTATACCACAACTGGTGGTGCTGTACATCTACCATTTTTATTCTACAACAACTACAAAGAAGGGGCAAAAAAAGTTTGGATTTACCATTTTATGAAGTGGATTGTGAAGAGTTTTGCATTTGGTGAAATAATTTTTTTTAAAGTTCACTTTTGGCCTTTCCTGTTTTCATGTCATATTAAATACGATACAAAATGGACTTGATGTGATTGGTCCATCGTAACAGTATGCATGCAATAGTAGTCCTTGAAAATCGTTAACACAGTCCTTGAAAAGTGCTTAAATAGTGCTTGAATTTGCTTCTCAGATATACATATGAACCATGACAAATGGTGCTATATCCTACTGGACCCACTATTTTCTCTCTAGCGGAAACCCTGGCTCAGCAGCAGAAAAATAAATATTTACATAAAACTCGCTCTCTCCAATAATTGTTATGAAATTATTATTTATGAACAAAATCTTACTAAATTAAGGCTTTGCTTACTTGTATTTCTATTCTGTGAAAAATAATACTTGTGTTATAAATCTTCTTTGAAGTATAATTTAACACTCTACTGGCCAATAATCTTAATAAACATATCATCTGTTCCCAGTGGCATAGCCACAGGGAGGCCTAATATTTTACTTGCCACCACAAAACATTGGTGCAATACAAATTTCACATAACATAGAGAGCCCTAAAATGGTCTCCAATATAGGGCTGCACACTCTATAAATGCCCCCAGACTTGCTCTTTAAGCACTGAATTTGTCAAAATTTTCCCAGGGGTGGAAGGCCTAGTCCGAAGTAGGATGCTCCAGCTGTTACGCATCCTTCCACTTCCCTTCAAGAGAAGTGGGAGGAGGGAGTAACAACCACAGAGTCCTAGTTGAGAATTGGAGAGGTCTGAATGCCCCCTCCCCCCCTCACAACAGCCTTCCAAATATCATGTTTGCCCCCCCCCCCCCCCCCCCAAAAAAAAAAACCCACAACAAAATACAAACAGGCTAGGGCACTCTCTAATATAGAATCCTGGCCACGCACCTGCACCTTCCTGCTCCTTTATTTTCTTCCTTAACATAACCACAGTGGAACCCTGTTAATTGAATATGCACTTTGCCAGACAAAATTATTCAATTAACAGGAGTATTCAATTAACAGGAAATTGGCAACTTTCCAGCAGTCTCGAGATATTCAACTGAGCATTTATTCTATTTTTCTTCATTGACCTCTGTCAAACAAGATATAATAGACTAAGTGCTTACACTGGAAGTATGGAGTCCAAATAGGTCTTTTAACATGGGGATTTCAGAAGCTGTCTAAGTAATTCTTCAATAGATCATGCAAGTTTTTGTTCAATTAACAGGAGTTTACTATACAACCTATATTCAGTTTGCATACTGAAGGTATGGTAAATAATTTTGGAGTTTTGAAGTTATATTCAATTAACAAGGTTATTCAATTATGAGATATCCAATTAAATGGGCTCCACTGTACCAGTATTTTTCAATTCAATCTTGACACCAGATTACATCAGGGAGAGAACTGATATTTTCTTTCAAAGCATAACTGATAACTTATTAGAATGAGTACAGCAAATCCATCCCAGTGAAAGAAAAGCTCTCTCCTTATCAAGTGTAGGTGGATTTTGAAGCCCAGTACAAAAATAGTCTGTTACCTATTCATGAAGGTATAATTTATGCCAAAATATATCTTACAAGTGTATATTGAGTCTATAGTTACATGCATATGTGTGTATCAGGAAAATCTGTATCTTGCAACTGTACAAGTACATGTACATGCTTGGTTACAATTTGTTCACGTTATTATTTATATAACATTACATGATTTTGAAAGGGGCTTTTAGTTAATTACTGACTACAACACACTTTTGATCATAAATGCTTTTATCAAATTGTGATCAACTAATGGTGCCTTAAATCGGCCATGGTGCTTCATTTATAATGGCTTGGCAGACTCAGTGATGGTGTTCTGAATATTACTGAGTACCACAAGACTGTACAATAGGGCATAAACAGATGTACCAGACCAAAAAATTTTTTTATGTCCTTAGAGTCCAAATTTGGACTGATACGGATGAAGAATTTTATACAAATTTCATATTTCAGCTTCTGAAAGCATGTCCTTAAGGTCCAAATTTGGACTGAGGTGGAAGAAGAATTTTACACAAATTTCAGCTTCTCAAAGTACCCAAAATCAAAGTACTGGTTCATCACAACACCGATTATTTTTGAACTGAGATGACGAGCGTGGATACTTGCCAGAGGATAATTAATCATTAATAATTAGCGGAATTTGTATCTGTGTCAGAACCAAATATTTACGTAAAACAAAGAATTTATTAACATCAGATTAAAATAGATCATGGCTTTGATAATATTAACCCTTGATCCATAAATTAATTTTATGATAATAACTGTCATATATACTTGTACAGAGCTGCAGGAGACTTAACAGTGTTTCTACATCATTGCTGGCTGCCTGTACAGGCAGCCAACAATGATGTAAAAATAATGTCAAGATAAATGCATCCTTCCAGTACAGTTCACAAAGAAAAATACAGTTGTGGCAACTTTTTCAAAGCAATATAACAGTGGAGGTTTATTGGTGTCTGGTGGGGGTGAGGGAATGGGGGGGGGGGGGTGGGGGTAGGAGTTAATATAAGTACCAAAGGCAAACCAAATGATCTCTCATGCTATATCTAGTCATCTAAAGTCTTGTTATGAAGGTAGATAACAAATCAATTGCACCAATTTCTACTGATGCTCATGACAGGTGAATGAAATGACAATCCATCCAATTTGTGCAGGCCTGCGGTACAAATTCTCCAACATATTGTCTAACAGAGCCGTAACTAACAATTGTTTTGGGTTTTTTTTTTTTTTGGTGTTGGTGCCCGACAGCTCATTGTTATCACACAACTATTTGAAACTTACCTAATTCCTTTTATCAAAGCCTTTTCCATTGATAAAATACTTATATGGCAGGGAATTTATTAGAGTTTTATGACAGTGTTGGCAATTACACACCAGCTAGGTAGAGGTGCCCAACCATCTCTAGGTGCTTTCAACAGGTATGGGTCATAAAACATCTGTTATTAGTTACTCTCTCCTGGATGTGGTATTCTGCCAATATACTGAGTCGGGCATTTACTGCACTTTCTAAACGGTGTATATTTTTGTCGGGAAAACTAGAGATTTTACCCAACTGTGTATTCCTAGGCGAGTGCATATACTTGTCAAGCAACCAAGGTCGTCTGTCCAACTTGGCATTTCATTTCTTACCCAACCCTTGACCGACGAAACCCATGATCGTGAGATTTTTAGGGGGGAGGGGTTAGGGTGGGTGTACATAAATGCTACACTTTCACAAAGTCAGCATTAAAAAGTATTCTTACCACATGGTTTAACAAAACTGACACTTCATCCATATCTGGGTCATAGCATGAATCCTTCTCCAGGACATGACTGTTCTGCATTTCCTGAACAGCATCCCGTGGATGATTGTATGACTTTCTGCCTGGTAAATTGTTTGTAAAACGCAAAATATCTTGCATACAGTTGTCAATGCTAAAAAACAATGATACAGCTTAATAAGCTAAATGAACAAAATATATTTACAAAATGAATAGCAACCCAATCTTCATTTCAGGAAAAATTCATCGCCTTTCAATTAACTACAACAAAAATCTGTTAACTGAATAGCCATTTCCCAATGAATATCCCAACAGGAAGCCCAAATACAAACCCAGAAACTTGAGTCGAAACGACTCAAAACTGACAACATAAGGATGCTGTGTACCAAACATCAAAAGATTCTGATTGGTGGATCTGAAGGAGATTTTCAAAGAAAATTCCTCAAATTGCACCAAGTTGAAATTTTCTCTCACGGGGAGCCCAAATATGAACCATGGGACTTGATTTGAACAAATTTGAATGCGACACCCCACCCCACAACCCCTCAAAAAAGATGCTCAGTGGTTCTCTCCGGGTACTCATGCCTTCCTCCACCCGTAAAACTGTCACGGTCACGATTAGTCATTGTGCATAAGTATGTGACCTTAAACACCAATAAATAAATAATAAGAATATTTTATATCAAATATAAAAAATTCTGACAGGTGGTTCTGGAGAAAATTTTGTCACTTTTTGAAAATATGTGGAATCATCATTTCAATTCCCCAGATGACACCCTATGACACAATTGTTGCATTTTCTTTCATTCGATTTGACTGGTCCTGAGGATTCTTTGGGACCAAATAATAGTTCTATGTTCCACGAGGTTTTAGAAATATGGGCATTTGAAAATGTTTTATATTTTCAGCTTCTGGGGTTCCAGATGCAGTAATTTTTTTTTTCTTTATGAATCCAGTCTTGTTGACCCAATAATGCATAATACCACATTTGGTTCAAATCTTCCCATCAGTTTAAGATCTTAAAGTCTTGCCTCTCCCAGAACAACTGAAAACATTGCCCCTCAAACTCTCCTTGAACAAACTCTAGTGTACACCACAAAAGTTATTCTATTCATTGGATCATGAGAAGATTTTTAAAATTTGAGGCAATTTTCCCCACCACCTGTCCATGTCTCAAAAACATAGGTTATGAGCCCTCATTGAAACGAGCTCACTGCGCTCGTTCCAACAAGGGGTCATAATCTATGTTTTTGAGACAAAAAATGAAAAAATAATGAAAATCAGCGATTTTTTAGAATAGCGCTGGCCGGTTTGGGCCATTATGTTGGGTAAAAGGGTTAATAACCTTTTGTGAAAAATTATAGATATTTGGGGGGGGGGGGGGGGGAATGTACCCCACAGTGTTGCTCAGATGATAAACAGACATTACAAGTTTGCCAGTCTTTAATGTTTTACCAACTAGCATCCAGGTGCATGGCCGTAGAAGAGAAAAGTGAGCATGTTTGGAGCTCTTACAGTACTGATGATTGAATTGTCTGCGACTGCAAACACAACTACATCTGTATAATTGCAGAAAATTGACAATGCTAATAACTTGAATATTAGCTTCACATTCAGTTTCCACTGTGTGGTTATCCGGTTGGCCACTTTTTTCCATCGATTAAGTTGGCAACCAGTTATTAACTGGATCTCCAGATATCGGTTTCAGCACTAGAGGAAGCCTGAGTACCTGGAGAGAACCATCGAGCAGCAGGGAGTTACAGTCAGACTTTTCAACTTACTAACCCCTCACAAACAGGGTTAGCATTATTTGAAGGTATGTGGGTCATCGATGTGCAGTATGACTAACACACTGGAATGCTGAGCTCCCATTTGGGCAATTGGCATAAGTACCTTAGCCAAGGGCATAACATAGATGATATGGGTCAGGATTGAACCAACAACCTTTTGGTCTGCAGTCCAGTGTTCTAATTAATGAGCCACCATACTTTCATGCAACATCATACACACACTCACAAACACATACCTACTGGTGCAGCCAACCAAATGAGGTACTATACTACATACCTAGGTGTGTTGGCATGAAGTAAGTCTGTGTGCTTCTTTTCAATCTTCTTTTACATATGGTAAGAGTTTATATGACATACACAGCCATGAAATATAAATACTGATTTAATAAAACAAAATACATAGCTAAATACATAAAACTAAGTACATTACACACAATTTAAATGTCGAGGTATATGGTTTTAGATGGACATACTGAAGTATATGTGGCCATGATGACACCCTGGCCCTATCCTGAGGTACCTCTAATACTTTAACATCCTGCACCAGTTTTGGAACCACTTACATACCAAGGTAGTGGGAAAATTATCTCTGTATTTGGGGGGGGATTTTGCTACATGTATGCTGGAGTGTTTTTCTATGACCAACATGTACCTCAGACCTTGGAAGAATAGCTGCACCAATATGCCCTAACACACACACTTTCTCTATTCAAAACCTTAGTTTCTCAGTTCAAAAAGCATCCATAACTAAAACAATACATACTCTCGCATATTATCATCCAGCTGTTTGTCCAACTCCAATATATAATTGTCAATTACACTGACATCAGGCCGGCCAGTATGAGATATTATCTGTGGGAATATCTGTGAGGATTCCATGTCTTCTTATTCTACACAATCATAAAGATGAATTAAACTGTAGTATGAGAAACTACTCTTGTATCATTTTCACAAAATATATTCAGCATCGCCGATGACCAACCATTAATTCTGCAATGTACACAAACTTTAATAAGAACTTATGAGTATGTTTTGAAAGCTTCAGCTATATATACATGTAACATAATGGCCTGAACTGGTCAGCATTATTTACAAATATTGTCATTCAAAGTTAGTTTTTTTAAACATGTGGCTCAAAAACGTTGCTTATGACCCTCATTTGAACAATCTCTTTGAGCTCATTCCAATGAGGGAGACAAAGGATTTGTTTTGGATGAATATATTATAAGTTTTATTTATTGAAAAGAACTTTTTTCAAGTAGTTGTGTACTAAACGTGTTGGCGTAAAGGATTAACCTCAGTTAATTACTGAGGCCCTCAAATTTTACAGCAAGTCAACTGTGGTTGGTGAATGCATTTGACAGTAGGTGAGCTGGATGTAGATGGAAGGAGTGGTTTTCTTGCACTTTGGAAAGCTTTTGCAAAGAGTTTGGATACGAGTGAGGGCATGTGCAGGTGTGCAGTAATCACAATGTGCTAATATTTTACAGTGGTTCAATGCTGGTCCGAGAGTATTGCCCAATGATGATTAAAAAGTTGATGCCAACTTTGGCCCAACCATATATAGATCTCTGCCAATGTTGATACAATCAAATATGCCAACACTGGCCCAACCATATTTGCCTATCTTGGTCTGCCGATTGCCATATATACCGGTATGCCAATAGAACACTCATCGTTGGGCCAATGTTGGCCCAAAGTACTTCTGCTGGCTGGGTGGGCAGTTTATACAAGTAGGAATGTGCTATGAAAATAGAACATCAGATATTAAAATTTTTTAGTAAATTTTGTTTCTTAACATACCTACCACAATTGTTTACAATTGGCTGTAACATAAGTGCAAGCCCTACTTCGGAACTAACTCAAGCTTTTAGAATCTTTTCCAAACGAGTTGGAAAAGTACTAGAGTGCAAAAGCACGAAAAAGATCGAAAAAAGGGTTGAGCGAGACCAGCGCTCGAAATTACAGGTACTCTCTCTGCACACCTCTTGCGTTTACCGAGTGCATGCGCAACAACCGTGACGTCAATTCCGTATTTCCGCCAACGAGAAGTTTGTGATTTAGCGGGGAGGCATTGATATCAAAGATATCCCCAAGGAGGGTGGGCCTCCGGTAAACAATTGTGGTAGGTATGTTAAGAAACAAAATTTACTAAAAAATTTTAATTTCTTTTCAACCTACTCACAATTGTTTACAATTGGCTGAATAAACAATAGGAGGAGGTGAATCACATAACCAATACCAACAAGAGTAGCAGAACGAAAGCAAGGATGGCAGAGAACAAAAACGAAAACCTGTAATGAAGATAGAGAGAAGGCACCTGAAAAGAACAAGGCTGAGTGAAGCGCAACCTCGACAAAAACAATTTTAACGAGGGTGCACAACAGCCTGAGCAGCAACGAGAGGGCCTAAAGAATAAAGGTCCTCAGATTGCTGCTGAAGGTGGCGGAGATAAAAGTAGGAGAAGGTAGAAGCATTCCTCCAGTAAGCCGCATTCATAACATCACGGAGCGAAACAGAATTGGAGAACGCCCAGGATGTAGAAATGGCACGAACCTCGTGAGCATTAAGCCGGTTCGAAACAAGATCCGATGCAGACAAGCGAGAATAAGCCAGCTTGATTGCAAGACAGATCCACCTGGAAATAGAATGGGAAGAGATAGACTGCCTCTTAGGAATGAGAGACAGAAGGAATCTCTTCCGACCCCTCCTAATGAACTGAGTGCGAGTAATGTAAGTCTTGACCGCACGAACAGGACAAAGAAGAGGCCTCCGTCCATCTACAGCAGGGAGAGCCCGAATGCAGATGGGAGGAGGTACCGAATCGGGGAGTTGATTCTTAGCCAGAAGAGAGCAATCAGTAGTGAATGTGACACTGTTAGCCTCATTTCGGAAGAAGGCAGAATCAACAGATAGCGCATGAAGCTCACTGACTCGACGAGCAGAAGCAAACGCTAGAAGAAAAGCCGTCTTATAGGTGAGAAAACGCATGTCGGTCTCAGATAAAGGCTCGAATGGCGCCCACTCCAAACAGTGCAACACCCATGCCAAGTTCCACTTGGGTGTAAGACGCAAAACTCGAGGCCTCTTCAAAGAAAAGTGCCGAATAAGTTTGGAGAGGAAAAGATTACGACCGATACACCGCTTTCCCACATAAGAGAAAGTATCAGACAGCATAGACCGATAGCCCTTAATCGTAATAGGCTGGAGGCCCTTGGAGTCAAAAAGAAAAACCAGAAAATCCGCAATTTGAGCGACTGACGGATCACGGTAATTCACATTGTGATCTGAACACCAGCGGCAGAAAACCTTCCACTTGGCGGCATAAGTCATTCCAGTGGAAGGTCGCCGCGATGCAGAAATGCACTCCACTGATCGTCTCGAAAAACCTCTACGTCGGAGACTGGACCTGATAAAAGACAGGCGTGAAGGGACAGGCTCGCCAGGTTGTTGTGATACTTCCTGGGACGACCCTGTGAAATAAGATCGCGACGTAGAGGTAGACGAATCGGTCGATCGGCCAATAGAGGCCGCAGCAGATTGATCCACACCCTCTGTGGAGACAGGGGTGTGATCAGAATGATCCTGCAACTGCAAGCACGAATCTTCGCTAAAACTTGAGGAAGAATCGGTGCAGGAGGAAAGGCATAGCCGACCCAACCTGTCCAGTCCAGAGACAGAGCGTCTACTGCAAATGCCAGAGGATCTGGAAAAGGGGAGACAAAAGTCTCTACCTGATGATTCCAGCGAGTAACGAAAAGGTCGACCTGAGGACGACCCCACTGCTCGCAAATCGCCTGAAACACTGACCGATGTAGCATCCATTCGGTTGGAAGGACACTGTCGCGTCGGGACAGGGAGTCTGCTAGGACGTTGAGACGCCCGGGAATGTGTCGAATGGACACCCGAGCGTTCACATCCCGCGCCAACAGAAGAAGATCCCGAGACAGCCGATACATGGGAATCGAATGTGTGCCTCCCTGATTCCGTATGTAGGCCACTACTGTCGAATTGTCCGAAAGAAGTAGGACAACATGGTCCGACAGATGAGGGATCCAAAGCCGAAAACTCAACAGAAGAGCAAGGAGCTCCTTCTGGTTGATATGAAGGCCCACCTGCTCGCTGTCCCACTCTCCGTGAGTAGACAGACCGAGAGGATCCAACGTCGCACCCCAGCCCCGATCGCTGGCATCCGCAGTAAGGATGCGATCGGCCAAAGGAAGATCCAACGGAACACCCTGTGTCAGCCAGGGAATATCTGCCCAAGTGCGGAGGTGACAAAGCAGAGACCGAGGAATAGTGAGTTCCAGGTCCAGCGGATCTACATTCGGACGCCAATGATCCAACAGGAAGTGTTGGAGAGGTCGGACAAACAAGCGACCGAGCGGAATGAGATCTGTCACTGAGCCGCAAAGGCCCAGCATCCAAAGGAAAGTTCTGGCCGAGACCGAGGAAGATTGAAGCAGGTCCCGAGTCAAAGCGGAAAGAATCGTCGCCCGAGCCTGGGGGACCGACACTACATTGTGAAGAGTGTCGAAATCCATCCCCAAATGACGGAATCGCTGAGAAGGAAGAAGATCCGACTTCTCGCGATTGACTCTGAAACCCAGCGACGCTAGCAGGCAAAGAAACTGCCGGACATCGAACTCCAGAACAGCAGCATCGTGGTGCCGTTGGAGGATGTCGTCTAGGTAGGCTGACGAAGTCACTGCCGACTGAGTGCGATGGAAAGCAAGCACATGTGACATCAGTCGGGTGAAGGCCCAAGGAGCCAGGTTCAAACCGAACGGGAGAGCTCTGAATTGAAAAACTCGATCCCGAAACGAGAACCGAAGGTATTTCCGTGACGCCAGATGAATGGGTACATGGAAGTAGGCATCCTTCAGGTCGATACTGGCCGCAAAATCGCCCAGATGAACTGAACGTCGAACCGACCGGAAAGTCTCCATACTGAAACGAGGAGCAATTATGTACTCGTTCAGGGTACTCAGATCGATGACAGGACGATATTGGCCGTTTTTCTTCGGCACCAAGAAAAGTCTAGAGTAAAACCCCGGTGAAAGGGTGTTCCTGACCACCTCGATCGCCCCTTTGGTGAGGAGATTGTCGATCTCCTGCACCAGAAGGTCCCGACGCAGAGAATCTGAAGGGACCTGAGTCGGAAGGGGCACCCGAGATAAACTGGAGTGCCGATGGAAGGACAGTCGCAGACCGGATTGAATGACGTCGAGGACCCAAGAGTCCGACGTTATCTCTGTCCAACGGTCGTAAAACAGCGACAGCCTTCCCCCGACTAGAGGCGAATCGAGGTGAGAACCTTCACTTGCGGCCTCGACGAGGCCCCCGAGAGGAGAAACCACCTCGGGAAGTGACAGAGTCCTGAGACTTTCCAGCCTGAGGCTGCCAGCGGGCCTGGCCACGTCGGCGCTTCTTATGAGCAGACGGAGCCGAAGGCGTAGCCGACGTCGCCGATGAGGCAGACGCAGCAGCACGCTTGGCGGGCCTGGAATAACCCACACTCGCAGCAGCAGGTGGGTCAAGCTGTCTCTGCAAAAGCTGGTCCTTCGAATGACGAAGAACTTCGCCACGAACAGCTTCCACGGAACCATGGAACAACTGAGGTCCCACCAAAGAGGCAGACCTCAGAACAGCACGTTGCTCAGAAGGAAGGGATGGTAAAGAATCTAAAACCACATCCCGGCGTGCCAGCTCCAAATTGGCCGTGTTACAGGCGTGAGGGTGAGTCAAGTTCATAAGAGCCTGTGACAAAACACGAAAAGGCACCTGAGCATCATCAAACTCCCCTGGTGGAAAATATTCAGCCAGAGCAGCGACGACATGGTCCGCGAGAGATAACATACCCAGCATCTCTCGGGACAGGCCCACCATAGACTCAACTACCGACATCGGGAGAACTGCCGACTTAGGCTTAGTCAACCCGAGGGAAGAAGAATCCTCATCCACAGTAGTCATCCCTTGGAAGACTGGTGGAGAGACGGAATCGTACACACGAAACCGCGATGGAGGCAGAAAGGCATCAGCTCTAGAAAAGAAGGAACCCTTGAGGGCCTTAGAACGCATTTTGGCGTCTAAGCCCTGGAAGGACTCAACCACCTGAGCCGATTGCAGAGGACGCAAAGCCCCGGAGCTAGAAGGCTCAACAGGGTTACGGCACTCCACAGTGGACCGCGACGGTCACAGAAGGCTGGTCGGAAGGTTGAACGTCCGGCAATAAGCCAAAGACGAAATCCAAAGCCTGCCCCAAGACTGACGAGGGGGGCCCATCACCTTCAAGATACTCGTCATCCTCCGTAACAGAGGAGACGTAGCCCAGCTCGAGCTGACCAGCAGAAACCTCCTGTGAATACTGTGCAGTATCCAAGGGGCCAGGCGAGACATCTCGGCGACCGACCAAAGGAGGTTGTGCCTGAGGAGGCACAGGGAGGCCAACTTGAGGGTTGCCAGAAAGCAACCGGGTGAGCGCCAAAACGGCCTGATGCAGGTCACCCTGAGAATCCGTCGCAGCAGAATCGCCCGACGGAGTGTCCTCCCAATGGACCCTTCTGGTAGAAGAACCCAAATCATCAGAAGAGACCGACGGCGAATGTCGATCGGCAGACAGAATAGGAGCACGGTGAGAAGACACCGGAGGATAGTCCCGATTGTGACGCCCAGGGGCCATCACTGACCTCTGCGAAACAGAAGGCCCTGCCTGTAAATCCTCTAAAGAGACCGACGGCGCACGTCGATCGGTAGCTGGACCTAGGACACGGTGAGAAGACACCGGAGGATTGTCCCAAGAATGACAAGAACCTGTCATTGGCCTCTGCGCAGCAGACGGCCCCAACTGCCTATCCTCTGAGACCGACGGCAAGCATCGATCGACACCCAGACTCGGAACACTGTGAGGAATCACCGGAGGAAGGTTCCGAGAGTGACAGCTAACAGGGGCTGTCACTGACCGCTGCCGAACAGCAGGCCCTGGATGCCAACGTCCCAACACCATCCCGCTAGGCGGCACACTAGCAGCGAAGGTGGAACAATAAACGATTCACTCGAGGGACGAGGAATCGCTGTCGAAGCAACTGACTAGGAGCAAACCAAGCCAGATGAGACGGAGCAGACAGCAAACCCGCACAGCCCCGCCGCGAGGCTGGGGGAGGCTGAGAACACACAGACACACCAGCAGATACAGCCTCGGTCCCCCGAGACTGTAGACCATCCCCAGAGGAGATGGAAGAGCCACCATCAGACAGAATAGGATCTGGAGTAGCAACCTCCTCAACAACGGTCGACAGTGTAGGAGGCAGATCAGAGAGGGTTACCGAGCTGACCTCGGAAAAGCTCTCAACGAAAACAGACGCCTCAATAGTGACATCAGAAGACAAAGAGACCACGGTCTCCTCGTCAGGTATCACTGAACTAACACCGCCAACAGTTGCAGAGGAACTCGCCACAGAAGTCAGATCCGAATCCTGTGTGACAGAGTCACCACGTGCACCAGCAGAAATGTCTGCTACGGCACGGCTACCCTTACCCCGAGAATGAGGGGTTCTAGCTCTGGAAAGAACCACCTTGTTCACAGAAGCCCAAAATTTAGAGGACCAAACCCCACAGATACCACATGATTGGGCCTGAGTGCAATTGTTGCAAGTAACACATGTGGTATGAGAATCGTCCACATGTTTCACCTGCAAACAAGAGGTACAAGGAATAGTCTTAGGCATGATATCAATACAATAATCAAGCTTCCCGCCGACGGAAAACAGTAAGAAGGTCGTGTTCACACGTGGGGGAAAGACAAGATAAAGTGTGAAGAGAACAGCAATAAAAATACAAATTAACATTAAATAATCATAATAATTTGGTAGCTTGATAAAAGGATACAATCCAGTAGCACACTAAATATGAAGAATAAGTTGTTCACGAAGAATACATAGCATAATTAGCACGAGTCACAAAAATTTCCGACCATGTACAATGGCGGAAAATAAAGGAATTGACGTCACGGTTGTTGCGCATGTGCTCGGTAAATGCAAGAGGTGTGCAGAGAGAGTACCTGTAATTTCGAGCGCTGGTCTCGCTCGACCCTTTTTTCGATCTTTTTCGTGCTTTTGCACTCTAGTACTTTTCCAACTCGTTTGGAAAAGATTCTAAAAGCTTGAGTTAGTTCCGAAGTAGGGCTTGCACTTATGTTACAGCTAATTGTAAACAATTGTGAGTAGGTTGAAAAGAAACACTGATTTGAGTAGGGCCTATTTTTATCAAAGCATTCAGAGCAGTACTAGTAATAAAATCAAAGAAAGATACAAACTTGACAAGAGAGTCTAACCAACATCCATATCCCCGGCCGACTTTTATGTTATGATAGGAATAAGCATATGAGGTGATCAAGACAGATGAAAAGATGGATAAACAAACACCGAGATGGTGAATGGACTTCACTGGACAAGGTTAAATATTTCATTTGGTTCATTGCAACTGAAAGAACCATATGGATCGCAACTGAAGATATCTTCCAAAACCTGCAATTATGATAAATTCAAAGTCGGCAAGGGCTATAACTCTGAAAAAATTATTCGAATCAAAACTTCCTTTGCATAAGCACATGTACACATCATACTCATACTGCACACCAAGTTTTGTAAAAATCCAATGAAAAATGCAGGAGGAGTTAAGCGGACAAGCATTTGTGACAGACATTTTGCTATTACTAAGAGCAGTAACCATGCAAAATTCATCACATCGAACATTCCTGGCCACATGCAATTCTACACTTGATACTGATACTTCAGACCAAGTTTCATAACAAGAGGCCCCAGGGGGCTTTAGACGATCACCGAATGTTCCATACTGTTAAGACACAAATTTTATCACAAGAGGCCCCAGGGGACCTGAGGGCGCTCACCTGACATGGTAGTCTAAATATCAAACCAGGGACTTGACTTGAATAAGCTGCATACGCCCCTCCTAAGAAAAGCATAAACCAACTAGATGAAGCGATTGTGCCCACACAATACACAGGATTTTCCTTCTATTTTCAGTTCCTGCACTTTTACGTCCTAAAATTGAGATAAACGCATAAAAACAGATTTTTTTCCCAAACAAAATACTTTCAGCCTAAAATTTTTCTTCTTCTTAAAACGCATTAAAAACGATAAAACTAATTTCCGGATTTTGGTCCAATATTTTCTAAGTCCCACCCGGACCCCAAATTTTCAGGGGAAAAAAAAAAAAATTTTTTGTCTTAAAATTGACAGAAATGCATAAAAAAACAAAAAACAAAAAAATTCTGGATTTTGGTCCAAAATTTTCTAAGTCCCACCCGGACCCCAAATTTTCAGGGGAAAAAAAAATTTTTTTTTTTGTCTCAAAATTGACCAAAACGCAGAAAAAACAAAAAAAAATTTTTTCGGAATTTGATCCAAAATTTCTAAGTCCGCAACGGGACCCCAAATTTTCAGCTTAAATTTGAACCTAGGGACTTGGCTTCAACAAACTTGAATCTCACCCCCCTAAGGATGCTGCATACCAAATATCAAAAGATTCTTATTGGTAGATCTGAAGAAGAAGATTTTTAAAAAATACTCCTCATACTGCACTAATTTAAACATTTGGGCTCCCACAGAGAGCCCAAATATCGACCCAGGCAATTGATTTCAATAAACATGTGAAACAATCTTCCAAAGATGTTATATGTGAAATTTGAAAGCTTTTGGAGCAGTGGTTTGGGAGAAAAGTAGTCTTATGTTTTTCCTATTACCCACAGTGTTAAAAAATGCTGACTCAGCACTTTTTCAAAGTCCCCAAAAAGTACCCCATGATAAAACTGATGGCAATTTTTTTGGACCATTCCATTCTGTTGGTCCTAGGGAAGCTTCACAACAAATAAGAATTCTCAGTGCCGTGTAATTTTGGAGATATGGGCGTTTTCTTTTTTTTTCAAAATTTTTGCCCCTCCTTTAACATCGTCAAATATAGCCCCTCGAACTTCTCTTGAACAAACTTGAGTCTACACCTCAAAAGGAAGCTGCATACCAAATATCATGTCTCTGCTACTGCTGGTTCTTGAGAAGAAGATTTTTTAAGAATTGGAGCATTTTTGCCCCATCCCTCTGCTCAATATGAGCCGAAATCTAATTTGACAAAAAATCAAAATGCCCTTATATAACCCCTACTCACATGAAATTTCATTAATATGCGGCCAGTGGTTTGGGAGAAAAAGGTCCAAACACCACCTTCAGGACGGACGCCGGACGACGGACGAAAAGTGATCAGAATAGCTCACCCTGACTTTCAGTCAGGTGAGCTAAAAAGCTATTCTTAAGGTTCTACAGAGTAAACCTATACTCTCTGTGGAGCTAAAACATCAACAGTACTGAATGGGACAATGCTGCTGATCAAATATCAAAAGATTCTGCTTGATGGTTCTAAAGAAGATTTTTAAAGAATTTTCCTTGAATTGCACAAAGTAAACATTCACGCCCACATATTGATCAAAAGACTCAATTTGAACAAATGTGAATCCAACCCATACCAAGATGCTGCATACCAAATATCTAAAGATTCTGCCCACTGGTTCTGATGAAGAAGATTGTTAAAGATTTTTTCTTAAATTGCACTAAGTAAAAATTCACACCCCCATAGTGATCCCCAATATTGAACGGGGGATTCAATTTGAACAAACTTGAATCAAACCCATTCCAAGATGCTGTATACGAAATGTCAAAAAATTCTGCCCATCGGTTCCGGAAAAGAAGATTTTTAAAGAATTTTTCTTAAATTGCACTAAGTAAAAATTCACACCCCTTTAGCTAGCCCAATATTGATCGAGGGACTCAATTTGAACAAACTTGGATCAGACCCATACAAAGATGCTGTATACCAAATATCAAAAGATCCTGCCCATTGGTTCTGGAGAAGAGATTTTAAAATTTTTTTTCTTAAATTGCACTAAGTAAAAATTCGGGTCCCCATAGTGAGCCCCAAAATTGATCAAGGGACTCCATTTGAACAAACTTGAATCAGACCCATACCAAGATGCTGTATACCAAATATCAAAAGATTCTGCCCACTGGTTCTGGAGAAGATTTTTCCTTAAATTGCACTAAGGAAAAATTCATGCCCCTATAGGGAGCCCCAATATTGATCAAGGGACTCGATTTGAACAAACTTGAATCAGACCCATACCAAGATGCTGCATACCAAATATCAAAAGATTCTGCCCATTGGTTCTGGAGAAGAAGATTTTTAAATACAATACCAGAAGAAATATGGTAGTTTTTAGGCAGCAATCATATTACATTTATATGGTTAGTTTGGGATTAATTATCCCATTTCTGTCTTTTTGTCATCCTTGAGTTATTTCAATGACCTCACTGTTATCTCAGATTGGGTTGGTTTGCACGAGTTAATTATGACAGCACTCCAGCCATTTGTGCTTGATTTTTCGCTGTGTATTTGTGTCCAGTCAGTCTGTGAATTGCATCGAAACGACTGGGTCAGGTGGTGAATTTCCAATCAAAATTCCACCCGCCTCCCCAACCAACCCCTTTGTAAATTCATTGCACTGATATAGCTTGTCAAGTGTCCTCGGTATGGGTATCGTTTAGGTTGTGTGGGCGTTTTTTCATACCGCCCACAACGTAGGCAACATATTCCAAAATGAAACTCCCCATAGAGCAGTCATTATAATCATTCTACTACTCCTTTATTGGCTACACTGTACTTATGATACATATATCAAACAATAAAATCTACATTAGTAATTTACAGTGTAGTCGTAAAACACATACATTAGTTCTTATTAATTGTTCATTGCAAGTTTGGTTTTCCAGTCCATGATGCCTGCATAAAGAATTTTTCTTAAATTGCACGAAGTAAAAATTCACGCCCCCATAGTGAGCCCCAATATTGGTTGAGGGACTCGATTTGAACAAACTTGAATCAGACCCATACCAAGATGCTGCATACCAAGTATCAAAAGATTCTGCCCACTGGTTCTGGAGAAGATTTTTTAATAATTTTTCTATAATTCATATGGTGCTATCAGAGTTATGCCCCATACAGAGCCCCCAGGGACGTGGCCATTTCATTTGAACAAACATGAATTGCCATATAGTAATGAACATCCACATGAAGTTTCGTGAAAATTGGACTAGTGGTTTCAGAGGAGAAGTCGTTTGAAAAATGTTCACGATGACGGATGGCAAGTGATAAGTTGAGCTCCCTTCGGTGAGCTAAAAATTCCTCATATTGACTAAGTTATAATTCGGGCTCCCATAGGGAGCCCAAATATGAACCCAGGGACTTGGCTTTAACAAACTTGAATCTCACCCCCTAAGGATGCTGCATACCAAATGTCAAAACATTCCGACTGCTGGATCTGAAGAAGAAGATTTTTAAAGAAAATTCCTCATTTTGAACTAAGTTATCATTCGGGCTCCCACAGTGAGCCCAAATATGGGCCTAGGGACATGGCTTGAACAAATTTAAATCTCACCCCCAAAGGATGCTGCATACCAAATATCAAAACATTCCGACTGCTGGATCTGAAGAAGAAGATATTTGAAGAAAATTCCTCATTTTGAACTAAGTTATAATTCAGGCTACCACAGTGAGCCCAAATATGAACCCAGGGACTTGGCTTGAACAAACTTGAATCTCACCCCCCTAAGCACGCTGCATACCCAATATCAAAAGATTCTGCCTGCTGGATCTTGAGAAGAAGATTTTTAAAGAAATTTGCAAGAAATGCACTAAGTTCAAATTGGGCTCCTATACTGAGCCCAAATATGAACCCAGGGGGCCGATTTGAACAGATTTGAATCAGATCCACCCCACAATGTTGCATACCAAATATCAAAAGATTCTGCCTGCTGGATCTGGAGAAGAAGATTTTTGAAGAAATTTGCCTGAAATGCACTAAGTTCGAATTCAAGCTTTTATAGTGAGCCCAAATATGAATTCTGGGGGCCGATTTGAACAAACTTGAATCAGATCCACCCCACAATGTTGCATACCAAATATCAAAAGATTCTGCCTGCTGGATCTTGAGAAGAAGATTTTTTAAGAAATTTGCCTGAAATGCACTATGTTTGAATTCGGGCTTCTATACTGAGCCCAAAAATGAATCCAGGGAGCCGATTTGAACAAACTTGAATCAGATCCAGCCCACAATGTTGCATACCAAATATGAAAAGATTCTGCCTGCTGGATCTTGAGAAGATGATTTTTTAAGAAATTTGCCTGAAATGCACTAAGTTCGAATTCGGGCTTCTATACTGAGACCAAATATGAATCCAGGGGGCCGATTTGAACAAACTTAAATCAGATCCACCTCACAATGTTGCATACCAAATATCAAAAGATTCTGCCTGCTGGATCTGGAGAAGAAGATTTTTTAAGAAATTTGCCTGAAATGCACTAAGTTCGAATTTGGGCTTCTATAGTGAGCCCAAATATGAATCCAGGGGGCCAATTTGAACAAACTTGAATCAGACCCATACCAAGATGCTGCATACCAAGTATCAAAAGATTCTGCCCACTGGTTCTGGAGAAAAAGATTTTTTAATAATTTTTCTATAATTCATATGGTGCCATCAGAGTTATGCCCCATACAGAGCCCCCAAGGGATGTGGCCATTTCATTTGAACAAACATGAATTGCCATATATTAATGAACATCCACATGAAGTTTCATGAAAATCGGACCAGTGGTTTCAGAGGAGAAGTTGTTTGAAAAAGGTTCATGATGACGGACGACGATGGACGACAGACGGCGGATGGCAAGTGATAAGTCAAGCTCCCTTCGGTGAGCTAAAAATCCACTGAAAACTGTAGAAGGATGTAAGTGGACAAAGTTTGTGACGGGCGGACAGATGGACATACAGATGGACAAACACCATTTCAATATCCTGCTCCTGACTTCGTCGGCGGGGGATAAAAATGAAAGTGTCAATGACACTGTAGCTCAACTTGTCAAGACAAAGACATGTACATGTATAGTATGTGACACAGCAATGACAAACACCTAGGTAATGACCTGATAACAAAGGTACATATAAAGTATTGTAACGGTCTGTACATAAATACTGAGCGTTGTCTGTAACAAATGTATAGGTAAAGTATTGTAAAGGTGGGTGACAGTCAGATGCTAAACTAGAAAAGAAATCTTTGAGTCCCAGAGTGGGTCTGACTTAACCCCAAAATATTTGTTCTCATAGCACAGTGATAACAAAGGCACCCCAAAACACACTCATTCCTGTCCCAAGGTGAAAACAAAGGTACCCAAGAAGTTTTGTGAAGATCAGTTCACAAATATGAGCTGTGTAGAAGTTGTGACAAAAAACTGATTGGACCTAATTTCGATACAAAATGGCCACTGGCAGCCATCTTGAATTTTGGACCACACCCAGAAACACTCGTTCTCGTCCCAAGGTGATAACAAAGGTACCCAAGACGTTTCGTGAAGATCGGTTCATAAATACAGACTCTAGCCCGAGCCGTATTGACATGTGTACTTACTGTGTGTAAGCAGCACTGAAAAAATCAAAGTTCATCTAATTTGCATAATTTCTGCACGAGAAAAAAACCTGTATTATATGTGATGTATCCCATGGTACTAAACATTCACACAAAAAATTATTCAAATCAGCGCTTTCATAAGGAAGTTCTGTGCAAAAATCTTATTGCACCAAATTTCGTACAAAATGGCTGCCATCGGCCATCTTGAATTTCGGACCGGACCCCCAAAACACTCGTTCTCGTCCCACGGTGATAACAAAGGTACCCAAGAAGTTTCGTAAAGATCGGTTCATAAATATGGCCTCTAGCCCGAGCCGTATTGGCATTTGCACTTACAGTGCTGAAAGTAACACCAAAAAACATCAAAGTTAGTCTAATTTGCATAATTTACGCACGAGAAAAACCCCGTATTATATGTGATGTATCCCATGGTACTAAACATTCATACAAAAAATTATTCAAATCAGAGCTTTCATATGGAAGTTCTGTACAAAAAACAGATTTCTGCATCGTCGGTACAAAATGGCAGCTGGCAGCCATCTTGAATTTCAGACCGCACCCAAAAACACTCGTTCTCGTTCCACAGTCATAACAAAGGTACCCAAGAAGTTTCGTAAAGATCGGTTCATAAATACGGCCTCTAGCCCGAGCCTTAGCAGCTTGGCACTTACAGCTCTGAAAGTAACACTAAATAAATCAAAGTCAGTCTAATTTGCATAATTTACACACGAGAAAAAAACCTGTATTATATGTGATGTATCCCATGGTACTAAACATTTATACAAAACTTTATTCAAATCAGAACTTTCATACAGAAGTTCTGTACAAAAAACTGATTTTTGCATCATCGGTACAAAATGGCCACTGGCAGCCATCTTGAATTTCGGACCACACCTAAAAACACTCATTCCCGTCCCAGGGTCATAACAAAGGTACACAAGAAGTTTCGTAAAGATCGGTTCATAAATACGACCTCTAGCTCGAGCCATAGCCAATTGTTGACGTACGGACAGACGGATGGACGGACAGACGGACAGACGGACGACGGGCCATGACAATAGCTCAAATTTGACTTTGTCAAAGTTGAGCTAATAATCGCTTTTGAAAAATCATACCAAACATTTTAGTGGAACTAAGTCGACAGGTTCAGACAGATGCCTGCCTTGAAATCCTATCACAACGAATGTAGCTTCATTCCAAGCTGCAGTCACAAATTCAAATCAACAGCTTGTGTTTTTACACTCAAAGAATAAACAGCAAGGAGAGATAAGTTCAAAGGAGTAAAGGGAAAACCAAGTTAATAGACTCTCAGTTTACAACAGATAAACAGATGACATGCAGAAGGTAAATGGCAAGATGTGCAACATTCTTTTCTATGAACTTGGTTGTAGTCGGACAGCTAGGTACACCCCCTATGGAACCCCCCAGGATCGTACGAGACCGTTTTTTCATGTACCTGGACATCTCGAGAGTAGATTTTCAGATGTTAACAAGAAATCATCCTGGCCGGATATGATGTAATCCAAGATGCTGCCCATGGGAGGGGCGGGGGTATGGTGGTAAATTTCGCGATTTTACACCATCAAAAAAAAACTACAGGAGATAAGGAACGGGACTTAACTCATTCATATTTCTGAACTTTCCACGTATAATAATATCAATGAAGTAAGTGAAAATACAACATGGGCACAAAAAAATGCCTCAAAATAGAAGAAAATCAATTTTTTAAACACTTTTTTTTGCAAAAAACTAATACAATCATGATAAAAAATTAGAAACCTGTGAACTTTTAGATGTTAAAATGATCTCAAATAATTCTACAATAATACCCAGCATGAACATGCACTATCAAAAGCTGATGTGGCAAACAAGATGGCCACCAGTGCAACCACCTGTTTCCAATTATCCCGCATATGTAATGACAAGTTTGGGGGTGCGGTGGCATTGCGGTAACCAGTTCTCCTCCGATCACCAAAGTTAAGCAACATCGAGCCCGAGATGAGGATAAGAGTCGCAAGAGGAGTCACTCATTTCAGTAATTACATGATGGCTTATTTGCTTGATTCTCGTAGTTTGTGCAATCTGAGATAGTTAACAAGCCAGCAGTAGTGCTAGAAGTCAGTAGTAATGATACAAGGCTGGAAGAGGACTAGAGAATTGGATGACTACAGTAGAAGCTAATCATAGGACAGAAGATGGCGATATTGGACAAGTCAGCAGAAGCGGTCTTGGAGCTATAAAAGCCATGGGAAGGTCTAGATGCAAAGACCTGAACAGACACTAGGAACCATAACTGTCTTCAGATAGATATCCTCCGATAAGTATCCCCTAAAAGGTATCCTCCAAAGGTATCCCCCAGTACTACATCACCATGTCATAGGTATCCTCCAATACCCAGATGAGGATAAGAGTCATAAGAGGAGTCACTCATTTGAGTAATTACTTGCTCGATTAGATTCGAGCCATTCGAGCAATGCCTGTTCCAGTTACTACTCGATAGCTTATTTGCTGGATACGATCGAGCCATTCGAGCAAAATCTGTTCCTGCGCGATTGCCTCCTGGCCTTAAGAATCATGTAGGACCATGTTATACACAGGGGAGATAACTGTGTACAGATATGTACAGAATATGGGACATGAAGTAATCTGACTGGTGATTATAAGACTTGGTTGAGGTCAGTGGCTGGGACAGAGATAGCTGAGTCTAGATAGGCAGCTAATATAGTCAGAATATGGTCAGTTACAGACAAAACAGATAGAAACCGAGGATTCCAAAGGAATCCGAACTAGGAAAATAGGAAGTATCCAAACCAACTACTCCAGTTCAAACAAACTTACCCCCAGGAGATCTCTCAGTCATATAGCACAATGTGCTACTATATAAGCCCAAAATGGAGAAATCCAAACAAAATAAAGTCTGTTTCGGTTGTTTTGATGTGGTTTGATGGGATTGTCGGGTTATTTGTGGTAATTAGCTTTACTCCTATTCAGTCGAACACACCCTCCAAACATACCCTTATCTTTTTGTAAGGTTTTGGGTCAACCACATGCTACCATAGAAACCAATATGGTGGCCTCCAGTGTACAAAATGGACAACAGAAACACATGTCACCCTAACAACATGTGCTGCACATGAACACTAAGACCACATATCACTATGGGGCTGACATCAAAAGATGCAAGCTACCAGGACAACCAAACATGACGTAACTGGGTCATGTGACACAGCATCACTTTCTAGGTCCATCCAATGGGGCCCGGTTGGGTACATGATCTACTACAGATGTTCTTCAATTTCAAGGCATTTTTCTGGCAGCCATCTTGGATATTCAGTGACTAAATTGGTTTTTGCATACGCAGAAAAACTGTCCAAAATACTATACAGTTGATTCTTGAAACCCTATATCAAACATTTTTTTCTGCAACCATCATACAACTTGAGATGCTGTAAACTTGCATTACATACAGTTAAAACTAGAAGTCCTGTCACGGCTAGTGCAGAAAATGCTCGTTAGTTAATGCGCTATCTAGTGCAGAAGAGTCAAGTAAACCTAATTAAACATGAGATAACTTCTGCACTATGTAACGCAGAATGTGGTGCGCTATTACCAAGGTCAGTAAATTTGATCTCTGACACATATCATTAGGAAAAGAAATGTGTTGTAACTGGACTGGAACATCCGTCGATATCATTTTGAATCAGGTTCACCTGGTAAATTAGTGGTGACAATGAAAGAAAAAATGCAGGAAAAAGTGTTGAAATGACCAGTTTTAATTTTCACAAGAAGCCCAGACAGTGAAATCAAAGTCACTGCCAAATAGGATAAAATCGTCTTTTAAATGATTTATTCTGTGCGATTGTTGAATGCAGGGACAAGATTTGTGTGAGATGTGTATGTACGAACAGCCCAGCACATGATCGTTTTGAAATGGCCTAATACAAAATCTTTTGACATCAACATTTTATCAATTAATATCTGTGACTTCTTTCGACTTGGAAAACATGGATAAATTTGTTTGTAAAATCACCATAAAAAATCCAAATACTAGTACCCGCTCAGTCTCCAACTGAATTTTTTACAAGCAATTTGCAGCAAATTTTCAATATCATTTAAAACCTTCTCATTCCTTTATGCGGTCTTGTTCATATCAATAGCTACACCCAACAGGGTATTTGATGACTGGATTTGCAGTGCAAAATGCTATACAAAAATGTTCAAATGCTAACCATTTTTTTTCATATTGGCTTTGTATTCACTATTTATCATCACTTTTTGAAACAAAGATGGAAACTGCTAATCAAATTTTTAAGAACAAAAAATACCCTGTCCAATAATAACAAACACAGTGAGGCCGCGACTCGTTATTCAGTAAGATGGGAATCGCCTAATGTGTCTCCCCTGGCCTAATCCCCCATTGTTTTGATCCAAACTGTCCCTGCTATTTGAACCAAACCGACTTTCAGCGGCCATACCGTAAGGCTGGCGAACGATTTCACTCCACCCATCCCCGAGTCAAACCGCCTCCTGAATATATTGATGGACAACACCACCCACCCCTCCCCACCACACACACACACACACACACATTATTTTGAAATCATGGGTGGTCACAAGCTGGGTTTTGGGTTAAAAATAGGCCATAGGCCTACATGACATTATCAACTCCACCCTCCCACTGCCCCCGATTACGATCAACAGACCTACAGTCTGACACTTTGGGATAAATTCTTCTGCAGCTAAGTGAGTGTTTGTAATTATCCCTGCATTTTAAAAAATGCGGGGATACTGTCGTGATCTCCGTCCGTACGTCTGTACTTCCGTACTTCTGTACGTCTGGTTTTGTAATTCGAAACGCTGTAACTTTCTACAGTTGTTCAATAGGGTCTGGGCAATCCAAAAATACCACTTTTAAAGTTTTGCGCCACCAGGTGGCTTCTGTGGAGCCACTTGAAAAATGCGCTAATTTTTCACTTTTCTTTCAAATAATCCCAACCTATGTAATTCAGCGTCCTGTAACTGCACTAGGGTGTTGCTAAATGATCTGTAGATGTGCACGAAGGTTTCAGATTTTTCAGGTGCCATGTGGCTGTGCCACCGTTGCCACTTTCGTGTTTTCTTAGACCGTTTCCGGTGAAAGGCTCCTAGGGTATGTAATTGGAAATCCTAAAACCATGCTCAAATGTTGCAGTAGGATCTGTAGATGCACACGAAGGTTTCGGATTTTTGGGGTGCCACGTGTCTGTGCCACCGTTGCCACTTTCGTGTTTTCTTAGACCGTTTCCAGCAAAAGGCTCCTAGGGTATGTAATTCGAAATGCTAAAACCATGCTCAAATGTAGCAGTAGGGTCTGCAGATGCACACGTAGGGTTTCAGATTTTTCAGGGGCCACGTGGCTGTAGTACGGTGCCACTGTTGCCACTTTCATGTTTTCTTAGACCGTTTCCGATGAAAGGCTCCTAGAGGATGTAATTTGAAATGCTAAAAGCATGCTCAGATGTTGCAGTAGGGTCTGTAGATGCGCACGAAGGTTTCGTATCTTTTGGGTGCCACGTGGCTGTGCTATGGTTGCCACTTTCATGTTTTCTTAGACGGTTTCCAGTGAAAGCCTCTTAGGGTATGTAATGTGAAATGCTAAAACCATGCTCAAATGTTGAAGTTGGGTCTGTAGATGCGCACGAAGGTTTCGGATTTTTCAGTTGCCATTTTCGTGTTTTCTTAGACCCTTTCCGGCAAAAGGCTCCTAGGGTATGTAATTCGAAATGCTAAAACCATGCTCAAATGTTGCAGTGGGGGCTGTAGATGCGCAGGAAGGTTTCAGATTTTTCAGGTGCCAAGTGGCTGTGCCACCGTTGCCACTTTCACGTTTTCTTAGACTGTTTCTGGCGAAAGGCTCCTAGGGTTTGTAATTGGAAATGCTAAAGCCATGCTCAAATGTTGAAGTGGGGTCTGTAGATGCACATGAAGGTTTCGGATTTTTCAGCTGCCACCGTTGCCACTTTCGTGTTTTCTTAGACCATTTCCGGTGAAAGGCTCCTAGGGTATGTAATTCGAAATGCTAAAACCATGCTCAAATATTGCAGTGGGGTCTGTAGATGCGCACAAAGATTTCGGATTTTTCAGCTGCCACGTGGCTGTGCCACCGTTGCCACATTCGTGTTTTCTTAGACCGTTTCCAGTGAAAGGCTCCTAGGGTATGTAATTTGAAATGCCAAAACCATGCTCAAATGTTGCAGTAGGGTCTGTAGATGTGCACAAAGGTTTCGGATTTTTCAAGTGCCAAGTGGCTGTGCCACTGTTGCCACTTTCATGTTTTCTTAGACCGTTTCCGACGAAAGGCTCCTAGAGTATGTAATTCAAAACGCTAAAAGCATGCTTAAATGTTGCAGTGGGGTCTGTAGATGTGCATGAAGGTTTCGGATTTTTCAGCTGCCACAGTTGCCACTTTCGTGTTTTCTTAGACCATTTCCGGTGAAAGGCTCCTAGGGTATGTAATTCGAAACTCTAAAACCATGCTCAAATGTTGCAGTGGGGTCTGAAGATGCGCACAAAGGTTTCAGATTTTTCAGGTGCCATGTTTCTGTGCCACCGTTGCCATTTTCGTGTTTTCATAGACCGTTTCCGACAAAAGGCTCCTAGGGTATGTAATTCGAAATGCTAAAACCATGCTCAAATGTTGCAGTAGGTCTTTAGATGTGCACGAAGGTTTCGGATTTTTCAGCTGCCATGTGGCTGTGCCACTGTTGCCATTTTCGTGTTTTCATAGACCGTTTCCGACGAAAGGCTCCTAGGGTATGTAATTCGAAATGCTAAAACCATGCTCAAATGCTGCAGTAGGTCTGTAGATGCTCACGAAGGTTTCAGATTTTTTGGGTGCCACGTGGCTGTGCCACCATTGCCACTTTCGTGTTTTCATAGACCGTTTCCGGCGAAAGGCTCCTAGGGTATGTAATTTGAAAACCTAAAACCATGCTCAAATGTTGCAGTAGGTCTTTAGATGTGCACGAAGGTTTCGGATTTTTCAGCTGCCATGTGGCTGTGCCACCGTTGCCATTTTCGTGTTTTCATAGACCGTTTCCGGCGAAAGGCTCCTAGGGTATGTAATTCGAAATGCTAAAACCATGCTCAAATGTTGCAGTAGGTCTGTAGATGCACACGAAGGTTTCAGATTTTTCAGCTGCCACGTGGCTGTGCCACTTTCGTGTTTTCATAGACCATTTCCAGTGAAAGGCTCTTAGGGTATGTAATTTGAAACGCTAAAACCATGCTCAAATGTTGAAGTGGGGTTTGTAGATGCGCACGAAGGTTTCGGATTCTTCAGGTGCCACCGTTGCCACTTTCGTGTTTTCTTAGACCCTTTCTGGCGAAAGGCTCCTAGGGTATGTAATTCGAAATGCTAAAACCATGCTCAAATGTTGCAGTGGGGGCTGTAGATGCGCAGGAAGGTTTCGGATTTTTCAGGTGCCAAGTGGCTGTGCCACCGTTGCCACTTTTGCATTTTCTTAGACTGTTTCCGGCGAAAGGCTCCTAGGGTATGTAATTGGAAATGCTAAAGCCATGCTCAAATGTTGCAGTGGGGTCTGTAGATGCACACGAAGGTTTCAGATTTTTCAGCTGCCACATGGCGGTGCCACCGTTGCCACTTACGTGTTTTCTTAGACCGTTTCCAGCAAAAGGCTCCTAGGTTATATAATTCAAAATGCTAAAACCATGCTCAAATGTTGCAGTAGGGTCTGTAGATGTGCACAAAGGTTTCAGATTTTTCAGGTGCCATGTGGCTGTGTCACTGTTGCCACTTTCATGTTTTTTTAGACCTTTTCCTTTGAAAGGCTCCTAGAGTATGTAATTCGAAACGCTAAAAGCATGCTCAGCTGTTGCAATAGGGTCTGTAGATGCACGCGAAGGTTTCAGATTTTTTGGGTGCCATGTGGCTGTGCCACCGCTGCAACTTTCGTGTTTTCTTAGACTGTTTCCGGTGAAAGGCTCCTAGGGTATGTAATTGGAAATGCTAAAACCATGCTCAAATGTTGCAGTGGGGTCTGGAGATGCACACGAAGGTTTCAGATTTTTCAGCTGCCACGTGGCTGTGCCACCATTGCTACTTCTGTGTTTTCTTAGACCGTTTCCGGCGAAAGGCGCCTAGAGTATGTAATTCGAAATGCTAAAACCATGCTCAAATGTTGCAGTGGGGTTTGTAGATGTGCACGAAGGATTCAGATTTTTCAGCTGCCACCATTGCCACTTTCGTGTTTTCTTAGACCATTTCCTTTGAAAGGCTCCTAGGGTATGTAATTCGAAATGCTAAAACCATGCTCAAATATTGCAGTGGGGTCTGTAGATGCGCACAAAGATTTCGGATTTTTCAGCTGCCATGTGGCTGTGCCACCGTTGCCACATTCGTGTTTTCTTCGACCGTTTCCAGTGAAAGGCTCCTAGGGTATGTAATTTGAAATGCCAAAACCATGCTCAAATGTTGCAGTAGGGTCTGTAGATGTGCACAAAGGTTTCGGATTTTTCAAGTGCTAAGTGGCTGTGCCACTGTTGCCACTTTCATGTTTTCTTAGACCGTTTCCGACGAAAGGCTCCTAGAGTATGTAATTCAAAACGCTAAAAGCATGCTCAAATGTTGCAGTGGGGTCTGTAGATGTGCATGAAGGTTTCGGATTTTTCAGCTGCCACAGTTGCCACTTTCGTGTTTTCTTAGACCATTTCCGGTGAAAGGCTCCTAGGGTATGTAATTCGAAACTCTAAAACCATGCTCAAATGTTGCAGTGGGGTCTGTAGATGCGCACAAAGGTTTCGGATTTTTCAGGTGCCACGTGGCTGTGCCACTGTTGCCACTTTCGTGTTTTCTTAGACCGTTTCCAGTGAAAGGCTCGTAGGGAATGTAATTCGAGACGCTAAAACCATGCCCAAATGTTGCAGTGGGGTCTGTAGATGCGCACGAAGGTTTTGGATTTTTCAGCTGCCATGTGGCTGTGCCACCGTTGCCATTTTCGTGTTTTCATAGACCGTTTCCGGCGAAAGGCTCCTAGGGTATGTAATTCGAAACTCTAAAACCATGCTCAAATGTTGCAGTGGGGTCTGTAGATGCGCACAAAGGTTTTGGATTTTTCAGCTGCCATGTGGCTGTGCCACCGTTGCCATTTTCGTTTTTTCATAGACCGTTTCCGGTGAAAGGCTCCTAGGGTATGTAATTCGAAATGCTAAAACCATGCTCAAATGTTGCAGTAGGTCTGTAGATGCACACGAAGGTTTCAGATTTTTCAGCTGCCACGTGGCTGTGCCACTTTCGTGTTTTCATAGACCATTTCCAGTGAAAGGCTCTTAGGGTATGTAATTTGAAACGCTAAAACCATGCTCAAATGTTGAAGTGGGGTTTGTAAATGCGCACGAAGGTTTCGGATTCTTCAGGTGCCACCGTTGCCACTTACGTGTTTTCTTAGACCCTTTCCGGCGAAAGGCTCCTAGGGTATGTAATTCGAAATGCTAAAACCATGCTCAAATGTTGCAGTGGGGGCTGTAGATGGGCAGGAAGGTTTCGGATTTTTCAGGTGCCAAGTGGCTGTGCCACCGTTGCCACTTTTGCGTTTTCTTAGACTGTTTCCGGCGAAAGGCTCCTAGGGTATGTAATTGGAAATGCTAAAGCCATGCTCAAATGTTGCAGTGGGGTCTGTAGATGCACACGAAGGTTTCAGATTTTTCAGCTGCCACATGGCGGTGCCACCGTTGCCACTTACGTGTTTTCTTAGACCGTTTCCAGCAAAAGGCTCCTAGGTTATGTAATTCAAAATGCTAAAACCATGCTCAAATGTTGCAGTAGGGTCTGTAGATGTGCACAAAGGTTTCAGATTTTCAGGTGCCATGTGGCTGTGTCACTGTTGCCACTTTCATGTTTTTTTAGACCTTTTCCTTTGAAAGGCTCCTAGAGTATGTAATTCGAAACGCTAAAAGCATGCTCAGCTGTTGCAGTAGGGTCTGTAGATGCACGCGAAGGTTTCAGATTTTTTGGGTGCCATGTGGCTGTGCCACCGCTGCCACTTTCGTGTTTTCTTAGACTGTTTCCGGTGAAAGGCTCCTAGGGTATGTAATTGGAAATGCTAAAACCATGCTCAAATGTTGCAGTGGGGTCTGGAGATGCACACAAAGGTTTCAGATTTTTCAGCTGCCACGTGGCTGTGCCACCATTGCTACTTCTGTGTTTTCTTAGACCGTTTCCGGCGAAAGGCGCCTAGAGTATGTAATTCGAAATGCTAAAACCATGCTCAAATGTTGCAGTGGGGTTTGTAGATGCGCACGAAGGTTTCGGATTTTTCAGCTGCCACCGTTGCCACTTTTGTGTTTTCTTAGACCATTTCCGGTGAAAGGTTCCTAGGGTATGTAATTCGAAATGCTAAAACCATGCTCAAATGTTGCAGTGGGGTCTGTAGATGCGCACGAAGGTTTTGTATTTTTCAGCTGCCACGTGGCTGTGCCACCGTTGCCACTTTCGTGTTTCTTAGACCGTTTCCGGCGAAAGGCTCCTAGGGTATGTAATTTCGAAACTCTAAAATCATGCTCAAATGTTGCAGTGGGGTCTGTAGATGCTAACGGAGGTTTCGGATTTTTCAGGTGCCACGTGGCTGTGCCACTGTTGCCACTTTCGTGTTTTCTTAGACTGTTTCCTGCGAAAGGCTCCAAGGGTATGTAATTCGAAATGCTAAAACCCTGCTCAAATATTGCAGTAGGGTCTGTAGATGCGCACGAAGGTTTCGGATTTTTGAGGTGCCACGTGGCTGTGCCACCGTTGCCACTTTCGTGTTTTCTTAGACCGTTTCCGGCAAAAGGCTCCTAGGGTATGTAATTTCGAAACTCTAAAATCATGCTCAAATGTTGCAGTGGGGTCTGTAGATGCTAACGGAGGTTTCGGATTTTTCAGGTGCCACGTGGCTGTGCCACTGTTGCCACTTTCGTGTTTTCTTAGACTGTTTCCTGCGAAAGGCTCCAAGGGTATGTAATTCGAAATGCTAAAACCCTGCTCAAATATTGCAGTAGGGTCTGTAGATGCGCACGAAGGTTTCGGATTTTTGAGGTGCCACGTGGCTGTGCCACTGTTGCCACTTTCGTGTTTTCTTAGACCGTTTCCGGCAAAAGGCTCCTAGGGTATGTAATTCGAAATGCTAAAACCATGCTCAAATGTTGTAGTGGGGGTCTGTAGATGTGCATGAATGTTTCGGATTTTTCAGGTGCCACGTGGCTGTGCCACCATTGCCACTTTTGTGTTTTCTTAGACCGTTTCTGGCAAAAGGCTCCTAGGGTATGTAATTCGAAATGCTAAAACCATGCTCAAATGTTGCAGTAGGGTCTGTAGAGCACAAAGGTTTCGGATTTTTCAGCTGCCATGTGGCTGTGCCACTGTTGCCACTTTCATGTTTTCTTAGACCGTTTCCAGAGAAAGGCTCCTAGAGTATGTAATTCGAAATGCTAAAACCATGCTCAAATGTTGCAGTGGGGTCTGTAGATGCGCACAAAGGTTTCAGATTTTTCAGGTGCCACGTGGCTGTGCCACCATTGCAACTTTCGTGTTTTCTTAGACCGTTCCAGGTGAATGGCTCCTAGGGTATGTAATTCGAAACACTAAAACCATGCTCAAATGTTGCAGTGGAGTCTGTAGATGCGCACAAAGCTGTGTCACCTGTGCCACTCAATATGATTTTAGTGTGTCATATAATACATTTCATCTTTGCATCAAGCATTCATACAAAGTCAAGAATGCAAATGCGGGGATACACCATAGTGTGCTTTGCACAAAAATGACACCCCCTCTAGTTCCGTATTCTTAGCATGAATGATTATGCTAATTGGGTGTAACGAGCCCCCAATTTTAAGACTAGTCTGGACTAAGCCACTTAAATCAGGATGGCATATTCGAGAATGAGAGACTAACCCCCACAAACACACGTCATATATATACTACTCAAAATTTGCTGAGCACCAAGTATATCCAACTACCTGTTTTACGTTTTAGTAGAAATATTGTAATGAAAAGTGTATATATTTTTTATTTAATTATATCTTTAATGATTTAAGTACAGAAATTAAGATTTTATTTGTGTTTGACATTATTTTTTAGCTTTTGAATACGATAACCATGGAAAAAGGATATTATTGATAAAAAAAGAAAATTTTTCAATTTGCCAAAAAGTTGACGGAGCGAACTGGTATGGGTTCAATATCGAGTATGAGACCCATTACTGTTAATTACAGCTTGACAATGCCTTCTCATGCTCCCAATCGGTTCCTGGTGGTCCTTTGTGGGATGTTGTTCCATTCTTGGACCAGCATGGCACCAAGCTCCTGGACACTTCTTGGCTGGACTGGACGGGCTGAAATTGCAAGCTGCAACTCATTCCAGACATGTTCGATTGGATTGAGGTCAGGGGATCTTGCTGGCCAGTCCATACGCTCAATTCTCTCCCTCTATCAGTACTCCCAGATAGCATGAACAACATGAGGATGGGCATTATCGTCCATCAGAATGAATTTATCATACACTGCACCTGCATACAATCTGGCGTGGACATCCAGGATCTCATCAATATACCGTTGTGCAGTCAATGTACCACGTTCAAGGAGACAGAGCTCCATACGTCCATCCCAGCTGATGCTGCCCCAGACCATGATTGACCCGCCACCATAGCAGTCATGCTCAGGAATGTTGGCTGCATGGAATCGCTCTCCTGGTCTTCTCCATACCCTAGAACGCCTATTTGTGTGGTCTAGGCAGTACCTTGACTCATCTGTAAAAAGGACAGGTCGCCAATCTTCTCTGGTCTATTGACGGACAGACAGATGACGGATGACTGGCCATGGCATAAGCTCAAATATGGCTTCGGGGGAGGGGGGGGGGGGGGATAATTTCTGTCTGGATTTTTAACCACAAACTTTAACCAAAACTGTAAAAAAAGCATTTTTGACAAAAGGAAAAAAAGGGTTCTGCATGTAGTGACTGTAAATAGTTCAAAATGCATATTGGAGGAAATGAATAAAAAAAATAATGCCTAATTGGGGGGGGGGGGGGGGGGGGGGGGGGGGGGAGGCGGTGGTGTTTGGGTTTTTAACCAAAATTGTAAACAAGCATTTTTGACGAAAGAAAAAAAAAGTGCCTAATTGGCCCCTGGCGGAGGGGGTGGGCGAGTTTTTTTTTTTTTTTTTTTTTTGGGGGGGGGGGGGGGGGGGGAAGTGTACGTAAGTTTAAAAAAAGGTTCCACATGTAGTGACTGTAAATAGCTCAAAATGCATATTGGAGAAAAGAAGAAAAAAAAAGCCTAATGGGTGGGTGGGTGGGGGGGGGGGGGGGTAGGGGTGGTGGTGTTTGTCTGGGTTTTTAACCACAAACTTGGAGTCATCCTACCAAGCTACAATGAAATCCCTTCATAATTATGGCCTGTGGAATATTCTAAAGGTTTTCAGGCTTCGGGCCTCTGTTGCTGTCACAGTTGCCCAAAAGGGGACGTTCTCATCTAGACATTATATGAAGTCAACATATCAAGTTACAATGAAATCCCTCCATAAATATGACCTGTAGACTGTGCTAAAGGTTTTTGGGCTTCGGGCCCCTGTTGCCGTCACAAATGCCCAAAAGGGGGCATTCTCATCTAGACATTATATGAAGTCAACCTATCAAGTTACAATGAAATCCCTCCATAAATATGACATGTAGACTGTGCTAAAGGTTTTCTGGCTTTGCGCTCGGGCAGCCATCATGGTTGAATGATCACAACCAAAAGGGGACATTCTCATCTGGGCATCATGTGGATTGATCCTACAAGTTACAATGAAATCCCTTCATAAATATGACCTGTAGACTGTGCTGAAGGTTTTTGGGCTTCGGGCACCTGTAGCCATGACAGTTGCCCAATCACGTCCAAAAGGGGACTTTCTTATGTGTAGAAATTATATGAAGTCAACCTATGAAGTTACAATGAAATCCCTCCATAAATATGACCTGTAGACTGTGCTAAAGGTTTTCGGGTTGTGGGCTCGGGCAGTCATGACGGTTGATAGATCACGCCCAAATGGGGAAATTCTCATGTAGACATCATACGGAGTCATCGTATCAAGTTACAATGAAATCCGTCCATATTAAACATGACCTGCAGACTGTGCTAAAAGTTTTTGGGTTTCGGGCTTGGGCAGATCATGCCCAAATGGGGACATTCTCATCTAGGCATTATATCGGTTGACAGATCATGCCCAAATGGGGACATTCTCATCTAGGCATTATACAGATGCATTCTATGAAGTTGCAATGAAATCCCTTCATAAATACGACCTGTAGACTGTGCTAATGGTTTTCGGGTTTAGGGCACGGGCAGCCATACCAGTTGACCGATCACGACCAAAAGGGGACATTCTCATGTAGACATGACCTAAAACCTGCATATTAAATTTCATGACGATCAGACAAGAAATACCGGGTACAGTCTGTACTTGAAGGTTGAATAAAAAACTTTAACCACAAACCTTACCCAAAACTCCAAATGCCAACTAAGCAGGAATAAGAAAAAAAAACAAACTTTAACTACAAACTTTAACCAAAACTCTAAAAGTTAACAGAAAAAGACAGACGGATAGACGGATGGACAAAAGTCATTACTTTTGCCCTCACTGTAAACAGTCGGGTTAAAAATGGACTCCCCTAACACACCCCCACTCTCCAACCCCACCCCCACCTCCTCCTCACCCAGGGCTATTCATGCAATATTTTTTCTTTGGTACAAAATGCTTTTTTAGCCTAACTGTTTATAGTCAGGGCTATAGTCATGACTTTCATCCGTCCATCTGTCGGTCCATCCATCTGTCTGTAAACAATTTACAGACAGTTATGACTTTTGTCTGTCTGTCTGTCTGTCCATCCGTCTGTCCGTCTGTTAACATTTAGAGTTTTGGTTAAGTTTGTGGTTAAAGTTTTTTACTGAAGGTTCAAGTGGGGTTTTTTGGGGGTTTTTTTTCCTGTTCAGTCATGACTTTCTTCTGTCTGTCTTTTAACATTTGGAGTTATGGTTAAAGTTTTTTAGTCAACCTTAAAGTTTTTTTTTTTTTTTTTTCTTTTAAATTAATATTACTATTGATTGTATCATTCTCATTTTGTTTTTAGCCCAACTGTTTACAGTGAGGGCTATAGTAATGACTTTTGTCCATCTGTCCGTCCGTCTGTCTGTCTGTCTGTCTTTTTCTGTTAACTTTTAGAGTTTTGGTTAAAGTTTGTAGTTAAAGTTTTTTATTGAAGGTTCAAGTGTTTTGTTTTTTTTTTTGTTTTTTTTCTTATTCTTGTTTAGTTGACATTTGGAGTTTTGGTTAAAGTTTGTGGTTAAAGTTTTTTTATTTAATCTTCAAGTACAGACTATACCCGGTATTTCTTGTCTGATCGCCACGAAATTTCATATGCAGGTTTTAGGTCATGTCTACATGAGAATGTCCCCTTTTGGTCGTGATCGGTCAACCGGCATGGCTGCCCGAGCCCAATACCTGAAAACCATTAGCACAGTCTACAGGTCGTATTTATGAAGGGATTTCATTGCAACTTCATAGAATGCCTCTGTATAATGCCTAGATGAGAACGTCCCCGTTTGGGCATGATCTGTCAACCTTGATGGCTGCCCAAGCCCGAAACCCAAAAACTTTTGGCACAGTCTGCAGGTCATGTTTAATATGGATGGATTTCATTGTAACTTGATACAATGACTCCGTATGATGTCTACATGAGAATTTCCCCATTTGGGCATGATCTATCAAACGTCATGAATGCCCGAGCCCAAAACCTGAAAACCTTTAGCACAGTCTACAGGTCATATCTATGGAGGGATTTCATTGTAACTTCATAGGTTGACTTCATATAATTTCTACACATGAGAAAGTCCCCTTTTGGACGTGATTGGGCAACTGTCACGGCTACAGGTGCCCGAAGCCTGAAAACCTTCAGCACAGTCTACAGGTCATATTTATGAAGGGATTTCATTCTAATTTCATAGGATCAATCCACATGATGCCCCACTGTCCCAGCAATGACAATGCTTAGACACAAAGTAGTCGGAGCCATTTTTTGTTAACTGTTTACATAACGAATCTGCCACATCTGCACTCGTGATATACAAAATTTGCTATTCAAATTTTATTTTTTCATTTCTCTACTTCAAAATATACCTCATGACCTATTAATGGAACAAACTTGATGAGCTTGTTCCAATAAGGACTAATAAGCCATGGTTAGAAGTAAACTAGAGTGATGTCACGCATCCAGCCTGACTGTCCCAGCAATGGCAATGCTTCGACGCAAAATAGTCGGAGCCATTTTTTTTAACCGTTTACCTAACGAATCTGCCATATCTGCACAAGAAAGAAAAAAACACCACTTGAACCTTCAGTAAAAAACTTTAACCACAAACTTTTACCAAAACGTTAAATGTTAACAGACGGACAGATGGACGGACGGACGGACGGACGGACGGACGGACGGACGGACAAACAAAAGTCATGACTATAGCCCTTACTGTAAACAGTTAGGCTAAAAAGAAGAAAAAAACTTTAACATTCAGTAAAAAACTTTAACCACAAACTATAACCAAAACTCTAAATGTTAACAGACGGACAAAAGTCCTGACTATAGCCCTGACTTTAAACAGTCGGGCTGAAAAATGCTAACAGGATTGTCCTTTTCTCAAATGCAGTCCTGTCGCTGCATTGTAAAGTGTTTTGAATGCCTAGCTTTGTTCTTGGATACCGGAAGCACCATAAGGTGCTATATAGGTAAGGGAAATTTGTTTACTTTGAAATTCACACCGCTGATATTCCATAAATTCAAATTAAATATACACAAATTACACATCAAAATTAGAGCTGGGAGGTTGAGGGATTTACAAGGCGCTTGCGGTTTTTGGTTTTTTAAAGCAAAAAACCTCGGTTGTGCATGAGCATATAGAAACCATTCATATAAACCCATCATATCGGCCCTATGTTGGAACATCTTCTACCAACAACTAAGTTGAACTAACAAGGCATCTTCTGTTGATTGTCTCAATTGAATAAATAATTATAACACATCCATGGTTGACTTGTGTTGTCCTTAAATACCTGTGATGGTAATTGCCACTATTTAACTGTTTTTCAAACTGTTTTCAAGCCATAAAATGCAGAGCGTAACTGTTCACCACGGAAGTTGGTTGTCGCTAATTTCCACTTATTCAGGTTGGAAATTACATTGCAGCAATACACATCGTCATGTATAAGAATTGCCGAGGGTATAATGTTGTGAAAGCCCCCCCCCCCCCCCCCCCCCCCAACTGACACTAAAACATTTTGCTGACCCTCAAAATTTTATTGAGTAAAAGTTGCTCATTTAGGTCATTGTAACCATACACTTCCATCCGACTTCAACTGAGAATTTGAAACCGACTTTGATGTTTAAGCTTTCAAAATTAGGTGTAGAAATAAATATATTGGACAGTATAAATGAAGAGCAAGTGGCAAATTATAGTTCATCAAAAGAAACTGCATTTGATAAACTGATGAACATTTTTAAATGCTTCAGCCTCAGTGTTGACAGGTCATGTCAATGAATATCGTTTGGAGTTTCGTGTATTAATAATGAAAGCCTCAAATCGTGGCTTACCGTCTTGAAAATGTCATTGTTGCAAGTATAATGTACAACAGTTTTGTTTATTAATTCCATTCAAATATACAGAAATTATTGACAGTGGCCAGCAGATGAGTAGATACTGCATTTATTATAAAATGAATTATGTGGTCATTTTGGTAATTTGAAACTTCGCACAGTCACTTAAAATACATGTAGGCTGGAATTTTAAAACCAAATTTGCGGTTGTGTTTATTGGAGCGTGGTTGCGATTTTTGGTACTCACCAACTACCGACCCCGACCCGTGGTTGCGGTTAACCTCCCAGCTCTAATCAAAATGAAGGTTGTAATGTATAGAACAAGACAAATATATGCAATCAATTCACAGTGTTGACAGCAGACACCAATAGTTCCTGGAAGTCTGCTACCATATTTGTACCAGAACTGATAATAAAATATTTCAGACGAAAAATTTGTGGCCAAATGTGCTTCAGAGATCCATGAACAAAGCTAGGATATCAAAATTCTTCAAAATGTAGCGGCAGAGCCGCATTCGAGTAAATTCCAAAACTCTCAACTTTGTTTTCATTGTCTGTCTGTTTACATTTTTGGTCAAGGTCATCGAGCCGAAAAGGCATCAATACATGTCGTCTAAAATCAAATAATGAAAAAGAGATTGTCTTCATACTACACACTATTATTATGTGGAGACTGCACAGTTGCCATAGTACTTTCAAGGTATCATGACACCTGTTTGAATTTAATTAGAACAAGGGCAACGCCCCCGGTCCCCCGACCAAGATGGCAAATTCAAGGGAGCTGTTAGGATGCAATTTGTTCGCAGAGCATGGTCATTTTTTAACTTGACCTGTATTTCCAACCAATTAAACCACATACTTAGTTTCGTTTCAATCAAATGATCCAAAGTAAAGTTATTATCCGGACAACACAAAAACCGTATTTTCTAAGTCGAAAAAGGGGAATAAATCCAGTAAAAATCAGTGGAGCGTGCCCATTTTCGAACTTGACCTGCATTTCCACCCAAATAAGCGGCATACTAAATTTCGTTTCAATCAAATGATCCTAACTAAAGTTATCATCCGGACAACACAAAAACTGTATTTTTTAAGTCGAAAAAGGGGAATAAATCCAGTAGAAATCAGTGGAGCATGCCCATTTTCGAACTTGACCTGCATTTCCACCCAAGTAAGACACATACCAAATTTAGTTTCAGTAAAATCATCCAAACTAAAGTTATCATCCGGACAAGGGTGTGACGGATGCACAGACACACGCACGCACGCACGGACAGACGGATGGACGGACGGACACTGCTGATTACAATAGTCCCCCGAAGGGTCGGGGACAATTACGAGATTGTTTTTTTTATGAAAATTTGTGGTATCGAGTGATATGCACATGTCCGTCAGTCATGGAATCCATCTTCAATATCAAAAATGCAGACAGTGTTGTCCTTTCCCCATATGCAGTCCTGCCACTGCATCGTAAAATGTTTTGAATGCCTAGCTTTGTTTTTGAATATCTGAAGAACATCTGACGAGTTGTTATCCGGAAATATTATTTTATTATTTGTTCTGGTACTACAGTGGAGCCCACTTAATTGGATATCTCTTAATTGTATATCCCTGTTAATTGAATATAATTTTCAAACACAAAACCATTCACCATACCTTCAGTACAAATTTGATCTGTTAATTGCATATGGGTTGTAGAGTAAACTCCTGTTAATTGTATATAAGTTTTTGTAATATGTCGCAAAAATTACTGTGACATGCACCAAATTCCCCTTATTTATCTCACCTTTTTTGCCTCACTACATCCAATACAGCCATTTATTCTATTATATCTTGTTTGACAGAGCTCTATAAGCTCTGTCAAACAAGATATAATAGAATAAATGTTCAGTTTACCTCCAGAACACAGGAAACTGACCAAATCCCTGTTAATTATATACTCCTGTTAATTGAATAATTTTCACTGGCAAAATGGATATTCAATTAAGAGGATTCTCCTGTAATACAGTTGCAGACTTCCAGGAAGCACTGGTGCCTGTTGTGAAGTCTGTGAGTTGATTGCATATATTTTTCATGTTCTATACATCACAACCTTCATTTTTATGTATAATTTGTGTATATTTAATTTCAATTTATGGAATATCAGAAGTGGGAATATCAAAGTAAACAAATTTCCCTTACTAATATAGCACCTTAAGGTGAATCCATCTTCAATAAAAAATGCAGACAGTTTTGACCTTTTCCCAAATGCAGTCCTATCACTGCATTCTAAACTGTTTTGAATACCTATTTTTGTTCTTGGATATGTGACGCACATTTGGCCACAAGTTGTTCTCAAAAAAATATTATTTTATTATCAGTTCTGGTATGAATACGGTAGCAGACTTCCAGGAACCACTGGTGCCTGCTGTCAACTCTAAGAGTTGATTACTTATATTTTTTGTGTTCTATACCCCCAACCTTCATTTTGATGTATAATTTGGGTACATTTAATTTGAATGTATGAAATATCAGAGTTGGGAATTTCAAAGTAAACAAAATTCACTTACTTATATAAGGTAACAGGTCAATCCGGCCCCAAAGACGATCCGGCCTCAACCGTTTCTGTGTCCTAAACGATCCATCCCCAGTCGATCCATCCCCAGATGATCCAGTCCCATGCACAATTCATTAGTTGCGACATATATTGATTTGGGGTATAAAAAAACAATGAATGCATGGATGGTGAACAACTGAATGAATGGGTCCCTGATTACATTAAAAGTGTCGTCGGTGTTACTGGTCCTAATGAAGCCTCAGATTCGCAAAGTGCATCATTCATTGTTGAAGTTTGTGAAGATGGTGATATTGGTCCTGGTACTGGCCCTAATGAAGCCTCAAGTACATCTTGTTCATCATTCAATGGTACATCAGGGTCTGGTTCATCTGCAGTCTCATTGGGATTGCTCTTACAGTCACTGCACAAGAAGTTAATGTCTAATTCTCATCGCATAATAGCACGTTAATCCTGAATAGAGATATCTGTCCCACAAAAGCAATGCTGCCATCAGGGACAAAAATCGCACTGTATGGCGATTAATCGTTTTTTGTTTATATAGAAATCATGAATTGTAATCATTGTTAATTGACACTGCTGTTATAACACAGTTAAGGCATTTATGTTTATATAAGGGTTATGAATAGCCTAGTGATAGGTGTTACATGTAAGTACCAAAGTCGTTAAAATTCATTTCATGCTTCCATTTCATTTTTCTATTTCATATTTCCAGTCAGACGAATGTATAGTATAAGATGTATAAATCATTAGTATGTGTAACATTATGTCAAAATGTTCACACTAATGTGGTTAATGCTGTAATTATTTTCAGCCAATGTGTGGTATAAAATTGAGTCTGTGCGCACTACTCAATACACTATTTTCTATTTCTAACACTATTTCTAATAATATTATTAATTACTAACAATAAAGATAACTACCATTACTTTGAATAATTGGGGACGGATCGACTGCTGGCAGATTGACTGGGGATGGAACGTCTTGGGACGGATCGACTCGAAAACCTTATATAGCACCTTAACTTATGTGTGGGTCTTTTTGTGGTGTGGGCATTTACCTTTGGGTAAGTCACTTAAAAGTTATAGACTCAAAGGAGAGAGTTAAGGGGCTATAAAAGTAATGGAATTTTGTTTATTTTGAAATTCTCACCTCTGGTATTCCTTAAATTCAGATTAAATATTCACGAATTATACATCTAAACGAAGGTTGGGATGTATAAAACACGAAACACATATGTAATCAACTCATAGAGTTCACAGCAGGCACCACTGGTTCCTGGAAGTCTGCTATGGAATTCGTACCAGAACTGATAATAAAATAATATTTCACAAGAACAACTCATGGCCGAATGTGCTTTAGATATTCAATAACAAAGCTAGGCATTCAAAACACTTTTGAGTGCAGTGATAGGACTGCATTTTGGAAAAGGACAACACTGTCTGCATTTTTTATTGAAGATGGTTTTCATGCTCAACAGACATGCGTAAATAACTCAACACCACGAATTTCCATCAAAAAACAAAATCGTAATTCTAAGAAATTTCAACAGGTATCATGATACCTTGCATTGAATATGGCAACTGTGCAGTCTCCAGCTAATAACAGTATACTGTATTAAGGCGATCTTTCTCATTGTTTGATTTTAGACAGCATTGTATATAAATGCTTTTTCCATCCAATGACGTCGACCGGAAATCAAAAGTAAATTCATATGTAAACAAAAGCAAATGTTTTGGAATTTACCCCCATGCAGCTCTGTCGCTGTGTTTTGAAGAATTTTGATACCCTAGCTTTGTTCTTGGATATGTAAAGCACATTTGGCCACAGGTTGTTCTCGTAAAATATTATTAAATTATCAGCTCTGGTACGAATACAGTAGCAGACCACCAGGAACCAGTGGTGCCTATGGTCGACTCTATGAATTGATTACACGTGTTTCATGTTCTATAAATCTCAATCTTCATTTTGATGTACATTTAATTTGAATTGAAGGAATATCAGAGGTGAGAATTTTCAAAATAAACAAAATTCCATTACTTATATAGTTCCTCAATATGCTAATCGGAGAGATTCGGAAGAATGGGGAAAGGGATGGAATATCGGTCGATTTGCACCATTGCCTATTTGCACCGGTCGATTTGCACCATCGAAAAAGTCGATTTGCACCTTCGAAAAAGTCGATTTGCACCATCAAAAAAGTTGATTTGCACCATCGAAAAAGTCAATATGCACCACAAAAAAAGTTGATTTGTACCACCTATAAGTCGATATGCACCATTAAAAAAACGGATAATATACGTCATTTAAAATGAAGAAATATTTCTTCAGAAGTATCCATGATAAATTCATCTCGCCAAATGTTTCTATCTAAACATTTATTTAATCTCCAATTTAACATCTGTCTCTGTAAAAAGTATTATTATTATTAAATGTGACTCTACTCACTGATTAATTGGATCGGGACTGTTTTTACAGCAATCAGTTATCAGTCTAAGGACTTGATTCTTTCACCAACACCGTTCTCTATAGTTTTACACTGTCAAAACAACACGGTACTTCAAAAACCTATGTTGGTGTCGGTGTATGGTGATTGAATTTTAATTCACCCTTTAATGGTGGCCGCATATGAAAGATAAAAGTCCGCCCAAGCCAGCAGATTTCTATGAAACATTTGACTTTTTCTGCAACTTCATCAGTTGAAGATGGACGAGCTCACTGAGAACCCATGCTCAAGTTGTAATAAAGAGGTACGGCGGCGACAAGATGCCTTAGACTGTGGCTCTTGCAATAAATGGAGACACAGGATTTGTGGCACTGGTATGTCCAGAGATGAATATAGAAGGATGACGAAACAGCAGCGCGATGGTACCATAATAACATGGGTCTGCCCAGAATGTCTAAAGTCAAGTCAAGTATCTGATGAATCAGAAATGGAAATAGATTCAACATCGCAAGAGAGGTCATTCAACATAATTCATCCCGTGGATGATCCCCTACCGGCGAGAGAAAAGTCACTTGAGGAAGAACCCATTCCAGACGCTATACTTAATGACCAGGTAACAACATACCAAATCGTCAAGGGAGGGTCAAAGAGGGGTGCTGACATTTTAGTAGATTCACATGGGTACATGTACACGTTTAAATGAAAGACTAATGTAACAACCACATGGATTTGTAGCAGCAGGGCAAAAAAATGTTATGCTACCGTCACACAGCCCAGCTCTAATGTTTTCAACCGTGGTCCAACACGTCATACGCATCCTGGTGACCCTGGTGCAACTATCACACGCTCAGCGAGAGCCATGGTCAAGAAGGCAGCAAGTGACGATATATTTATTTCTTCGGGGGTTCTTGCGAGGCATGCACTAGACACTTTGGCAAATGATGATGTGCCGTAGTCCAATAATATTAGTCTTCGCCTGTGCTCCGAATTTATTATTTTTTGATTTTTAATATGTCGCACCGTCGAAGTCTAATCTGATCTTTCGTTTTTCCAGCAGCAAAGTTCAGCGAGAGACTCTCGCTGAACGGTTGGACCTTGATTAAAGATCAAATTTCCCCACCTGGTTCCTACTTTCGATTGACAGTTGTGTAAAACACATTTTTCTTCATTCTGGTGGTCATTTTCTTGCAAATAAATTGATATTTTGAATTATTTAGGCATCATTTGCACTGCAATTTTTTCAACTCGAAACAAACTGTTGAACCGGAAGATGGATTGATAGGAAAACGCGGAGTGAAAAACGGAATACTGATAATGTAGTGCACACCAAGTCAAATGGCGCAGCAGTCGTTGCAATACATCTCGATTTGTTTGAAACCGCTGAGGTCCGTTCCCGGAAATGGGATACGATTTTTAACAATTTTCCAACCGCTGTAACATTAACGCTTGAAAAAATTGTTTTTATTTAATTATTGGTATTTAATACGTAATTCGACAGTAAGTATAGGAAATTTATACATCTAATATGAATGTGAAGGCATATTATTCTTGTCGAATGTGGGAACATGTATGGAGAATGAGTATTCATCATATTAGTGTTATGTCGCCTAATTTCGTACTTTGCTGCTGGAAAAACGAAAGATCAGATTAGACTTCGACGGTGCGACATATTAAAAATCAAAAAATAATAAATTTGGAGCACAGGCGAAGGCTAATATTATTGGACTAGATGTGCCGTTGCCAAAATTAGATCAGCTTGCACGTTCTGCAAATAGAGCCAGGGAAAAACTTCGGCCGAAACATCCAAAGGACCTTGACTTCATACTGGAAGAGTCCTTTATACCTGACGGTTTTCTTAAAAAAGATTCAAGTGGACTATCAGCGGCACATATACGTACTAACAATGATGCAGAGGGGTGGCATCATTCCATTAATACTCAGGCCAAAACAAATTCACTAAACATGTATAAACTTTTCAATTTGCTTCACAAAGAATCAGAACTGCTCCCACTTCAAGTTTGTTTGGTCTCCCAAAAAAAGCTCTGCCGTCATCAGAAAAAGAGCACTCAAATAAAACATCAGACACTAATTAAATTGTGGGATGCTTATGATAACGAACAGCGAGAAATTAGCACGTCAGAATATCTTCGTCAGTGTGCACAGTTAGTGTACCACTCAGAAGATAAATTGTGAGAAAAATATCTTGTTTTTAGGCAGCTAAAAAAAAAAAGTTTTCAGTAGTTTTAGTATTTTTCTTTTGTTCCACTTTCGCTCAATTAATAATGCCAACACTCGCCACTATTTCTCAGAAATTCATCCAACATGAGCTTCTTAGAAATTGTGGCAAGAGCTTGCATTATTAATTGAGGGAAAATGGAACAAAAAAGTTTTGACTAGGTTAATTGAAAAACCTCCACGTAACTGTGTGCTAATGAGGTAAATTGTGAGAAAAATATCTTGTTTTTAGGCAGCTAAAAAAGTTAAAAAATTTATAGTAATTTATATATTTTTTATACTTACCAATGACCCAGACTTAGCTGGTGCTAACTCCACAAAAACCAGGGCCAAACACAAATTTTGCCCCCCAATCCCCAAAATTTGCATCCAAAACAAAAAGAAATCATGTCCTAAAGGACCTCCATAGTACGACTCTACTGCGCATGCGCAGTGACGCAGTCGTCCCGAAATTGGCGCCAAATATCATTCTTACTGGCAGTGCCTGGTCAGCGCTATATACTCAGCGGGGAGGCAAGAGTTCCCAACTCAGGGAGGGCCATCCCCGTCTGGGTCATTGGTAAGTATAAAAAATATATAAATTACTATAAATTTTTTAACATTTTTATACTGTACCAATGACCCAGACTTAGCTGAATAGTAAACAGGCTGGAGGGCCTAGGACATAGAGGAAAATCCAATAAGCTCAATTATAAAATAAAGAGGTAACCCCTTAAGGAGAAAAGGAGTATTAGGCTTTACATGTATCTTTCTTATTTAATATTTAAATTAGAAAGATACACTACCCTTAATAATTGAGCACAATAACATTCATGTTCTCTATTAACATCCAGTATAACCCTTATACTAATTATTTTTAAAGCAAGCCAATAAATAAAGTAGTCCAGAGAATTGAGACTCTTTATAATCATTTAAAAGTGTCCGAGTATTGTATATTAAAGCCCGTTTGACACTTGACATATACAAATGCTTCACACCGAGCTACACTTTAAAAATAAGACATGAATGAAATTAAACATTAATATTACACTTTAAAACCATCCCGGAAGCGACTCAGAAATACTGTCTTGGAGGAGGCATTCCCTTGCTTTTCACTATAAAGCAGGTGACCTAAGGGAACACCCGCCCCCCCCCCCCCCCCCTTCCCCTTGCCCTGGGTCAAATAGCCCAGAGCGAAGAGGGCAGCCGGACGGAGTCACTGCCGGAACAGAAAGCCTGCATAACTATAGTTGCAACTGTTTAGTGGACGACATTCTGAGCAACAGATAACGGACCTAAACAATGCAGGTCTCCAGAAATGGACTCAATATTTCTGAGATAAAAATTAGTAAATGTGGATGGCTGAGACCAATAAGCAGCCTTCATTAAATCTGTAATAGCAACACTATTAGCATAAGCCCAGGAAGTAGAAAGAGCTCTTACTTCATGAGCAGAAATCTTAAGCACAGACTGCTGAGAAGAAGATAAATCTTCATACGCAGTACGGATAGTTAACTGAATCCATCTAGCAATAGAATGGACTGAAATGTCCTTTCTATTAGGCATCAAAGACAGAAAGAAACGTTTCCGTCCCTTTCTGATGAACTGAGATCTCTGTTTATAGATACGTAGTGCTCTAACAGGACAGAGTAAAGGCCTACGCCCGTCTGAAGACGGAAGAGCCTTAATAACAATAGGTTCCGGATATTTATTAGGAGCCTGATTCTTAGCTAAAAAACCGACATTAGTAGTGAAGGTGATAGTGTTCCCAACACTACGATAATGAGAATCATCCACCGATAGTGCATGAAGCTCACTGACTCTTCTGGCAGAAGAGAAAGCTAAGAGAAAAGCTGTCTTATAAGATAAGAATTTGAAATCTACTGTCCCAAGAGGTTCAAATGGCTTTTCCTTCAATTTAAGGAGAACCCAAGCTAAATTCCACTTAGGAATTAATCTAAGAGTTCTGGGTCTATTTATCGAAAAGTTTCTAACCAATTTCGATAAAGAGACATTAGATCCAATTTGTAAACTATCATGATGTGCATAGGTATCAGATAACATAGATCTATAACCCTTTATAGTAACAGGTTGCAGTTTGATTTCGTCAAACAAGTATACTAGAAAGTTAGCAATGTCTGGTATAGAGGGATCAAATATATCAACAGAATGATCCCTACACCAACGACGGAAAACCTTCCACTTAGCCGCATAGTTTAGCGAAGAGGAGGTCCTCCTACAGTTAGAAATCGCGTCCACTGCTCGTCCTGTAAAGTGCTTGCCATGCAAGAAGGACCGCACAACGGAAAAACGTGAAGGTTGAGACCTTGCGGGTTGTGATGTAGTTGGCGCGATTTCCCCTGCCAAAGAAGATCCTCTCGTGGAGGGAGCTTCCGCGGTAGGTCCCACAACAGACACCTGAGTAGATTTATCCACGGTCTCTGTGGCGACAGAGATGCTACCAACAGAATCTTGCATTGAGATTGTTTTATCTTTAGCAATACTTGTTGAATTAACGGCGCTGGAGGATACGCATATCCTATCATTCCGTCCCAAGGGATCGATAGAGCGTCTACTGCAAATGCTCTTGGATCCGGACACGGGGACACATACGTCTGCAACTGATTGTTGAGATGTGTCGCAAATAAGTCTATCATTGGCCGTTCCCATTGGTAGCAAATCTGATTGAATACTTGTTTGTTGAGAGTCCACTCCGACGGCAACAAGCGACCCTTTCGTGAAAGGGAGTCTGCTAGCACATTCAGACGACCCGGTATGTGACGGACCGAAAGAAGAACGTGATGTTCCAACGCAAACAGAAGGATTCTTTCCGTTAGATTGAACAACGGAACTGAATGAGTGCCTCCCTGATTCCGTATATACGCCACTACTGTCGTATTGTCGGATAGGATTTGGACATGAGCATCGTGAATAATGTCCATCCAGTGACGTAACGCAAGCCAGATTAACATCATTTCCTTGATGTTTATGTGCTTGCACAGGAATTGCGGATCCCAAAGACCCTGGCATCTCGAATCCGTTGGGATTAATGATGCACCCCAACCTGTTTGACTGGCATCCGTCATAATGGTAAAACTCGGATCCGGCAACTGCAGCGGAACTCCTTGAGTTAACCACTGAATGTTTGCCCAAGTCTGAATCTCTTGTTTCACTTGATCTGACAAGAGAACGTCTACATCAAGCGAATGAATTTTCACACTCCAATTCTGAGTCAGGAAAATTTGAAGAGGCCGTGTGCGTAGCCGTCCCATCGGAATGAGATCCGCGGCGGCTCCGCACAGACCTATCAGTCTCATAAATTCTCTCGCCGTGACTTTGTCTGTATTCAGACAATAGCGAGCGTAACAACTGACTAATTTCGCTCTGGTTAACGGCAGACGAACGAGATTGTTGTGCGTCTCGAAGCTCATTCCCAGATGAGTGAATGACTTGGACGGCACCAGATCCGACTTCTCCTCGTTTACTATGAAACCGAGACGTCGGAGCAATAGAAGAAGATTCTGAACATCGTTCTGAAGCGTTAACTCGTTGCCGTACCTCTGAAGAATGTCGTCCAGGTAGGCCGACGTTACCGCAGACGAATGAGCTCGGAAGTAGATCATTACCGAGTTCATTACCCGAGTGAAAGCCCAGGGTGCTAGATTCAATCCGAAGCACATGGCCCGGAACTGATACACCACTCCTAGGACTGCGAAGCGTAGATACTTTCGGAATGTCGGATGTACCATGACGTGAAAGTACGCATCTTGAGATCTATGCTCGTTGCATAATCGTTCACCCGAATACTCGCTCTGACCGATCGAATCGTCTCCATATAAAACTTCGGAGCGACGATCAGCTTGTTTATCCAGCTCAAATCTATGACTGGATGGAACGAGCCGTCTGGTTTCGGAACCAGAAACAGATGGCTGTAGAATCCCAGCGATTCCTGGTTTTCTACGACCTCTACCGCGTTCTTCATTAAAAGAGACTGCACCTCTGATAGCAGAGCGTCTCTTTTCTGAGGGTTTGACGGAAGATGAGTCCACTTTGGACTTCGAGTTAATGGAGGCTTTCGTTTGAAGGATATCTTTAGACCTTCCGAAGTCACTCCTCTCACCCACGGGTCGTCCGTAATCGACGCCCACTCTTGAGAAAAACTCGACAACCTTCCGCCAACCGGAACGTGATAGAGGTTTGAGCCATCACCTCCTGGATCTGCGAGGCCTGCGGTAGGAGAAACCACGCCTTCCACGACCCGCACCTCGCCTCGTCGACCTCGGGGCGTCCGACCGAGTGTCCCGGCCTGAAGGACGTCCCGAACGAGAGTCACTATCCTGACGGTCTCTCGAATAAGAGCTAGAGGACGCACCGGAACCTCTATAGGAACCTCTCTTGGGCGGATAAGACCCAGAAGTGCCCGCCTTATTCGTGTCTGCTGTATCCGACCTTTTAGGAGCGGATCTAAACAACAGAGAATCACTAGCTTTCTTTTTAATATTATCATAAATAGCGGAAAGCTTGCCGTCAAAGAGAAGATCTCCTGAGACCGAAGCGACTCTAAGAGAGTTCTTCACCTTAGAATCCACTAGTGTGGATGTAGACAGGGCTGCGTCACGTCTAACCAACTCCAGATTTGCCACTGAAAGGGCGGAGTTACACGTGGAATAAGCTACTGCCCTTGAAAGAAGTCTTAAGGAGGATTGTATATCCTGAAACTCTTCCCCTTGAAGACGCAGTGATAACGCCTTAGTAAGGTGATCTGCGTAAGATAAGGCATCTAAATTGGCTCTGTTAGACGCAATAGCTGTTTCCAACACTGCGGTTGGAATAGAAGCTGACGACGGTAATGATAGCTCTAAGTCTTCCGCCTCGTCGTCCATACGCAGAGGAACTCTCGGTATACCCTGACCTGCCGTGTCGAATTTATTCCTTGCATTAATGAAAGGCAGGTTGAGAGTGTTTGCGGACAAGAAGCCTGCTTTCCCCGTCCTGGAAGCAAGTTTAAAAATAGCGTCGTTCAATAATTCAAATGTTCTTGCAACATTATTGGACTGTGACGGAAACTCGGGAGCGATGTCCCTGAACCGCTCGAAAAAATTAGAGTCCAATGACGCTATAATTCTCCTGTCCGGAAGCGCAGCAGTCTGGCCCGACGGAACAACTTGAGGAAGAAAGTGCCGGATGAAGTCCACGGCAGCTTTGTGTTGTTCCGAAAGGGATAGCTCCAATTCATCCGTATCCCTTTCACCATCCGGTCGGACCTCCCGATGTTCCCGGTCGTCCGCCCCCGATGCTTCGGCGGAGCGTACCGACCCAGCGCCGTCGGATAATTCTCGATCCGACACCGTTTCTGTCGGCTGCTGGGATGCTGCGATAAGCTGTGCTATCTGCACTAGAATGTCCGACGTCGAGACCTGCGGAGGAGCGGTCTTTCGCTGCTTCGCCGAGGGCAGCTCCGCATCAGATGGCTCCCGCATACTTTTCCTATGCGAACGTCCGGAGTCCATCGGTCTCGAATCCCTGGCTGCCGGATGGTGTGACCTGGTCGCCGAAGAATCCTTCATCGGCGAAGCTGGCAAAATATCGGAGGTCACGCAGCCAAGGTGCGGTCGTGTGCGCCGACGAGAAGAGGAAGCCTTAACAGTCTCTGCGGACTGCTTATACAACGGAGCGTCCCGAGCGACGGACGTATGCTCCGCTAAAGACACATTTTGTACCACAACATCTGGTCCCAGATGTTGTTGTACGAGAGAGGGGCCTCTCTCGCTCGCGGCCCGGCTGGACCTGGACGAGCTAGGAACCGGACTAAAAGGCTTCCTCCGTTCTCGTTCACTATCCGCCGTCACTGGGTGTGCATCTATTATTTTTATAGTGCTCGCATCACCCAAAATTTCCTCTTGGACCGCATCGGACGAACCCGGCTGCCGAACCATTCGGTGAATGGACGCTACACCGGGCGAGCTAGCGGACGACATTTGTCTAATCTCCATGAGCACTTTTGCCGCTAGCTCTGTATTTAATTGTGACGACGGACGCACACTTGAAGAAGATAACATGGAAACATCACCCTGTTCTGGTTCCTCTGAAATAGAAACTGAGAGAGTAGAGTGACCTTGTGGAGAAAGAGCCGGCATCGCTCTTTCTCCAGAAACAACATATCGTGACACACGTTTCCAATGTTTCTCATCCCAATGTTCACATACAGGACAGGGATTAATGCGAGAACACTGACTACAATTAATGCAATAATCATGAAAGTCAGAGGAAGATTTCTTCCTATTACAATTTGAACAAGTTCCCTTCATTGTGAAAGAACAACAATAAGTCCTAGTTACTCGCAAAAACCCCTGACACAAAGATACATAATAACATGATCCATTAATAAATGAAAAAACAATTGCAAAACAAAATAATTTTGAAAAAATATTTTTTCAGAGAAGCCCAAGTTGCTGAAAAGTAACGTTGAGCCCCGATGGATCCGATGGCAAAGTGTGGTCAAAAATTTTAAAATTATATAAAATAATTAATGAGACACTTTCAGATAATATAAATGTATCTTATAATGAGATAAACTACCTCAAAGGCAAACAGCCCCCCTCAAAAAAGGCTGTTGCCAATGAAAACAAACAGTGTAAACACAGAAGAAAACATGACTCCAGGCACTGAAAAAACTGGCCCGGAATCAGTCATCAATTACACTCTATCTGATGCAAAACAGAGACTCCCAGGGGAGAATCTGCAGAACATCAGATGGAAGATGCAGAACACAAACGTTATACACCCATGGGTGAAAACGTAACTATGGGGAAAATAACAGAAAACATTCTGTAACCAAGCAACTCTCCCAGGGAATTTTTAGAAATGAAACTTCTCAAAAATATGCCAAAAGCATGGGAGAATTGCAAGGGGGGACTTTAGAAGGTTAGGGGAGAGGAAACACTGAATAAGCAGTGCAACAATTAGCAAGAATGACAACAAGAGGCGTTTGCCTCGAAAATAGGCAACTTAACATAATTTCAACAAAAAATTTTAAGTACAGCCCTGATTATTTTTTGCCACTTCTTTTTTCCTCTCCTCCTTCTATCCTCCTTAGAATCACATTTTCTCCAAGAATTACGTGTCTGGCATCCTTTAAACTGAGATTTACAAGCACAAAGATCAGTGAGATGTTGACTGATGAAGGGCCAAACAGAGAATGATATTTGGCGCCAATTTCGGGACGACTGCGTCACTGCGCATGCACAGTAGAGTCGTACTATGGAGGTCCTTTAGGACATGATTTCTTTTTGTTTTGGATGCAAATTTTGGGTATTGGGGGGCAAAATTTGTGTTTGGCCCTGGTTTTTGTGGAGTTAGCACCAGCTAAGTCTGGGTCATTGGTACAGTATAAAAATATATGTTTTCAGTAATTTTAGTATTTTTCTTTTGTTCCACTTTCGCTCAATTAATAATGCCAACACTCGCCACTATTTCTCAGAAATTCACCCGACATGAGCTTCTTAGAAATTGTGGCAAGTGTTTGCATTATTAATTGAGGGGAAATGGAACAAAAAAGTCTTGACTAGGTTAATTGAGAAACCGCCACGTAACTGTGTGCTAATGAGGTAAATTGTGAGAAAAATATCTTGTTTTTAGGCAGCTAAAAAAATATGTTTTCAGTAGTTTTAGTATTTTTCTTTTGTTCCACTTTCGCTCAATTAATAATGCCAACACTCGCCACTATTTCTCAGAAATTCACCCAACATGAGCTTCTTAGAAATTGCAGCAAGTGCTTGCATTATTAATTGTGGGGAAATGGAACAAAAAAGTCTTAACTAGGTTAACTGAGAAACCTCTGTAACTGCGCACTAAAATGTAAGCAATTTTTTTGTTCCACTTTCGCTCCATTAAGCGATTTTGACTTGTGATGTGATTCAGTGTGTCTTTTTAAAAAATCATTTTATTGGTTAGTTTGTAACGTTTGTTGAAGTATTTATTCTGTTCGTTTTCTACTTTTGTAACTGTAACTGTACTACAAAGTGCTTTAATAAAATTTAAGAGTTGAATGAAAAAGAATGGTGTTTCTTATCTTTATTCTCCCCCCCCCCCCCCCACACCCCTTAGTCTTAAATTCAATAAGGAATTTTGCCCAAGTAGTCCAAACTTGGACCCAAAGTCTGTAATATAATTTTTTGGTGTGGTACATCCCACAGGACGTACTGCACCAAAAGTTATTTTACAGACTTTGGGTCCAACCAAGTTTGGACTGCCGTCTCAGTAGTTCAGCGATCCGAACGTAGTGGCTACCCCTCTACGTTCAGATTCTTCCCATTCAATCCTATAGAAAAAGTTCCCATCAAGTTTTTATGGGAACTCAAAACTCGAAATTAGGAATATATATCATGCTTTCGCCCATATTACCGACTGCAATCGATAGTACACGTATTTCCTTACATTTGGGCAGAGTTTATTGATCCAAACTATGTTTTATTCTTTAATTCTCGTCATTTGAGTACTCATGAGGCGTCAATGGAGATTTCGAAATCGGCCATGTTTTTGTACAAATATAAAACAGTAAAAACAATAACCTCGTAATGGCGCCGAAACGAATAGACCTTTTTATCGATGCGGCTTTTTCGATGGTGCAAATCGACCGTGGTGCAAATCGACCGTTCCCCAAGGGATGGCATCAAGCAGTTCGTCTCCACTCCAGAGTGTTGGGAGGAGAGGATAAGCGTGGGAATAGGGAGGCAGTTGGGAGTACAGGGGTAACCATTACCAACCAAGGCCTTCTCACCCCGAGAACCGCGACAAATCAGCGGCCGACCAAAGTGTTGTTATATAAGCCCGAGACTAGTATAGTACAGTCATTTTACCGATATCGAATCTATACCAAATGCGGTTCACTTCTACTTTAATCACGTCGCAAAAATCGAAAGGTAACACAAAGTAACAAAACTTTGAAGCAAAAGTTTCATTATTTATTCATTTATTTATTTATTGATGTTTAAGGTCACATATATCTACAATGGCTAATCATGACCATGACAGTTGTACGGGTGGAGGAAGCCGGAGTACCCGGAGAGAATCACCGAGCAACGACGAGCAGCTGCCAAAAGTTTCATTAATATTTTACTCTTTAAATCAATTCCAGCTGTATTGGTATGTGCTAATGCCCTCCGAAGTCCAATATGCTTCCTACGACCCTGGAAGGCATGTCAAGTTGGTCAGAGGCACAAATTCTCTTTTACACACACCATGTCTATGCATGGGTAAACCATATTCATCCTTTCTAGCACAGCCCATGCAAATGTTCCCATTGCCAAGTTGGACCAGTACGGTCCAGTAGGCCTATTCGACTTGGAAGAGCCTTTTATTGATTAACAGTATGCCTATATTGGTCCAAATTCCTGCAGAATGCCTTGTGGCATTCTCCAGGAATTTGCAGCAATATTACAATATTAGATATATATTTTCATAGCTAAAGTGTGAACGGTATTTGTAAATGTTCATTTACTTGTTACTTATTATTTCAACTAGATAATCATGGATGAAAGTTGAGGATGCCCCTGCCCCCCCCCCCCCCCCCCAACGGGTCACCAGCGCTCATCGACACAAAATATTCAGAATAAGCAAGCAGATGTGTCTCCTGTTGCACCAGAAACAAAATATTTAATGTGCTAATCCGTACCCAGTGGTTACTGCTGGTTACACGAATATTTAGTCCTTGGAACGTCAGTAACGCTCATTGTTGTCACCTAATTTCGTTTTAAAACACCCCCAAGTTGAAATCCATGTTATCCAACGCACGGAAGAGAAAACTGGCCAACGATTTCACTCAGTATGTGAAAGAACATAACCGTGTTTCAAACTATGGCATTTAAAACAAAAAATTCAAGCAATTAAGTTCAATTTACGAAAAGATTTGTGGTGATTCGATTATCATAAATTGGTTCGAAAATGGTAAAATGGGTAGGTCCAACGATTTCCCTATCCATAAAATATAACATTCAGAATAATTTCCATTTTTTATCACATGATTTGGGATACTTTTCTGAATTGAAACAGCATAGAAAAGTTATTGGTGGAGAACATTTTCAAAACGAAATCGGATATGGTCTGAAAGTGGTTCGATATCGGTAAAATGACTGTAGTAAGAGCAAGAGACTTGAGGAGTAGAGTCTAGGGAAAAGCATCTTGAAATTACAAGATCAAATTTCTTCTGTTCTGACAACTTCTGTTCTGAACTGCAACAAAATTACAAATGCAAAATTCTTTTTTTCATTTCGCGGGACGAGTCGTACTGGTTTTTGGTCCTAGTTGCCAATTTGCCCCGATTTACACTGTATAAGCTACGTAACAACTGACAATTCCAATTTCCACATCATCCACATGACAGCAATTTCATTATTTGTAAACAAACATTTCAGAGGTCTGCGTTGAAGTGAATAAAACGCAATTTCACGGTTTAACGCAATAAACGTCATTGTGCCAAAATTGAAGGCGTGATTTTGCGACACAGGAATTTTCGGTCATACTAAACACCGAGGGATACAGAGGTAAAGAAAAATAGGGGTGGGAACGGTCCTCCTAAAGATCGGAATGACACGGAATGACACACAAAATTAATAGTTTTAGCCCCCAAATGGGGTTTAAAACCTACATAGAACGCAGATCGTCATGATGAATGACAATTTTGCATGTTTCGTTCCAACTAAACTGAAAAGTCGGCAGGTATTGAAACTCCCGATCCGGCTTATTCGGACCATGGCTCTTTCGGACCTTGGCTCATTCGGACCCTGGCTTTTTCGGACCTCCGGCTTATTCGGACCCTGGCTTTTTCGGACCTCCGGCTTATTTGGACTCCCATATATATAATGACAATATTGACAAGTATTTTTTGAGAAAAGGTGACAAAAATTGGGAACGGGACCACTCGCTCCCGGGCCAACTCGCCCCCTTGCTGGTGGGCCAACTCACCCCCGGGCCACACCGCCCCCGGGCCAATTCGCCCCCCGGATGGAATAACGAGGATTGGTCATGATGGGTGTTGAGAAATGAGTAACAAAGCGCAATTTCAAAAATAATTTTGTTTATTTTTTAAAAAATCTCTCAGTTATTAACGATAATATAATAATGAATTTTATCGAACATAATATTTATATTTAGTATTTTGTTCGTGTATCCGTTTCCAAATCTGCTGCTCTGACATGCAATTCCACTGTCTCTGTCTCTTTCTGAAGTATTGGGACCAGTTTGTAGAAATTCACATCCCTGCCGATGGTATTCATTCTACGATGCCAAGCTGAAAATAGAAAAACGTAAACCATTAAATACAAGTAGTATGTCAGGGGGCTTTTGAGGTAAAGGTTGCAGGATCTCATTGCAGGATCTCATGTGACGTCATAGTCACGTGACGTAGTGGCGCCATGTTGTGTTGTCATGGTAACCCGCGTGAGCGGCCATGTTGTGACGTCATCTCCATAGTGATGCGTGGTGTGAGTGCGCATGCGCAGCGCGTGTTGTTAGGGTGATACGTGTTTCCGTCGTCCATTTTGTATACTGGAGGCCGCCATCTTGGTTTCTATGGTAGCACGTGATTGCTATGTTACCCAATTGTTCTGTAATAAGACGGGGTATGTTCGGAGGGTATGTTCGATTGTAGAAGAGTAAATCTAATTACCACAAACAACCCAACAATCCATCCAAATCACCAAAAGCCACCCGAAATCACCGAAATTGACTTTATTTCCCCATTTTATCTGCTTAGCACGTAGTGTCATAGTACTAAGGGGAACAAGGGGTGCATTCGACTGAAGTGGAGTTAATTTCTGGTTCGGATTTTCCCAGAATCCTCATTTAATTACCCAAATAAACCCGTCAAGTTGTATTATTTCGAATTCTTTAAGAATCCCTTTTTTTTAGATCCCATGACATGTTATTTCCCTATTAAGAGTAGCACGTAGTGCTATAGGACAAATTTACCCAGAAATCCTCTGCTTCTACTTGGAACTATATTTTTATAAATTCCTACGCTCTATTTTTAGTAACATCCTTAACTGACCCCCTAACTAATTGTTAGGGTCTATATTTAGCAATTTCTTTAAATGACCCCCCTAACTACATGATTTTAAATAATAAAATTAATGAGGATCTACCCAACAGATGTGTCGTACGAGGTCTAATTTACTATCCCTCATTTTGATTTTTCTTTGTACTTCGATGGAAAGTTTAAAAAAATAACAACACTAAATATAAATTTAAATTTCTTTTTTTCAACAACAAAAATACATCTTTTAATGGTATGTAGATTGTCAGATATTCATAAACAGTCTTTCTGCAGATTGGACATCTTCTGAGTGGTTTACAGCAGTCTTTGCACAGACACAAATGGTTACATGGTCGCGGAGCGACATTGGCTTCAGCTAATAAACACACACTACATTTTGTCTTCCGTGAATCTTCTTCTTCTTGAAATGATGTGTCCATTTCTTCTTCGTCTCTGATGGCCATTTCTTCTTCTTTTTCAACGTCCATGAATTCAGGTGGTAAATTATGAATGTAATAACAGTCTGGAGAATATTTTCTGTGTTCTTCTATAACATCATCTTCTGTTTCCCAGAAACGAACAATAATACCACAATGAAAACATTGAGTTCTGTCTCCTGTCCCCAAATAAAAGAATCCAGCTTTTGTCAGTTCATTCGGGGTTTTTACACTTTCACTTTGTAACATGAATTGAATTGTCTTGAGACGATTTTCCTCCAATGCATACTTGATGTGTTTTGGTGGTCTTTGTTCTGGTGTCTTTCTTATTTTATCTTCTCCACGTAATAACTGCTCCAGTACCGGTGGCGGAACATCACGAAAATACGTTTCGAATGAAACGCTCATTCTCTCTACAAAGTCTCTTGGATTTCTTGTTTCTTGGTTTCTTGATTGATAATCATTCAGTGCCATCCTGATCAAACATGGAATAGTGAACATTCTTCAATCCTTTTTATCTTCATTCTTCTTTGGTTTTCTTTCTCTTTTTGGTTTGGGTTCTCCTATTTCAAGACTTCTCTTCTTTGCAATATCCACTGCTTTGGTCACTTGTTCCCAATCTCTGGTGGTAAACTGGAACCCAACGTCGTTCTTGAACAGTTGAATCTGTAAATCGTTGTTAAGTTTGAAGACGGTCACATTAGTAGATATCCTTCTTCTTTGGCTGTCGAAACACAAATGAGCTGAACACCAAGTGCACCAGTTTTTATAGTTTTCCTTCAATGCAGCGACATCTAGTGGCTGGTTTCCTCTATGACGTCATTAACCAACAGATCATTATCCATTAGATCAGTGGTAAACATGTTGGATATGGTTTCCATCGGTACACCGCGACAGCGATGTTTCAAGTAAAACAAACAGTATTGTCCACACACTGGTAATGGTCCTTGAAGGCGTTTTGTATTATACTTCCAATATCTGGAATTCTTCTTCAGGAAATTCTCGAATGGTCTGTGATGTGGTGGTAATCCATAGGAATCAAAGTATTCTGCGTTGTGGTGACTCACAAAGAGAGCCACCCAATGTTCTCCTTTTCTGTGGTCTGGATCCGTGTTGGCTATCAAAGCCACTGGTCTGTGATCTGGTAATCTTCTTGGTAATTTGTTTCTTAAAAATACACCCAAACATATTCTCTTCAAACAACTATCTGATCGAAGTGCATTCTCTAACTGAAACGTGTTCATGTTGAGTAATCGAAGATTACTTGTCTATTTTTATCCACTTCTATGATGTTCTGGAATTCTGCATACACCAGTATGTTGATTGTGGTTGGTAATGGATTTTCGAAATGGACTTCTAGTCTCAAGTTTCCTCTCTTCACCAGATCGAAGTGTTGTCCATGTGATAGATCTGGAGTCAGGTCGAATATGAATAGGGTGTATTCATTTATGTACTCTTCTCGGCTGATGTGGTTTCCTTCATTCTCATACATTTGTCCAGTTCCTTGGAACAGAGTTGCATAACATCTCGCCACTTTTTGTTGTTCGAATCTAGGTTGTAATGGTTTGGCTGGAATCTGCTGCCCATCCACGTACAATGCCAAATAATTGATTTTGTAGTTCTTGAAATTATATGGATTCTTTGAAAAGTTTCCATTGAAAGCATCGTTGTCTACACATCCCACTACGATGCGTTTAGGTAGTTGGCCTAATAATAAGTTTTCTTGTGTAATGCTCAGATTTCCTTTCGGCACTGAAAACACCTTGGTTTCCACACGATCGATAGGATATTTTGCAGTTGCTTTTGTTAGTGCTTTCTCGTGAGCCATTCTCACGAATGATTGGAGTCTCTCTTTGCGTACAAACATGGATACATCTAGAATTTTGATCTTGTATGTAGCGGTATCGGCCATCAATGCGAAAGCATCTTTGGCTCTATTCATTTTAACATGAACATTAACTCCATTCAGCAAGTAACGAGTTTGGAAAAACATGTCCAAATGTAATCTTCCAGTCATGTCCACGATTTTACTTTTCTCTATAAATTTCTTTCGAAGAAGAAATCCCTTGTTATCATCTGTCAAATCTTCCATGTGTCCGGCCGTATCCTTGTACCATAATGCATTAGTCAGTTGTGACTTCTTGGCAGCTGGTCCATAACTCAACAAAGTTTCTATGAAAGCTCTGTAATGATAAGTGTTGTTGGAAGGAGATACCAGTTTTTCATTCAAGCTGATATCGATTTGATTAAATAAGGAATGCATCCATAAATTGACTGGGCCCACTTTGGCATCGGGTGCAATTGATTCCCCATTGGAATCTACAACCGTTGCTTTAACATACAAGTATGTCTGTGCCAAATTCAAATAATCATCTCCTAATCCTGCAATGTGGAATTCTATTGGACCACTGTTTCCTATAGTCGCCAAAGGCCTGTGTTCTACCGATTGCCCATGTTCCACACTAGTCTGTGTTGGTGGTATGGAAAACAAGTCGAGTTCGCTGTTGACACACTCACAAGATTTTTCATTAATGAGAGACATCATGCACCGAGATGGTCTTGGGTCTGAACAGTTCTCCTTCTTTTTGTCGATTTGCTAGTTTTGCGTGGTGCGGGCCTTTTTATACTTTTCCTACCGGGTGGTTTTGAACCACCAACCACTTCATTCCAAGCTCCTGCACCAGCCTCTTTGACTCTTTTGATTGCTGCTTTTTTTTTACATTTTCCCTTCAATGACATCTTCGGCAAAGGCTGCTCCTTTTCTCAATAACTGTTTCCCCACGGTCCTGGCTGTAGTTTTCAATAAAGGTAACACCATATTCTTCAGTCCTCCCAATATACTTCCCAAACCATATCCTCTCTGTATTCGAGCTCCAGAAAAAGCCGGTAGACCATTCCCAGCTTGTTTCGTGTAATATTCTTCGTATAATTTGGACTTACAACAGTAAGTCATGTTTATGTGAAATGAAGAGATCTACGATTTCTGAAATGAAGTGTCACTGTAACTTTCCCGAACTCGAATGGTACTATGGCTCCTGTGTCACCCCTTATATACACCTGGACGGTACTGAAATGTTTTCGTTCTACTGGTACATAATACACATTCTCAAATGTTTTAGAGATGATATCCCCATATTTTCCACGTACGGGTACGATACGAAGAAGTGGTATTCTTGTATCTCCTACGACTTGGTCACGAACCAAGTCACAATATACATAGAGTGAATAAAACCCTTGGTTGACATCGGCAACTCTGGGAGAATTGTAAGTTCCTGATTTAAAAACACACTCATTAAATCCCAAAATATTTTGAAGAGTAGGGCTCAATGTGATCACGACTCCATCACGTACCGTGATACGAACTTTACCAGTCACTCTATCCAGTTCAAAAGCTACCTTATCGTGACGAGGCAAGAGTAATTCTTTAACACCATTGATAGCTCGTATCACATCAATGGGATCCGAATAACGACCTTCCTTGAGAGTAAGTCGGTAATTCTTTTTTGAAGACCAGAACACTGTAACGAAAGCTTCTTCTCCACGAATATTGAACCAAGTATTTGGATACTGAATCTCTGCCAGACCTACTTCCCATTCTCCCGTGAGATTCACTGGTTGTGATAACTGAGTGGTGTACATAGTCAACGTGTTTTCTGGAAACACGTTCATAGAACTATTACTTGGTAGAGTCAAATAAAACATTACTTTTTCTTAATGGTTGGATTTGGTAACAAATATTGTGAGAGGAGATTCTATCCTCCCAAAATAGTATCCACCCAGATAGGATTTCCTTAGGAAATCCCATCTCAAAATAGAACAAAATATCCTCTAAAAATGTTAATATTAATGCAATGTTTGTCAATACTCCCATATAAATATTGATATTCTCTAAGACAACAAACACATAATAATGTGGGGTGGGATAGAATTCACAGAGAGGCTTCTCTACACTGATAATCTTATCCTGTATTGTTGTTGTTATTATTGTTTAGTTTTAACACCAACAAATTAAGGTGAAAATGGGTCATTACCCTCCATGAAAATTTTGTGCTGGTATTGGTGTGTGTTCTTTGTAGTTTATACATGCAACAATGGATAAATAATGTGGCTTCAATGAGAGGGTCTGATCAGTCTTAACATGAATGAGCAAGATGCTACCCCACCCATCCCAACTAGAGGTGGGATTTTCATTCCCGTTCTTGAAACATTACATCATGAACATGATTCTAATTTTAAAAAAAAAACCCAAAACCCAGATTTTCAGTGCTATGACCATTAAAATGGAACAAACAAATTGATTTTCTTGTGTATTTCATCCACATGATTTTGTCCAAGGAAACAATACAGTAACACTGTTCTTTATTTTTTGTTAACAGCTAACCAGAGAATGCCAATAATGATGTCAGAAATTAGATCATGTGTATTTTAATCCAATATAGGTCACAGAGAAAGGGCATAAGAATAAAGAGTAAACAACGTCATCTTTCAATAAACATTATTTCAGGCAAAAGATTATTTTATGGTAAAAATACTAACATGAGTTGAAGGGTTTATTTTCAGGAAACTGTTCATGTTTTTCATGGATAGAACCGAATTTCCTTAGGGGAAAAATTTCCACCATTGAAATCACCAAGAAATAATATCCAAGTCATGATATTTACCTCCTTGAGTGTTTTTGTTTATGTAATCAGTGTTTACATTTGTACCAGGATTTTCTTTCCTATTTTGGGTATGGATGTCCTAGGAAATCCATTCTCCCAGATGGTATTTCCTAGGAAATCTAGTCCGCTGGATAAATTTTCCAGGGGGATCATATTTACTGTTACAATATCCTATGCTGCTACTCAAGAGAGCAGTCCACAACTTGCTGTCTGTGTTTTCGAGAGTGCGATTAACGACACTGGTAATGATGATCATATACAAAATGATTATTTGTGAAAAATAAGTGATCTCGCTCCTTAGAATTCTTTTACCAAACAGAGGCCAAGAACCGTTCGATCCTTCTTCCATTTTGAAGAAACTTCAGAGGTTCACTTCCTTTTATAGGTGAGCTGACTTTGTTTGATCCACGAATTGAATGAAGTTGGGTATCCCAACCACTTTACGAACAATTCCCTTTTCTTACCTCGACCACGTTTCTTGAGTACGTGTTCGATTTTGTAAATAGTTTTATGTGAAACTCGCTGAAGCTCTTCAGTGTAGAACGACCCTTTCAGTATTTCTCCATTATCATCTTGTAACATGTATGTGACTGGATGTCCTTTCTTGATGGCTACTACTGTGAATAACTCTTCGGTCCAATTGGGCAAATAACCTTTCTCAAAAGTTTTCTTAACTTTATTGATTCTCACTCTGTCTCCTACTTTGTACTTTGGTGTCTTGTGTTTTATGGGTTGTCCATACAACCTTTGCCAAACCTCTTCTTGATTTTCAAAGTTCACGGTGATGGGGGCCATACCTATACTGCGATGATGAGAATGATTATATGATTTCACCAAGTTTTGAAGTGGAAAAGTTAGTGTATCATTCTTGGTAAAATATTTCCACATTTTGGTTTTCAAAGTTCTATTGAATCTTTCTACTATGGAACATTTTGTTTCCACATTTTGTGTTGTGAAAAAGTCGACTTTGTGATCTTTGAGAAAATTCTGAAATTTTCTGTTTAGAAATTCTTTGCCTTGATCAGTTTGTAATTTTTCTGGTTTACGACCTTGTTTGAAAATTTTACTAAAAGCTTTCACGATGGAATCACCAAGTTTGTTTTGTAATGGCATCACCCAAGCATATTTACTAAATACATCTATACATGTCAACAAAAAATTTATGTTTTTGTTGAATTTACTTATGTTTGAAACATCTACCAAGTCAGCTTGCCATTGTGCATCTATACCACTATTACTTTTCTTCTACGAAATGTACGACGAACAGGTTTGTGAAGAGTGTATGTGTCTTGAGTCTCTAACCATTTTACAACTTGTTTGGTTTTTTTCTTGGACGCTCTACGAAGAGCGTCTACACCACCAAAACTACCAGGCACTTCAGAATCATAGTACAATGCTTCCATGACTGCCTTGTTCAAGTGTCAACTCTATTTATACCTTTTTTTCGGTCCACTTTGGCGTTTCTGTTTTCTTTGGTTGTTTTGGTTCCGACTTTATCGGTGCCTGTTTCATAAAATCCCAACGTTCTTTATGACCAATTAATTCTTGGGGTATTTTACTATCTCTCAAAGCTTCGGCCAACATTTCCCATCCCTTTGGTTGGAAAGATTTTCGTCTTCTAAGTAAATCGTTTAGAAGATCTGTTACATTCGACCCTACCACTGTTTGATCTTTGTAGACTAATTCACCCTTCTCATTCCAAGATATATTTGGGTCACTTCTAATACGATTCAACAACAAATTGCCCTTTCTCTTCATTGTCATAGGTACAGAATCGAGAATGTCTTCGTCTTTATTATCTTTCTCGAATTCGACTTTAATTGGTTGAGGAGCCATTACCTTTTGTTGAAATATCAAGTATCTTTGTAAAATTTGATTATATTGAGTCATCTTTTCATCAGCCGAAAGAAAAGGGGCATCGAGAATATCTCTCATTTCTCTATCCAGTGATGAAACAGCCAGTTCATTCGGTTGTCTTGGAGTCTCTTGTAGACATTCCAATAACCTTGGTTCTACCAAAGCCATCGTCTTTGCATATTCCATCATCCAAATATACCTTTAACAGCACCCAATAGTACAGGAGGTAGCAATGCCCCCAAGAATCCCCCTTTCTGCAAGATTTGTCTCCTCTTTTTGTCAGAGGTACCTTTGTTTGCCACTGCCCTCACTAGTTGTTTCTGACGAACGAGTTTGGTTCTCTGAGCTTTGGTCAGAGGTACTGCTCCCTTCAGTATATTCGAGGCAGAGTCACACAAACAAGTTATCAATTCTTTGTCTGCATGTTTTAGTATGGATTTGACGAGTGCGGGTTTCGATTTAATAAGAACCTTGAGAAGAGCGATGTTGTGCTTGAGACGGTCAGACATGCTTCTGACTCGAGTCAGACTTGTTGCTCCCCTTTTATACTTTTCGGAGGTACACATATTGGGTTTCCACAGGAAAAAATTGACTTCTTAATCTCATGTGTTCAGGAGTATCTTGTTTGAGATCTATTAAAAGGTCACCATATGGTGTCGAAGTGGCATCGTCAAAAACTTCTCTCAGAAACTTGGAATGACCAAGATACATCTGTGCTGCCAAGTGCGAGATCTGAGAACGATCCCTAGGATTTTTAAACAAGATCATGTAATGACTATTGAGAGCTACAGTCCTATGGACTTTATTTTTATCGAATAAATTTTGAACAATGTAGATCACACTAATGTTACGGTGATGACTACCTTTAGTAAATAATCTAGACACTCGAACATCTGCATCGAGCATCAGATCATCCAATAGGACTAAACTATCAGATTTTAATTCTTGAGGGAGACCCTCTACGAATTCTACTTGGGGTAAAGTATTGTATAATGGTTGCCATTCACTATAACACCAAATGATGTGACTTGGGACAGGTGATATAATATTTTGAATGTTTTGAATAACCCGATTTACAAAGGATGATTTACCACTACCCGTGGGAACACACAATAAACAAGTGAATGGATGCTTCCAACGATGATCCATCTTTGTTGTTCTATGTGGGTACTACTTCCCTTTTATACCTTTTGGGGAGGTGGCCCCCACTGAATGTGGGGACTACTCCCCTTTTATACCTTTTGGAGAGGTGGTCAATAAGAACCGTCATCCAAAAAATATTTAAAATTGGTGGCCCTCTGACTTACTGGCTGGGGACAGTTTAAGTTTGTTTGATATTTGTCAAGAAGATAAACATCAAATAACTTAAGCGTCATTACCACCTTTTTTTTCTTGTTTCTTCATTTTATACTTTTTTTCTTCTTTTTTCTTTTTATAAAAAAATCATCTATTTACAACATCTATTTACATCTTCAATTAGAATCCAATTGTAACAGGTTTCTTGATGGTCATAAATTCAATCACCAAATCCATAATACAACGTCTCTGTTCATTTGTGAGAGGTTTCTCGAACATATCTTCATATTCTTTCTGTACTGGTGGTGGATTCATTCCAGAAGTATTATGGTGCCACAGTAGATGAACATCATTCTTGTTAACTCTTTCAAGTGCGTCACTAAAACATGTTATAATCTTCTCTTCTTCAGACATCATTAGGCATACATTATGCTGAATATGACTTGGGTGATCGACTGTACATCCATAGCATTTTTCTTTCATTACAGCGTCAATGTTCTCTTCGACATAATGAGCATATGCCAAGCAAAGTTCATGCTGCAAGCGAACTTGCCTGAGTTCACTATCAATTTCATCAACGATCAATGGTCGTGGTTGGGTTATTCTCACTGTGATCTTCTTCTTCAAAGGTGGTTCTTGATTTGGTTTTTTGAAGTCTTCATGGTTAGTAGGTTTAGTGTCTTCAGTTAAAGTTGTTTGTTGGGTTTTGATGGCTGCATCTACTTCTTCTATTTGAGATTTCAAGGCATTCCATTCTTCTAAAGATAGAGCAATACCAGTCTTCGTAGGATAAGGTTTCTGGTCTTTTCCCTCAAAGTATCTTCTGAGATGAATCTTCAGTTCACCCTGGTACTGGGTGACGTTAGCATAAGTCTGCTTGGTGCCAATTCGGAACATCTTCTCTGGCCAATGGTTCGACCGTGAATGATGCCAAGTCCATGCTTTGCCTAATCTTATATATCTTTGACGGACGTGATTGAAAACATCATCCCAGTTGAACAAATTTTGATTGAGTTTTTGATTCTTGGTTGGGGTTTGTGTTTGTTTCCTATAGGATTATAGGTTAAAGTTGGAAAATTTAGAAAATTAGTATAGAAAGTAATGGGAAAGAAACACAATGGGAATCCAGAAATTTGATTGGTTGATTAACTTCGATCTGATTGGTCAGTTTGGCGATCAAACTGCAATCTTGATCCTTAAACTGTAGGATATGGCCCTCTGCATTTTATACTGGTTTGGGACAGGTCAAGCTACAAACCTCTGTCAAATGGAGATAAGTCAAATAGCTCGAGTGCATTCCCACCCCCTACAGTTCGTATCCTCTTTGAGGGAATTTTTTTTTGTTCATCAAAAAAGAAAAACGAAAACAACATGTCCGACTTAGCAATTTAGTTTTTCTATCATAAAAATTTCTCATTTCTTTTAAATATTCACAACAGAGGATTTCTTAGTAATGATGATGATGATGATTTATTCCTTTGGTTATACAATAGGGGTAGCCTAAAAGACACCAGGAATCAACTTTAAAAAAAATGAAATGAAACTAAAAAGTAAAGAAGTATCATCTGGTTCCAATGGCATTCTCTAAAGTCCTTGGATTGGAACCAGAAGTATCATCTGGTTCCAATCCAAGGACTTTAGAGAATGCCATATAGGACTTTATGAGGACTGCCATAAAGGACTTTAGAGAATGCCATATAGGACTTTATGAGGACTGCCATAAAGGACTTTAGAGAATGCCATATAGGACTTTTTACTTTGAGAAAAACTTGCCATATAGGACTTTATGAGGACTGCCATAAAGGACTTTAGAGAATGCCATATAGGACTTTATGAGGACTGCCATAAAGGACTTTAGAGAATGTCATAAAGGACTTTAAAAATTTGATGAGCCTAATATGATTGAGTAGACCACCTAAAAACCATTTCGGTTTTTTTTTTTTTAGGAATTTTTTTTGTCAACTAAATAGAACTTTCTTGTAGACAAAAGCTAGACTTGGTTCAGGTTGTAGAAAAAATCTGACACTCACTCAATTGTTTCTTCTTTAAATCTCTAGTGGTATGGTACTAACTCCATCTTCTAAAACTCTTTGTTTTGGGTAGAAATATGATAGTCCATCTCTGCTCTGCTGGTAGGTATACATAGTGTTGTTATTCATCACAAATCCTCGGTTGATGCCAGATCCACTTTGTTGAGTCTTCAAAACTTGCAAATATCTGTCTTTCGTCAAATCATTGTGGCGTTTGCTGATTCCTTACAACTGAATTTATTGGTGGCTCCGAAACAATAATATGTTTTACTACACAGTCCAACAATGCCGGTTCCTTGCCATTCTACCTTAAACAAGCCTGGAGTTCTCCTGTCAAAACACTTTCTTTCTTGGCAGCATGAGGGTGACAGCCATTCTTTGCCTTCTAATTTGGTTTTCACATAATCATCTCTGTGGAAATCACAACACTCTGATGGAAACCACTTGTGATTCTCTTTGTAAAATTCTACTCTCTTCTCTGGTTTCACTAATTCATCTATGGATGGTGACGAAGTACATATATATGCAGAATCTGTGTCCATTTCAGCATATTCGAAATCTTGGCGGTTGATAAAAGTATCAATGACATCATAATAGAACTGAAGCATCCGGAGTTTCGCATACTAGTAAACAAAGAATCCGATGTGAAGTGGCAGATCCAACTTGATGGTCTTCTTGTTGAGGTCGACTTCATATAATGTATCATCTAATGGATTCAAGGCTCTGAAGGGCATGTCATTTACAGCTTTGGTAACTTCTTCGTCGTCGCAATAGCACACACGTCGATGCTTCTCTTTGTTGGTGACGGTTTTGCCATATCCAGAATTTCCCAACAGCTTCATGGTGTCGGCAACGATCGACTTGTCAGGGTCAACATCTCCTTGTCTTCTTGCTTCAGATACTTCATCTCCAAATTTTTCAAAACATCTTCTTGGTTTATATTGGATAACTTGATAGACGTGATCAACTTCAATACCATGCTGGAGGTACCACTGCAGTAAAGGGGTTGCAAATAACATTTTTTCCGCTCCATAGCTTCCGATCAAACTTCTACGGGGTTTCTTCATGATTCCATTCTTCTCGGCAAAGGCCTTCATGTGTTCACCAATATCATCTATGGAAATATCTGTATTCTTAAAGATAGGTGTCATCTCTTCAAAGTACTCTTTCAGGTGATCTGGTACATGTATATCACATTCGACTAAACCAAACAGTTCACCGGACTTCACTTTGTTCAGTATTTCTTCCTCTGTCATCGCACCATCTATTTTGTCTGAAAAGTTCTCTTTCAGGAAGGCTTTGAGTGTGGCATTGGTCTTCTTCATTTCTCTCCACTCACACTCACAGATTTCAATAAGTTTATAGCCCAAATCGGTGATGTACTTTGCATTGGTACGGGTGTCTTGTAGCAGTTCTTTCATCGGTTTTTCTCTGACTTCATTATGGATGATAGGAAGGCCATTCTTATCTTTCATGCAGGTATGTCCGTGCCAGAAGCAGCCATGGAACTGGTATACAGTCTGTGTCTCTTTGCACCAACCATCAACAGGCAACTGTCTTCGACCAATCATTTTTTCAGCTCCGTTAAACTGATGTCTGATTTGGATGTCATCTCTCATGGATAAAAACTCTAACCATTGTTCAGCCATTTTACCATACTTCATTGGATGTTCTGGTTTAAACTGGTTTTCTTCACGACGTCTAATACTCCAACCCGTTGGCATCTCTTGCATTAGGCACCAAAGATATAATGCATTCGCATCAAAGCCTATAATACTTCCACATGGTTTTGCTTCTTTGCCATATTTTGTTTCTCTGATTCGGGTAACATCTTTCTCGTGGTATCGGTTGAAGATAATTGAAGGTCCACCAACGATATTATCTTTCACCAAGTGATGCCGGTCTTTATTCTTCTGGTTAAATAACGTGAAGTAAGTGTCATCATTCATGGTCTGGAACAGGTATTTCAACGTGAGCCCCGGAACACTGATACCATCTTTAAACATGTCGATGTGGCGTTCTTGGTAGAAAGCAAACTGCTTGTCAACTGCTTCAAGGAATGGTTTTACATCTCGGTTATTATACCAGATCAGAAAATCACGGAAAGTTGTCATCTCCAGGTCGTTCCATACATGCTGGCAGTACTAGTATTCTTCACTGGATATATTTTCTTTCTTGAGCGAACTGTAGAAGGCTTCATGGTCTGGTAGATGGTCTTGATCCAATTTGTTCAAGCTGTCGATCCATTCATATGGTAAAAATCCCTTTGTCACGGAGCAGCCAAATGCTTTCAAAAACTTGTCATAGCTGAATCCTGGAGCGAGGTAGTTGCAAATATCAACAAACTTGAAAGATTCTGTCGAGACGCACATGTAGTTATTCGATTTCTTCACTGCAAACTTGAGTGGATTCTGTCTCTTCAGGTATGTCATAAGTTCACGCTTGACTACATTCATATCATATTTTCCAGAGTTGAATCCGATGACGGGCATCTCTTGCAGGTAATCTTGAAATTTCTTCTCCAATTTTTGTAAAGGGTGCATCTTGGATGTATCTTCTCCAGTAGCTCTGGCTTCCGCTTCCAGCGTTTCATCAATTTTCTGTCTGAGTTTAAACAAGGTCCAAGCATGATAGATCTGCATCATTTGGTGGCAACGAGATGAAATAGCTGTGAGGTATTCATCATTTCTTCAACAAATTCTAGAGAATTTCCATTTGTAATGAAACATTTCGGTTCTTGGTATTCTGGAACATTACTACATATGCTAACACTCAATGGTCGGTGTTCTGCTTCCCATATCAGTTTATCACTGTCAGCAGGTAGACTGGATTTGACAAAGTAACTTTCAAAATCAAACGTTGCACGGTATGGATAAAACTTCTTCTCTTCAGATACTTCTATACCTTCATCTTCTAACAGATCAAATATGGACTGGGATGGATGGTATACACCGCCAACATACTGGTAATTTACTTCTTCTGTACAGGTTTTCTCGTGACGATTGAGTCTGTAAACCTTTTTCCATAATTTGCCGCATTTGCGGCATTCAAAGGATTTGCAGTATTGGTCTATATCGATGATGTAGCTAAAATGGTTCTTGTAAACGTTCACATACATGGTATCTTCATACTTTCTGTGAGATCTCTGTACTAATTTGGCAACAATTTGGTCATCATCATTCTTGACAAGTTCATATACTTGGATATTTACTTCAAAACATTTCTCCAAGTCAGGTAATTCGGCTAAAGTTACTCCACGGAATTCATTCTTTGACTTCTTTGTATACTAGTTGTACATGGCATCTGTTGTATAGTTGAGGTTGTCTGTTATGGAACCACTCCATAAAGCTAAACAGCGGAAAATACACAGGTTGTCATCATAATAAAACTGGCGAGGTTTATCTTTCACCAAAGCATTTACTGCTTTGTTCTGGAGAATGTAGTCAGGAAGATCTTCTGCCATTCCAATTGGGTGGTCTTTCAGCTTGTTCACATAAAATGTGACGCTGGTAACTCTCTCAACAAGCCCTTTGGTGTTGGGTCGTTTTAATTTGGCCCATTCCAGGATATCTTCTTCCATGACATCATCAAGGAATTCTTCAAAGTCTTCTTGGCAGCATACAAGTTGTGGAACATCAAGTACCCGGGCGTTGTTTTGTGATGGATGGTAATACTTCAGTTCATTCGTTTCGTTGTGTCGCAGGATAAAACCAAAACTCAGATTAATTTTAAATCTTAGCTGTTTTGGCAGAAATATGGTAGTCATCAATTCATCAGTCATCATCTTCAGGTTCACATCGTTGATCCGGTAGTTATATTGGTCCTGGACTCTTCTGTTCATCATGTGGCGAGTTCTAATAGAACTCCAGTTATCTTCGTACACGGTCAATATCTCATCTGGCTCTTCTTCAGACATCATATTCTTTTCAAACTCCATTGGGTCAACATCATAATGGGTGGTCGTCGTGGTCCGTGGTTGTTTAGGTGGTCCTCTCTTCGGTTCATCAGTCTTCTTTTTTGATGGTACAGGAACTGGTCGGTGGGCAACGCTCTTGTGTCGATTAAAATGGAGTAGTTGGTTAAACTCCTGGCCGCATTCCATACATGTATATGTCTCCAAACATTTCTTCAGGTGGTCAAGGAGATACTCTTTCCTCGTAAAGGTCTTGTTACAGTTGGTACAATCGTGGGTCTTCTTCTCTCCGGTGACGTGCTGGGTGCGTACATGGCGATCTCGATTCGTTCTTGCAGTAAAGGTCTTCCCACACTCTTCACAGGCGTAGACATCAGTTCTGGTAACGGCAGTAGCAGCTTCAGACATCTTCATAAATTTTTTGCAAAGGCAAAATTGCTATAGAAAACTCTCTAGCGATGTGTTCAGTTCGAAGGATCGAAACAGAATGACACGACGTTATTCTTCTCCGGAATTTATTTAGCCGTGACGGACGTTTTTGAAAACGTCACGACGTCACAACGTTTTTTCATCGATATTTTCATTCTCGATGGGTGTTTGTGTTTGTTTCCTATAGGATTATAGGTTAAAGTTGGGAAATTTAGAAAATTAGTATAGAAGTCAATGGGAAAGAAACACAATGGGAATCCAGAAATCTGATTGGTGGATTAACTTCGCTCCGATTGGTCAGTGTAAAAACATCTTGATCCTCATTAATTTTATTATTTAAAATCATGTAGTTAGGGGGGTCATTTAAAGAAATTGCTAAATATAGACCCTAACAATTAGTTAGGGGGTCAGTTAAGGATGTTACTAAAAATAGAGCGTAGGAATTTATAAAAATATAGTTCCAAGTAGAAGCAGAGGATTTCTGGGTAAATTTGTCCTATAGCTCTACGTGCTACTCTTAATAGGGAAAAAACACGTCATGGGATCCAAAAAAAAGGATTCTTAAAGAATTCGAAATAATACAACTTCGCGGGTTTATTTGGGTAATTAAATGAGGATTCTGGAAAAATCCGAACCAGAAATTAACTCCACTTCAGTCGAATGCACCCCTTGTACCCCTTAGTACTATAGCACTACGTGCTAAACAGATAAAATGGGGGAAATAAAGTCACTTTCGGTGATTTCGGGTGGATTTTGGTGATTTGGATGGCTTGTCGGGTTGTTTGTGGTAATTAGATTTACTCTTCTATAACGGAACACACCCTCCGAACATACCCCGTCCTATTACAGAACAATTGGGTAACATAGCAATCACGTGCTACCATAGAAACCAAGATGGCGGCCTCCAGTATACAAAATGGACGACGGAAACACGTATCACCCTAACAACACGCGCTGCGCATGCGCACTCACACCACGTATCACTATGGAAATGACGTCACAACATGGCCGCTCACGCGGGTTACCATGACAACACAACATGGCGCCACTACGCCACGTGACTATGACGTCACATGAGATCCTGCAATGAGATCCTGCAACCTTTACCTCAAAAGCCCCTGACATACTACTAATACAAATACTGATAATATATATATATTCGGACCCTGGCTTTTTCGGACCTCCGGCTTATTTGGACCCTGGCTTTTTCGGACCTCCGGCTTATTTGGACTCCCATATATATAATGACAATATTGACAAGTATTTGTTGAGAAAAGGTGACAAAAATTGTTTCCTGATATGAATTGTGATCATTTCAGTTGAACACAGATAACATTTCTTCAGAAACAGATGAACTGTTTCTCAGAGATGACATTAGAGTTGGAGATCAAAGACATTTGCTATTCGCCACAGACCTACAACTACAGCTACTAGCTAACGCCAAGACATGGTATTTAGACGGAACATTCAAAATCATAAAGAAACCCTTTATCCAGCTGCTATCAATACACAGTTTTGTGAGATCTGGAGAAGATATGAAACAACTTCCACTTTGTTTCTGCATCATGTCAAGACGCCAGAAAAAAGACTACAAAAAGGTGAATAAGAAGATAATGGAACTTTGGCAAGATTACTCAACGAAAGACATAACAACAAATAGATTACTTAAAGAAGCTGCCAAACTGTATGCCCCAGTGTAAAAGGTATAATGTACTGTGTATATTTGTTATCATATAATTTCGTTTAGTCATTATGTATGATTGTATTTGTATGAAATATGAAATGTGATTTTAATATTTGCCGTGCGTGTATTTTGCTTTTTCTCATAAAATAAACTGTTAAACATTTAAATTTGTCTGTATTCAAAGTTTAAGATAGAACAGAATATAAATGAAAGGTGAAATGTTTCTGAATTCTTATCATTATTGTCATTATATATATGGGGGTCCGAATAAGCCAGAGGTCCGAAAAAGCCAGGGTCCGAATAAGCCGGAGGTCCGAATAAGCCAGGGTCCGAATGAGCCAAGGTCCGAAAGAGCCAAGGTCCGAATAAGCCGACAGCCCAACGTCCGAGGGAGTGTGTTTGGGATCAGGTGACTTCGGACCTCTGCAACTTCGGACCAGAGTGATTTCGGCATATTTTAGTGACTTCGGACCATAATAAGTGACTTCAGACCAAGTGACTTCGGATCCTTGGGAAGCGACATCGGACCCGTGGGAAGTAACTTCGGACCTATCATCTTTTTCAAAAGGAAGTATTTGGTCCGAAATAACTTTTGGAGGTCCGAAGTCACCAGCCGATTTTTGGTCCGAAGTCACTAAAATGTGCCGAAGTTGCTTGGTCCGAAGTTGCAGAGGTCCGAAGTCACTGTAATTCAGGTGACTTCGGACCTCTTCAACTTCGGACCAGAGTGACTTTGGCACTTTTGGTGACTTCGGACCATAATAAGTGACTTCGGACCCTTGGGAAGTGACATCGGACCCGTGGGAAGTAACTTCGGACCTATCATCTTTTTCGAAGGGGTTCCACGGTGACTTCGGTCAAACATGACGAATACCAAATGATCTAAACCAATTATTATTAATATACTTCGAGTTCTAAAATGTCATTTAATATCAATAACAAATTTACCGATATATGTCTTCAAAGGGCTCTACTAGGGGTACATTTTTATCAGGAATCTAATGGTGAGGTTTAAAAAAGTATCAGGGTGGGTGGTGTGTAGGGGGGGACCAAAACTTATGACCAAACTTTTTCTCACCGATATAGGTCTTCAAAGGGGTCTACTAGGGGTAATTTTTTACCAGGACTCTAATGGTGAGGTTTAAAAAGTGCCGGGTGGGGGTGGGCACCAACAGTTATGACCAGCAAAATATAGTATAGATTACGGGATACTCTCCTCAGCCCGAGCATAAGGGAGAATACTCTCCTCAGCCCGAGCTATGCCGGGTAACCCTGCTAGCTTATTGATAAAATGCGAGACTAATATTGCGAATATTGCGTATAATATATTAATATATAGTAACAGATCTGAGGTTTTGTGAAAGTCAAGTTTGTGGGCCATTTAGTTTAGCATAAGTCTTCAACAGTTTTTTTACAGATATTTCTCCTGCAATGAATTCATCACATGCGGTGAAGAGTTTTGCTTGTAGTTCTCTGTATTTTTTTTGTTTTTTTTTGCTCTCTTCAAACAGTGTATTTATTAGTGCGTAAAATGGCATGCCGGCTTGACCAACAGAGTTCAATCTACGATGCCAGCCCTCAATGTCATTATTTGTTCTGACACTCTGGTTGAACACTGACCAATTTTCAGGACACCACATGGAGTTTTCAATCCATGTCCTTCTCACGTATTCCACAAATTGTTTCACCTTATCACTGGTTGCGCCAGCCTCGAGTTTGGTGAACATGCAAGTGATTTGTTCATGAGGCAAACACAGTAGAGCCATGAGTTTTCTTATATATGAATTTATAGCACGTTCTGTTATGTATTCTTTCAATAATCCAATTTCCTGAACCTTTCGCCACGGTATCAGGACAACTCGTACCCACGGCAACTCGTACCAGTCAAGTCGTACCCAAAATTGGACGACTCGGACCCATTTTCGGCTGGACAACTCGTACCCACAGTTGGACAACTCGTACCCAAGGTTGGACAACTCGTACACACAGTTGGTCAACATGTAACTGGTCTTTAATTGTATGGGCGAAGGCGAATATTGGCTGAAGGACTTGAGAAGATGAGTGTCTGGTTTCAATGGGTGTGCGTAAAGGCAAAAACTTTCCATTTTTAGCATTTATCTCAGCAGAACAGTCTGAACAGACTTCGCCGAAAGTCAATTTCGCCGGTATGAACATTTCATCAAAAGAGCAATTCGAAGGAAACAGGAAATATTTAAATTATATATTAATACAGCGGTGTAGATACGGGAGACGACCCCACCCCTCCCCCCCCAAAAAAAATCGGGTAATCTTTGGCTCTTCGTTAAACTTCTGAGGGCTTTTCTACGTAATATTTTGTTGTACTGTATTCATACCCAGCATTTCACGTGTTGAGGGGTTAACGCAAAATCAGATGCGGTCGGGGCTCATTCCCCCACCCTACCCCACCCCTTCATTGGTTGAAGGATTAACGCGATGTCGGACGCGATCGGGGCCCATCAGAAGTCCCTTTCCTGGTGAAATTACATCTATATAGACCAGACCTGTGCCAATTTTTGTTTCGATCGGTCGAGGAGAGAGAGAGAGAGAGATGGAGGTTTGGAAGGAGAGACAGTGGTAGTTGGTGTTGTTGGTGGGCTGCCTGATGGTGGTTTCTGAGTTTTGTAGGGTCTGGTCCTAGCCGAGTCTGGAGTGGTTGTGGGTGATTGCTGAGTCTTTTGTTGTTGTAGGTTTCGGGCGTCTATTAGTTTATTGGCTTCTTCAATTTGTTGGAGGAGTAGTTGGTACTTCCTGTCCATCTCTTGCCTGTGAAGGTCCCCTTGTATTTTGTTTTCCCGTAAGATGTTCTCCAGCCTGTCGTCCGCGTCCTGGCATTCTGGTTTAGAAGGAAGAGGCGAGTGGAGATCAGGAAGAGGCGAGAAGGAAGCTTCCATTCCCACCTCAGTCTCCACAGACTCTTCCACATGCGACAATACCGGCTGGGAAGCCGGCATTTGGATGGGACTGTCTGTGGGAATGGGAGGGGAAGTGGTGGCCGCCTCTGGCTCTTTCTTTTCCTCACCGTTCTCTTTCTTCAACTCCAAGAATGCCTCCAAGCGTCGGGAATCCCTCCGCTTGGTGGACAGGCTGTTCTTTCTTCTCTTTCTCTTTTCAGGGCCTCCTGACCTACTCGGGTGAGGACCAGTGTGAGAGGGGATCCCCCCATCAAAGGTACTACCTCTCCCCGAGGAGGGTGGTAATTCTTTCTCTTCTTCAACCTTGAATTCAAGGTTCAGATGAACGCTCTTGCCTATCTCCTGGACAGTCCAGGTGATAGGGCAAGAGACGCCCAGAGCTGCTATCGTTCTCTTCAATCGCGCTGGTAGTTCCAGTGTTTCCATAATTAAGATTGTAATTAGGATGCTCGCACTCTGAGTTCAGAGGTGCGAATGTTGTTGCAGTTGATCGGGAGAGAGAGAGATTCACTTTTAGTCACTTTTATAGTCTAATTGCAAACCTTACAAAAATGCTAATTCAATTTTCATGATTGTCATGGCAGATAATTGTTCGAAAAACACACCTCCCAACTGGAAGATTAACTTAATTGGCGATAATAATATGCACAGATAATTGGAAGAAAATTAAACACCAATCGACAATAAGGTAATAGATGATAGAAAATAATTGTTCACGATCTCACACCTGTCACTGCCGGGTAAGTTTAAATTAAATGTTTTTTTTTTAAATGAACATCATTTGTGGTCTTCTTGATTCAGTCTATCACTGGTCATTGTTTGCCGTTTTTCTTACGAGCGGGTAAATGTGCTACGCTTCAAGTACAAAATCCGACTGGACTCTCAGTTTACAATGAAATCCTTTCTCGCCTGACCGGAGTGGCGCCTCACCAGTGATGTAACTTTGCCACACGAAAAATAATCTAAAGGTGGAGAGGGGCATTATTAATTAGGAAAGGCAAGAGTTAATGCGACGAAGGCTATGGTTTTCACCCTAATACTTTGCAGAGCCTAGGCCTAGATGCAAGGCCTTTTAGTTTTTTCCATTTCTCTATTTCCCAATATTGAAGTGCAGAAACCCAGTTGCAGACTTCCAGGAACCACTGGTGCCTGCTGTCAACAAAGTATGGTCAATGAATATATGTTTCCTGTTCTGTGTATCACAGCCGTCATTTAGACGTAAAATTTGTGTATATGTCATTCATATTCATGGAATATCTGACGAAGGAATTTCAAAGTAAACTGATTTCCATTACTATTATAGCACCCTAAACGGATCAAACAAAAGCAAAAAAACCCGCTTCTATAGTTCTTAGGCCATTAACTGCCTTCGCCCATACAATTAAACACCAAGTACAAGTTGACCAGCCATGGGTGCGAGTTGTCCAACCATGGGTACGAGTTGTCCAATTGTGGGTACGAGTTGTCCAGCCGAAAATGGGTACGAGTCGTCCAATTTTGGGTACGACTTGACTGGTACGAGTTGCCGTGGGTATCAGTTGTCTAGAAACCTTCGCCACAACGCCCGAGTCCAGTGAAAGGCACATCCCATCATCTCTGCTGAAGGAAAAACTTTTCGAACAGCTTGCCAAGCTACGGCACCTTGCAATTTTATTGTCTGAGGCAGCAAAGTTTTTGGTCCGAAATAACTTTTCATTATTATTATTATAAAAAAATATAAAAAAAAAAACGAGACAAAGAAATTTAGAACAAACACAACAAAATAATGAGCTTTTTTCAAAAGGAAGTATTTGGTCCGAAATAACTTTTGGAGGTCCGAAGTCACCAGCCGATTTTCGGTCCGAAGTCACTAAAATGTGCCGAAGTTGCTTGGTCCGAAGTTGCTGAGGTTCGAAGTCACTGTAATTCGCTCCCCGGTCACCCCCCCCCCCCCCCACCCCCACAAACACACTTGTTTTTCGAAAGAAAATCAATTTCAAATCAAACCCGTTTTACCTCGTGAAATCGGTGTTTTGAAAAACGGTCGTTCTAACATGAATGCGTTTGTCCAAGAAATCACCCCCGAATAATGAATTACCTCTCCGAATTGAAAACAAAAATTAGCCTTGAAAAAGTTTATGCCTTCAAGAAACAACAGAGGAAAAACGTACAATTAACACATAAGTATACGCACAGTCATTACGCAAGCCATTCAGAATAGCTTCATCTCAAAATTTGCGGCGTTTGTATTCGTCAATAGGTTGGATTTATAATGAAATAACTGCACTTTGTATTGGAAATATGTAGCATAACTTCGATGTATCTGGGTTGGGTCAAATCGTGCTACACTACAGTTAGTGTGCCTATAACGGGTAACTTTTTGTATTTTCGTGTATTTCCTCGTAAACAATAAACTTTCCCCGAAGGTTTTCCTTGTATGTGGAGACAGTTATATACTTATCATTATCTAGCTGGATTTATTTGTGTTGAATGGTACATTGTTTCAAAAAATTAGATCGTTTGACACGGCCCTCCTAAACTCCGGAATGACACGGAATGAATGAAAGGTTTTAGCGCGCCGAAGTCGCGCACGAACGATGTGGGATTTACAAATCCATTGCGACCCGGTTAACCTTAAGGGAACGGGACCACTCGTTGCCCCCAGGCCATCTCGCCCCCTTTCTGGTGGGCCAACTCGCCCCTGGGCTAACCCACGCCCGGGCCAACCCACCCCCGGGCCAACTCCCCCCCCCCTCATCCCAGATGGAATAACGAGGATTGGTCATGATGGGTGTTGAGAAATGAGTAACAACGTGCAATTTCAAAAATAATTTTGTTTATTTTAAAAAAAATCTCTCAGTTATTAACGATAATATAATTGTTTTACCTCTCAATTTTTACGTAACATAAATACTGAATTTTTATCAAGCATATAATATTTATTTACAAAAGTATAATAAGTCTACTTCTTTACATAAACAGATGAACATTTCCTTAAAAAGGCTGCCGTTGACAGTTCTGGGGGATCTGCCATATATTTATCCCAATATTGTTGAATCTCTTGAGCCATCTTCGTGTATTTTGTTCGTGTATCCGTTTCCAAATCTGCAGCTCTGACGCGCAATTCCACCGTCTCTGCCTCTTTCTGAAGTATTGGGACCAGTTTGTAGAAACTCACATCCCTGCCGAAAAAAGTTAACCATTAAATACAAATACTAATAATAAATATTAAATAAATAAATAAATTTAAATAAATAAATATAAATTTAAATAAATAGATAAAAATTTTAGTTTGTATCATTACATACTATCTTTAAGTTTAAGTTAAAATGTAACTTTTTTCATGTCAATTTCTAGAAATTAAGAGAAGGAGAATTTATTTTAGAAATACTGACCTTCAATATCATTATTAGTCCTCACTGTATGTCCGAAAATGCTCCACTCTTGGCTTCTAAAGGTTGTTGAGTCAACCCACTGTTGCTGAACATTATCTGCCAGTTGTCTGAGTTTTGTCTCTGGTGGTGTTCTGTTGTATAGCGAATCAAATGTGTCACGATGATTAAAAGAAAATCGGATATAATTGGGATAACTAATTCAGAAAACTGTAAATAACAGGAAATATAAGATAATTCAATTTAATTCAAATAAAAAAATAAATAAATAATGATAATTTTCGAAGTGGGCCAACTCGCCCCCAAAATCGGGCCAACTCACCCCAGAGGGTGAGTTGGCCCGGGGGCGAGTGGTCCTGTACCCTTTTATTTCACTTTGATCACACAGGCCTAGCTTTCCTATTGCCTCAAATGGGGTCTGAGGGGTTATGCATGCGGTTAGAATTCCGGCAGTTTACGTTGGAGTGATAGATTGTCAATAATCAATCCCTCAACGCCATTAAGACTATTAGAGAGTGTGCTCTATTTGGTTCCAGCTTGGCGATGGTAGAGGTTTGAGTCCCACTATGGTGGCGAGCCAGAATATAATGTTGTGCGATTTCAAATTTAAGTGAAGAAGAGAAAAGAAAACCAAACAGCAATGCCGGTTTGGTAGTGGCCCTGGTATATGACCATAGTGGTTACAAAAAAGGAGTGGAGAAAGCTCCAACAGTTTAGTTTTGAAAAACCGGGAGTCATCCATCAAGCCTTCTGGGAGATAGGATGCCGTATGTGATTATGAGGTATCTGGACAGGTTATCCTTCGGGAATTCCAAATGACCCCCCCCTCCCACCCTCCCCCCCCCCCCCCCCCCCCCCCAAAAAAAGAGAAGCTCTTAAAAGGGCTGTTTGCTGGTAAGATTGTTTCAATCCTTGCCTTGGTCTTGTTAGGTTTTCTGCACATCTTTGCATGAGGATTGTTTCAATCCCTCATAGTTTGTCATTCAGTTTGGTCGTGTGTCTGATGAGATAGAGGAGGTAGAAAAGATAGAGAGCTGGAAATTAGAGCAATTCGGTTTTTAATTTACAACTGTTCCATCTGTAACAACCAGTGACGTGGATGGGGAAGCCAACATTTTACCCCCAAATTTATATCTCGGGAGGGGAGACCCAACAGCATGTGGAGATTTTCCTCGCTGTTTGCAACTCCCACTGATAACAGAGGCAACCTTTCGTGCGTGTCATGTCACCCGCAGCCAGTTCTGAATTTATGTCACAGAATGCCTGGCTCACCCCATCGCAATGATGTAATCTTTAACCCTTTTGATGGACACGCCCCAGATTATTTAGTTTTCCTGTTGAGGACGTGATGCGCATTGAGTTCTATTAATTCGCTGTCTTGAAGTCTCTTTAGAGTTTTGCTTTGAAGATCTTTTAAGAGCATTGCTATAGTGTCTATTTTTGCTATCTACATGGAATGACACTGAAAAATAAAATTTTTGGTAAATAATGTGTTTTAATACATAGGGCCAAGATCTTGATCATAACTGACCATTTGTTATATTTTTTGTGTCAAACAGACTGAAAAGTTGAGATACTCAGTGAGAGTGTTTGAACAATGCAGTCTGAACTTGATTGGCCATAATTGCATTGAGGTGGCTGATTGCTAATCCCATTGTTTGTGAAAGATACTCAATGAGTTAATTATCAGTTGATGGTCTGAAAAGGGAAAGTAAATGTTTTTATAGTGCTCAAATCCATATTCACTGATTATGATTATGATTCATGAAGTGTGATTTCACCATTGATTGTTTTTTTTATACATTCTTTGATTTATTTTGGGCTGAGAAGTGTGCGTCCCCACTAAGAAAATCTCAGCCAGGGCCATGCCAAAACAAGACCCAAATCCAATAACTCATACTACTCCAAGCCGAGACTTAGTTTACCAACCCTTATCTGGCTGGTATGTTTCAGAACGGAGAATACAATGTCAGCGGTGCACTGAAAAGGCAATTTGATTTTTCATTAGTTTAAAAATTGTTCACATTAGAAATTATATAATAACCAACTCGGAAGAGTTCGAGGGGACCTGTGGATAATTATCCCGTAATAGACGGTGTAGTGTGCTTGACTGGTTTCGTTCTATGATGATAACTTCATCAGAGGCAAAGTGGCTACTTGTGGCTGAGCTTTATATACTAACTCAAATGTAAGTGGCGGATGCAGAGTGATGATGTAGTTTTTTTGAAATTATTAATACTTAATCACTTAAATGAAAAGAGATTGGTATCCCTTTGATTTATCAGTATTTTAAAAATTCTTCAGAGAAATATTGATTTTGTTTTAGCCGGAGCTTTTTTGATTAAATTTTTTATGATTATTCCTATAATTAGTTTTTGGAATCTAATATTATTGCGTACTGTACTTGATTACTTAAGTGAAAAGAGATTAGTATCCGTTCATTATTTCTTTGAAATCTGTAAGACCAATAATAATAAATGCTTGACCTGAAGTGCAAAATAACAGTGTCGAAGTCTGTCATTCCGGATGTTTCACCCAACAAGTTTTAGTGACAACCAGTCCATTCCTCCGATTTCCACTGCATATTTTTTGTTAGTTAATCATCAAAATACATTCTGGGATCGATGATTGGTAAAATAAATGTGATTCTGCACCATATTTATGTCATTCCGCGTTATTCTGTGTCATTCCGGTGTTTAGGAGGACCCGTTTGACAGACTTAACTTTGCCAATAACAGATCGCTTGTGCCTATAAAGAATCACCTTGTGAAATGCAAGTTATGAGACTTGATGACCATATTTTTGGCCGTGTTATCTTCAGAGGAAAAAAAACAAGCTAGTCTGAACATCATTTGATAAACTGTTTCAGTTTTCACACCCATTCTGTCAGGTTCTGTTGGATAAAAATATATTGACAAGCACGTACATGGCATTGAGTTTCCTGATATTTCCTCCTTATTAGGGTTGATTAAAAACTATACCAGAACTGAATCAGGCATACCACGTGTACTGGTATACTGAGGAACATTTTGACACAATTCTAATTCCCTAGGGGTGTTATATATGATAAATTTATTATTATGAGACTGTTGGGTCGTCAAAAACGCCCGTCTAAGGTCTTGAAATAAACTGTACTTAGTGACTATATATAATCAATGGTGGCACTAGCATTCCCCCGACAGAGTGGACTGATCTCCCGTTAAGGTGGGTGGAGGGGATGGGTGCTAGGTATATACTCGTCTGTAAGGCGCCATATACTGGCCCTTCCCAGCTGGGACTGAAGCCCTGTGGTGGGAAAGGGGCAGTATAGAGCCATTTTTATACAGAGGTCATGTTTACAGGTGGAGGAAGCTGGAGAGAACCACCGAGCAATGGCAAGTAACTGTCAGCTCCTTAACATACTAACTCCACACAAGCAGGGTTAGCATTGGTTGAAGACAGGTGGATCACTGACGTGCAGTACACCTTAGTACACAATATCACCTGCCCCCACATGGACAATGTGGGTGAAGTGTCTTGCCCAAGGACACCCCCTGCAGTTGTGAAGTAGTTAACTTTATATTATTGGGGCGCGGTGGCTCAGTTGGTAGAGGTGCAGGCTGCAAGCCGAGGGGTCCTCGGTTCGAATCCCACCTGCGGCAACCGCGTTGTGTCCTTGGGCAAGACACTTCACCCCGATTGCCTACAGGGGGGCACGATGACGCTGTGTACTGAGGCGTACTGCACGTCCATGGTGCGCATGTCTTCAACCAATCTAACCCTGCCTGTGCTGCGGTACAGAGTTCAGAGTTACGATGTTGGAGAGCTGACAGCTGCTCGTCGTTGCTCGGTGGTTCTCTCCGGGTACTCCGGCTTCCTCCACCCGTAAAACTGTCACGGTCACGATTAGCCATTGTGCATAAGTATGTGACCTTAAACACCAATAAATAAATAAATAAATAACTTTATATTATTCAAACATGAGGAAGCCATTCAATTCATGTCAGCATGCTTGAAATAGTTACTGTAGCTCATGATGTGGAACTTGAAAGTGCACAGAACTTTCAGTCTCTTGCACAAGTTGCAGGACATTGATAGTTTTAACTTACTAACTACTAAAATGGAACAAATGGGTAAAAATGTGATGTTTTTTTAATTGAGAAATGTGTTTTTGTATATTCCTCACACTAAGGAACATAAAAAATGCACAAAAGATAAAAACTTTTTACCATTTTGAAATATGTCACAGAAGTTCTGGAACAAATTTTCTTGTTTTGTATTTGCTTCCAGTATGCATGATGTAAGCACTGATGACCCATTATTGGCCATTCAAGTTGGTCCAAAGAATGGAATGTTTCTAATGGATGGGGAATGACAATCAAAATTCTTTTTTGGCCACATAAAGAGTGATGGAAGGTTGATAAAATATAGTACTTCCTTTTGTAGAAATGATCCATAATCTTCATTAAATTTCGTGTAAAAAATGTTCCACATTGACTCGCCTAATTTCGTTTCGTTTCGTTTTGGGACGAGTTTGTAAACAGGTAATAAAATTAAATTCCAGACACTTAATTCAAAACAAACTGCATGATATATTTCGTAATATATTGCAACAAATTTCCTGCCTTATCGTTCTGTGATACATCTGTTAGTTACCAATATGTCACAACGGAAACATGGTTTGGATAATTATAGGCACACTAACTGTACTGTCATACCAGTCGATTCGCACAACATCAAAAGTCAATTCGTTCCATCCCAACAGTCAAGTTGCACCATCTTGAAAGTCGATTTGCACAGTCTCAAAAGTTGATTCGCACCACAGCTTCGGGAAATCCAACTGCAGGTTTGGTCAATTTGCTTCACCATTGGTCGATTTCCTCCACTGAAAAATATGATTTTTATATATAAAGGAGTGGCCAAGGCTATAAAAACTGGAACATAACGGGTATCCTTATGATGCTTACTATCATCATGCCTTTATATTTCGGTTTGCACTGTTATGTTTTGGTTCATGTTTTTTGCGATACCAATTATATGATACCCAGTTGTATGTTTGGATTATGAGAAACGTGTAGGAGCTTGTGTAGCAGTATAACTCATGAGCTTGTTTTTATTCTCGGAATAGCAATGGGAGTTTGTTCGTAATTTAGTGAAGTAAAGTATTCAGGCATTGGTTTGTAAGCCTCTATGCTGTGTAAATACTAAATGTATAGAGGTGAACGTTATTTTATATGTGTTGTTATTATTATTGTGTTGTTTAAAGTAAAGGACACAATTGTATTGATAAAGCACAAGACACTAAGGACAAGGGAAATAAAAACATAGGAATATCTCTGTCTGTGCGCACAGTTAGTAGACCATTCAGAGGATTAGTGCTGGGCGAAATTAGCCAAAATAGTAATTGCGGTTTTGGAGAAAGAAGATTGTGATTTACGATATAATCATGATATTGTTCTCTTGTGAAAGTTGTATGTATTCTGGTAAATAGTGTTAATATATTTTAGTGTTCTTAGTGCAATAGACTCAGCCTTATTAATCAGAAATATACTGAACACATATACCTTGTGTCTCAATTTAATAATAACATTGATTTAAAACATGTGGTGTGAACTTGTGTCCATGCATGGTCAAAGGAAAGATAGGCACGGGACGTATCAAAAAGTAATGCTCATTTTTCAGCTTTTTACCTCCCGTGATGTGTGTCCCCAATGTTTACTGGAATGCAGGCAACATTGGAGAGACACATCAAGGAGGTAACTGAATTGAACAATAAATTTTAAAACTGAAAACATGTTCCTGACAACCATGGGACATACATGTTACCGGTATGTACAAATTATCTGTCATTGAAAAAAATACTTTATTTTAGTTTTTTTGTGCACTTTATTCTCCTATTGTGTTGTAAGGTCTGTATCATGAAACCATACTGCAGACTACCGGCTGAACACATTTTATTTATTCTTTAATGTACATGTAATGTTCTCAATGCAATGTTGTGCTATCGAAGGCCAGGGTCTTCAGTCATGCGGGAAACATCCAGGCCACTATCAAAAACAAAATCAACTCAATTATTGTGTTAATTGAGATCATTAGTGTTAACTCTGGGTTTTCCAGATACTTCTGGAATAGTCAGGAACTGCATTCTCTGAGCAGTGTTATATTTTTTTTCTCAGTCCAGGAGGGCTTGAGGGAATGATTTCTCAACATTACGATATTTCAATTTTTTAAAAATTTTGATGATATTACTAACAATATATTTTCATAACCGACTATACCCGATTAATCGGAAAAGCATCCAGCACTACAGAGGATCCATTTTTATTTTTTAATCTTCCCAGATAATGAAAAAAATTGTATGTTTGGGTTGCCCTGGGAGGCGAGTTGACCCATTCCTATTTATTTAGGGAGTTACATAAGTAAGGGAAAACAAAGGAGTATGTTATCGCAAATCTCTAGAAAAGAAAGACCATTGAAAGCAAAGAAAGTAATAGCAATTGCCAATTAAATTGGGGGGGGGGGGGGGGGCATGGTATGAAGGACATAGAGGCCAACAGATTATCTTGGCAAGTTATGTAATGAATCACTCGATTCAGTGTGATGGTTCACACTGAATCGAGTGATTCATTAAATAACTTGCTAGACTAATCAGTTATCACAGTTGAATTAACTTGTCAAGTTCATGAAATGTCAGCGCTGAACCTCTTAAGTTACTATTTGGTTGAATGTTGGGAAATTGGGTCAGTTTGCAACTGCTTTCAGGGTTCTGTGCATATACCGAATACCGTACCAAAACCAAGATTTTTACCTGAAAAATACTGATACCGAACCTGAAATTTCAATACCACACAACTCTAATGACCAGCTTCTTTTGCTACAAGTGTCTCCATCAGAAAGTCTTAACTAGAGTACTAACAGTTTTAGCCGAGTGCATTCAGCCTACTTCTATAACTCTATGGTCTTTGACTCACCTGGAAAAGTCCAGCTGGGGGTTCCCTAGCCACAGTTATAACCTACAAAGTCTAAGATGTAACCAGCCATCCAGCAACAAAATCAGGCTTGGAGAAATCCTAGTTCAAATTTAGACCAGCCTGCAGACCAAAGCATGAATCAATGTCTAACTCAAAAGATCGACCAAATGACAAAGGAGGGTCATGTTTAAAAGATGGATAAATGTAAGAAAGAAGCCCTGGCTTAAATGGACAAAGTAAGGATAAGAGGCTTACTCGCTAGCCAAACAAAAAATGAAGTAAAACCAAGAGACCTGCACTCAACCAAGAGAATGTTCTCAAGTTAGGAGACCTGCATTCTTCCAATGAACGAGAGTGCAATTTTTGTTCCAAAGGCAGACAAAATTAAGTAGCAGGCTGTAAAATTTGTATTGATGAAAATCAGTTTTGATTCTCATGAACTCCTGCCACGAGAATGAATTTTCTATTCTCAATTTAGAATTTGAGAGTATTGTTATACATCTCTCCTTGCAAGTGCAACCAGTTTATAATCCATATTATTAATAAACAAACCTCATACATGTACTTAAATATTTACTACAGTTTAAGCCTTAAGGGTCTAGTTCAAATTTTTGTGAGTTTCTTGTCATGTATATAACTGTATAACAGATGTTCTAACATACAGGCTTTTGGTGATCTGCTGATCGGAAGTTACAGTACCTTGACAGTGGTGTCTGCCAAGACTTCACTAGACACCACTGCCAAGTCAATGTGTTACCTTAATACGAGGGAGAAACAATAAGTACAATTCTCCAAGCATTTAACTGGTTGAGTGCTGGAAGCTCAATTTTCGGCTTCACTTGGAAATATTGGTACAACAAGTAAAAGGCTCAATATTCTGTGGATGTGCTTCATATCATCTTTGAAGTGAAATTATTTAGTCTGTAAGGATTTGCCTTGTTACAATTTATGGGAGAGTGCCCATAGGCACTCTCCCACATATTGTAACAAGGCAAAGACATAAGAACAAAATTTTCTGACTAAAAATAATTTGTCACTCAACCAGCTAAGGACATGTTAGAAGCTATTTATTTATTTATTGATGTTTAAGGTCACATATTTATGCACAATGGCTAATCATGACCGTGACAGTTTTACGGGTGGAGGAAGCCGGAGTACCCGGAGAGAACCACCGAGCAACGATGAGCAGCTGCCAGCTCCCCAACATCGTAACTCCGCACTGCAGCACAGGCAGGGTTAGATTGGTTGAAGACAAGCGTACCATCGACGTGCAGTACGCCTTAGTACACGGCGTCATCGTGCCCCCACATGGGCAATGGGGGTGAAGTGTCTTGCCCAAGGACACAGAGTGGTTGCCGCAGGTGGGATTCGAACCGAGGACCTCTCAGCTTGCAGCCTGCACCTCTGCCTACTGAGCCACCGCGGCCTCGTTAGAAGCTATGATGAGAATCAAATGCACATTTGACAAGAATCAAAGTTGATTCTCATTGTTTCCTATAGATTCTGATTGTAGCATGAAATTTTAATCCCAAAGTAGGAACTGTAATTTAACCACTAATGGGAACGTTTCAGAATCACTGGACAACAAAACACAGTCCATAGACCCATGGTTATTTAACATTCCAGAAGGACATGGAGAAAGACCAAATGACGACATATCACTCACAGCTATCTTCAAAGGTGATGTCAAAGATTCCTTGGACAAGCACAATCGTTTATAATCACTTTCCATTCCACAACTGGGGGAAGCTGTTATACACTGAGCACTTGTACAGTGTTTTTTAGAACTGTATCAGGGGATGGAACAACATACATGTGGATCATACTGGAATATTCTTACAACCATCTGCATAAATTGGACTAAAATTTGTGGCTCCTTCGGCCAATCATAGTAAAGATTTACATTTGTATTTTTTCAGAATTTGTATTTCTATTTATGACTATAAAGCATGGACATAAGAACCAGGGGCACAAGGGGCATGTGCCCTTCCCCCAGCCTTTTCCAGGATGGCTCCTGCCATTCCAACCTTATTGTAGGCCCCTGTGAATCCTAATTTTCTGCTCAAATTGAATCCTGAATCTAATCTTAAGGAAGATTCGAATCTGAATCAAATCCAAATTGAATCCAACATTGTGTTAAATACCTACTAAAGTCAGCAAACTGCATGCTGATTCGTGATGGCAACGAATGTAATATTGGGAGTGCCAGTGTAAATATATTATAAGATGGTTGGAACATTTACAAGAATGTGAGTATTATGCAATCAGTGATTATTATCAATCCAACTGGAACACATCACAACAAAATGATAAGTAGTTTAACTGCTCATTCCTGCTCCCATTATATTAATGCAGCAAACAGAACACGATCGTGCCGAACATATTTCTCATGTCAGTTTGATGGCATCAATTGGTAAAGTCCATTTTTAGCTCAACTTTGGCGAAGCCAAATTTGAGCTTATGCCATGGCCCGCCGTCCGTCTGGCCGTCTGTCCATCAAATTTGAGCTTATGCCATGGCCTGTCGTCCGTCAACAATTGGATACGGCTCGGGCTAGAGGCCGTATTTATGAACCGATCTTTACAAAACTTCTTGGGTACCTTTGTTATGACCGTGGGACGAGAACGAGTGTTTTTGGGTGCGGTCCGAAATTCAAGATGGCTGCCAGCTGCCATTTTGTACTGACGATGCAGAAATCTGTTTTTTGTACAGAACTTCCATATGAAAGCTCTGATTTGAATAATTTTTTGTATGAATGTTTAGTACCATGGGATACATCACATATAATACAGGTTTTTTTCTTGTGCGTAAATTATGCAAATTAGACTAACTTTGATGTTTTTTGGTGTTACTTTCAGCACTGTAAGTGCAAATGCCAATATGGCTCAGGCTAGAGGCCATATTTATGAACTGATCTTTACGAAACTCCTTGGGTACCTTTGTTATCACTGTGGGACGAGAACGAGTGTTTTTGGGTCTGGTCCGAAATTCAAGATGGCCGATGGCAGCCATTTTGTACAAAATTTGGTGCAATCAGATTTTTGCACAGAACTTCCATATGAAAGCGCTGATTTGAATAATTTTTTGTGTTAATGTTTAGTACCATGGGATACATCACATATAATACAGGTTTTTTTCTCGTGCAGAAATTGTGCAAATTAGATGAACTTTGATTTATTCAGTGCTACTTATACACTGGAAATGCACATGTCAATACGGCTCGGGCTTGAGTCTGTATTTATGAACCGATCTTCATGAAACGTCTTGGGTACCTTTGTTATCACCTTGGGACAAGAACGAGTGTTTCTGGGTGCGATCCAAAATTCAAGATGGCTGCCAGTGGCCATTTTGTAACCGAAATTAGGTCTAATCAGTTTTTTGTACACAACTTCTACACAGCTCAGGCTAGAGGCTGTATTTATGAACTGATCTTTACGAAACTTCTGGGGTACCTTTGTTATCACCGTGGAATGAGAAAGAGTGTTTTTGGGTGTGGTCTGAAATTCAAGATGGCCACCAGCAGCCATTTTGTACCAAAATTAGTGCAATCAGTCTTTTGTACAGAACTTCTGTATGAAAGTTCTGATTTGAATAAATTTTTGTATGAATGTTTAGTAACATGGAATACATCACATATAGTACGGTTTTTTTTCTCGTGCAGAAATTATGCAAATTAGATAAACTTTGATTTATTCAGTGCTACTTATACACTGTAAGTGCACATGTCAATACCGCTTGGGCTAGAGGCTGTATTTATGAACCGATCTTCACAAAACTTCTTGGGTACCTTTGTTATCACCTTGAGACGAGAACGAGTGTTTCTGGGTGCGGTCCAAAATTCAAGATGGCTCCCAGTGGCCATTTTGTATCGAAATTAGGTCCAATCAGTTTTTTGTCACAATTTCTACACAGCTCATATTTGTGAACTGATCTTCACGCAACTTCTTGAGTACCTTTGTTTTCACCTTGGGACAGGAATGAGTGTGTTTTGGGGTGCCTTTGTTATCACTGTGCTTTGAGAACAAATATTTTGAGGTTCAGTCAGACCCACTCTGGGACTCAAAGATTTCTTTTCTAGTTTAGCATCTGACTGTCACCCACCTTTACAATACTTTACCTATACATTTGTTACAGGCAACGGTCGGTATTTATGTATAGACCGTTACAATACTTTATATGTACCTTTGTTATCAGGTCATTACCTAGATGTTTGTCATTGCTGTGTCACATACTATACATGTACATGTCTTTGTCTTGACAAAAGTTTCGTAAAGATCGGTTCATAAATACAGCCTCTTGCCCAAGCCGTATTGAATTGTTGACGGACAGACGGCCAGACAGATGATGGATGACGGGCCATGGCATAACCTCAAATTTGACTTACGTCAAAGTTGAGCTAAAAATGATCAACATGATGATGAGCAGTGTGTGACATAATCTTTTTCCCAATCGGATTCAAGATGGTCGACTGTCATCCATATAGGATTTTGCGAAATACTTGTGGAGTGAACTACTTCAACAGTTTTAGTCGCATCTTCATGAAACTGCACAAAAATGATGAGGGGAAGTGCATGACATAATTTTTTTCCAGATTGGATTCAAGATGGCTGACCTGGTGGTCATATTTTATTTTGCAAAATACTTGTGGAGCGAACTACTTCTACAGTTTTTGCTGCATTTTCATGAAACTCAATATAAATTGATCGACATGATGAGGAGCAGTGCGTGACATAAATTTTTTCCAGATTGGATTCAAGATGGCCGATTGGAGGCCATATTGGTTTTTTTATTTTACTTAGAAAAATTGAATGCCTCTTTTTAGTCACCCACACTAGGTGGCATACCACAGTGAGGGTATACCGGGCGACATACCATCTCTAGTTGGTCCAGAAAAGTGCCCTCTTGGGTTCAGAATGTTAAGATGTTTCAGAAGATTCTATTGTTGGATTTTGTTTCTTCTTTGACCTTTGAAGTCACAAAAATGCACATTTTTGGCTCAATATTTAACAAATTTCCTCACTGGGCCAAAATTTTGTTAAGGTATATTTTTCTCATTCTAGAGGTGCATTAGTCCCAAACTTGTATCTTTGTTTATTGTATTTCTACCATGCCTCTGAGGTACATGGGCCATCATTGGCCTACCAATATATACTGTGTGTGTGGGGGAGGGGGCAGGGAGGGGAGGGAGAGAGACCCATTATGACCAATTCCCATCAAGTTCAAAATGCTGTCTATGTCCCTGACTATAAATACATGGAATATATTATTAGCGTTTAGGTGTGTCATTTTATTTTCCAAATCAATTTCTCAGTTGAGATAATCCACCACAGTCAATTAATCATGCCCAAGTGATCCCTTCTCAAGGGTACTAAAAAAAACAAAAACACACCCTATCTAAAAGTTAACGGCTATGGAGTACTACTCACGAAGAGAAGTCAAGATAGTTTACACAGAGTTGTTTATAAGTATTTCTTTTTTATTAGTTTTATTTCAGGAAAGTGTATTATATATTGAGTTTGTATATGTGTTAGGGAAGGATTATAGGGGTGAAATAAGGAAGTTTAGGTGATAGGTTTTCCCGAGTTTACATTTATTAGCTCACCGAAGGGAGCTAAACTTATCACTTGTCATCCGTTGCTGTCCGTCCGGCATCGTGAACATTTTTCAAATGACTTCTCCTCTGAAACCGCTAGGTCGATTTGCTCGAAACATGGTATGGATGTTCATTACCATATGTCAATTCAAGTTTGTTCAAATGAAATGGACATGCCACTTGGGGCTCCATAGGGGGCATAACTCCGATAGCACCCTATGTATATTAGAGAAATTACTAAAAAATCTTCTTTTCCCGCACAAGTGGGCAGAATCATTGATATTTGGTATACAGCATTATGGGGTGGATCTGATTCAAGTTTGTTCAAATCAGCCCCCTGGATTCATATTTGGACTCACTATAGAAGCCCAAATTCAAACTTAGTGCATTTCAGGCAAATTTCTTAAAAAATCTTCTTCTCCAGATCCAGCAGGCAGAATCTTTTGATATTTGGTATGCAACATTGTGGGGTGGATCTGATTCAAGTTTGTTCAAATCGGCCCCCTGGATTCACATTTGGGCTCTGTATAGAAGCCCGAATTCGAACTTAGTGCATTTCAGACAAATTTCTTTAAAAATCTTCTTCTCAAGATCCAGCAGGCAGAATCTTTTGATATTGGGTATGCAGCATGCTTAGGGCGGTGAGATTCAAGTTTGTTCAAGCCAAGTCCCTGGGTTCATATTTGGGCTCACTGTGGTAGCCCAAATTATAACTATGAGGAATTTTCTTTAAAAATCTTCTCCAGATCCAGCAGGCAGAATCTTTTGATATTTGGTATGCAACATTGTGGGGTGGATCTGATTCAAGTTTGTTCAAATCAGGCCCCTGGATTCATATTTGGACTCACTATAGAAGCTCGAAATTCGAACTTAGTGCATTTCTGGCAAATTTCTTAAAAAATCTTTTTCTCCAGATTCTGCAGACAGAATCTTTTGATATTTGGTATGCAACATTGTGGGGTGGGTCTGATTCAAGTTTGTTCAGATCGGCCCCCTGGGTTCATATTTGGGCTCAGTATAGGAGCTCAAATTTGAACTTAGTGCATTTCAGGCAAATTTCTTTAAACATCTTCTCAAGATTCAGCAGGCAGAATATTTTGATATTGGGTATGCAGCATGCTTAGGGCAGTGAGATTCAAGTTTGTTCAAGCCAAGTCCCTGGGTTCATATTTGGGCTCACTATGGTAGCCCAAATTATAACTATGAGGAATTTTCTTTAAAAATCTTCTTCAGATCCAGCAGTCGGAATATTTTGATATTTGGTATGCAGCATCCTTGGGGGGGGGGGGGGGGGGGGGGGGGGGGGAGATTCAAGTTTGTTTAAGCCATGTCCCTAGGTCCACATTTGGGCTCACTGTGGGAGCTTGAATTGTAACTTAGTCAATATGAGGAATTTTTCTTTAAAAATCTTCTTCAGATTCAGCAGTCGGAATGTTTTGATATTTGGCATGCAGCATCCTTAGGGGGTGAGATTCAAGTTTGTTCAAGCCAAGTCCCTGGGTTCGTATTTGGGCTCACTGTGGGAGCCCGAATGATAGCTTAGTTCAAAATGAGGAATTTTCTTTAATAATCTTCTTCAGATCCGGCAGTCGGAATGTTTTGATATAAATTTGGTATGCAGCATCCTTAGGGGGTGAGATTCAAGTTTGTTCAAGCCATGTCCCTAGGTCCATATTTGGGCTCACTGTGGGAGTTTGAATTGTAACTTAGTTCGAAATGAGGAATTTTCTTTAAAAAAATCTTCTTCAGATCCAGCCGTCGGAATGTTTTGATATGTGGTATGTAGCATCCTTAGAGGGGTGAGATTCAAGTTTGTTAAAGCCAAGTCCCTGGGTCCATATTTGGGCTCCCTGTGGGAGCCTGAATTATAACTTAGTCAATATGAGGAATTTTTCTTTAAAAATCTTCTTCAGATTCAGCAGTCGGAATGTTTTGATATTTGGCATGCAGCATCCTTAAGGGGTGAGATTCAAGTTTGTTCAAGCCAAGTCCCTGGGTTCATATTTGGGCTCACTGTGGGAGCCTGAATGATAACTTAGTTCAAAATGAGGAATTTTCTTTAAAAATCTTCTTCAGATCCAGCAGATGAATGCTTTTGATATTTGGTATGCAGCATCCTTAGTGGGGTAAGATTCAAGTTTCTTCAAGCCATGTCCCTAGTTCCATAAAATTTGCCTCTCTTCATTCCTTTGTAGTGTTGATGAACCATGTCTAACTGAATGTGACCCCAAATACTTCTTTAAATCACTTTGGCCGGTGAGCGATTAAGGCTCCTTGGGGCCTCCTGTTTACTTTAATTGCCTTTTTCCGTGTGTTTGGTATTTTCTGATTCCGGTCATTAGGTCCTATAAATATCTGTAAACATGAATGTTAAGTGCTTGATGGGTTTCCAGACGGAGGTGAGTATGGGTATTAAAGGGTCAGGGGGAGGTGAGTCGAGGGGTGCAGGTGGGAGATTGAAGATACACAGGCATGCTGGAAGTGTGATATGAGGTATGGTGGGGGTCGGCCAATGGATAGTAGTGGGGTGTGTGCCAACTGCAGGGATATTTTACAGTTGTTAGAGAAGTGTGTTGGATTCGAGCGGGAAATTGCGGAGCTGAAGGGGAGGTTGGGGAGGGCTGGTGTCTCTGAAGTCACACCAATGAAGGTTACCTATGATGGGGAGGTGGAAGGAGGATGGAAAGTCGTTGTGGACTCAAGGAGGAAACACGGAGGCAGGAAACGTGGGGGAAGAATGCTTGATGTGGGGGTGTAACTGAGGAAGGGGGATCTAGTAGGAAAATTCGGAAGGTAGCATCAGGACAGGGCTGTGTAGAGTCGGGCCAGAGTTGGCTTAAGGCTGCTAAGGTTGCTAGGCTGTGTTTAGAGAACAGGTTCAGTGTGTTAGATTCTGATACCCCTGGGGATGAGAGTGAGGGGGACATTGAGGGGGGAGAGGTGACTTCTTATGTTGATAGGGCAGGTGGGGTAAGTAGGGCGGTGAAGAGAAAGAGGGGGCCAAAGGCATTCAAAATGAGGCGAGTTGCAGATGATATAGGAACTGGGGGAAGAAGAAGAAAATTAGTTGTAGTGGGGAGTAGCATTGTACGTGGGATTGACAATGTGGTTTGTGGTCCTGATAGTACTAATCAAACAGTCTTGTGCTTTCCGGGGGCGAAGGTGGAGGATCTGAGGGACAGGGTAGATGGTATTGTGGCAGGGTCGGGATCGGAGCCGGTAGTGGTGGTCCGTGTGTGGACCAACAATATCAGGGAGAGAAGGTCAATAAGTTTGGTGGAGTCGTATAGAGGTTTAGTCAGCAAACAGCTAAGTAGGAATGCAAGAGTAGTTGTATCCGGGGTCCTTCCTGTTCTTGGAGGTGGGGACGACTGGAACTCCAGGATTTTGGCGCTGAATGCAGAGTTGGAGGACTACTGTTTTGACCTGGGGATACCCTTTATTGACCATTGGGACACGTTTTGGGGCAACGCGACCATGTACGGGCATGACAGGCTGCATCTTAGCAGGATGGGGAAACGGGTATTGGGGGATAAAATTCTACGGGTAGCGCGAACTTTTTTGGAGAGGAGCGGGGTGGGAGGGCTGAGGCAAGTATAACAAGAGTGGACACAGGTGGGGTGAACAAGAGCGAGGGAGACAGAATAAGTTTACCAAGGCTTGCTCCAGAAAACAATGAGACCAGTAGGCAGAAGCCAATGAATCTTGGCACCCTGAAAGTGGGTTATAGCAACATCCAGGGTCTCCACCGGAAAGTAAGAATTGCGACATTGATCGTGGCAGAGGACTTTGATGTCATGGGCTGAAGCGAGACGTGGGTAAGGTAGGAGGAACGGGTAGACCATGTAAGGGGGTGCATGTGGATAGGTATAGGGCGAACGGAAGGCCAGAAAAAGGGGGGAGGAGTAGGCATGTACTTTAAAGAGGATTTAAAACCGTCGCTGATCACAGACCTGGAAGATGTTAGTACCTCGGCTGAGGTATCAAAAGAAATTGGATGGGTAAAGATCAATCTAAGAAACAAAAATATTGCCCTTGGGATTGTGTACTGTGCAGTGGAGGGAAGCAAACCTGAGTGGAATGACTCGATATACTCAACACTAAGGTCCAGTATCACAGAACTAGAAAACAGGGCTTGGTATAATTGTGATGGGTGACTTTAATGGACACATAGGTGATAAGGAAGAAGGCATAGAGAGCGGGGACAAGAAAGTCAACCGCAATGGAAGGAAGCTGTTGAACTTCACAAATGAGCTAGCTCAGTCTGAAGGTTCTGAACAGGGACGCGAGGTGTAAGTGGAAATGGACCTGGGAGAGGAACGACAGAAAATCAATAATCGACTATATTCTCACAGATATTAATTTATGGAGGGAGCTGATGGGGTAGAAGTGGATGATGAGTGTAAAATGGATGTGGATAGTGATCACAACTTGATCACAGTGACAATCAGGGCCAAAAACCTAGTAAAAATCAAAGGAAGCTTCAAGGAGATTTGGGAACTCAATAAGGATGCTGACTGGGCGAAGTTCGAAGAAAAATTGAAACCAAAGCTTGCAACCGTACACAAGGCGGCAGTGTCTAGAAGATGGCCGATGCCATAGTTGCGAGCCTATTGGATGCAGGGAAGGAAAGCGTAGGAAAGATTAGGGTGCCAACACAGGAACTTGGGTACAGAGTGAACGAAGAACTGAGGGGCCATAAAGGGTAGAAAAGCTAAGTGTGCTGCATACAGGAGGAGTAGAAAATTTGAGGGGGCGGAAAGCAACGAAGCCACGGTAGCAAAGGAAGAATACCAACAAGCACGAAATAAAGTAAATAAGATTAAAGACGATAATCGTAGTGTGTGAAATAGCAGTCTTATTAGGATGATAAGAATGGCAGGGGGGTCGAGTTCGAACATATTTTGGAAATGGGTGAATAAACGTAACAAAGGAAGTAACCCACAGAGTATTAAAGTAGATGGCAGAGTTACAGACGATCAAGATCAAATCACATTAGAACTAGTCAAGCACTGGGAAAAGGTAAACGATAAGTGATGGGGCATGGAGAACCCACCGGAGTGTCCGAACCAGATCGAGGAAAATCTATCGAACTTCGTGTGCAGTGAAATTAAAATGGAGGAGGTGCGAAAGGTGATCTCAAAATTAAGGAATGGAAAAGCGGGAGGGATGGACGAAATTCCTAACAAGTTTATCAAAAAAGGGGTAGAGGAACTCTTGGAAAGCCTAACTGCCCTATTCAATTTAGCCATAGAAAAACAAGAGGTCCCAAATGAGTGGAGAGAAAGCAAAGTGACATTTATTCACAAAAAGGGGGAAAAAGACGTTTTGGATAATTATCGAGGGATCTCTGTCAGTAGCAACATTGGAAAAGTTTTCTGTAAAGTCCTGTATGGGAGATTAGAGGAGGTGATTGAGGAGAAGGTTTTTTTGGGAGAGATCCAGAATGGCTTCCGCAAGGGAAGGAGAGTCACTGACCACTTTTTCACACTATCCCAAATGATAGAATCCGCGAAAGCAAAAAAGAAAAAGATGTTTATGGCCTTTTTGGATGTTAAAAAGGCATACGATAGAGTATGGAGGGAGGGTATGTGGCGCAAGCTTGAGGCTCTGAGTTTGGGAGGCGAGTTTGTTGGAATTATGAAAGCATTATATAAAGATGTACAGAGTGAACTTAGCCTGGGTAACATAACAACAAAACGTGTGCCCATGGAGATAGGCCTAAAACAGGTGTACCCTCTCGCCAATTCTTTTTGCATTGTACATCAAAGGATTAGGAGATGAACTCCTGCATAGTGATGAAGGGGTAGCAGTTGGGGACTTGAAGATCCCAGTGCTATTTTTTGCAGACGATATGGTGCTAGTGTCAGAAAGCGAAGAGGGGGGGGGGGGGGGGAGCGAAAATGCTGGGAATTGTTGGGAAATATGGTAGCAAATGGAGACTCAAACTTAATGAAAGCAAGAGCAAAGTTATACCCGTGGGCCGCAAAGTGGACCCCACTCGAAGTTGGAGAGTGGGGAAGTTCTGTATTCCGGAAGGTAGCAGCAAACTTCTTAGTGGAGGAGAGACAGGTGACTACGAGAATCTGGGGGTAAATATAAACATCACAGGAAGAGGCATCTACCGAAACCACACAAATGAATTGATTCTGAAGGGGAGGCGAATCCTTAACCAAATGAAACTTATGGGGAGAAACAGTTTCAATAAGGTTTTTGTGGGGAAAACCATTTGGGAAATGGTGGGTCTGCCAAGTATAACATATGGTACAGAAGTGGTACCCCTAAACCAGATGGCTGTAAAGAGCTTGGAAATCCTGCAGAACGATGCAGGCCAATGGATAACAGGGTTGAGTAATGCCGCAGCACAAGAAGCAATCAGGGGTGAGCTTGGGTGGATGAGGTCAAGGACAGGATAGCTCGGTTATCTTAATTATTTGGTGAATCTCCTCGATCTTTAGCCGATGGTGTAAAGTAATGTTCCTGAGAATTTTCAATTCAAATAGGGTGGATGGTCCAAGTTAGGGAACTAATAGAGAACTACTCATCGGAGATCTCAGACCTAGATGTTGGGGCAAATCAGGGTAAAAAAATCATCAGAGAAAGGGTCATGGAGGATGGTAACCTTAATTGGCGAGGGAGGTCAAATCAATGATGTCTTTGGGTGGCCTGCATGATAAAGAGAAGCCTGGTTTTGAAGAGTACCTTGATGGCACCTTTGGGGGGTCACTGTTGTTCAAGCAGAGGTTGCGGTCCCTGGAGCTGAGGGGAAATATTGGGAAAAACAGTGAAAGGAGTGCCAGTTGTGTAATTTGGGCGTGGTGGAGACCCTTGAACACTTTCTTCTAGAATGCCCAAAATACCAGTCTAAAAGAATAAGATTCACTGGGTGTATAATTGGGAAGTGGGATGGGAGAATGAAGGCCATGTGGTTAGTGGGAGACTCAAAGGAGAGGGTTAATATGCTAATCGGAGAGATTGGGAAGAATGGGGCAAGGGATGTCATCAAGCAGTTCGTCTCAGAGTGTTGGGAGGAGAGAAGAAGCGTGGGAATAGGAAGGCAGTTAGGAGTACAAGGGTAACCAAGGCCTTCTCATTTGAGAACCGCGACAAATCAGCCGCCGGCCAAAGTGTTTTTATTATTATTACATCCAGAATGGTCCACTTTCGATTTGGGAAAGTTTGATTGTTCATTCCCGACTGTACAACATATACTGGGTGTGGTGACTAATATCTGGATTATCCATCAAAAGTGGAGTGCGGTGACTCAGTGGTAGACTGTTGGACTTCTATTCCAGAGGTCCATAGTTTGATCCCTGTCTGGGACGACCTGCATTGTGTTCTTGGGCAACGCACTTTATCCCGGTTGCCTACATGGGGGCACGATGATGCCGTGTACTAAAGCATACTGCATGTCGATGGTGCACGTCTTCAACCACTGTAACCCTGCTTGAGCGGAGCTTGAACAGAGTTAGAATGTTGAGGAGCTGATAGTTGCTTGTTGATGCTCAGTGGTTCTCTCTGGGTACTCTGGCTTCCTCCACCCGTAAAACTTTCACAGTCACGATTAGCCATTGTGCGTAAGTATGTGACCTTAAACACCAATAAATAAATAATAAATATCCATCAAAAATCATACTCAAGCCAATATGCGTAATTGCTTGGAATAGTCTCAGAAATTGCATAAAAAATTCTTGAAAATAGCTTGAAGGGTCATTGAATTAATTTCCAGGATACGCTTTGATACCTCTCTGTTATATACACAGATTCCAAACTCCACACACCATTATCTAGTCTTCTGAAATTATTAACCTCTATTTTGGAAGTGAAATTTAAAAAAAAAAACATAGTGTGTGTCTCATCTTTGGCACATGCTCAAGCACATTCTAATGAGGGGTCACAAATTATGTTTTGGAGGCATGAAATGTACTGTAGGCTTTTCTTTAACCCTCCATGCACTGATGTCAAAATTAAAAAATTCAAAATGCAAAAAGTTACCCATAAGGCAACTAGAAATTTAATCAAATCTTTTAAGCTCTGTCAGACAAGACTGAATTGATTAAATTCCTAGTTGCATTATGGAAAAATGTACTACTTAAAATTTCAGTATTTTAACAGTGTGGAGAGGGCTAATATCATCTCTTGGGAGGAGTTCACCCGGAACAAAGATAGATAGAGAGATAGAGAGAGATATAGATACAGACATTCACATTTATATATTAGACTAGCGGGTGAATACACGGCGTTGTACAGGAGAAGATGGTTATATCAATATACCCTCAGATATGATCGGCTTAGCTGTTTTTGAAATAGAAGGTCAGGGTCACCAATTTCAAGGTCAAGGTCGCCCCGCACGGGTACCCCGATAAAGTCAAAATGATTGATGGGTCAATATACCCGCACATATGAAATTTTAGCCCGATCGGCCCAGCCGTTTTCGAATTAAAAGGTCAAGGTCATCAATTTCAAGGTCAAGGTCACCCCACATGGGCACGGCACTTATCCCATGTTACTCGCAGGGACGAATTACCCCCATGTACAAAATTTGAGATTGATCAATCGAGAAACGGAGGAGTTCACCAGGAACAAAGATAGAGAGATTCAGACATTCGCATTTATATATTAAGATTACTGTAGAATTACTGTAGGATACATTGATTATTATTCCGGTAGTGTAGCTCATTATATTTGGATTTTGTCCAATATTGGGATGCCCTTGGGCTCATAATGTTCACTTTTTTCAAAACAAATTTTCAAATTTTTTTAATTTAATTTTGATTGTCATTTTTCATGTATCTTTATCATATATTTTGTTGTGGAGTTTGTACGAGTGCTATCGACTTTGTCTTTTGATTGTAATTATGAAAGCTTACTGCTCTAAATGCAAGGCAAGGAAATCTTCCTCGGATTTACATGCTTGTTGCCTTGTTGCCCTGTTGTCGATGCACTCCTGCGGATTCTTGTCCTACCTGTGCACATTGGCATGACAGATGTTGGAGACGTGTGTCGCGATACGTTGTTGGCGGTGAGGCTCCTATGCCAGAACTCTCACCATAACGTAATTCAAGTTTTTCAGTTTCTATTTCAGAGGAACATGAACATGGTTATGGTATTGTGACACCCATCCAAAGTGTGCTACCGTCGTCGCGCTCTGTTGGGCAAATATAACTAGCTGCAAGGTGTTCATGAATATAAGCAAGGGATAAGGCCTCTAGTTTGTGTTTTTAATCCGTTGCAAGCAGCTAGCTCGACCGGTGAAGCGGTTACTCTGTCCGGGGGAGCCGTGACACCGGGTAAGTCTGTTGCAGTCGAAGGAAGTGTAGATTTGGGTGGAGCGAGCACCTCAAAATCAAAAGCTCATCCAGCGACAAAGGAAATAGGGAGGAAGTCAGCAAGTTTCTTTTCGGGAGGCTCGGCGAGGTCTGATAAGACCGCGAGCAGGAGAGATCCCTCTCTAACCCAACAACATTTGGGGCCAAATGTTGTTTTGAGAAAGTTGCATGAGAAAGGTGCATATGCCCACCTGCCGCTCGGGACACTCCCTCTAGACAGCAGCCGGGGTCAGCTTCAGTCACGGCTTCCTCTGCTACGTTATAAAAACACACACGATCACATGCTAGCTACCTGACTTTGGATATCCAGCCAGCTGTGCGAAGTCGGAGCCAGTCTTTGCCCGCGAGGTCAGACCATCCGGTAGCTAGTGATCCGAGGCTTTGTTCATCGGGACGTTCGGAGAAGAGATCTATCTCCGGATCTTTGTCTCAGGAGTAGCAAGCGACGAAAAAACAGAAGACTGCTGCTCCTCAAGCCTCGGTAATGGACTTGTTGTCACAAATTGTGCTGCTGATCGCAGCATCCCATCAAGTGCAAGAGCAGCCTTCCGCAGACTCCGGTGGTGAGCTGTCGGACGGGGCTGGGTCAGTCCATACATCTGCACACGCAAATGCGATGGATAAAATGTCACAGCTGAATCAGTCGGATGGTGAAAGGGACAAGGAAGAGGATTACCCTTCCCTTTCGGAACAGCATATGGTAGCGATGAATTTTTATTCATCAATACTATACTGACTTTGTTCTACCTGATCAGCAAGCTGCGACTATGGGAGAGAAACCGCTGTCATCTCTGAAAGCAGATTTTGTGTGGAGGAAAGAGGATGTTCTGTCCTTCCCGAAACTGTCTCAACAGGTATCGGAGGTCTTCGGCCATGTTAGCAATGCCATATTCAACCTCTCTAGTGCTAAGAGGAAGGCGGTTTCTTATCGGCATCTTCAATAAATATACTGTTCCTTGAACCACATTCATTTAAAACGGTTGGAGAAGATTCCAAAGAGCTCCTCTGCATTTAGATGAGCAGGCCGGGGATGTAGATATGTCCCTAACTGCATCATTCAATATATGCTCGGAAGTGATGGAATGTGTTATTTCATCCAATAGAGCAAATCTGGACGCGATGTCCTATGCAGATCACCTCACCAGAGCTATGGCGCAACGTTTTAATGGGAAGGAATTTGAGGATGTTTGTTCCTCGCTTACAGTTCTTTCCAGGGAAGTCATGTATGCCATGTACAACTCTGCCATGACAGTGGCAAATTGGGAGTTGATCAGACATGATGCTGCCCTTGTGTCATCATCACTTATAGATGACAAGGTGAAAAGCTCTCTCCAAGTTGCTCCGGTCTCCGGATATACTCTATTTGATGACGAGCTTTTGTTAAGTCTATGAACAGGCTACAAAAAGCTTCCAGTACACTGCTACTGAAGTCTGCACCTCAACAACACGCTTCAGCAGACTGGGGTAAGCAAGGCCGTTCCACTTCATAATCAGCTGATGGAACTCCTCGCGAGGGTACAATAAACCCTCTTATATTTACTCCAGAGGTCATCAGTGGCAGGGGCGCAGGTCTGATCCAGACTATAGATCAGATGCCCCAAAGCCGACGGGATGAGGTTCTTCATGTGGTGGACGTAGCTTCTCCTTCCGTAAGCCTCGTTAGTCGTACAGGTGATGAATAAGACCTCTATTGCTTACCAGATGACGGAAGGTTATCAACTCCGCGAGAAACTGGTTTTATGTCACGGAAGATCAGTGGGTAAAAGTGTTGGCTATGATTCCGAACAAAAACCCCCACTTACAAGATGTCCGCATTGGACAAATCTTCCGGTGGATCCTTTCAAAAGGGAGTTGCTCCTAGTGGATGTACAGGCTCTCTTATTGAAGGAAACAATAGCGGTCATCGAGAATAGACTTCTGTTGCTTTCCACTTAGCAGAAGGTTAGCCTCGCAAAAAAGTGGATGAAAATTGCGGAAGATCAGTGGATGAGAATGTTGTCTCGGCAGGCCTGCGGCCATCAGACCGAACAAAGCTCCACTTACAACAAGTGCTGGACAAATATTCTGGCGAATTCTTCCAAGAGAGTCTCTCCTTGTGGAGGTATAGGCTCTCCTATTGAAGAAAAGCAATAGAGGTCGTCGAAATATTCTCCAGGTTTTTTCAAATCACCTGTTTTTCGTCCTGAAGTTGGACGAATAGTGCATAGATAGGCTGAGACAGCTGTCTTGTTTGTAATAGAGCTGTTAGAGGGAATGGGTACGTCTTTTCCCTCTCGGTGTTGTATTCCTTGGCGTCAAGACATTTAATGTCATTGTGGATGCCATAGTAGCCTTACTCAGAGCGGTCTGGCCTTTCTTACGACGTATGAGTTTCTTACTCAGTTAACTGCATATTAACGTCGTATTATTCATTCAGTTTCCTGGTTACACTTGTATAGTTCAGTCATACCATGGTTACAGAATGTATTCAAAGGAGTACATGCAGGATTTCATTGCTTGCATGCATAATATGTGTATTATTTGGCAGACACATTATTGTACAGATTATATAAATTCTTGCTCTGCTAAGAGCTCATGAGTTATGGAACTGCCAGTAGGCTGTCTATGCATATGTTCTAATTTTGTTTGGCATCATTATTCGCAGTAGTATATTCTTTCTCCGAACAGTCATTGGTTGTTACGGACCTAGGAAACAATGAATTATTTCGGGACGGTCCGTGACGAGTCTGTTAATCATAGCTTGTTCCATGTTCTAAATCCAGATTTCTATGAGATACAGTACACATTCTTGTATATTCACACATGTCAATAGGAGTGTTATTATTGGAATTAATTGTACACCTGAACGGGGTCGCCTGTTGGTTGCCTTAGAAGCGTGTTTTCTCTTCAGATACTTTCCATAGGGATTCTATTGGACAAGTGTGTGGTTGTACTCATTATATCACTGGTTTTCGACCTATCTACATGTTCCATCTCTGGTATACGTTAGAAGCATGCGCTATTAATTACCGGGATCGCCATGATAGCCTTGGCTTCTGAAGTGGCATTAAGCACCAATAATTAATAATAATTAATATTTGGATGCCTGTTGGGTGATTATATATTGTTTAATTGGTACCGCTTTTCACTGATTCCAGAGCACTCCCCTCTTTGTTTTGAAGAATATTCCTTCAAAAAAAAGTGGGGGGGGGGATTTTTGTAAAATCTCCTCCGGCTTGATAAGTGTGTAACTATGAGTGAAGCTGTTTTGTCTGTAGATTATATCTGATCCTAGATACAGCTTGTTTATTATTTATATATGGTGTATGTTTGTGGGGGTTTGTCTCTGACTCTCAAATACACCATCCTAATTTATGGGATTAGTCCGCACTAGCCTTAAAATTGGGGGGCTCGTTACACCCAATTAGCATAATCATTCATGCTAGGAATATGGAATTACTTGTATATAACTCCTTACTTATGATATGTCTTCTCTATTATTGTATAGAGAGACATACATGTAATTTCTCTTAAATTTAATTTCCTTTCACCTTGGAATGCAGGCTTAGGAGCTATATTTGTTCTGCTAATTCTTTTTACGATTCAGCTAGTCTGGGCCATTGGTTATTAGTATAAAAAATATGATAAATTTAAAGTAATTTGTATATTTTTTATACTTACCAATGGCCCAGACGGGTATGGCCCTCCCATGAGTGAACACTCATACCTCCCTGTTGAGTTATTATTTAGTATGCTCATCTACAAAGAATGATGTTGGCACCAATTCCAGTCTCTTCCTGACTGCTATGGAGGGCCAGATAGGACTTTTAATTTTTGGTGTTGCATGCAAATTTGGGGGATTGGGGGTTCAAAATTTGTGTTTGGCCCTTGATAAAATCTCCTCCGGCTTGACAAGTAACTATGAGTGAAGCTGTTTTGTCTATAGATTATATCTGATCCAAGATACAGCTTGTTTGATATTGATATTTATATATGGCGTATGTTTGTGGGGGTTAGTCTCTCACTCTCAAATACGCCATCCTAATTTATGGGGATTAGTCCGCACTAGCCTTAAAATTGGGGGCTTGTTACACCCAATTAGCATAATCATTCATGCTAGGAATATGGAATTACTTGTATATGGCTCCTTATTTATGATATGTCTTCTCTATTATTGTATAGAGAGACATACATGTAATTCCTTATAAATTTAATTTCCTTTTACCTTGGAATGCAAGCTAGTCTGGGCCATTGGTAAGTATAAAAATATACAAATTACTTTAAATTTATCATTTTTCATTTTCTCACAGGAGACCATGATAATGAAAAGCAAAAAAAATGATGATCGCATCACTTTAATTCTGGCATATCTTTGTCAAGTACAGTCCTTCAGACAACTTTTTCTGACCTGAAAACAGGGGTCATACAACAAATAAGAGAGAAAAACTGACAGGAAGGGAAATACCATTCATGTGCACATATTTTCCAGGGAATTCCAGCTGGGAATTCCCAACAAAACCACACCAAAAGTCAATTGTATTTTTTAGGTCCAAAAGTCTTCAAATCACCCTCTTTATTTATCTGGAATATTCAACAATAATGCAAGCTGTCATTAGAATGTTCCAAATTTCTTTTGAAACAATATATTTTCCACAGGCTGTTTATTTTTAGAGATTGCATCATTTCCGAGTGCAACATTACAAGACAGGCAACACTAATTCAAATACTTACTGCATGAGCTCTGCCAAACAAGATATAATTGAATAGATACTCAGTTCATCTCAAAAATACATGAAGGTGACCAAATCCCTATTAATTGAATACTCCTTTTAATTGATTAATTATCACTGGCAAAGTGGCCATTCATTTAACATGGTTCCATTGTATCAAGTTACAGGTGCTTGTTTTAGTGCATTCTTTGACTGGCAGAAATTCACATTTTTGGGCCTTTATGACATGACTATTCTCAATGGCAAGTGCTTCTAGACCCTTTCCCAATAAGGGAAAAAATCATCTCTGCTATTCTTTAGACAAATAGCAAAAAATTTTACCCAAACTGCCTTTGGTGTTCATTTGTCAACGTTTTCAGGATCACGATCTCTTTTATGTTAATGATAAAATATTTGCAGTTCTTTGACATTACTGATGACATGCTATGACGTAACATACTGTCGTGAAGAGCTCCTTGTTCAACTTCAATTAATATCAGTTCTGTTGTCTCAGGTGAGCCATAACCCTATATTAGTCACTTGATTTGAAAACATGGAGAGCAAATTTGAGGATTCTAAAAGATATGTTCACACAATAAATCTAAATGGAAACATAGCAAGTCTTTAGGGTCCAGGTAATTTTCCAGAATTTTTACCACATACAACTTTGGAATCTAGTAGCTCAGCATTGATTTCTTGCAAAGTCTTTGATGCATCTTGAAGACTTGACAAGAATCCACTGCCAAGGCAATTTGACAATTGTCCAGGGTACCTTTTCAGATACTGTTTTCATACCACAAAGTCTGTCAAAGTGGTATAAAAACATCTGTTGGTTAACATCTCCTAAGAGATGATATTAACCCTCTCCACACTGTTAAAATACTGAAATTTCAAGTAGTACATTTTCCCATAATGCAACTAGGAATTTAATCAATTCAGTCTTGTCTGACAGAGCTTAAAAGATTTGATTAAATTTCTAGTTGCCTTATGGGAAAACTTTTTGCGTTTTGAAGTTTTTAATTTTGACATCAGTGCATGGAGGGTTAAAGAAAAGCTTACAGTACATTTCATGCCTCCAAAACATAATTTATGACCCCCTCATTAGAATGTGCTTGAGCATGTGCCAACGATGAGACACACACTATGTTTTTTTTTAAAAAACATAGTGTGTGTCCGATCGATCTAAAATTTTGTACACGGGGGTAATTCGTCCCTGCGAGTAACATGGGATGGGTGCCATGCCTGTGCGGGATGACCTTGACCTTGAAATTGATGACCATGACCTTTTATTTCGAAAACGGCTGGGCCAATTGGGCTAAAATTTCATATGTGCGGGTATATTGACCCATCGATCATTTTGACTTTATCGGGGTGCCTGTGCAGGGTGACCTTGACCTTGAAATTGGTGACCTTGACCTTGACCTTTTATTTCGAAAACGGCTGGGCCAATCGGGCTAAAATTTCATATGTGCGGGTATATTGACCCATCGATCATTTTGACTTTATTGGGGTGCCCGTGTGGGGTGACCTTGACCTTGAAATTGGTGACTTGACCTTTTAATTCGAAAATGGCTGGGCCGATTGGGCTGAAATTTCATATGTGTGGGTATATTGACCCATCGATCATTTTGACTTTATTGGGGTGACCCTGACCTTGAAATTGTGACCTTGACCTTTTATTTAGAAAACAGCTGGGCCGATCGGGCTAAAATTTCATATGTGTAGGTATATTGACCCCCATCGATCATTTTGACTTTATCGGGGTGCCCGCGTGGGGTGACCTTGACCTTGAAATTGGTGACCTTGACCTATTTCAAAAACGGCTGATATAACCATCTTCTCCCGTGCAACGCCAGGTATTTTGACTTTATCGGGGTGCCCGTGCGGGGTGACCTTGAAATTGGTGACCTTGACCTTTTATTTCAAAAACGGCTGGGCCGATTGGGCTAAAATTTCATATGTGGAGGTATATTGACCCATCGGTCATTTTGACTTTATTGGGGGTGCCTGTGCGGGTGACCTTGACCTTGAAATTGGTGACCTTGACCTATTTCGAAAACGTCTGGGCCGATCATATCTGAGGGTATATTGATATAACCATCTTCTCCGGTGCAACGCCGGATAACACCCGCTAGTATAATATAAAATACTACATATATTTGAGGACATTCCAATGTAAACAACATCAAGGAAAAAAATGTAAACAAGACATCAGGCACACAAAAAGACCCAAAGTCAGTAACCAATTTAAATGCTACCAGATGCAAAGCTATATCCTCATACGAAGAAAAAACGATACATCGGATAGAAGATGCAAGACTAAAACAACCTAACACCCCTAGGGTGAGGACGTAACCATGGGGATAAACAGAATAATATTCTGTAATACACATTAAACTCACAAGAAATTTTATAAAAAATTTCAATAAAAAATAGCTAAAAAGCTTAGGAGTTTAACAGGAAGGGTTCATGGGAGGATAGAGAAGGAATACTTAACAAACAGTGGATTAATCATTAGCAAGAATGATGATGTCAGGCATATGTCCCAAAAATGGGAAACATGAAATAATTTTTATAATTATTACAAAGTTACAGCCCTGAACGTATGAAACCACCATTGTTCACTTCCATCATCCATTAACAGCCTTGGATCCACCAATTCTTGTATTGATTTGTGTTCGGCATCCTCAAAAATGGAGATTTTAAAGCACAGATGTCAGATCATTGTTACTGACTTTAGGGCCAAACTAAGAATGATGTTTGCACCAATTCCGGTCTCTTCCTGACTGCTGGGCATGCACAGATGGCAAAAGTATGGAGGGCCAGATAGGACTTTTAATTTTCGGTGTTGCATGCAAATTTTGGGGATTGAGGGGTTCAAAATTTGTGTTTGGCCCTTGATAATATCGAGTTTGCACCAGCCAGCTAGTCTGGGCCATTAGTTATTAGTATAAAAATATATTTAGCTCTGTGATACCATATTTGATGTTCTGAGGGCAAATAGGTCTATAAACAAGGTGAATTCAGTGATTGTCTGGGGTAATTCCTTGTGATATTACAAGATTTTTTTATTCAATTGAGGTTGAGAATTTAGAAAAACCATGCTCTGATCTCATTGGGAATTGGGCCATATTTGGCCTTTCCATCATCCAGAAAAAATCCCTATTATTCAATGTTAATTGAATAGTCACTTTGCCAGTGAAAAATATTCAATTAACAGAAGTATAGAATTAATTGGAATTTGATTATTTTCCTTCTTTATGGTGACAAATTGAAAATTCAATCTATTTTATCTTGTTTGACCGAGCTATTGGAGCTCTATCAAATAACTTCAAATAGATTAAATGCCTGTATTGGAGGTAATGTGTCCAAATAGGTCTTCAATAGACCATAAATCTTTTTATTCAATTAATTAATTCAATTAAATTTTGTTTGGGAATGTAGAAAAATCATGGTCTCATTGGGAATATTGTTGCCCCTCTTGTCGCCCCCAAAAATCCCTTACTAGTAATGTAGTAAAATGAATTGTTGGTTGCCTGTTCTTCCAGGCAATTGATATGTAAATGAAACAATTTTTTTGTCTATTTTATAGATAACTTGGCTGTTAATTGTTTTAATATTTCTAATTTTTCAGAATTTATGTTGAAGCTACATGATAAAGTCAGGTGGCAGTCATTTGCCCGATGAGGAAACTGAAAAAAGCATGTCAAGTTCCAAGATGGAAAGAGAAATGAAGGTGAAGTAATATGTATTAAATAATTACAGAAGTTACTGAAATGATAAAAAAATGCCTCCCAAAATGGCGATACAATGGAACCATGTTATTTGAATAGCTCCTCTGTCAGTGAAAATATTAAATTAACAGGAGTGTTCAATTAACTAGAATTTGATTGTTTTCCTACTTTCTGATGATAAATTGAAATTTAATCTATTTTATCTTGTTTGACAGAGCTCTTGGAGCTTAACTTGCTTAACTTTATTAACTTTGGGGTACTTTACATTATTGCCTGAAAATTTCTTGTGTTTCACTTCGACTCTCTCTGTCTCAGGAAGTGCAGATGTTGATTTTAAAATTTTGATATGCACAATTCCGGTATATGGTGTGAATTTGTTCCTTCTTCCCTCATTAATTCTATCCTTCAAGGTGGAGTTAATATGAAAACCAAAATTTCAAAACATTTCTGCATAAATATGCTATTAGTGTAGATTGAAATCATCTGGTTGCTTTGAAGTATTTACAGAACATGGTAACAAACAACATGGATTTCCTGTTTCAGATTGAAATGAAACCTGGTATCCAGATGGAAACCAGAAATGACAGAGTGATTTCCCATTATATTGTCAGTCTTTTGTAGAGCTGAAACGGTTAACCGATTAATCGATTAATCAATGATCAACATCTTGGTCGATCCCAAAAGTAATTGATTGATTAACCATTACTTTTGAACAACTGTGTTATATGGGTTAACAAAGGAACAAACTTGCTCCAAAACAGGCAAACATTGTCACATTGACTCACATCAATTATATGAGACAGAGTAAAGCATGCAAGTTACTTGCTGACAAACTTGTTTACTGGAAATGGTCATTTTTAACCCTTTACCCATTGCTGGTAGCAGATGAAACTTGCAAAATAAATTCATGAATTACTAAAAAATTTCAATTTTTGTCTCAAAAACATAGCTTATGACCCCTCATTGGAACAAGCTCAACAAGCTTGTTCCAATGGGGGGTCATAAGCTATGTTTTTGAGACAAAAATTGAAAACATGATAAATCTGAATGGAGATTTTTGTATATAGGCCCAGTCGGTTTGGTTTGTTATTTTGGGTAAAGGGTTCATGCTGGAAATCATGAACGGAATGGCAATTATTCAGACATCTATTTGGACAAGGGATTAATCAGTTAACAAAGGTTAATCCATGTGATTAAACGATCAAGAAAACCCCTTAACCATTTCAGCTCTAGTCTTTTGAGTTTGAGGTGAGCTGTCACTGTTGCGTGTCATTGCACCTGCAATTTTTACTTTTTCCCACAGACAACAGCACACCTCGGTTCCTCTTAGCAAGTGATGAACCCTTAACGAATTGATGGCATCTGCCACGTAATATCCAAATTGTGCAGCAGAAATTTTTTTTTTAAATTTCCACTGAGAGATCACATACGGTTTTGTTGAAATTTTTATAAATGATAATACTTGAAAAATGTTTTTAGATTTGGGTGAAAAAATTTGAAATAACACCCCCCCCCCCCCCCCCAAAAAAAAAAAAAAATTTTTCACGTGTTTTCTGGAAAGGGTTAAAATCTTTTCGTGTGAAATAGGCCAAATAATAGAATGCCTGTATGAAATGTGAACAATACACCGCAAATTATGCTGGGACACAATAATAACGTGTTTCGCTTCATATGTTAGCGAGGAGTATACAGCGTGCCTCCCATTTTCAAAATCCGAAAGACTGGATATTGTCATATGATATAAATAAACTTTGAGGAATTTCATTCCTTTTCTATTAATTTAAAATATAGAAAATTTCAACAAATAATACTTGAAAATTTATTATCACTGAGGGGCTCTAAGTACATGTATCTCTCATTATCAGATATTTAGTGCAGAAAAAATGGGTTTAAAATGTTTATTAAGTTTCATATCACTTCTTTGAGTGGCTTTATTTTTTCAGACATAACATTATAGTGAAGTGGAAGGGAGCTTTTGTCATGTTTTTAAAATTTAGATATATACTCTATACACACTTATTAACTTTGTAGGTTCTTAAAGATGAAAACTCAAAGTTACGAACAGACTTGAACAACCTGAGGTTAGTCAAGTAATATTAGCCCTTAACCTTCTGCACAATGATGTCAAAATGGCCAAATTTTCAGCAGCAAATATTTCCCATAATGCAGTTTGATATTTAGCTCAGTGAGCTCTGTCAAACAAGATATAATTGGTTAAATTCCTAGTTACACAAAAGAAAAACAGATTGATTGGAGAATATTCTGTTGTGCTACCAGAGTTTAAGGGGTTAAAGGCCAAATTCCAACTTTGATCACCTTTAATGCAGTAGAATAGATGTGAGTGAACTTGCAAGTAACATTCTGTGAACCTCGGCAGTTGTTTCTGAGCAAGTCTTGGCTGTCTATATCAGTAGCTAAGTCTTGCCTAGAAATAACTAAAACTACAGAATGCAGGTTGTCAAAGTGCAGCAGAAATGTTTAAAAATCTCAAGGCCTTTATGGGCTAAACAGAATATTTGTTTTAGACAGCTTTCAACCACTGGGTTAGCAGTGTTCTGTTTCAAGATGCCAACCGAACAATTTAACCCATCACCAAACATAATGGCCATATCCATCAAGCTCCATGTATAAAAAGTTGCATTTGAATTTAATTATTTTTTTCAATTATTACCTTCAAAACATAGCTTATGACCTCTCATTGGAATGGGCTCATGAAGTGGATTCCAGTGAGGTGTTAAATGACAGAATGACAATTTTCAGTTATTCAAGGATTTTTTTTACCATTGTCATCTGCTATTCCTGTAAGTGACAGACATGTTAAGTTTCACGATTTTGGCAGGAGGCTCCCGATTTTTGATGCCATCTCCCGTCCTCACGATTGAGGGACAGATTCTCACGATTTTGAGACCCCATGTTTTGTTTTGCAAACTTGAGTCTCAAGTTTTCAGTTTACTGTCCTAACTACTTTAAATAAGCTGAGTGGAACTTGGAAGATAGAAAAAGTATTTCAAACAAATTGCCTCACATTTGCATGGGCTGTAGATAATTCAGATGTGTGAAAGAATAACTGAAAACTGTGAAAAAAATAATTACTAGTACAGTCGTTTGTCCGGTAACAGTTTTTGCCCAGTTATGCAAATCTCATAAAAACTATTTAGTTCTATTAAAAACTAAAATGTTATGAAGAAAAATAACAGCTGTTATTTGTTAACACATTATCCATGTTTAAAAAAATATAGGTTATAACATTACTCAAATGTTTGGCATTTTTTTTAGAGATTCTAACTGGCGTCATTTCTGTGCCCTAATTTCATTGCAAACAAAAAATCGGAAAAATTATTTGCCGGTGTGTGTCGGTGTCCTTGCATAAGATTCAGAAAAATGCAATGTACATGAGTTTTGCCTTAACAGATGCCTATAAGTACAAGAACTGTTGAAACTGGCAGTAGTATTTTTACATCAGAAACTGTGTGTTTGAAAAGGTAGCTTATTTGACCGGTACCAAACTAGGTAAATTACGCAATTCGTCAGCTATGCCAATGATGAGCTGCACAAAGTTATTGCCCTAGTTTTTCATTACCTGATTGAACAATAGTTGCCAATATATTTTAAAATTGGCTTTTTATGCTTTTGCGCCATTATTTGGACAGTTTTGAGTTGAATTAGTCAATTGTCGGATTTCTCCTTCAAAAATCGAAAGTGAGTAACAAAAAAGAAGAAAAGAAAAAAAAGTGTATTTTTTTTAAAAACCAACTTGAATTCCCCTTCTTTTCAAAATATTCATAGAATTTCAGAGGGAAGGGATCTAATATGTACTTGTACCTTCAAGTAATAGGATCTAGTGTAACACCACCACCACCACCCCCATTCCTATGAAGGGGTGCATCAATGGGGATACTGTGTTAAGGGTGTCTCACTATGCAGCCTCTCCCCAACTTTGATATTCTGGTTTAAAGAATTGGGTGTTTTGTGGCATTGTATCCACTAACGTCGAAGGGGTGGCGGGTGGGGGGGGGGGGGGGGCATGGGACAGCCTATGGATACGTCTGTGCTGAAAGTCGTGGGAAGGCTTTTGATATGGGCCTCCGACGCTTGTGGAGGTGGCAAGAGTACATAGTTGCATTATGGACAAGGTCTCATTCACATAAAAAAAACACCTTTTCCAGTTTGTTGGTTTTCCACCGGTCTTTCCTGAATCGTGGTGGTCACAATTCTCTTAGGAGGAAAAAATTGCCCCATGCACACAGAAATACAGGTACGGGTAATAAATTACCCACATTGTAAGGAAATAATTGGGTAGATATTGTCAAGAAAATGCAGGATCAAGGTTCTCTGAGCACTAATTTTAAAAAAAATGGTTTTTTTTTGCACTGCCCCCCCCCCCCCCCCCCCCCCCCCCCACTCTTTGATGTCCATTCTACATATCCCCCTTCCCAGAGCCATCCTCGCTCTCTGTGGCTCTGCTTGTATCCCATCGTTAACAGTAGTGAGAGTTTCTTCCCGAATAAGATATGAAGAAAATTGTACATACAACCGATGTTTTTACAAAGTAAAACACCAAATTGAGCAAATGAACCATCATAAAGTAACCTCTCTAAATGGAAAACAGGGTCACCTTCAAGATGCTGGGATGGGGTTTTAACTTTTGTTTTCCCCCTCAAGAAATGTTTGAAATTTGCTATTAAATGGAGCCTTCTTGCAGATTTGGGATAGAAATTTTCTTCATTTTTGCCTCATCAAAATGGTATTATTTGCAGCCAATCTCAACTTTGCAAGTTCACAAGTGGGTATCCAGTGGCCAAGAGTGAAACATACCTTTTGACTGCACAATTCCTGACATGATAATGTCATCATCATTCAAGGAACAGTCCTCTTCTTAACAGTTTAGTTCGGCGACTCACAACTTTTTTTTTTGGTTGGAGCGGTGGGGGGAGGGGGGAATTCAGATCTGACCCAAAAGTCTACAGTCCTGGGCCTCCCAAAGTTCCAGGCCTTGGGTTCACCCCCACCTTATTCAATCAATACGTCACTATTTTCTCAACATGGGGGCTTGTGCTCCCTGACGCAGGGGCTAGGATATTTCCCAACAAGCATACAATAAAGGAGCTCTGGACTTTAGGGGGACTCTTCGCACAACCCCTGACATTTTCTCTGGCATTCCCTGACAAGAAAACAAGGAAGGGAGGGGGCAGGATGGCTAACCCTTCCAAAGGGGGGGGGGGGGTGTAGCTGGGACTGCATCCCTGGCCTCATACCCCTTCCAGCACCACCCCTGACCCTATCCCAGTCCCTTGTAGTGAATGTTGACTAATATGTATAATGATATACAGGCTTGCAGTTATTTCAGTGATATCTGACTGTCGGCTGAACCACCCCCATCCATTTTAGATAGCAATTGCTCGGGTGGGGGTAGTGGGTGCTCACGTCTGATCCAAGAGTCTAGGGTCCTGGGCGAGGGCCTCCCAATGGAAACACCAGGGTCCAGAACTTTGGGGGCGGATTCAGTTCTGACCCAAGAGTCCAAGGTCCTGAACTCCCGGGCCATGCCTGGGCCTCCCAAAGTTCCGGGCTCTGGGGTACTATCTTGGGAACAGGAAGATTCGACCTCGGGAAGATTCGATCTCAGGAATATTTGGTCTGGGAAGATTCAATCTTCAATAAAGAACAACACATTCACACTGGTTCAACATATTTATTTTTCAATTCAGTTTTCTTATTTTTCATTTCAAGCAACAAGTATCATTTATTAAATAAAAAATAACAATTACATAATTGATACAATGCAGTCACATTTTTAAAACAATCAACATATTGAAATAACAATGGATTGCTACTGTCATGAAGAGCAGTGGGCATGCGTTCGGGTATTCAGTTTGACAGAGGTCTAACAAGTCATGTGGAGGCTCTGTAACAGGTTCAGGGGAAATTTACCATTTCATTATATCCCTGGCCCTGGTGGTGAATGATGACTATGTATAATAAGAGTTTGCAGTCATTTCAGTAATATCTACCTGTCGGTTAAAACCTCCTCCATTCAATATTTGGGATGACTATTATAGCCACAGTTAACTACAACAGAGTTGGTTCGGTTTGTGCCAGACGTGTAGAATGGAAATTGAAATATCCTAAATTTTTATACTGTACCAATGACCCAGACATAGCTGGTGCTAACTCTTAAAATATAGGGCCAAACACAAATTTTGCCCCCAATCCCCAAAATTTGCATCCAAAACCAAAGAAAACATGTCCTGAATGGCCCTCCACACTTCACCTCTACTGCGCATGTGCAGTGTCAAGGACGTTCCGAAATTGGCGCCATTAATCATTCTTAGTTTGGCCCTTCATCAGTTAACATCTGACTGATCTTTGTGCTTGTAAATCTCAGTTTAAATGATGCCAGACACATAAATATTAGTGAAATGGTGATTCTAAGGAGGATATAGAAGGAGGAGAGGAAAAATGTGTGACAGAAAATTATTAGGGCTGTAACTTAAAATTTTTTAATGAAATTATGTTAAGTTACCTATTTTCAAGGCAGCAGCCATTTTGTTGTCATTTTTGTTATCAAGTTACACTGCTTGTTCAGTGTTTTCCTCTCTCCCTTTCCTTCAAGTCCCCTCTTGCTATTCTCCCATGCTTTTGGCATATTTTCTGTAATTTTATTACTAAAATTTCTTGGGAGTTTTAGCTGAATAACAGAATGAATTCTGTTCTTTTCCCCATGTTTACGTCTTCACCTATGGGTGGTTAGGCGTTGTGTTCTGCATCTACCATCTGATGTTCTGCAGTTTCTTCCCTGGAAGTCTCTGTTTTGCATCAGATAGTGTATTATTGGTAACTGATTTCGGGCCTGGGTGCCTGGAGTCTTATTCTAGTGTTTTTACACTTATTGTTTACATTTACAACAGCCCTCTGTGTGAGGGGGGATTTCTTGAAAATAATATCTTGATGTTAATTTAATCATAACTAGATACATTATTATTGTTCGTAAGTGTTGCATAAATTGTTTAAAATATTTAAAAAATTTTTGTCCACACTTAGGCTTGGGATCCATTGGGGCTCAAAGTTACTTTTCAGAAACTTGGGCTGTTCTGAAAAAATATTTTTTCAAAATTTTTTGATTTCAATTATTTTTTCTATGTTAATGGATCATATTATTATGTATTTTGATTGTCAGGGGTTGGTGCGAGTACTAGGACTTTGTTTTCTTTTCACATTGAAAGGATTTTGGTCAATTGTAATAAGAGGAAATCTTCCTCTGACTTTATAATCATTCTATATGTAGTCAGTGTACTCGCACTAACTCCTGTTCTGTATGTGATAATTTCGATGACAACATGGGAAGCGTGTGTCACGGTATGTTAGTGGGGAACTGGACATTCTGGTCCTTTCCCTGCAGGGTCACTCTACGTTATCAATTTCTATTTCAGACGATCAAGATTAGGGTGATGTATCCGTGATGTCTTCCAAAAGTGTGCCTCCGTCGACACAATTAATGAAGAGCTAGCGGAAAAGTGCTCATGTAAATACGCCAATTGCCTAAGAGGACCCTAGTAGGTTTGACGGCCTTTGACGTCCGCTAGCTCGCCCGGTGTAGCGTCCATTCATCGAATGGTTCGGCAGCCGGGTTTGTCCGTTGCGGTCTAGAAGGAGTTTTGGAGTGATGCGAGCACTATAAATCAACCAAATGCACACCCAGTGACGGCGGATTAGAGGGAGAACGGAGGAAGCCTTTTAGTCCGGTTCCTAGCTCGTCCAGGTCCATCCGGACGGCGAGCGAGAGAGGCCCCTCTCTCGTACAACAACAGCTGGCCCCAGATGTTGTGGTACAAAATGTTTCGCATTCGGAGCATACGTCCGCTGCTCGGGACGCTCCGACATATAGTCGGTCCGGAGAGACTGTCAATAAGGCTTCCTCATTCTCATGGTAGCGCACACGACCGCTCTTGGCTACATGACCTCGGATATCCAGTCAGCTTCGCCAATCAGAGAATCATCGGCGACCAGGTCACACCATCCGTTAGCCAGGGACACGAGGCCTGCAGACTCCGGACGTTCGCATAAGAAAATGTGCGGGAGTCAACATACACGGAGCTTCTGGCGGCAATGCATCGTAAGACCGCTACTGCACAGGCCTCGGTGACGGACGTGCTATCCCAAATAGCACAGCTTATCGCAGCATCCCAGCAACAACTGAATCGGTCGCATAATGTATTATCCGACGATGCTGGGTTGGGACGCTCTGCGGAAGCAGGTACGGACGTCCGAAAAATTTCATCTGGTCCGACGGGATACCGAAAGGGATTCGGAGGATTTCGAGCTTTCCCTTTCGGAACAACATATGCTGTTGTGTATGTCATCTGACTTTATCTTCTACAGGTTCTTTCGTCGGACCAGTATGCTGCGATGCCGGATAAGAAACTGATAGCGTCGGTGGACTTAGAAATTTTTGGTTCGGTTCAGGGACATCGTCCCTCAGTTCCGACATAGTCCAATAATGTCACACAAACTTTCGAATTATTGAACGACGCTATATATATTATTATATGCTTGCTATTACCAAGCATTTCGGGTTTCTTGTTCGCAAAGTTACGGAGATGTCTTTTAAAGTGTGCCTCTGTCGTCATAGTTAATGAAGAGCTAGCGGCAATAAGTGCTCATGGAATATGTCTATCGCCTAAGAGGTCCCTTGTAGGATCGACAGAGTGACATTCGCTAGCTCACCCGGTGTGGCGTCCATTCATCGATTGGTTCGGCAGCCAGGTTCGTCCATTGCGGTCTAGGAAGGAGATTTGGGTGATGCGAGCACTATAATAACTTTAGTACTCACCCAGTGACGACGGATTGAGGACAGATCGGAGGAAGCCTGTTAGTCCGGTTCCTGGCTCGTCCAGGTCCGTCCGGGCTGTGAGCGAGAGAGGTCCCTCTCTCGTACAACAACATAGGGGACCACATGTTGTGGTTCAGATATTTCGCATTCGGAGCATATGTCCGCCGCTCGGGATGCTCCGTTATATTGACAGTCCGAGAGACTGTCGATAACACTTCCTCATCCTCACAGCAGCGCACACGACCGCACATTGGCTACATGACCTCGAGTATCCGACCAGTTTCGTCATTCAGTGATTCCACGGCGAACAGGTCACGCCATCCGGTAGCCAAGGGACACGAGGCCTATACACTCCGTTCGCTCGCATAATTGAAGTATGCACGGGGTAACGATCACGGAGCTTCCAGCGGCAATGCATCGTAAGACCGCTTCTCCACAGGCCTTAGTGTCGGACGTGCTATCCAAGTTAGCACAGTTTTTCGCAGCATCCCAGCAATCGACAGTTTCTCGGTCGAATCAGGAATTATCCGACGGCGCTGGGTTGGTGCGCTCCGCTGTTGCATCAGGTTCCGGGCGACCGAACGCTTTATAGGGTCCGACAGGATGGCGAAAGGGATTCGGACGATTTCGAGTTTTCCCTTTCGGAACAACGGAAGCTGCCATACATTTCTTCTGGCATTATCTTCCAGTGGTTGTTCCTTCGGACTACATTGCTGCGATGTTGGATAAGAGACTTATAGCGTCATTGGACACGGAATTTTGGATCGGTTCAGGGACATTGTCCCTGACTTACCGACACAGTCCAATAATGTCATTAGAACATTTGTATTATTTATCGACGATATATATATATAAGCCTGCTACCAAGCATGATAGTTTAGTTTCTTGTCCGCAATGCTCAATTCTGCCTTTTATCATTTCTAGGAATAATTTTATTTTGGCAGAACAGGGCATACCGAGAGTTCATATGCGTCTAGACGGCGGGGTTAAAGACTGGAAATTATCTTTTTCGCCGTCTATGTCTTTTCCAACCACTATGTTGGAAACGACAATGATGTCTAAATAGACTTAACTTAGACGCCTTATCATACGTAATCCACCTTACTGAGGCGTTATTACGTCTTCAAGAGAAAGAATTCCGAAATATGATCCTTAATGTGACTCTTCTTTCGAGGGCAGTAGTTTGTCCACGTATAACTCCGCCCTTCAGTGGCAACCTGGAGTTGGTTAGACGTGACGCAGCCCTAGCTACATCCACGCGCGTGGATAGTAAGGTGAAGAACTCTCTCAGAGTCGCTCTCTTCGACGGCAACTTTTCAGCAATCCATGAATTGCTCGATTTACACTTTCTCTTGTCTATCTAGTGTAGCAAGAGATTCAGACTGGGGCAAACATTCGGTGGTTGACTCAGAGAGTACCACTGCAGTTGCCGGATCCGAGTTTTATAATTATGACGGTTGCCAGTCAAACAGGTTGGGATACAATATTGATCCCAACGGATCCGAAGTGCCAGGGTCTTTGGGTTCCGCAGTCTCTAGGCAAGCACTTATCTTCCACGGAATAATGTTTTTTAGGCTTGCTTTATGTCATTGGATGAACATTATTCAGAAACACATGTCCAAATCCTGTCCGATAATACGACAGTAGTTGCGTATCTCTGGAACCAGGGAGGCACTCATTCGATTCCGTTATTCAATTTAACAGAAAGAATCCTTCTGTTTGTTATAGTACACCAAGTTCTGCTTCGGTCCGTCATATTCCGGGTCGTCTGATTGTATTACCGGACTCCCTTTCACTTATGGGTCGCTTGTTGCCGTCAGAATGGACTCTCAACAAACAAGTATTCAATCAGATTTGCTATCAATGGGAGCGCCCAATGATAATTTATTTACGACACAACTTGCTAATCAATTGCAGACGTATGTGTTTGCATGTCCGGATCTCTGAGCTTATGTTGTTAACGCTCTATTGATCTAATAGGACGGAATGATAGGATATGCGTATCCTCCTGCGCTGTTGTTTCAGCAAGTATTGCTAAGATAAACAACCACAATACATTTCTGTTGATAGCATCTCTGTCTTCACAGAGACCGTGGGTAAATTTACTCAGATGTCTACTGTGGGACTTAACACGAAAACTTCCTCCATGAGAGGATCTTCTTTCGCTGGGGAAAATCGTGTCATCTTCATCACAACCCGTAAGGTCTCAACCTTCACGTATTCCATTGTGTGGTCCTTATTGCATTGTAAGCATTGTACTGGACGAGCTTTGGACGCAATTTTTTACTGTAGGAGAACCTCTTCTTCGCTATACTATGCGGTTAAAGTGGAGGCTCTTCCGTCGTTGGTGTAGGGATCACTATGTTGATATTGTTGATCCCTCCATACTAGTCATTGCAACTTTCTAGTATACTTGTTTGACAAGATCTACTGCAGCCTGTTACTATTAAGGTTATAGGTCTATGTTATCTCATACCTATGCACTCTATGATAGTTTACAATTGAGTCTTATGTCTCTTTATCTAAGTCAGTTAGTTACTTTTCGATAAATAGACTTAGAATCATTAGATTAAATTTCTATACGGAATTTAACTTCGGTTCTTATTTAGCTAAGTAATCATTTGAGCCTCTGGAAACAGTAGTTTTCAAATTCTGACCTTTTAGACAGTAATTCTGTTGGCTTCTCTTTTACTGAAGAGTCAGTGAGTTTCATGCACTATCGGTGGATGATTCTCACTTTCGTAGTTTCGGAATCACTACTTCCTTTACTATTTAGGTTAAGAGTCAGGCTCCTAATAAATATCCGGAACCTATTGTTATTAAAGTCCTTCCGTCTTCGTACAGGCATAGGCCTTTACTCTGTCTGGTTAGAGTTTTCGTATTTATAAACAGATATCTGTTTATTACTACGGACGTAAGCTTCTATCTTTGATGCCTAATAGAAGGACGTTACGCTCCATTCTATTGCTAATGGATTCAATTAACTATCGATACTGCTTGTGGTATATCATTGACTCAGCAGTTGTGCTTGAGATTTCGGCTCATGAAGTTAGAGTTCTTCTACATCTTGGGCTTACATTAATAGTGTCGCTATTATAGATTTTTGAAGGCTGCTCATTGCGCTCAGCCATCCACATTCATGAATTTTTATCTCAGAAATTTTCTGTCCATTTCTGGAGGCCTCTATTGTTAGGTCTATTATCTACTGCTCAGAATGTCATTCACTTAACAGTTGCTACTATAGCTAGGTAGGCTGTCTGTTTCGGCAGTTACTCCATTCTGCTGCCCTCTTCGCTCTGGGCTATTTGACCCAGGGCAAGAAAAAGGGGGGGGGGGAGGGTGTTCCCTTGGGTCACCTGTTTTACTATGAAAACAAGGGGATACCTCCTCCGGAGTTAGTAATTCTGAGCTGTTATTGGGATGGCTTTTTAGTGAGAAGTTTATGTTTTAAAAATTCATTCAGGTCTTAGTTTTTAAAGTATAGCTTTTGAATATAGCACGTGTCAAACGGACGTTATTATACAATCCTCAGACACTTTTAAGGAGTATAAAGAGTCTCTATTCTCTAGACTTACTTTATTTATTGGCTTACTTTAAAAATTATTCGTATAAGGATTATACTAGATATTAATAGAGTACATAGATATATGATGCTCAATTTTGGAAGGTGTTGCATCTTTCTAATTTATCATAAATAAGAAAGATACATGTAAGGCCTAATACTTCTTTTTCCCTAGAGGGGATGACTCTATTTTATATAATTGAGCGTATTCCAACTTGCTCTATGTCCTAGGGCCTCCAGCCTTTTTACTATTCAGCTATGTCTGGGTCATTGGTACAGTATAAAAATGTTAAAAAATTTATAGTAATTTATATATTTTTTATACTTACCAATGACCCAGACGGGGGATGGCCCTCCCAGGAGTTGGGAACTCATACCTCCCCGCTGAGTACATAGCGCTTACCAGGCACTGGTTTATAAGAATGATTAATGGCGCCAATTTCGGAACGTCCTTGACACTGCGCATGTGCAGTAGAGGTGAAGTGTGGAGGGCCATTCAGGACATGTTTTCTTTGGTTTTAGATGCAAATTTTGGGGATTGGGGGGCAAAATTTGTGTTTGGCCCTATATTTTAAGAGTTAGCACCAGCTATGTCTGGGTCATTGGTAAGTATAAAAATATATAAATTACTATAAATTTTTAACTTTCGTACTACTGAAACCAGTCAATAAAAGATAAACAACATATTTCTTTCTTACCTTTTTTGTTCCTATCAGGCATGTACACAACATAAATAAGATTTGTTGTCAGGTTTATGTGCAATTTCAATGTTTTGGAGTATTTCCTACATGAAATATACGCTGGTTCGCTACTCATAAAAAAGTCTGTAACTGGTCAGATCATCACCACATCGACAAACAGGCACAGCGTTAATATTTGGAAACGATTCATATGACTGCCATTGTGTATCTGGGTCTTCTAAGACATCAATTATTGAATCGGAACCAAAATTATGTTGGATCTGTTGATTTGAAAACATTTGCACTCAATTAATGCAAACTGGTTCGTTACTGGAAAAATGACTATAGTTAAAAAACGAACCTCTTCAGTCGAAATTAGGAGAGATATTGGTGAAACCATTAGAGTGAGTAACCAACAAAAGTGATTCGTACTCTAGGACTTAAATCAATAAAAGTTAACAAAATCACAAAAATGTGATTTTGTGTTGTGTTTCATTTATTTCACTAGCATTTGAAGCAGGAATCATAAAAAACGGGGCAAATTCTGGTGTTTCTTGCAGTGATGTCTAATTACCAAAATAAGCACGACAATTGCATATTATCCCTCAAAACCATGGTAAAAGCTTAGTGACTCCTCAAAAAATAAGGAAATGTTGATTTTTGCTAAAATATAGCTTTTTTGTAAATTTTTGCATCTTGATAAAGCACCAAATCTTACTTTCCAGTGGGGGAGCCATGGTCTGAAATCCTGGGAGATCATGCTAGTGAAGGGGGTGGGTATGGGGATTCTCAGACCTGAAGACACGTACTGTACTTGTACAGAGGGCAGGAAATCAAAACAATTGTCTTCAACTTTGGGGGTGGGTGTGCCCTAATTTTTCTGACTTGAATTTATGGTATGTTTATGGGGTGGGAGTGGGGGGGGGGGGGGGGGGGGGTGTTGTTTGGAATTTATTTTCTGCAAATTCTTTCCAACCTAATTTTTATCAGTCAGATGGAACTGTGCATATGTTTCCGCAACATTGCCAATATTTTATTTATTCTTTTTGCTTGATTTCTAAAAGTAATGGATGGGGGGTGGGGGGGGGGGGGGGGGTGCGAATTACAGTTTTTGTCTTGTATGGAAAAACAAGCTTCGCCACATAAAAATCTCACTATTTTGAGTTTCTCAAACTTTACATGTCTGGTAAGTGAAAGGGTTAATATGTTAAACAACTGCCATTTCTCCTATCTCAACAACAAGGTTCTGATATAGTATTGGGAGTGTATCTGTAAATTAGGTCATCCATGCATGCAACTAAATTAGACCATCCATTTATCAATATATACATATATTCTGAAAAGGGCGTTAAATCTAAAAATCCTGATCAAAACAGTAATTGAGTTATAAAAGTTTCAGGCATGATCACTCCTCAGAATGTTTAAATATGTGATTTTTCTTTTTAAAACAAAAACCTGTTGTAATATAAATTTGGAGAATTCAGAATTCAACTCTGAAATCAACTCTTAGCAAGAGAACAAATTATTGTTAAGCAACAAACTCATGTAAAGGATTTTACCTTTCTTTTCAGGACATTGCACACACAAATTATACAAGAGAACAGTCATGAAAAATTTGATGAAAGGAGAGTAACTGTCCTGAAATCCCAGATTATTCAGCTCGAAAGACAGGTGTAGTATAATACAATAAAAGACAGAAAAATCTTTCTCTATTTTTATACTAAAACCAATGGCCCAGATGTAGCTGGTGCAACCTCAATATTGCTAAGGGCCAAACAAATTTTGAGCCCTCCAATCCCCAAAATTTGCATACAATACCGAAAATTAAAAGTCCTATCTGGCCCTCCATACTTTTAGCACTTGCTCATGCGCAGTACTCAGGAAGAGACCGGAAATGGCACAAACATCATTCTTCTGTTTGGCCCAAAGCCAGTAACAACTGAACTGACATCTGTGCTTTAAATTCTCCTTTTTGAAAATGCCAGACACAAATCAAAGATGGTTTTCATGGAATCAACAGTGTGACAGGGTGCTAGAAGTGATTAATGGTGGTTTTGGATGTTCAGGGCTGAAATTTTATAATTTTTATGTAAAATTATTCATGTTCCCCAATTTTGGGATATGCTTCTGAACGTCATCATTGTAATATGACTCAACTGTTGTTTTGTTAGTATTACTTCCATTCCCTCTCCTGAACCCTCCTGTTATACTCCCAAGCTCTTTCGGCTTTTTCATTGAAGAATTTTTTATTAAATTCTTGGGAGTTTAACGTGTAAACAGAATAGGCATTCTGTTTATCCCGTATGTTTATGTCGTGTCTATTTTGGTTCAGGATGTTTTTGTATTCTTGCATCTTCTACCAGATGCATTTTTTTTTCTTCATATGAAGATCTAGCTTTGCATCAGGTGGTTGTTGATCGGATACTGACTCTGGGCTTTTGTTGTGCCTGTTGTTGGTTAGTTTCCGGTTTTTCCTCTTGACATTGTTGTTTGTTCAATTACGTTTGGATTCGTATTAATTCAATGTTTAGTTTAAAACAATCACAGTTTTCTTTTAGGATAAATAGTATATCTTATTCCGCTAGTTTAGCTTTAATTAGTTAGCGGTTGTCCACACTACGTTCTATCAGAATGCCCTTGGGCTCATGAGGTTCCCTTGGGGCACTTAGGTGTCATTCAAAATTTTCGGAATTCTTTTTTAAATTTTCATCGAATATTTTTGTTGATTTGTCTATGTTATGTATCCTTGGGATGTTTATTTTTGGGAGTGCAGCAGACATATGTTTTTGGCTTCATTATTATTATTGTTGCCATTATAATAATTGCTACGTAGTGTAAGTCCAAGAAGCCTCGGAATAAAGGCTTGTTTGCCGATTGTTGCGGCACTCGTTCTATACTTGTACTATGGGATGCGAACGTTGGAAATGGGTGTTGACCTGTGTGGTGGGCGGTGAAGTTCTGATGGGAGCCTCTACCGCTAGCTAATACTAGTCTTTCAGTCTCTTTTTCAGAGGAACAAGAACATGGTAATGGTACTTTGACACCTGTCCATTATGTGCTGCTGTCGTCGCAGTGTGATGAGCCCTGCTCTGATGAGTAAAATAAAGCTAGCTGCCAAGGTGCTCATATGATATAAATGCACAGGATTAAAGATGGAGTAGCTTAATTCTCAGCATGCAGCTAGCTCGACCAGTGTGCAGTGGTGGTCCCTTTTTAGGTAGCCGAGATGCCGGGTAGGTCCGTTGCGGTCAAGTAGTATAATGTGGGTAGTTTCTCAACGGGATGCTCGGATCGCGAGATGGAGGGCATTCTCCGTCTTGTTATCAGTCGGGGGGTTGACTGTTTGTCTGTTGTGAGAAACTTTAATGAGTCAGAGCAATGCTCCTTCCACACTTCTGCTGGAGTCGGCTGTTGTTACGTCTTCCTCTGCTTCCATGAAAAAGCACACTAAGGGGTAGAAGCCTATGCGAACTGGAGATCCCTTTCCATTCCGTCAGCAGTCGGGGCCATCTGTTTTCGCTTTGAGAAACTTCAATGAGTTGGGATGCCCGTTCATGCTTGCAGTTCGGGACGCTCCTTCCACTCTGCAGCCGGGACCGGTTGCAGCTATGGCTTCTTCCTCTGCTTCATCAATGACCGCTGACTAGCTATCCGACTTAGCATGTTCATGCTGTTTCACAGAGATGTACCCAGTCATCACCACCGAAGTCGGATTAACCTGTAGCTAATCATTCGAGGCATTTTTATACGGAACATGCATCCAAGATCTAGGGACATATCTCCATCCCGTGAACAGCATATAGTGAAGAAGTGGATAATCGCTGCTCTGCAAGCCTTGTTCACGGACCTGCCACAGACCTGCTGCCGTTTATTGAGCAATGTATTGCAGCATCCCAGTAGTTGCAGATTCTGCTGTCAACAGTCTCCAGTAGTGAGCTGTCGAATGGTGCTGGGTTGGTCCAGTCATCTGTACATTCAGATGGTGTTGACCATGTTTCAGATGGAACATTCAGATGGTGAGAGGGCTGGGCTATGGAGGTTGATTCTCCATCACTCATGGAACGGCACATTAAGACTATGAATTTTTATTCATAAGCTCTTCGAATCTTGTCCCATCTGAACAAATGTTTGCGTTTGGTAGGCAAAAAACAGCTTACGGTACCAGACGAAGGAAAGACGAAGATCTTCCTTCCTGGATCTTTTGGCTCAGGTGTTGAAGGCTTTTGGTCCGATTAACAACGCCTCCCTTGGCTTAGCAATAGTATAAGAAAGGCAATGATCTATTCATTATGAATAGAAGATCGATAGCTCATAGATAGGCTGAGACAGCTGTCTTGTTGGAAATAGAGCCGTTAGAAGGAATAAGTACGTCTTTTCCTTCTTGGTGTTGTATTCCTAGGCGTCAGTGCTATTGTGGATGCCATAGTAGCCTTATGTACAGTTAGAGCGATCTTTTCTTATACATTAACGGCTAACGTCATAAGTCTCCATTTAGTGAGCTGTCTAAAGCCACAGGGTAACACACAGATATCTGTTTTCACCGATAGATGACTTCTAGGCTGTGTTAGCTATGCTGAGACCGCTTGCTTTTTGGAATAAGGCCGTTAGAAGGAAAGATTACGTTTTCCTTCTTGGTGTAATATTCCTAGGCGTCACAGGCAATTAGTCCTATTGTTGTCGCCTTAGTTTGGCTTATGTGAATTAGGAGCGGTCTGTGTCTATATATCAATACCGTCTAACGTTATAGTAGCTTTATATAATTTTACAGCAGTCTTTTTCTTATACATTGCGGCTTACGTCTCCATTTAGTGAGCTTTCCAAGGCCGCAGGTGAAACAGATATTTGACTTCATGGAGATGAAGACTAATAAACTGTGTTAGCCTAGCTGAGACTACTGTCTCTTTGGAATTTTGGTCGTTAGAGCGGTCCTTATTCCTTACCTTGAGCGACTAATGTTGTAAATCTCTGTTTAGTGAGCTTTCAAGATCGCAGTTTCACTGAGATATCTCTTTACGGGATGAAGACTTATTAGCTACGCTATCTTATTGGAGACTGCTGTCTCTTTGGAATTAGGGCCGTTGAAAGGAAAGAGTGTTGTTTCCTTCTCGGTGTTGTATTCTTAGGCATCTGGGGCTTCTAGTCATCTTGTTGACACCTTATAAGAATCAAGTACGTCCCTTTTTTCCCTTAACTTGAGCGACTAATGTTGTAAATCTTCGTTTAGTCAGCTGTCTAAAGTCGCAAAAAATTACACCGAGTTATCTGTCTTCACGGAGATGAAGTCTTCTAAGCTTCATTAGCTAGGCTGAGACCATGGTCTTTGGGGAATAGAACCGCTAAAGGAAAAGAGTGTTTTTTTCCTTCTCGGTCTTGTTTTCTTAAGTGTCATAGACTTTAGTCTTATTGTTGACACCTTAGTAGCCTAGCAAGAAGTATGAGTGGTGTTTTGTCCCTGTCATTAGCAGCTAGCGTTGTAAGTCTCCTTAGAGGGTTTCTAGGGCCACAGTTATCAATCATTTAATTGTCTTCATGAATAATAAGACTTTTAGCTGCTTCAGCCAGGCTGAGACCACTGTCCTACCGGACAAGGTATCGTTACATTGGAAGAGTTTGTTCTCTCCTTAGAGGTATTGTTATTTTATGTTAGCCCTAATGATAACGCTATCATTTTCCCAAATATACTGATGGTTTTATTGATTAGAACTCATGGCCGTCATTGATCGTGCAAAGTTTCAAAAAAATCTTACAGACCATTTTTGAGAAAACACATTTTCCGATGTGTTGGGAAAAAAAAGAATAATAATCTTGGCAATAACAAATGTATTTTCCTTGCAGGAAAATCCAAAAAAAGATTGGTTGGCAGGCTGGGGTGAATGCCTTCTGAATATCACGATATCATAGCTTATAAGAGGTCATCAACACCAATAGGTGGTCTGGGCTCTCCAGCAGCGAGGAGAAAGAAAAATAAAACAGAAACGCGATTTTTGTTCACACAAGGAATTCAAGAGGCTACTTATGGCACATTTCAGAAGGCAAATGAAACAAAACTTCCAAAAGATGATAAAAAGTTCAAAAGGAATTTGAATTCCACCTTTTCAATCACAGAGGCTTTTAACTTGTCAATGACATAGAGTATTATTGTGTCAAAAGACAAGAACAGATCAGATAACGGATCTGAGAAGCTAGTTTTGGCAGCTATCAGGAGCGAAATGAAACAAAATTTTGCTTTCAAAATACGATAAAATGTTTCAATAGATTGTCAATTCTACCTTTTCAATCAGAGAAATGTTCTGTCCCTTGCGGATATGGGGTATTCTTATGTCGAAAGAGAGGTTCTTGTACACGAAAACTCATCCTGGTGATTGCGATTGAAACACGTTCGGTGTTTGATCGAGTTGTGTACATCTTTTATTAGAGATTGTTTGGACATCTGTGGGGATGTAATTTCTTTGAAATCATATATCCGTGGCTGCCCAAATCATTTCTGGTAAATTGATTCCAATTTGAACATTGCGTGTAATTGTATGGTACTGTAAACTGTGAAATTTGACATAATTGTTTTGCGGTTTTTGCCGCGAAATTTTTGAGCTTTGAGAACTTGATTGATGCCTAATGAAAGTCATCAAGGTTAAATTGAGGTGACTGTGATTTAATTTGGTAATTTTACAGCAAATTCTTATTTATTATTTAAAATATGAAATAAAAGTACTTGAAGAAAATCGTATTTGCCCAACGTAACGGCCAAAACCGGTCAGCGTTATTCTCAAACATCGCCAATTAATTTTCATTATTTTTTTTCATTTTTGTCCCAAAAACATAGGTTATGACCCCTCATTGTAACAAGCTCCTCAACTAGGATCCTCTGGACATTACCCCATCCTCCCTCTTCCCTTCATGAAAGTGGGAGGATGAAGAAACGACCAGAGGAGCTCCGAAAACCAACAACAACCTTTCAAATATCATGGTAGCACCCCACCCCCCCCCCCCCCCCCCCAACCACCAACAAAACACTGGCAAGGCCCCAAAATATAGAATCCTGGCTATGCCCCTGGGTCACCCATAGGCAAATGGTCAGACACTCAAAGGTGATAAACCAGTGTATAAACCAGTGTGTGAAAGCTCTGTAGTCTGAAGAGGACGTTGCAGAGCTTTTAGTAATGAAATCCATTGATGGCAAAGATCCGGTTTCTGTGGGAAAATGTTTTTAACACTGTTTGCACTTGCCACGCTCCTACAAATGAAGCCGGAATCATCCGTTATATATTACAGACAGTTTACAGTGGAGAAACCAGAGATGCCGGAGAGAACCAATGAGCAGCGGCAAGCAACTGTCAAGACTCCCCAACTTACTAACTCGGCACGAGCAGACTTAGCAGCAGTTGAAGACAAGTGCACCATCCAAGTGCAGTATACCTTATAGTACACAGTGCCGTCATTCGAAAGTGCATTGTTACAAGGTGTACGGTACTGAATATTGGTGGTACACGTATCTTCAAGCTATTGCATGCCTTTTGTGAGAGTGGGTATTTTAGTGATGTAAAAGTTGAACAGAATATTTAAAGGATACGCATTACAAAACAATATATTTTTTTAAGGTTGTTTAGTTTCAGATATTACATGAACATAATGCTATTGTAGCTGGTAGACCTACAAATAGTACGAACTTATCAAACTTATACACCCTACGAGTTCCTTCTCAGCAAATAAACTTGCTCGGCATTACAGAGGGTTCTATCCGCATCAGGTAAAGTATTGAAGCCCAAGATATTCATACGGACATCAAATATTTGTTAAAAACATGTTTTGACTCACCATTTTCACACAGGTAACAAACAATTTTGGAAGCAGTTGTCGTATGGGGGGGGGGGGGGAGGGGTCTCTCCACAAGTCCTATGTTCATAAAAAAATAACAGATTCTCAGTGTTGTACTTTCGATTTCAAATCTCGCACTTTCTGGTCTCAGTTCTGGTCTGGTTTTGGGAAATCTCTCTGTCGACTTGAATAATGAGTTCTTCTCTGTCATAGATGCATATATTTAGATCCGAGTGACAGCATGTCGCAATGTTAAAGGCACAAATTCTGTCATTACACTGTGTTGAACAGTGCACAGGCTTTTAACCATGTGAAGTGAATGACAATGCCTTTTTGAAATAGAAGGCTTTGACCAGGGAATGAAATTGTACTTTTGGATTGAATTAAATGTTTTTATGCTGTGGTCCAAAATTTTTGTCCCACCTGGACCCTAAATTCCCAGTGTAAATTTTTTTTGGGGTCTTAAAATTGACCAAAACGCCTAAAAAACAAAAACAAAAATTTCCGGATTTTGGTCGAAAATTTCAGTCCGATGCGGACCGAAAATTTTCAGTGAAAAAAATGGGGTATTTTTCGTCTCAAAATTGAACAAAACGCATTAAAAAGCGGAAAATTTTTTTTTTATTTTTTGGCCGCCATTTTGGATTAACGAAAAATCAAAACAAAATTCTTTCAATTTTTTTATAAAGCGGTATTATTTTTTTAATTTCGTCTCAAAATTGAACAAAACGCATAAAAAAACAAAAACAAAAATTTCTGTCTTTTGGTCGAAAATTTGTAAGTCCGAACCAGACCGAAAATGTTTGGTGTGAAAAAAAAACATTTTTGTCTCAAAATTGAACAAAACACATAAAAAACAAAAATTTCCAGATTTTGGTCGAAAATTTCAAAGTCCGAACCGGACCGACAATTTTCAGTGTCAAAAAAAAAAAAAATTTTCATCTCAAAATTAAACACAACGCATAAAAAAGGGAAACATTTTTTTTTGATTTTTTGGTCACCATTTTGGATTAACGAAAAGTCGAAACGAAATTTTTTAGATTTTCTTTTCAGTGCGGTATTACTACCTTCAATTTGGGTCCCTTTTAGAGGGCTCATTATATGGAACTATCGATATTCCAATCCAAAATGGCTGATTTTCGAGATAAGTTTGCATTTTGTGAAAAATTTTGGCAGAAAACATAAAAATTGGAAAAAAATGCCGATTATATTTGTTTTAGACAAGAGAAATTCTGACATGCCTGTAAGAAAATGAAGTGAATAGCTTTTTTTGTTCATGAGATATTGGCCTACGAAGCTTTGGGCGTCTTTGGGCGTTTTTGCCCAACAAGAAACATTTTCTGAAAAATACTGATGGTTTTATTGATTAGAACTCATGGCCGTCATTGACTGTGCAAAGTTTCCAAAAAATCTTAAAGACTGTTTTCAAGAAAACTCATTCCCCGATGTGTTGGAAAAAAAAAAAATTAAAAAAAAACTGGATGAAGTGATTGTGCCCACACAATACACAGGATTTTCCTTTTATTTTCAGTTCCTGGGCTTTTTCGTCTCAAAATTGAGAAGAACGCAAAAAAAAATGGATTTTTGATGAGCCTATTAACATATTGACGGAAGACGATATCATGACAAGGTTTTTTTTTTACAGAAACCCTGTTTGATGTAAATCGCTGGGGTCTTCTCGTTTGTCCAGCAGCCATTGTTCAGGAGAGAAGTGTGATAACTATCATGATATTCGGAAGGTTGTTGTCGGGTTCCGGGGTTAGGACAGAGAAATTTGTGGAGGGGGTAATGGCCAGGGGGCCCTAGACTCCTAGTAAGGACAAAGCCTTGACATCCGCTTCTTAGGCGTGGAGGCGAAAACACTACATGATAGGCAGTGATGTTGTGGTCCCTCACGAATGCAGAAGAAATCTAGAACTCAGAAATCAAAAGCGAGCGCGCTATTGGGTGGGGAGTTGGGCATTAGGTCGGGCTGACAATCATTATGTGCAGGAGTGTTAGTTTAATTTTTAACTCAAAACGTAAAATGACACTGAACGCCTACCCTATATAATCTAAAAAGCATATTTTTCTGATTTTTTTGTAATACACTCTGCTCTGGGATTACTTATAAATAATTGGTTCCTGGTTTTGATGGTTTGGCAGTAACTTCGATTCAGTAAGGTGTGGTGAACCTACCCACCGATAAATTACGCTGATTGCATTAGTTGAAATTATGTAGCTATATTTTAGTGATAGCAAAATTTTAGGCACACCATCTTTGCATCGCCAGTGACAGTGTGTTAACAACGCGAATTGAGGAAACAATGCACCACTTGTAAATATATTACGACGAAATCAGTCAGTTTTTCGTAATATATTGGGGCTGTAAATTATTATCCATTTCTATATAATTTGGGATTGCAGTTCCCAGACATATTCAGTATTTAGTATGTATTCTTTTAGGGCGAATAAGTTGGGAAACATGTGTCGATTGCCTTCGTTAATTACATGAGAAATCAGACCCAATTTTCAGGACATTTTCCTTTGAGTAAAAAAATCTATTGAATGTCATGCACTCAGCTTTTCTGTAGTCAAAGATTACATAACGATGCAAAAAGTACATCGCTGGCAACGTATGGGAATTGTTCCTTATAAAGTATGGTCGATTGTTTCACATTGGTTCGCTGATTTTCGGAAATAACACAGCCATTTGTTATTGTACTTTTAACTTACGAGACGGTGTTGGCGTCACATGGTCTTATTACCAAATATGGGATGTGCACAGATCGATCCATTTGAATAGTTTAAGGGGTGGATCGTACATTCATGTAAATTGCTTATTGTTAACTCTGCTCATGCGTCTGCTAATATAGTTAAAGCTATTTTATGGCTACTTTAGATGTTGAGACTAATCATGTAATTCAGGCAGGATTCATTCTGCTGTTTACTTAACACTGTGCAGCCAATTACTATGCAAAATACCATCTGATTTGCTATCCCCAGTTCGACTTTTATAATTATCGTTTTTTACCCTTTCTCATTATTCTTATTACTGTTTCGTAATTCAGTGTGAAACATGTGTACTTTTCATACTCGTTCATAAATGGTTAAATTTCTACTACCTTGGCAGGATTTATTGGGTTATTGTTGTTCAAAGCAATGTTTGTTCAGGATACTGACAGAAATAGTTCTTTCTGTCAGCATTACTGAACACAATTCAGGAATCCCAAACGCTCTGAACGCAGCATCTTTTGTCAACTAACGTCACGTGTTACGTTATGGAAAGGTATAAAAGTTTCTCGCTCTTGCTGGTCTTTCATCAACAAACACTCTTGAAAGCTAACAAATAAAATTACCAAAAGCAAATAAAGCAGTGAATTCAGGTGAGACCCAAATGGCCACTATAGTGTGTTAGAATGACAAAATTTCCATTCCCTACCCCCAGTAGACTCTGAATTGGAATGGGACTGCCTGTAGGGCCTCTTGTATTATTGTAATTAGCAAACGTAACCTGGGAAAGGTAAATGGGAAGCAGGATATAATTATAGACTGGATAGTACAGGCCTATGCAGTATGTTCAATGGGTCAAGCACATTGGAAGAGTCACCTAGTGGAGTTTTCTAGGATATGAAATAGAAGTTAACCCTTTGTATATACTGTAAATAAGTTATTAAAAACGTGTTTTGTCAAATTTATCTTGTGTGGTTCATAATTTGGTACTCACTACTAGCCCTGCACTGTAGCCTACAGGTATAAAACAGTAACCCTACCAACCCGACCTTTACCCACTGAAGTGACCCCTCTTGCCAGGAGATTCCAGTGAGGGAATTATAGCCACCCAGACAGCAGAGGAATGAGATATAGCTGAAATGAGGTACCATCAGTGAATAACTGGTCAGTGGACCCAGCATTTATGGGAGAACCAGTGGATTAAAACCTAGAATTATATGTTTCCCTTTCCGCTCGGATAGAACGACTGGTGTCAGAAACCCGAAGTTGAAGTCCCTGATGTATTATACCCCACCACATTTAGGCCGACCTGTTACAATATTACAAATTACAATAAATTATTTGCTTTGGTATTCTATCCGCAAGGACTCATTAAGTAATATTAAATATTTAAAAGAAACATGAATTCCGATGTCTGCAGGTTTTACTGAAAATTTTGATTTCAAATAATCACAAACCTGTGAGTTATTATCGTATGCTACTGCTAGTTTTATACCAGGTAAGGGTCAGTCTTCGATATACAATCGGTTTCAACAACTGTTCTCTGTCATAAATGCAAGTATTTAGATCCGAGTGCAAGCATGTCGCAATGTGACAGACACAAATTCTGTCATCACGCTGTTTTGAGCAGTGCATAGGCTTCTAACCCCATGAAGTGATTGACAATGCGTTTTTAAAACAGATGGCTTTGGCAAGAGAATTGTGATGAGTACTCTCCTTGATGTGCAGAGCTTTGTTTTCAGCATCAGATTCCCAGTTTCCTTTCTTGCTTTCACAATTCCGTTTTTTGAAATGTTTTGTTTTCAAAATAACAGCATATCAAAATATTTCTTTATTGAGTAAAAATTCTTCCAACATATTTAACACTATGTATTATTCTTTGGGGTTTTTTTTCACCAAATTTCTTGTCGGTACCCAAGGTAAAGTATTTGATATTTGTGGGACATCACTATTCACTGGATTGGCAAAGCTCAACTAACTTCGTGTCAACTCAAGAAAGTCGCCCGCATTTGATGAATTAAGGTGGACCAAAAATGGCCCACCTGGACCCATTTTAGGCGGAACATTATGGCCTCCTGCCATTCTGACGATGACAAGCATGGATCTGTACGACCACAACATTAAGAAGGCCTAAAAACAAGATTAACCAATCATGTATTCTGTTGTCACTTTAGAGGAATTCCACCAGACATTGGTCATATTTCCCCAACCCTTCCTGTTGCTTCTTATCTACATGTACGTCGCAGGGTAGATGAATAATTCTCAGTTATTTATCTATGCCGTGAGCTCTTATGGTGAAAGCCTGAAATTGAAACGCAGGGTACCAGAAGGCAACTTCCCAGGCCCGAAGTCAGCAGTATTTAAAAATTCGACATGGGCTGTGGGGAGAGGGGGAGGGGACAATTGTGCACCTAAGGCTAATTCAAACTTGGACCCAAAGTCCGTACATATTAGGCATACCCAAAATGCACAGCCTGCCGAGGTGAGGGAGGGTATTGGAGGGGGTCCCCCTTCCCGATTTTTTTTTTAATAAGAGGCTCTGATAACTATTCTAGAGCCTCATAATGCCTCATTTGAGGCTTGTCATGGCTCTGCGTTTAGTCAATGGTTAACCCAATAGGCCTGTTTTTTAAGCAAACGATCGTTTGGTTCGCCTGGAGGTCGCCTGGAATTGAAAAATATCCGAACGAAAAAATGGGTTGCTTCGAAATCCCCGACGGTTCGCGCAAAGTTTTTGAGGGATTCGCATAAATATTGTTTGTAATGATGAGTCGTATACGTGTGAGAATTGTTCCAAATCGCTTCGTGGATTGCCACAAAATATGATTCAGTCCGATTCGGTAATGGCAGCCAGGCTAATTAGGGATGTGTAGCTATGTAAAGTCCTACACAGTTAGTAACAATCTGGCAATACCGTCGGAATTGCCACTGTCATCAAATTTAATGAGGACGGGGGAGGGGATGAGTAGCTGGAGTCATATTCCCATAAAAAATAACAGACTCTCAGTGTTCACTTTCGATTTCAGTTTAGGATACAAAATACCAAGTAACATTATGTACAACGTTCACTGAAGCTGAGGTCACCGGGTGCAAAATGATCAATGTTTTTCAGACGTGTTTCCTGGCTTGGACGCCAGAGTCTGTAGAGTCTAATGAGTGTTTTAAACCGTCTCGTAGTACAGTTTTGTTAGGTCAAAGTGGCGATCGAAAAAAAAGTTTGTTTTTTGATCAAAAATTTTCAGTCCAAACCGGGTCCCAAAAATTTCCAGGTAAAAAAAAATTGTTATCGTCTCAAAATTGAACAGAACACATAAAAAACAAAAACAAAAATTTCCGGATTTTGGTTGAAAATTTCTAAGTCCGAACCGGAGTGGTAGTTCTCCAGCCATCAGAAGCCAAGTGAAATAAAACCCTATTCCCATGGGGTGGGGAAAGGTTTAAAGAGACCGTGAATGTTGCCATTTCAATCACGGAAGCCTTATACAAGTCAAGAACGCCAAGTATTCTCATGCCAAAAAGAGGGTGTACAGACCATTGAGAGGCCGAGAATGTACTTTTGGCGACCGCCCGAAGCCAAATGCAACAAAATTGTGCTTCCAAACTACGGGGAATCTTTTTACCTATATATGGGCTACACATTCTCAATCACCGCCGCTTTTAACCCACTCCGGTAGTACAGTATAATTAGGTCAAAGTACCAGTCAGAAGACCGATTTTACATTTTTTGGTGGTTGAGAGGTGCAAAAAAAATTTTTTTTTTCGTCTCAAAATTGAACAAAACACATAAAAAACAAAAACAAAAATTTCCAAATTTTGGTCGAAAATTTCAGTCCGATGCGACCGAAAATTTTCAGTGAAAAAAATGGGTTATTTTTCGTCTCAAAATTGAACAAAACGCATTAAAAAGCGAAAAACATTTTTTCGATTTTTTGGCCGCCATTTTGGATTAACGAAAAATCAAAACAAAATTCTTTCAATTTTTTTATAAAGCGGTATTACTGCCTTCAAGTTGGATCCCTTTTAGAGGGCTCATTATATTTAAATCTCCATATTTCAATCCAAAATGGCCGATTTTCGAGATAATTTTCCGTTTTGTGAAAAATTTTGGCAGAAAACATAAAAATTGGAAAAAAATACTGATTATATTTGTTTTAGACAAGAGTAATTCTGAAAAGTCTGTCGAAAAATTAAGTCGATAGCTTTTTTCCGTCATGAGATATTTGCCTACGAAGCTTTGGGCGTTTTTGCCCAACAAGAAACATATTCCCCAAAATGCTGATGGTTTTATTGATTAGAACTCATGGCCGTCATTGATCTTGCAAAGTTTAAAAAAAAATCTTAAAGACCGTTTCTGAGAAAACTCTTTCCCCGATGTGTTGGAAAAAAAAAAGAAAAGATTAATAATCTTGGAAATAACAAAGAGATTTTCCTTTCAGGAAAATCCAAATAAAAGTTTTGAGACGAAAAGTTTTTTTTTTTTTTTACACTACATCACCAAAAAATGAAAAATCGGTCTTCAGACTGGTACTTTGACCTAATTATACTGTACTACCGGAGTGGGTTAAAAGCGGCGGTGATTGACAATGTGTAGCCCGTATATAGGTAAGAAGATTCCCCGTAGTTTGGAAGCACAATTTTGTTGCGTTTGGCTTTGGGCGGTCACCAAAAGTACACTCTTGGCCTCTCAACGGTCCGTACACCCTCTTTTTGGCATGAGAATACTCGGCGTTCTTGACTTGTATAAGGCTTCCATGATTGAAATGGCAACATTCACAGTCTCTTTAAACCTTTCCCCACCCCATGGGAATAGGGTTTTATTTCACTTGGCTTCTGATGGCTGGAGAACTACCACTCCGGTTCAGACTTAGAAATTTTCGACCAAAATCCGGAAATTTTTGTTTTTTATGTGTAATGTGTAGCCTGTATATAGGTAAAAAGATTCTGCATAGTCTGGAAGCACAATTTTGTTGCGCTTGGCCTCGGGCGGTCGCCAAATATACACTCTCGGCCTCTTAACGGTCCGTACACCGAGAACACTCGACATTCTTGACTCGTATAAGGCTTCCGTGATTGAAATGGCAACATTCACGGTCTCTTTAATGATGGCTGGAGAACTACCACTCCGGTTCAGACTTAGAAATTTTCGACCAAAATCCGGAAATTTTTGTTTTTTATGTGTAATGTGTAGCCCGTATATAGGTAAAAAGATTCCCCATAGTCTGGAAGCACAATTTTGTTGCGCTTGTCCTCGGGCGGTCGCCAAATATACACTCTCGGCCTCTTAACGGTCCGTACACCGAGAATACTCGACATTCTTGACTCGTATAAGGCTTCCGTGATTGAAATGGCAACATTCACGGTCTCTTTAAACCTTCCCCCCCCCCCCCCCCCCCCCCCCCCCCCCCCCCCCCCATGGGAATAGCGTTTTATTTCACTTGGCTTCTGATGGCTGGAGAACTACCACACCAGTTCGGACTTAGAAATTTTCCAACAAAATCCGGAAAATTCTGTTTTTGTTTTTTATGTGTTTTGTTCAATTTTGAGACAAAAACAATTTTTTTTTACCTGGAAATTTTTTGGTCCAGTTTGGACTGAAAATTTTTGATCAAAAACCAAACTTTTTCTTTTGATCGCCACTTTGACCTGTCAAAACTGTACTACGAGACGGGGAAAGTGGCCGTTATTCAGAATTTGGATGTTGAGGCTCTTCCTCCACATGTAAAACTATCCGACGCTACTGCCCAGCCCCCACCCAACACAAACACCCATTACACTCTACAGGCTCTGGCGTCCAAGCCAGGAAACACGTCTGAAAAACATTGATCATTTTGCACCCGGCTACCTCAACTTCAGTGAACGCTGTACATAACATTACATGGTATTTTGTATCCTAAACTGAAATCGAAAGTAGAACACTGAGAGTCTGTTATTTTTTATGGGCATATGACTCCAGCTACTCATCCCCTCCCCCGCCCTCATTGAATTTGATGACGGTGGCAGTTTCGACGGTATTGCCAGACGTCACAGCCAAATTAGATTTCTGATGAATATTGTCATTTTCTTTGTTATTCAAATATATTTCGAATAAAAAATGTGATGGCATCGTATTGGCCGTCGATTACCTCTTGCTGACTTGACTACATTCCACATGGGTCGCAGAGCAATTTGAACGTGTTTGTGTTGTGGTGTGGGGGGGGGGGGGGGGGGGGGCACAGGTTTCTGCCACGAGCTGTCAACATTGATGCTAGTGGGCTTGTTCCCCTAGAGAAGTTTCTAAAAAAAGCAGAGAAAGGCATTTCTAGCATTTGGGCACACCAAGACCACTTCCTTTGTGAAAGTGGTGAGTCAGAACACGTTGTTACCAAATATTTGGTGTTGGTTTTTGCAGAAGCGATGTATAAAGTTGTTAGGAATATCATGAGCTTCGATAGGGGCCTAGTTTGAGTTTAGTATTGGTAATTTTTATTTGTTAGCTTTCAAGGGCGTTTGTTGATCAAAGACCAGCGATAGCGAGAACAGCAGCGATGCAGCCTTTTATACCTTTCCATAACGTAACATGTGACGTTGGTTGACCAAAGATGCTGCGTTCAGGATTCCCGAACTTTGTTTGGTAATGCTGACAGAAAGAACTATACTCGCCCAAAAAGAAAGTGTGCATTGCAGAAATTGATCAAACTCCAAAAAAATAATTTCGTAGGTGTGAAGAGTGTTAACCTGTTCATGAATAAGTTATATTGAACACAAAAACAGCTTTCCCCGTTAAAATTGCATTAACGTTAAATGACGTGCTGCACGTTTGTGAAAAGGCATGTTTTGCACGTGGAGAGTCTGAAAATTCATGCAGCAGTGTGAATCCTTGGGTATTTAAACACTAAAGTACGGCCTTCCTATCGTTCACATTCAAACTTGCGCTGCTGTTAAAACTACTCCACATTAGCATGCCAAGATTGACAATGAATCAACGTCTCCTTGCCCTGGGTATGATTAGAGCTGGCAGAACACACAGAGAGGTTGCCCAGCATTTGAACTGCCACCGTAACACTGTAGACAGGCTAGTCCATCGACATGCACAACATGATGACGTTCGAGACTGACCCCGCTCCGGGAGACCCCGAGTTACCACCCCTGCACAAGATTGGTATATCCGTGTCGTCCATCTCCGGAACCGGCAACAAACGGCAACGACGACAGCCAGGAACATCCCTAACCTGAGACGGATACGTCCTCAAACAGTAATCAACCGGCTGAGAGAATACGGCTTACGTCCTCGAAGACCTGCAATTCGTCTGATTTTGACATTACGTCATCGTCGTGCTCGACTGCAGTGGTGTAGACAACTTCTCAGGCATCCCTTACACTGGTGGCGACGTGTCTTATTCACAGATGAATGTTGTTTCCATATTTCGTCATCAGATGGCCGCCAGAGAGTGTACACACGTCGAAACGAACGCTACGCAGATCCATGTGTCTTGGAGCGAAAACCGTTATGGGGGAGGGTCTCTCATGGTGTGGGGTGGCATCATTGCCCGTAACAGAACTGAGCTGGTCATTATTGATGGCAATCTCAATGCAGCCAGATATCGTGATGAAGTGCTTACACCTGTTGTTGTCCCATTTCTGCAACGTCACAGCCCCGGCGTCATTCTACACAAGGACAACGCCTGACCCCATGCAGCTCGTGTTGTTCAACAGTATCTGCAGCAACAACAAGTGGATGTTCTTCCCTGGCCCGCAAATTCGCCCGATATCTCACCCATTGAGCACGTATGGGACGAAATGAAACGTCAGCTATGCCGGCTTCCCCATGCACCGTCAACGCTTGTGGAACTCCAAAGACAGCTTATCAGAATATGGAACAACATCCCACAACACTTCCATGCTAACTTGTTCGCTTCCATGAGGCGTAGATGCACAGCAGTAGTCGATGCAGACGGACGTCATACCAGATATTGAGTGTGTGATTTTTGTGTTTGACCCTTAGTGTCTTTGACTCTCCATGGCACCAAGAGTATTCGTCGTAGCGTAATGAAATTTCTCGTGTTGATCACAAATTGATTCATCTGTGATTGAATAAAATTTCCATGAATGAAAATGATATATATTTTTTTTTAATGTTATTTTTTAGCATGCACACTTTCTTTTTTGGGAGAGTATATTTCTGTCAGTATCCTGACCAAACATTGTTTTGAACAACAATAACCCAATAAATACTGCCATGGTAGTAGAAATTTAACCATTTTATGAACGAGTATGAAAAACGACACATGTTTCACTGAATTAGTTTTAGTTAAGAAAGGGTAAAAACTTTAATTATACAAGTTGAACCATGGATAGAAAATCAGACGATATTTTGCGTAATAATCGGCTGCACAGTGTTAAGTATACACCCGAATGAATCCTGCCTGATTGAATTACATGATTAGGCTGAACATCTAAAGTAGCCATAAAATGGCTTTAACTATATCAGCAGATGGGTGAGCAGAGTTAACAATAAGCAATTTACATGAATGTACAATCCACCCCTTAAACTATTCTAATGGACGGGTCTGTGCACATCCTATATTTGGTAATGAGACCACATGACTCCACCAGCATCTCGTAAGTTAAAAGCACAATAACAAATGGCTGTGTTATCTGCGAAATCATTTGAACACAATGTAAAACAATCGACGATACTTTATAAGGAACAATTCCCATACATTGCCAGTGATGTACTTTTTGCAACAGTATATAATCTTTGACTACAGAAAAGCTGAGTACATGACACTCAATAGATTTTTTTACTGGAAGGTAAATGTGCTGAAAATTGGGTCTGATTTCTCGAGTAATTTACGAAGGCGATCGACACAATCATGTTTCCCAACTTATTCACCCTAAAATAATACATACTAAATACTGAATATGTCTGGGAACTGCAATCCCAAATTATTTAGAAATGGATAATAATTTACAGCCCCAATATGTTACGAAAAACTGACTGATTTCGTCGTAATATATTTACAAGTTGTGCAATGTTTCCTCAATTCGCAGTGTTAACACACTGTCACTGGCAATGCAAAGACAGTGTGCCTAAAATTTTGCTATCACTAAAATATAGCTACATAATTTCAACTAATGCAATCAGCATAATTTATCGGTGCATAGTTTGACCACACCTTACGGAATCAAAGTTACTGCCAAACCATCAATACCAGGTACCAATTATGAGTAATCCCAGAGCAGAGGGTATTACAATATACTCAGAAAAATATGCGCTTTTAGATTATATTGGGTAGGCGTTCAGTGTCATTTCACGTTTTGAAGGAGAAATCATTGGAAATTTTGGGGTGTCTCATTACAGGAAATATTCGGACAATGGAAGCCAAAAGTAACAGCACCACGAAGGCCTGGAATTAGTTGCTGTAGCCAGATTGGCTTCTAATAGCTGCAGAAGGTGCAGACCCGAGGCAGGTGGATGTGCGGCAGTGGCGAATCGTGCCCTCAATGAACATCTTTGTCGAAAAATTTTCACATTCTGTCGGAAAATAATTTCTGACCAGTGAGGCAATGACTTAGAGCCAGCAACTGACAGAAGCTAACAAATTTCCAGTGACCTCCTACATAACAGTTAGAATATCATGATTGTCAAAGAACTCATTATTCAAGACCGCAGAGAAATTTCCAAACACCAAACCAGAACCGAGACCGGAAAGTGCGCGATTTAGAAATGTTACACTCACACACCATTATTACCCACTGACTAAACGCAGAGCCATGACAAGCCTCAAATGAGGCATTAGGAGGCTCTAGAATTGTTCTCAGAACCTCTTATTTAAAAAAAATCGGGAAGGGTGGACCCTCTCCAATACCCTCTCCCACCTCGGGGCTGTGCACTTTGGGTATGCCTAATATATTACGGACTTCTGGTCCAAGTTTCAATTAGCCTTAGGTATACAAATGCACCCCCCCCCTCTCCCCACACGCATGTCAAATTTTTAAATACTGCTGACTTCGTTTCTGGGAAGTTGCCTTCTGGTACCATGTTTCAATTTCAGGCTTTCACCATAAGAGCTCACGGCATAGATAAATAACTGAGAATTATTCATCTACCCGAAGACCCTGCGACGTACGTGTAGATAAGAAGCAACTGGAAGGATTGGGGCAATATGACAAATGCCTGGTGGAATTTCTCTACAGTGACAACAATATACATGATTGGTTAATCTTGACTTTAGGCCTATACTTGTTGTGGTCATACAAATCCAGGCTTGTCATTACCAGAATGGCAGGAGGGCCATAATGTTCCGCCTAAAATGGGTCTAGGAGGGCCATTTTTGGTCCACCTTAATTAATCAAAGGCGGGCGACTGGGGTCGGGCCTATTCTTGAGTTGACACAAAGTTAGTTGAGCCTTGCTGATCCAGTGACCAGTGATGTCCCACAAATATCAAACAGTTTACCTTGTGTACCGGCAAGAAATTTGGTGAAAAAAACCCCAAAGAATAATACATAGTGGTAAATATATTGGAAGAATTGTTACTCAGTAAAGAAATATTTGGATATGCTGTTATTTCGAAAACAAAACGTTTAAAAAAATGGGAGTGTGAAAGCAAGAAAGGAAACTGGGAATCCGATGCTCAAAACAGAGCTCTGCACATCAAGGGAGAATACTCAACACAATTCTCTTGCCAAAGCCATCTGTTTCAAAAAACACATTGTCATTCACTTCACATGGTTAGAAGCCTCTGCACTGCTCAACACAGCACAATGACAGAATTTGTGTCTGTCACATTGCGACATGCTTGCACTTGGATCTAAATACATGCATTTATAACAGAGAACAGTTGTTGAAACCGATTGTATATCGAAGACTGACCTTTACTTGGTATAAAACTAGCAGTAGCAGGGGTCAGCCGAGTGGCTGACTAGGGTGAAGAAGTCACCTTCTCATTCCTCAATTTGCCTTGGCTTACATTGGGGTCAAAATTCAAATCACCCTCCAAAACTTGCTGGGAAGACATGGCAGTTTTATGCATTTTTTAATGTTTTATTTCCCCCCAAAACACTTCCGCATTCATAACAAAGTAAACATGTCTGCTGTTAAAATCCATCACACGGCTCTGAAAATAGCCTAAACTAGCCCAATTTTATATTTCTGAAAAGAGTTGTAATGGCGTAGTCGTTCGAATAATTCGCCCCAGCTGATAGTAACCAGCACAAAATGGCTATTTCAAAACAAAGTGCCAGCAAAAACAACGAATCACGCAAGACACGCATCGTGTCAATTAGAATTTATTACAATTAACCACCGTTTCAAAACAAACAAAAAATGTGTAGGAGACAGTTCATCAATAAAAAGTCGAAACTGCTTACGGAAAATTGGTTCCATTGAAATTCGCACTGCAAACTGCATTGAAAGTTTTTCTTTGAAAACTTGTTTTGGAAGGGGGTTAAATGTAATAAGGCTGCGATAGAAATCAAAAATGTTGGGATGAATAAGAATGGCAGGCCTTCATAGCACCAATCGCACGTGTTAATGAAAGATGGTCAAAAGAAATTATCATTATTTCTGCACAGTGTATTGGTATTATTACCGAGCGCAGAAGGCAAGGGAGACAAGTCAAACAACTGAAATATTTTGTCATTTACGTAAGAAATAAATTAACTCAAATTATTAATAACCCTTAATTAACAAAGGATATTGAAAACTTTTTTAACTATGCTTTTCAATTCTATTACAGCATTCAGAAACCATGAATGACTCAGCCTCTTTTGTGAACTTGAAATTTATTTTAAACACTTGAAATATTTTTTTTTAAAAGAATATACCTTCTATTGCAGAGAAGAACACTCTCACAATAGGTGATACTAAATGTTAAATCCACTGCTTTGAGGCAAATAGAAAATCAACTGCAGGGATAACATAGTCATCACTGGAAGGGAAATAGTTACAGCATTCAGAAACCATGAAAGACACAGATTTTTGTAGGAGGAGGGTAGGGGGGGGGGGGGGGGGGTATTTTAACCTACATTCTTGTTATATATCATCTGACTAAGTTTTGTGAAATTTTGTATAACTTTTATTTAATTTTTTTTTACTCCACAATTTGTCATGTTAGCTATTGTTGTGTCCTCTATGTACATTTATTTTATCATAAAGTCATATATGTTTTATGTTTTCTTTACTGATTTCTCCCTCATGTCCACTGACTTCTCCCTCCTGGCCCCTGATTTCTCCCTAAAGTCTCTGGAGGGAGAAGTCACTTCTCCCTAAAATCAGCTGCCAGACTGACCCCTGAGCAGTAGCATATGATAATAACTCACATGTTTGTGATTATTTAAAATAAAAATTTTCAGTAAAACCCGTAGACATCGGAATTCGTGTTTCTTTTAAATATTTAATATTACTTAATCATTCTTTGCAGGTAAAATACCAAATCAAATGATTTGTTGTAATTTGTAATATATTCAGAAAAATATGCGCTTTTAGATTATATAGGGTAGGCGTTCAGTGTCATTTTACGTTTTGAATGAAAAATCATTGAAACTTTAGGGTGTCTGATTACAGGAAATATCTGGACAGTTACCTACCTGCAAAAACCCATTTGCTTCGTAACATTCTGACATGGAAGCCGAAAGTAATGCAGCACCACAAAGGCCTGAAATTATACTTCTGAATGGGAATTACAACTGACATGGATTTACTGCCAAATGTCGTCCACTCGTTGACATTTAATGAGGTCGACATAGTATTATTTATTTATTTATTGGCGTTTAAGGTCACATATTTATGCACAATGGCTAATCATGACCTTGACAATTTTATGGGTGGAGGAAGCCGGAGTACCCGGAGAGAACCACTGAGGAACGGCGAGCAACTGTCAGCTCCCCAACATACTAACTCCACACAAGCAGGGTTAGCATTGGTTGAAGACAAGTGCACCATCGACGTGCAGTACGCCAGTACACAATGACACCGTGTCCCCACACGGGCAATGGAGATGAAGTGTCTTGCTCAAGGACACAACGCGGTTGCTGCAGGTGTGATTCGAACCGAGAACCTCTCGGCTTGCAGCCTGCACCTCTACCTACTGAGCCACCATGCTCCCAGTCGACATAGTAATAATGCACAGTTTGAAATGGCTATGGTTGTTCCAATGTATGGAGCCTTGGCAGTCAGTACGGAATTTCATTAGATGCGACCTCTGGGAGCTGGCGTACTGCATAGAGGTCCTGCCGACATTGCTGCTGTTTTGATTCAGTAGCGTAGCCACAGAATTAAGGGGGGGGGGGGGCAAGTCCCCTAAATGTTTACCCCCCCCCCCCCCCCCCCCCAAAAAAAAAAAAAAATTGACCCAATTCAATTTCATACAACTTAGAGCCCCCACAAATGCTCTCCAATATAGGGCAGCACATGCTACAACTGCTCAGATTGAATCTTAAGAGTACTGAACTTTGCAAAATATTCTTGGGAAGGCTTTGTCCTTACTAGGAGTCTAACACCCTCTGGACATTACCCCTCTGCAAATTTCTCTGTCCTAACCCCGAAACCTGACAACAACCTTCCAAATATCATGGTAGTTATCACACTTCTCTCCTGAATAATAGCTGCCGGTCAAACGAGAAGACCTTAGTGATTTACATCAAACAACAGGGTTTCTGTAAATAAAAATCTTGACATTATATCGTCTACCATCAATATGTTGATAGGCTCAACAAAAATCCATTTTTCTGCGTTCTTCTCAATTTTGAGACGAAAAATAGGAGGAAAATCCTGTGTATTGTGTGGTAGGGACCTGCGAATATCAAATTTTGTCTCGAATCGAATCTCGAATTGAATGTGAACGAGGATTTCGAATCGAATCGAATCTCGAATATCGAATAGTGGTCATGTATATGCTGACAATTGTTGTTTCGGGTGCCGTAGGATCGTTGGCATTTTTGGATAATAGACCGGCGGTGATAACTGGCGGGAAACGGAAACATACTTGGCCATTCTGAACTTTTGTAAACACACGTCACGCGCGAATTAAAATATCGAAAGCTAAATTAAACCATTCAAACTAAACGAAACGCAATTCTGCAGCCTGGTATATCATATAAGTTAGCTAGTTCTGGTACGTTCATTCAACTTCATTGGGTCATCACATGTATCGACAATAACTGCTGTTACCAACTTTCCCTGATCTTTAATCACGAGTGATTCACGACGCATATAAACGCACATTGACCTCTCTGTTTTATATACATTCCATGTCGGCGTCTTTATGTAAACGCGTGACCGCTTCATTGCAAATTGCAATGTAAGGGGGGTAATTCTATTATACTGCACTTTACTGTAAAACATGCTGGTTTCGTCGAACTCCCGTAACACGCAGTGGTGTGCATAATGCATATACGATGCGATCATGCGAGCATGCCGATTTAAGACCAAGTTGCGAGGTTATATTATAATGGGAATGTTACCGGATGGGGGTGGGTGGGGGTGCTACTCCGATGCATGCGCCTAACTAACTGATAAACGAATGTGCAAGCCTATTATCAGAGCAGAAACACACGTATCGGCACAGTGAAAAAGTTTTCCCGACCTAGTCCGACGAGATTCGAAAATTTCGAACCCATGACACCATCATAGAATCGAATCGAATAGCTGCAAGGATTCAAAATCGAATCGAATAATCGAAGGTTCGCAGGTCCCTATTGTGCGGGCACAATCACTTCTTCTAGTAACCTTGTGTGATTAATGGGCGTTCTTTCGAATGCCTATAGTTAACCAAGACTGGAAATAAGCAATCTGTCATTTGCCAAATGAGGTTCCCAGAGGGTGAATTTGCTGATGTTATCCCATAGATTGGGCCAATTTATCCTCTTGGTGCCCCTTTCTGTTTAGTCCTGATACAGTGATTCACATTGAGGTTCACAGAGGATGAATTTAGTGATGTTACCCTGCTGTGTAGGGTAGCATCACCAAATTCACTCTCTGGGTCCTCATTCTGCAGATGACAATCTGCTTATTTCCAGACTTGTAGTTGACTCCTTTTCAGGATTATATTCCTGCTATAATCGGTACGAGGTGCAAAGAGTTCATCTAGGTTTTTTATAATCGGGTGCCGGAACATAGTTTTTCGTCTCCCTCTTTCATGTCTAGCTCAACTTTGGCGAAGCCAAATTTGAGGTATTGTCGTGGTCCGTCATCCGTCTGGCCGTCTGTCCATCTGTCCGTCCATCGCACCGTACACACGGCTCGGGCTATAGGCCGTATTTATGAACCGATCTTTACAAAACTTCTTGGGTACCTTTGTTATCATTGTGAGACGAGAACGAGTGTTTTGGGGTCCGGTCCGAAATTCAAGATGGCTGCTGGCAGCCATTTTGTACAAAATTAGGTGCAATCCGATTTTTGCGCAGAACTTCCATATGAAAGCTCTGATTTGAATAATTTTTTGTATGAATGTTTAGTACCATGGGATACATCACATATAATACAGGTTTTTTTCTCGTGCGTAAATTATGCAAATTAGACTAACTGATTTATTTAGTGTTACTTTCAGCACTGTAACTGCAAATGCCAATACGGCTCGGCCTAGAGACCGTATTTATGAACCGATCGGTACGAAACTTCTTGGGTACCTTTGTTATCACCGTGGGACGAGAACGAGTGTTTTTGGGTGTGGTCCAAAATTCAAGATGGCTGCCGGCAGCCATTTTGTACCAAAATTAGTGCAATCAGTTTTTTGTACAGAACTTCTGTATGAAAGTTCTGATTTGAATAAATTTCTGTATGAATGTTTAGTAACATGGAATACATCACATATAATACGGGTTTTTTTCTCGAGCAGAAATTATGCAAATTAGATGAACTTTGATTTTTTCAGTGCTTCTTATACACAGTAAGTGCATGTGTCAATACGGCTTTGGCTAGAGGCTGTATTTATGAACCGATCTTCACAAAACTTCTTGGGTACATTTATTATCACCTTGGGATGAGAACGAGTGTTTGTGGGTGCGGTCCAAAATTCAAGATGGCTGCCAGTGGCCATTTTGTACCGAAATTAGGTCCAATCAGTTTTTGTACACAACTTCTATATGGCTCAGGCTAGAGGTCATATTTATGAATCGATCTTTACAAAACTTCTTGGGTACCTTTGTTATCACTGTGGGACGAGAACGTGTCTTTTTGGGTGTGGTCCAAAATTCATGATGGCCACCAGCAGCCTTTTTGTACCAAAATTAGTGCAATCAGTTTTTTGTACAGAACTTCTGTATGAAAGTTCTGATTTGAATAATTTTGTGTGAATGTTTAGTACCAAGAGATACATCACATATAATACGGGTTTTTTTCTTGTGTATAAATTATGCCAATTAGACTAACTTTGATCTATTTAATGTTACTTTCAGCACTGTAACTGCAAATGCCAATACGGCTTGGGCTAGAGACTGTATTTATGAACTGATCTTCACAAAACTTCTTGGGTACATTTGTTATCACCTTGGAATGAGAACGAGTGTTTCTGGGTGCGGTCCAAAATTCAAGATGGCTGCCAGTGGCCATTTTGTACCGAAATTAGGTCTAATCAGTTTTTGTACACAACTTCTATACGGCTCAGGCTAGAGGCCGTATTTATGAACCGATCTTTACGAAACTTCTTGGGTACCTTTGTTATCACTGTGAGACAAGAACGAGTGCTTTTGGGTGCGGTCCAAAATTCAAGATGGCCACCAGCAGTCTTTTTGTACCACAATTAGTGCAATCAGTATTTTTATACTGTACCAATGACCCAGACATAGCTGGTGCTAACTCTTAAAATATAGGGCCAAACACAAATTTTGCCCCCCAATCCCCAAAATTTGCATCTAAAACTAAAGAAAACATGTCCTGAAAGGCCCTCCACACCTCGCCCCCACTGCGCATGCGCAGTGTCAGGGACGTTCCGAAATTGGCGCCATTTATCATTCTAAGTTTGGCCCTTCATCAGTTAACATCTGACTGATCTTTGTGCTTTTAAATCTCAGTTTAAATGATGCCAGACACATAAATATTAGTGAAATGGTGATTCTAAGGAGGATAGAGAAGGAGGAGAGGAAAAGAATGTGTGACAGAATATTATCAGGGCTGTAACTTAAAATTTTTTAATGAAATTATGTTAAGTTACCTATTTTCAAGGCAGCAGCCATTTTGTTGTCATTCTGATTATTTAGTTACACTGTTTTTTCAAGTGTTTTCCTCTCTCCCTGTCCTTTAAGTCCCCCTTGCTATTCTCCCATGCTTTTGGCATAGTTTCTGTAATTATTATTACTAAAATTTCTTGGGAGTTTTAGCTGAATAACAGAATGAATTCTGTTCTTTCCCCATGTTTACGTCTTCACCTACGGGTGGTTAGGCGTTGTGTTCTGCATCTACCATCTGATGTTCTGCAGTTTCTTCCTTGGAAGTCTCTGTTTTGCATCAGATAGTGTATTTTTGGTAACTGATTTCGGGCCTGGGTGCCTGGAGTCTTATTTTAGTGTTTTTACACTCATTGTTTACATTTACAACAGCCCTCTGTGTGAGGGGGGGATTTCTAAATAATAATATCTTTATGTTATTTTAATCATAACTAGATACATTATTATTGTTCGTAAGTGTTGAATAAATTGTTTAAAATATTTTTAAAATTTTTGTCCACACTTAGGCTTGGGATCCATTGGGGCTCAACGTTACTTTTCAGAAACTTGGGCTGTTCTGAAAAAAATATTTTTTCAAAATATTTTGATTTCAATTATTTTTTCTATATTAATGGATCATATTATTATTATGTATTTTGATTGCCAGGGGTTAGTGCGAGTACCAGGACTTGTTTTCTTTTCACATTGAAAGGATATTGATCAATTGTTTTAAGAGGAAGTCTTCCTCTGACTTTATTATCATTCTATATGTGGTCAGTGTACTCGCATTAACTCCTGTTCTGTATCGTATGATTTCGATGACAATATGGGAAGCGTATGTCATGGTATGTTGTTGGGGATTTGGACACTCCGGTCCTTTCCCCGTAGGGTCACTCTACTTTATCAATTTCTATTTCAGACGATCAAGATTAGGGTGATGTATCTGTGATGTCTTCCAACAGTGTGCCTCCGTCGTCACTATTAATGAAGGGCTAGCGGAAAAGTGCTCATGTAATACGCCAATTGCCTAAGAGGACCCTAGTAGGTTCGACGGCCTTTGACGTCTGCTAGCTCGCCCGGTGTAGCGTCCATTCACCGAATGGTTCGGCAGCCGGGTTCGTCCGTTGCGGTCTAGAAGGAATTTTGGGGTGATGCGAGCACTATAAAATTAACTTAATGCACACCCAGTGACGGCGGATCGGAGGGAGAACGGAGGAAGCCTTTTAGTCCGGTTCATAGCTCGTTCCGGTCCATCCGGACGGCAAGCGAGAGAGGCCCCTCTCTCGTTCAACAACATCTGGCCCCAGATGTTGTGGTACAAAATGTGTCGCTAGCGGAGCATACGTCCGTCGCTCGGGACGCTCCGTTGTATAGGCAGTCCGCTGAGACTGCTAAGGCTTCCTCTTCTCGTCAGCGCACACGACCGCACCTTGGCTGCGTGACCGCCGATATATTACCAGCTTCGCCGATCAAGGATTCTTCGGCGACCAGGTCACACCATCCGGCAGCCAGGGATTCGAGACCGATGGACTCGGGACGTTCGCATAGGAAAAGTATGCGGGAGCCATCTGATGCGGAGCTGCCCTCGGCGAAGCAGCGATAGACTGCGCCTCCGCAGGTCTCGACGCCGGACATTCTTGTGCACATAGCACAGCTTATCACAGCATCCCAGCTGCCGACAGAAACGGTGTCGGATCGAGAATTATCCGACGGCGCTGGGTCGGTAGCCGGGGACACGAGGCCTGCAGACTCCGGACGTTCGCATAGGAAGTGTGCGGGAGTCAACGTACACGGAGCTTCCGGCGGCAATGCATCGTAAGTCCGCTACTGAACAGGCCTCGGGAACGGACGTGCTTTCCTTAATAGCACAGTTTATCGCAGCATCCCAGCATCAACTGAATCTGTCGCATATATTTTATCCGACGATGCTGGGTCGGGACGCTCCGCGGAAGCGGGTACGGACGTCCGAAAGTTTCATCCGGTCCGACGGGATACCGAAAGGGATTCGGAGGATTTCAAGCTTTCCCTTTCGGAACAACATATGCTGCGATGCCGGATAAGAAACTGATAGCGTCGGTGGACTTAGAAATTTTTGGTTCGGTTCAGGGACATCGTCCCTCAGTTCCGACATAGTCCAATAATGTCACACAAACTTTCGAATTATTGAACGACGCTATATATATTATTATTTTATGCTTGCTATCCAAGCATTTCTGGTTTCTTGTTCGAAGAGTTATGGAGATGTCTTTCAAAAGTGTGCCTCTGTCGTCATAGTTAATGAAGAGTTAGCGGCAATAAGTGCTCATGGAATATGTCTATCGCTTACGGAGTGACATTCGCTAGCTCACCCGGTGTAGCGTACATTCATCGAATGGTTCGGCTGCCGGGTTCGTCCGTTGCGGTCTAGGAAGGAGATTTGGGTGATGCGAGCACTTTAATTACTTTAGTACTCACCCAGTGACGGCAGATTGAGGACAGATCGGAGGAAGCCTGTTAGTCCGGTTCCTGGCTTGTCCAGGTCCGTCCGGGCTGTGAGCGAGAGAGGTTCCTCTCTCGCCCAACAACATAGGGGACCGCATGTTGTGGTTCAGATATTTTACATTCGGAGCATATGTCCGTTGCCCGGGACGCTCCGTTATATAGACAGTCTGAGAGACTGTCTTTAATGCTTCCTCATCCTCACAGCAGGGCACACGACCGCACATTGGCTACGTGACCTCGAGTATCCGATCAGTTTCGGCATTCAGTGATTCCACGGCGAATAGGTCGCGCCATCCGGTAGCCAAGGGACACGAGGCCTATACACTCCGTTCGCTCGCATATTGGAAGTATGCACGGGGTAACGATCACGGAGCTTCCAGCGGCAATGCATCGTAAGACCGCTTCTCCTCAGGCCTCAGTGACGGACGTGCTATCCGAGTTAGCACAGTTGTTTCGCAACATCCCAGCAATTGACAGTTTCTCGGTCGAATCAGGAATTATCCGACGGCGCTGGGTCGGTGCGGTCCACGGTTGCATCAGCTACGGACGACCGAACGCTTTATAGGGTCCGACAGGATGGCGAAAGGGATTCGAAAGATTTCGAGTTTTCCCTTTAGTAGTATCGGAAGATGCCTTTCATATCTTCTGGCATTATCTTCCAGTGATTATTAGTTCGGACTTCATTGCTGCGATCTTGGATAAGAGACTTATAGCGTCATTGGACTCGGTTTTTTCGATCGGTACAGGGACATTGTCCCTGACTTACCGACGCAGTCCAATATTGTCATTACAACATGTGTTTTATTTTTCGACGCTATATATATATATATATACAAGCCTGCTACTAAGCATGATAGTTTAGTTTCTTGTCCGCGTTGCTCATTTCTGCCATTTTATCATTTTTACAAATAGTTTATTTTGGCAGAGCAGGGCATACCGAGAGTTCATATGTGTCTAGACGGTGTGATTAAAGACTGCATATATTCTTTTTCGCCGTTTATGTCTTTTCCAATTTCAATGTTGGGAACGACATTATGTATAGTAGACTTAACTTAGACGCTTTATTATACGTAATCCGCCTTACTGAGGCGTTATCATTACGTCTTCAAGAAAAGATTTACGGGATATTATTCTCAATGTAATTTCTTTTGAGGGCAGTAGTTTGTTCACGTATAACTCCGCCCTTCAGTGGCTGATTGGAGTTGGTTAGACGTGACGCAGCCCTAGCTACATCCACACGCGTGGATAGTAAGGTTAAGAACTCTCTCAGAGTCGCTTCGTTCTCGGAGGAGCTTCTCTTCGACGGCAACTTTCCGGCAATCCATGAATTGCTCGATTTATACGTTCTCTTGTCTATCTAGTGTTACAAGAGATTCAGACTGGGGCAAACATTCGGTGGTTGACTCAGAGAGTGCCGCCGCAGTTGCCGGACCCGAGTGTGGCTGTTATGACGGTTGCCAGTCAAACAGATTGGGATATATACTGATCCCTACGGATTCGAAGTGCCAGGGTCTTTGGGTTCCGCAGTCTTTTAGCAATCAGTTTAACATCCGCGGAATAATGTTTTTTAGGCTTGCTTTATGTCATTGCATGAACATTATTCAGAAACGCATGCCCAAATTCCTGTCCTTTAATTCGACAGTAGTGGCGTATCTCCGGAACCAGGGAGGCACTCTTTCGTTTCCGTTATTCAATTTAATGGAAAGAATCCGTCTGTTGGTTATTGTACACCAAGTTCAGTTTTGGTCCGTCATATTCCGGGTCGTCTGATTGTTTTATCGGACTCCCGTTCTCTTACGGGTCGCTTGTTGCTGTCAGAATGGACTCTCAACAAACAAGAATTCAATCAGATTTGCTATCTATGGGAGCGCCCAATGATGATTTATTTATGACACAGCTTGCTAATCAATTGCAGACGTATGTGTTGGCTTGTCCAGATCTCTGAGCTAATAGTGTTAACGCTCTATTGATCTATAGGACGGAGTGATAGGATACGCGTATCCTCCGGCGCTGTTGTTTTAGCAGGTATTGCTAAGATAAACAACCACAATACATTTCTGTTGATAGCATCTCTATCTTCACAGAGATCATGAGTAATTTACTCTCTTGTCTACTGTGGGTCTTAACGTGAAATCTTCCTCTATGTGAGGATCTTTTTTCACTGGGTAAATCGTGTCATCTTTATCACAACCAGCAAGGTCGCAACCTTCATGTATTCCGTTGTGTGGTCCGTATTGCATTGTAAGCACTGAACTGGACGAGCTTTGGACGCGATTTCTTACTTTAGGAGATCCTCTTCTTCGCTATTCTATGCGACTAAAGTAGAGGCTCTTCCGTCGTGGTGTGGGGATCATTATGATCATATTCTTGATCCCTCCATACTACTCATTGCTATTTTTTAGTATACTTGTTTCACAAGATCTACTGCAGCCTGTTATTATTTAGGTTATAGGTTTATGTTACCTCATACCTATGCACTCTACGATAGTTTACAATTGAGTCTTTTGTCTCTTTATCTAAGTCAGTAACTTTTTGATAAATAGACTTAGAATCTTTAGATTAAATTCCTATACGGATTTTAACTTCGGTTCTTATTTAGCTAAGTAATCATTTGAGCCTCTGGAAACAGTAGTTTTCAAATTCTGACCTTTTAGACAGTAATTCTGTTGGTTTCTCTTTTACTGTAGAGTCAGTGAGTTTCATGCACTATCGATGGATGATTTTCACTTTCATAGTTTCGGAATCAATACTTCCGTTACTATTTAGGTTGGATTGTTGCATAAGAGTTAGGCTCCTATTATCCGGAACCTATTATTTTAAGGTCCTTCCGTCTTCGTATGGGCATAGGCCTTTACTCTTTCCGGGTACAGTTGATGTATTTATAAACAGATATCTGTTTATTACAAGGGCGTAAGCTTCTTCTGTCTTTGATGTCTAGTAGAAGGACGTTACGCTCCATTTTATTGTTAATGGATTCTATTAACTATCGGTATTGCTTATGGTATATCATTGACTTAGCAGTTGTGCTTAAGATTTCGGCTCATGAAGTAAGAGTTCTTCTACTTCTTGGGCTTACATTAATAGTGTCGCTATTATAGATTTTTGAAGGCCGCTCATTGCGCTCAGCCATCCACATTCATGAATTTTTATCTTAGAAATATCGAGTCAATTTCTGGAGGCCTCTTTTGTTAGGTCTATTATCTACTGCTCAGAATGTCATTCACTTAACAGTTGCTACTATAGCTAGGTAGGCTGTCTGTTTCGGCAGTGTCTCCGTTCGGCTGCCCTCTTCGCTCTGGGCTATTTGACCCAGGGCAAGAAAAAGGGGGGGGGGGGGGGGAGGGTGTTCCCTTGGGTCACCTGTTTTACTATGAAAACAAGGGGATACCTCCTCCGGAGTTAGTAATTCTGAGCTGTTATTGTTTAGTGAGAAGTTAAAATTCATTCAAGTCTTAGTTTTTAAAGTATAGCTTTGGAATATTGCATATGTCAACGGACATGATTATGCAATTCTCAGACACTTTTAGGAGTATAAGAGTCTCTATTCTCTAGACTTACTTTATTATTGGCTTACTTTAAAAATTATTAGTATAAGGATTATATTGGATATTAATAGAGTACATGGATGTATGAAGCTCAATTTTGGAAGGTGTTGTATCTTTCCAATTTATCATAAATAAGAAAGATACATGTAAGGCCTATTACTTCTTTTCCCTACAGGGGATGACTCTATTTTATTTTATTGAGCGTATTCCATTGTGCTCTATGTCCTTGGCCCTCCAGCCTTTTTACTATTCAGCTATGTCTGGGTCATTGGTACAGTATAAAAATGTTAAAAAATTTATAGTAATTTATATATTTTTTATACTTACCAATGACCCAGACGGGGATGGCCCTCCCAGGAGTTGGGAACTCTTGCCTCCCCGCTGAGTACATAGCGCTTACCAGGCACTGGTTATTAGAATTATAAATGGCGCCAATTTCGGAACGTCCCTGACACTGCGCATGCGCAGTGGGGGCGAGGTGTGGAGGGCCTTTCAGGACATGTTTTCTTTAGTTTTAGATGCAAATTTTGGGGATTGGGGGGCAAAATTTGTGTTTGGCCCTATATTTTAAGAGATAGCACCAGCTATGTCTGGGTCATTGGTAAGTATAAAAAATATATAAATTACTATAAATTTTTTAACTTTTTGTACAGAACTTCTGTATGAAAGTTCTGATTTGAATAAATTTTTGTAGGAATGTTTAGTAACATGGAATACATCACCTATAATACAGGTTTTTTTTCTCGTGCAGAAATTATGCAAATTAGATGAACTTTGATTTGTTCAGTGCTACGTATACACAGTAAGTGCATGTGTCAATACGGCTTGGGCTAGAGGCTGTATTTATGAACCGATCTTCACAAAACTTCTTGGGTACATTTGTTATCACCTTGGGATGAGAACAAGTGTTTGTGGGTGTGGTCCAAAATTCAAGATGGCTGCCAGTGGCCATTTTGTACCGAAATTAGGTCCAATCAATTTTTGTACACAACTTCTATACGGCTCAGGCTAGAGGCCGTATTTATGTACCGATCTTTACAAAACTTCTTGGGTACCTTTGTTATCACTGTTGGACGAGCACAAATGTTTTTGGGTGCGGTCCAAAATTTAAGATGGCCACCAGCAGCCTTTTTGTACCAAAATTAGTGCAATCAGTTTTTTGTACAGAACTTCTGTAGGAAAGTTCTGATTTGAATAAATGTTTGTAGGAATGTTTAGATGAACTTTGATTTGTTCAGTGCTACTTATACACAGTAAGTGCACATGTCAATACGGCTCAGGCTAGAGTCTGTATTTATGAACTGATCTTCACAAAACTTCTTGGGGTACCTTTGTTATCACCTTGTGACAGGAACGAGTGTTTTTGGCTGCCTTTGTTATCACTGTGCTATGAGAACAAATATTTTTGGGTTCAGTCAGACCCACTCTGGGACACAAAGATTTCTTTTCTAATTTAGCATCTAACTGTCACCCCACTTTTACAATACTTTACCTATATATTTGTTACAGGTTACGGTCAGCATTTATGTACAGATCATTACAATACTTTACTTGTACCTTTGTTATCAGGTCATTGCCTAGATGTTTGTCATTGCTTTGTCACACATTATACATGTACATGTCTTAAACAAGTTGAGCTACTGTGTCATTGACACTTTCATTATCAAATCTAATGTTGTGGATTATATTCCACTCGATAATTGGATCTTATTTTTATATGATGTATTATTTGACAACATGGCGTACTATCTTGATTTCAAGGGATATGTCGACGCTGTTTCAGGGGTTATATTCCTTGCAATAGTGCCATGTTCATCACGTCCCCCTCCGTCCTTAGTGGTATTATGGAGTTGGTCAGACGTGAGGGAGCCATATGGTTTCTATACTATTCTAGATAACTAACACTAAAGCGTTATGTGTCGCGCTGGGTTAGTGTCATTATGCTTGCTTTGTTGGCTAACTACAAGCTTTTTAGCTGTATTACACTTTATTGAGAATAGCAGCAGTATAGCTTGGGAATGTAGTGTGAAGTTTCTTTTTCATGTAGTGAAAAAGGAATTTGTCACTGTTCCAAGCCTTAATATTACTGCGCCGGCCTTACTTCTTACTTATCTAGCGATTCAAGTATTGTGGGTGAGGGGGGTTCGATATTAATTATTTGTCGAACCCCCCCCCCCCCCCCCCACCACCACCACCACCACTAATATGTTAAGAGGCGATTATAGGGCAGACCGTACTGCTCTTCTTGTAAGCCTCCTATGCATTCAATTATATGCATGCATATCATATAACGGCATATTACATCTAACGGCGACATCAGGGGCACAGCCACTCTAGTAGGTTTGCTTCCTGTGATTGATCGTTCAGAATTTTTATATGATGAGCATATGATTCCTGAACAGTAACAGTTCTTGGATTCCAATTCTTTCATGAATACATTCGGTTGATGTTACTAGCCTTCGTGTTCCTGTGTGGCAGGCATGTTCGTTATCTGGGCGACATTCTCCAAATGTGGCAATTAGTCTTCCCTGAGTAGTTACGCTCAGAGCTGTCTGCTTTTCTTACAACGTATGAGTCTGTTCCTCAGGTTAATCGCATTAGCGTTGTTTTATTCTTTCAGTTTCCTGGTTAGTTTTTGTATTGCTTGGTCACGCCTTCGTTACAGGCTGTATTCAGATGAGGGTACAGGCAGGATTCTGTTGATTGCGTGCATAATATGTATATATTATTAGGCAGACATATTACGGAATAGATTTGCTTAGTCTGGCTTTGCGTTAGTATAGAGCATATAAGAATTTTGGGGCTAGTTGGATCAGTTATAGAGTTTTCAACAAGACGTCTATGCATATGTTCTCTATTTTTGACTTCATTATTCGGAGTGGTATATTCTTTCTCCAAACTGTCATTGGTTTTAACAGACCTAGGGAACAATGAATTATTTGGGTACGGTCTGTGAGGTTTTTTTTAATCGTATCCCATTCCATGTTCTGAATCCAGTTTTCAACCATAAGTGGTACACCAGGCATATTCCTACTCTCATATAATTGAATGGTTACAATTTGGAGGTTCATTATTGGAATTAATTGTACACCTGAACCTGGTCGCCTGTGTGTTGGCTAAGAAGCGTATTTGTTCTATTAGATAACTTTCCATTGGGATTCAATTGGACAAGTTTAAGGTTGTACATATTTATTTCACCGGTTTTCGACCTATCTACGTATTCTGGAGGGGGCGCGGTGGCTCAGTTGGTAGAGATGCAGCCTGCAAGCCGAGATGTCCTCGGTTCGAATCCCACCTGCGGCAACCGCATTGTGTCCTTGGGCAAGACACTTCACCCCGATTGCCTACATGGGGGCACGATGACGCTGTGTACTGAGGCGTACTGCACGTCGATGGTGCGCATGTCTTCAACCAATCTAACCCTGCCTGTGCTGCGGTGCAGAGTTCAGAGTTACGATGTTGGAGAGCCGACAGCTGCTCGTCGTTGCTCGGTGGTTCTCTCCGGGTACTCCAGCTTCCTCCACCCGTAAAACTGTCATGGTCACGATTAGCCATTGTGCATAAGTATGTGACCTTAAACACCAATAAATAAATAATACGTATTCTGGATGCGGCATACGTTTTGAAGCTTGCGATTTTAATAACCGGGATCGCCATGATATAGCCTTAGCTGCTGATGTGGCATTAAGCACCAATAAATTAATAATATATTAATAATAATTAATAGCCGGGTGCCTTTTAGACGAATATATATTTTATTCGGGACCGCATTTTCACTGTTTTCAGATTGCTCCCCTCTTTGTTTTGAAGATTATTCCTTCAAACAAAGGGGGGGGGTCCTCTTTTCCTCTTCTGACCTTTTAATAAGTGTGTAACTATTCCTAATTTTAAGTGTCTTATTCTGGACTAGCTTTAAAATTGGGACTTGTTACACCCATTTAGCGTAATCATTTATGCTAAGTAATAAGGAATTACTTGGATATTGCTCTTTATTTCGGGGGTATGTCTTCTCTATTGCTGTATAGAGAGACATATAGGTAATTCCTTAAATTTTTAATCTCCTTTTCACTTTGGGAGTTCTAATGCAGGCTAAGGAGCTGTATTTTGGTCTGCTATTTCTTTAAGTCCTAGGCTCTCCACATTTTTTGATTCAGCTAAGTATGGGCCATTGGTTTTAGTATAAAAATATGATAAATTTTAAGTAATTTGTATATTTTTTATACTCACCAATGGCCTAGACGGGATGGCCCTCCCATGAGTGGGCACTCATACCACTTATCACTTCAGCAGGCACAGCTAGGAAGAATGATGTTGGTGCCAATTCCAGTCTCTTCCTGGGTACTGCGCATGAGCAGGTACTAAAAGTATGAAGGGCCAGATAGGACTTTTAATTTTCGGTATTGTATGCAAATTTTGGGAATTGGGGGGGGGGGGGAGGGGGGGGTTCAAAATTTGTGTTTGGCCCTTAATAATATTGAGGTTGCACCAGCTAAGTCTGGGCCATTGATAAGTATAAAAAATATACAAATTACTTAAAATTTATCATTTTCATTTCCTTGTTGAGTCTTTAATGTTAAAGCTGGATGCAGCATTTTAATACTCTGCACACAAAATCTAAAAATACTGACATAGCAACCAGCAAAGTATCCCCATAATGCAATAAGGAATTTACCCATTTCAGGCTTGTTTGACAAAGTTTAGAAGCTACATAAAACAAGAGTTAATTGGATAAATTCCTAATTGCATCAGCCCATGCAAAGTAGATCTGTTTCTCAGCCCATTTTTTTGTAAAATTGCATGCAGGCATTTTTTTATTTTATTTTTGTAATTATTTCTTTGCCATCAAACGTTCATGTTCCTGGTTTGCTTTATATTTTAGCCCACATAATCTACAGAATAGCATGGGTGGTTGTGTGTTTCATTCCTTCAGTGCAAGAAGGCTTTGCAATGCTAAAGCCTTGTTGCACTCGGGACAAATTTATCAATTCTATTAACTTGGATAAAATATCAGACATGAACACATTTAATTTTTAGCTCGCCTGAATTTCATTCAGGGAGCTGTAGTGATCACTCGCTGTCGTCGTCCGTGAACATGGTGTTTACGTCTTCTCCTCCCAATTTAATTGATATTTGAGATAATAGTTTGTTATGACATCGCATTTTGATTTTGTTCAAATCAAGTTGCCTCGCCCCTCGGTAGGGCCTCGCCCCAAAAGTGTGCTTATATCTTAAAAAATCTTCTTCTCATGACCCAGCAGTAGCAGAGACTTGATATATGGTGTGCAGCTTCCTTTTGAGGTGTAGACTCAGATTTGTTCAAGAGAAGTTCGAGGAGCTATATTTGCCATTCGTTATGGGAGGGGCAAGAATTTTCGCCCTGCCCAAAATTTATATTTTACAAACCGAGAGGCAGATTTGAATCAAATTTGATACGAGGGCTTATTGGGTTATAAGTGCTTAATTTATGCAAAATAAATTTTTCCCGTTGCCCCATGGGAACTGCAGGAGCTAAAAATAGAAAAAATTGAAATGCTCATATCTCCAAACCTACATGGCACTGAGAATTCTTATTTGGTGTGAAGCTTCCTTAGGACCAACAGAATGGAATGGTCTAAAAAAAATTGCAATCGGTTTTATCATGGGGTACTTTTTGGGGACTTTGAAAAAGTGCTGAGTCATCATTTTTTAACACTGTGTGTAAGTGGAAAAATATTTAAGACTACTTTTCTCCCAAACCACTACTCCAAAAGCTTTCAAATTTCACATATAACATCTTTGGAAGATTATTTCACATGTTTATTGAAATCAAATCCCTGCGTCCATATTTGGGCTCTCTATGGGAGCCCAAATGTTTAAATTAGTGCAGTATGAGGAATATTCTTTAAAAATCTTCTTCTTCAGATCCAGCAGTCGGAATGTTTTGATATTTGATATACAGCATCCTTAGGGGGTTGAGATTCAAATTTGTTGAAGCCAAGTCCCTGGGTTCATATTTGGACTCCCTGTGGGAGCCTGAATTATAACTTAGTTCAATATGAGGAATTTTTCTTTAAAAATCTTCTTTAGATTCAGCAGTCGGAATGTTTTGATATTTGGCATGCAGCATCCTTAGGGGGTGAGATTCAAGTTTGTTCAAGCCAAGTCCCTGGGTTCATATTTGGGTTCACTGTGGGAGCCTGAATGATAACTTAGTTCAAAATGAGGAATTTTCTTTGAAAATCTTCTTCAGATCCAGCAGTCAGAATGCTTTGATATTTGGTATGCAGCATCCTTAGATTCAAGTTTGTTCAAGCCAAGTCCCTAGGTTGATATTTGGGCTCCCTGTGGGAGCCCAAATTATAACTTGATTCAATATGAGGAATATTCTTCATAAATATTCTTCTTCACATCCACCAGTCAGAATCTTTTGATATTTGGTATACAGCATCCCACTGGAGGTGAGATATTCAAGTTTGTTCAAGCCAAGTCCCTGGGTTCATATTTGGGCTCCCCGTGGGAGCCCAAATTATTACTTAGTTCAATATGAGGAATATTCTTTAAAAATCTTTTTTTTTTTCGATCCACTGGTCAGAATCTTTGGATATTTGGTATAAGGTTTTCTTAGGAGGGGCAGATGCAACTTGTTGAAATCAATTCCCTGGGTTGATATTTAGGCTACCATGTCAGGTGTGCGCCTCAGGCCCCCTGGTGCCTCTTGTTATTTTTTTAAGTTTTCATTGGTTATATTTATTTATTTATTGGTGTTTAAGGTCACATATTTCTACACAGTGGCTAATCATGACCACAACAGTTTTATGGGTGGAGGGAGCCGGAGTACCCGGAGAGAGCCACTGAGCAGTGGCGAGTAACTGTTTCAACTCCCCAACATACTAACTCCACACAAGCAGCATGAGCATTGGTTGAAGACAGGTTCACAACCGACATGCAGTACACTTTAGGATACAAGGCACCATGTCCCCACGTGGGCAATGAGGGTGAAGTGTCTTGCCCAAGGACACAGCGTGGTTGCCACAGATGGGATTGGAATCGAGGACCTCTCGGCTTGCAGCCTGCACCTCTAACAACTAAGCCACCGTGCCCCTTGCATTGGTTATAAAAAGACAGCATGTGGGAGGGCCTGAGAAACAGATTCTTAACTTTTTAAGGCCTTATGGGAAAAATTTGCTGATCAAAATTTGGATATTTTGACATAATTGTGTAGAGCGCAAAGCAAACTTGTAGAGTACAGAAAACTATCAAAGTGGTGATCCCAAAGGCTCAAACTGCCCTCATCTCAGTCTTGAACACCAATCTGGTGATCCCAAAGGCTCAAAGGGCCCTCATCTCAGTCTTGAACACCCATCTGGTGATCCCAAAGGTTTGAACTTTCTTGAACATTGAGTTCACAAGAGAGTTGGTCAATAATAAAGTTGTGCCAAAAGGAAATAGGTCACAAACAGGTACTTTAAATTGAAAATTATATAACACTTTTTTGATGAAAACTCAAGTTAAGTCTGTTTGTTTGTGGGTTTAATGGCACTTTCAACAGCCAAGGTTTTCTTAAATTAACAAGAGTTTACTTTATAACCTATATGCAGTTATGAGGTCAGTTTTATCCTTTTTTTCCCTTGGAGGACTTCTACATAGGCAGCATTTCCCATTAGTAGGAGACTGGATACAAATGATTAATCACATCACTTGGTAGGAATTTATAAAAAAAATATTTGCTAGAGAAATACCTATTAATGTTATGCGCTGATTTATACATAGAAAAATATATATAGTGTGCTTTGAAAGTGCTATATAACTGTTATGTGTCCTTGTCTTTTACAGTGGTTCAGCAACATATTTAAGCCTCTGCATACAGATGTCGAAAACTGAGCTCTGTCAAGCAAAATTTAATTGCTGAAAAATTTAGTTGCATGATGGGAAAAAATTGTGATTTGAAAATTTGATTTTTTAGACATCTGTGTGCAGAGGGTTAAAGCTATACTTTTTTAACTTTATGAATTTGTCAGTATATGTAAAATAAACCTTGGACTACTCTTTTTTCAAATCAGTTGTCCATTAACCCTTTACCTAACATGAAAAGCAGACGACACATGCAAACAAAATTCTTGAATACCGGGTAACTAATTTTTTTTATTTTTGCCTCAAAAACATAGCTTAAGACCCCTCATTGGAATGTGCTTGACAAGCTCATTCCAAAGAGGGGTCATAACCTATGCTATTGAGACAACAAATCCCAAAATAATGAAAAGTAATTGGTGATTTTTGTGAATAGTTAACTAAAAGGTGCTGGTGATTTTCATCCCTGACTGAGTGCTAGTCAGCAGCAGGGACCAGCCTGGGGGAATTTTGGGGAGACTTCATGTTTCCCTCCAGCAAAAATAGGGAGACTACAGAATCAAGTAGGGAGACTTCGTAGGCAAGTGGGGAAATTAAGAATATTTATGTACCACCCCCTGCTGCCCCTTCATATTTTCAGCTTGTGGTCCTCCATTAGCGCCCGATTAATCCAGGTCCAGTTGTCTACGATGCATCTATGCCAGGTTGAAAAATCACCAAGTAATTATTGATTGAAAATCCCCCACTGCTCCCCTCTCCTTCATGACTCCTCCCCTCTTCTTCGTGCCAATCCCCCAGCACCTCCTGTGGTTGCCTTTCACCAAAGTCTACTAAGCTAATAATTTCTTAAGTCTGAAACTGTGAACTGGACCAGATGTACCAGTAAGAAGGTTGCTTGGAAAATACTATTTTTATACTGTACCAATGACCCAGACTTAGCTGGTGCTAACTCCACAAAAACCAGGGCCAAACACAAATTTTGCCCCCCAATCCCCAAAATTTGCATCCAAAACAAAAAGAAATCATGTCCTAAAGGACCTCCATAGTACGACTCTACTGCGCATGCGCAGTGACGCAGTCGTCCCGAAATTGGCGCCAAATATCATTCTCTGTTTGGCCCTTCATCAGTCAACATCTCACTGATCTTTGTGCTTGTAAATCTCAGTTTAAAGGATGCCAGACACGTAATTTTTGGAGAAAATGTGATTCTAAGGAGGATAGAAGGAGGAGAGGAAAAAAGAAGTGGCAAAAAATAATCAGGGCTGTACTTAAAATTTTTTGTTGAAATTATGTTAAGTTGCCTATTTTCGAGGCATGGGCCTCTTGTTGTCATTCTGGCTAATTGTTGCACTGCTTATTCAGTGTTTCCTCTCCCCTAGCCTTCTAAAGTCCCCCCTTGCAATTCTCCCATGCTTTTGGCATATTTTTGAGAAGTTTCATTTCTAAAAATTCCCTGGGAGAGTTGCTTGGTTACAGAATGTTTTCTGTTATTTTCCCCATAGTTATGTTTTCACCCATGGGTGTATAACGTTTGTGTTCTGCATCTTCCATCTGATGTTCTGCAGATTCTCCCCTGGGAGTCTCTGTTTTGCATCAGATAGAGTGTAATTGATGACTGATTCCGGGCCAGTTTTTTCAGTGCCTGGAGTCATGTTTTCTAGTGTGTTTACACTGTTTGTTTTCATTGGCAACAGCCTTTTTTGAGGGGGGCTGTTTGCCTTTGTGGTAGTTTATCTCATTATAAGATACATTTATTTTATCCGAAAGTGTCTCATTAATTATTTTATATAATTTTAAAATTTTTGACCACACTTTGCCATCGGATCCATCGGGGCTCAACGTTACTTTTCAGCAACTTGGGCTTCTCTGAAAAAATATTTTTTCAAAATTATTTTGTTTTGCAATTGTTTTTTCATTTATTAATGGATCATGTTATTATGTATCTTTGTGTCAGGGGTTTTTGCGAGTAACTAGGACTTATTGTTGTTCTTTCACAATGAAGGGACTTTGTTCAAATTGTAATAGGAAGAAATCTTCCTCTGACTTTCATGATCATTGTATTAATTGTAGTCAGTGTTCTCGCATTAATCCCTGTCCTATATGTGAACATTGGGATGAGAAACATTGGAAACGTGTGTCACGATATGTTGTTTCTGGAGAAAGAGCGATGCCGGCTCTTTCTCCACAAGGTCACTCTACTCTCTCAGTTTCTTTTTCAGAGGAACCAGAACAGGGTGATGTTTCCATGTTATCTTCTTCAAGTGTGCGTCCGTCGTCACAAATAAATTCAGAGCTAGCGGCAAAAGTGCTCATGGAGATTAGACAAATGTCGTCCGCTAGCTCGCCCGGTGTAGCGTCCATTCACCGAATGGTTCGGCAGCCGGGTTCGTCCGATGTGGTCCAAGAGGAAATTTTGGGTGATGCGAGCACTATAAAAATAATAGATGCACACCCAGTGACGGCGGATAGTGAACGAGAACGGAGGAAGCCTTTTAGTCCGGTTCCTAGCTCGTCCAGGTCCAGCCGGGCCGCGAGCGAGAGAGGCCCCTCTCTCGTACAACAACATCTGGGACCAGATGTTGTGGTACAAAATGTGTCTTTAGCGGAGCATACGTCCGTCGCTCGGGACGCTCCGTTGTATAAGCAGTCCGCAGAGACTGTTAAGGCTTCCTCTTCTCGTCGGCGCACACGACCGCACCTTGGCTGCGTGACCTCCGATATTTTGCCAGCTTCGCCGATGAAGGATTCTTCGGCGACCAGGTCACACCATCCGGCAGCCAGGGATTCGAGACCGATGGACTCCGGACGTTCGCATAGGAAAAGTATGCAGGAGCCATCTGATGCGGAGCTGCCCTCGGCGAAGCAGCGAAAGACCGCTCCTCCGCAGGTCTCGACGTCGGACATTCTAGTGCAGATAGCACAGCTTATCGCAGCATCCCAGCAGCCGACAGAAACGGTGTCGGATCAAGAATTATCCGACGGCGCTGGGTCGGTACGCTCCGCCGAAGCATCGGGGGCGGACGACCGGGAACATCGGGAGGTCCGACCGGATGGTGAAAGGGATACGGATGAATTGGAGCTATCCCTTTCGGAACAACATAAAGCTGCCGTGGACTTCATCCGGCACTTTCTTCCTCAAGTTGTTCCGTCGGGCCAGACTGCTGCGCTTCCGGACAGGAGAATTATAGCGTCATTGGACTCTGAATTTTTTGAGCGGTTCAGGGACATCGCTCCCGAGTTCCGTCGCAGTCCAATAATGTTGCAAGAACATTTGAATTATTGAACGACGCTATTTTTAAACTTGCTTCCAGGACGGGGAAAGCAGGTTTCTTGTCCGCAAATACTCTCAACCTGCCTTTCATTAATGCAAGGAATAAATTCGACACGGCAGGTCAGGGTATACCGAGAGTTCCTCTGCGTATGGACGACGAGGCGGAAGACTTAGAGCTATCATTACCGTCGTCAGCTTCTATTCCAACCGCAGTGTTGGAAACAGCTATTGCGTCTAACAGAGCCAATTTAGATGCCTTATCTTACGCAGATCACCTTACTAAGGCGTTATCACTGCGCCTTCAAGGGGAAGAGTTTCAGGATATACAATCCTCCTTAAGACTTCTTTCAAGGGCAGTAGCTTATTCCACGTGTAACTCCGCCCTTTCAGTGGCAAATCTGGAGTTGGTTAGACATGACGCAGCCCTGGCTACATCCACACTAGTGGATTCTAAGGTGAAGAACTCTCTTAGAGTCGCTTCGGTCTCAGGAGATCTTCTCTTTGACGGCAAGCTTTCCGCTATTTATGATAATATTAAAAAGAAAGCTAGTGATTCTCTGTTGTTCAGATCCGCTCCTAAAAGGTCGGATACAGCAGACACGAATAAGGCGGGCACTTCTGGGTCTTATGCGCCCAAGAGAGGTTCCTATAGAGGTTCTGGTGCGTCCTCTGTCTCTTATTCGAGAGACCGCCAGGATAGCGACTCTCGTTCGGGACGTCCTTCAGGCCGGGACAATCGGTCAGACGCCCCGAGGTCGACGAGGCGAGGTGCGGGTCGTGGAAGACGTGGTTTCTCCTACCGCAGGCCTCGCAGATCCAGGAGGTGATGGCTTAAACCTCTATCGCGTTCCGGTTGGCGGAAGGTTGTCGAGTTTTTCTCAAGAGTGGGCGTCGATTACGGATGACCCGTGGGTGAGAGGAGTGACTTCGGAAGGTCTAAAGATATCCTTCAAACGAAAGCCTCCATTAACTCGAAGTCCAAAGTGGACTCATCTTCCGTCAAATCCTCAGAAAAGAGACGCTCTGGTATCAGAGGTGCAGTCTCTTTTAATGAAGAACGCGGTAGAGGTCGTAGAAAACCAGGAATCGCTGGGATTCTACAGCCATCTGTTTCTGGTTCCGAAACCAGACGGCTCGTTCCGTCCAGTCATAGATTTGAGCTGGATAAACAAGCTGATCGTCGCTCCGAAGTTTTATATGGAGACGATTCGATCGGTCAGAGCGAGTATTCGGGTGAACGATTATGCAACGAGCATAGATCTCAAAGATGCGTACTTTCACGTCATGGTACATCCGACATTCCGAAAGTATCTACGCTTCGCAGTCCTAGGAGTGGTGTATCAGTTCCGGGCCATGTGCTTCGGATTGAATCTAGCACCCTGGGCTTTCACTCGGGTAATGAACTCGGTAATGATCTACTTCCGAGCTCATTCGTCTGCGGTAACGTCGGCCTACCTGGACGACATTCTTCAGAGGTACGGCAACGAGTTAACGCTTCAGAACGATGTTCAGAATCTTCTTCTATTGCTCCGACGTCTCGGTTTCATAGTAAACGAGGAGAAGTCGGATCTGGTGCCGTCCAAGTCATTCTCTCATCTGGGAATGAGCTTCGAGACGCACAACAATCTCGTTCATCTGCCGTTAACCAGAGCGAAATTAGTCAGTTGTTACGCTCGCTATTGTCTGAATGCAGACAAAGTCACGGCGAGAGAATTTATGAGACTGATAGGTCTGTGCGGAGCCGCCGCGGATCTCATTCCGATGGGACGGCTACGCACTCGGCCTCTTCAAATTTTCCTGACTCAGAATTGGAGTGTGAAAATTCATTTGCTCGATGTTGTAGACGTTCTCTTGTCAGATCAAGTGAAACAAGAGATTCAGACTTGGGCAAACATTCAGTGGTTAACTCAAGGAGTTCCGCTGCAGTTGCCGGATCCGAGTTTTACCATTATGACGGATGCCAGTCAAACAGGTTGGGGTGCATCATTAATCCCAACGGATTCGAGATGCCAGGGTCTTTGGGATCCGCAATTCCTGTGCAAGCACATAAACATCAAGGAAATGATATCAATTTGGCTTGCGTTACGTCACTGGATGGACATTATTCACGATGCTCATGTCCAAATCCTATCCGACAATACGACAGTAGTGGCGTATATACGGAATCAGGGAGGCACTCATTCAGTTCCGTTGTTCAATCTAACGGAAAGAATCCTTCTGTTTGCGTTGGAACATCACGTTCTTCTTTCGGTCCGTCACATACCGGGTCGTCTGAATGTGCTAGCAGACTCCCTTTCACGAAAGGGTCGCTTGTTGCCGTCGGAGTGGACTCTCAACAAACAAGTATTCAATCAGATTTGCTACCAATGGGAACGGCCAATGATAGACTTATTTGCGACACATCTCAACAATCAGTTGCAGACGTATGTGTCCCCGTGTCCGGATCCAAGAGCATTTGCAGTAGACGCTCTGTCGATCCCTTGGGACGGAATGATAGGATATGCGTATCCTCCAGCGCCGTTAATTCAACAAGTATTGCTAAAGATAAAACAATCTCAATGCAAGATTCTGTTGGTAGCATCTCTGTCGCCACAGAGACCGTGGATAAATCTACTCAGGTGTCTGTTGTGGGACCTACCGCGGAAGCTTCCTCCACGAGAGGATCTTCTTTCGCAGGGGAAATCGCGCCAACTCCATCACAACCCGCAAGGTCTCAACCTTCACGTTTTTCCGTTGTGCGGTCCTTCTTGCATGGCAAGCACTTTACAGGACGAGCAGTGGACGCGATTTCTAACTGTAGGAGGACCTCCTCTTCGCTAAACTATGCGGCTAAGTGGAAGGTTTTCCGTCGTTGGTGTAGGGATCATTCTGTAGATATATTTGATCCCTCTATACCAGACATTGCAAACTTTCTAGTATACTTGTTTGACGAAATCAAACTGCAGCCTGTTACTATAAAGGGTTATAGATCTATGTTATCTGATACCTATGCACATCATGATAGTTTACAAATTGGATCTAATGTCTCTTTATCGAAATTGGTTAGAAACTTTTCGATAAATAGACCCAGAACTCTTAGATTAATTCCTAAGTGGAATTTAGCTTGGGTTCTCCTTAAATTGAAGGAAAAGCCATTTGAACCTCTTGGGACAGTAGATTTCAAATTCTTATCTTATAAGACAGCTTTTCTCTTAGCTTTCTCTTCTGCCAGAAGAGTCAGTGAGCTTCATGCACTATCGGTGGATGATTCTCATTATCGTAGTGTTGGGAACACTATCACCTTCACTACTAATGTGGGTTTTTTAGCTAAGAATCAGGCTCCTAATAAATATCCGGAACCTATTGTTATTAAGGCTCTTCCGTCTTCAGACGGGCGTCGGCCTTTACTCTGTCCTGTTAGAGCACTACGTATCTATAAACAGAGATCTCAGTTCATCAGAAAGGGACGGAAACGTTTCTTTCTGTCTTTGATGCCTAATAGAAAGGACATTTCAGTCCATTCTATTGCTAGATGGATTCAGTTAACTATCCGTACTGCGTATGAAGATTTATCTTCTTCTCAGCAGTTTGTGCTTAAGATTTCTGCTCATGAAGTAAGAGCTCTTTCTACTTCCTGGGCTTATGCTAATAGTGTTGCTATTACAGATATAATGAAGGCTGCTTATTGGTCTCAGCCTTCCACATTTACTAATTTTTATCTCAGAAATATTGAGTCCATTTCTGGAGACCTGCATTGTTTAGATCCGTTATCTGTTGCTCAGAATGTCGTCCACTAAACAGTTGCAACTATAGTTATGCAGGCTTTCTGTTCCGGCAGTGACTCCGTCCGGCTGCCCTCTTCGCTCTGGGCTATTTGACCCAGGGCAAGGGGAAGGGGGGGGGGGGGCGGGTGTTCCCTTAGGTCACCTGCTTTATAGTGAAAAGCAAGGGAATGCCTCCTCCAAGACAGTATTTCTGAGTCGCTTCCGGGATGGTTTTAAAGTGTAATATTAATGTTTAATTTCATTCATGTCTTATTTTTAAAGTGTAGCTCGGTGTGAAGCATTTGTATATGTCAAGTGTCAAACGGGCTTTAATATACAATACTCGGACACTTTTAAATGATTATAAAGAGTCTCAATTCTCTGGACTACTTTATTTATTGGCTTGCTTTAAAAATAATTAGTATAAGGGTTATACTGGATGTTAATAGAGAACATGAATGTTATTGTGCTCAATTATTAAGGGTAGTGTATCTTTCTAATTTAATATTAAATAAGAAAGATACATGTAAAGCCTAATACTCCTTTTCTCCTTAAGGGGTTACCTCTTTATTATATTATTGAGCTTATTGGATTTTCCTCTATGTCCTAGGCCCTCCAGCCTGTTTACTATTCAGCTAAGTCTGGGTCATTGGTACAGTATAAAAATGTTAAAAAATTTATAGTAATTTATATATTTTTTATACTTACCAATGACCCAGACGGGGATGGCCCTCCCTGAGTTGGGAACTCTTGCCTCCCCGCTGAGTACATAGCGCTGACCAGGCACTGCCAGTAAGAATGATATTTGGCGCCAATTTCGGGACGACTGCGTCACTGCGCATGCGCAGTAGAGTCGTACTATGGAGGTCCTTTAGGACATGATTTCTTTTTGTTTTGGATGCAAATTTTGGGGATTGGGGGGCAAAATTTGTGTTTGGCCCTGGTTTTTGTGGAGTTAGCACCAGCTAAGTCTGGGTCATTGGTAAGTATAAAAAATATATAAATTACTATAAATTTTTTAACTTTTCAAGATCCTTCATATGCACACTTGTGCTCTGTACAAAACTTTTCTTGTCATCACTAAAGTGATTTCAAATAAATGGTCGCTTATTTGACAATCAAAATTGCTTATTTATCACACTCAAGCACATTCGATTCTTGAAAATAATCGTTTTTATGTAAACCTCGGATCACTCAGTTCAGCCTTTCCTCATTTTTGGCCAATTTTTTTAGGGCAACTTGTAATCGCCCTGACTATTTTTCTAGGCGACTTTGGGCTTAGAAGGGCGACATAATCACCCTAGTCGCCCTCAGGGCTGGTCCCTGGTCAGCAGATGGAGCGAAAGAGGATTTTGTCAGGGAGGTATTTTGTTGGAGAGGGATGGATATTGGGGGGTTTTTTTAGCTCACCTGACTGAAAGTCAGGGTGAGCATTTCTTATCACTCTTCGTCCGTCGTCTGTCGTCCGTCGTCCTGCGTGAAGGTGGTGTTTGAGCCTCTTTCTCCTAAACCACTGGCCACATTTTAATTAAATTTCGTGTAAGTAGTGGTTATATAGGGACACTTTGATTTTTCTGCAAATTAGGTTTCGGCTTGTATTGAACAGAGGGGTGGGGAAAAAATTGCCAAATTTTTTGAAAATCTTCTTCTAATGAACCACCAGTAGCAGAGACTTGATATGTGGTACCCGTGCAACACCCGTCCAGAATGTGCTGCTACACTGAAGCCAGGGCCGAATGCAGTTACGACTTCTTTCTCCACTTCAGCAAAGCACATGTGACCGCACACTAGCTACCCGACTCCAGATGTTCATGCTGCCGCGCAAAGACGCTCCAGTCTTTGCCCTAGAAGTCGGTCCATCCAGTAGCTAGTGATTCGAGGCTTGACTCATCGGGACATTCGATAAAGAGATCGGCTGCCAGATCTCCGTCCCGGGAGCAGCATGCGGTGGAGAATATAAGCCGCTGCTCCACAAGCCTCCATAATAGACTTGCTATCGCAATTTGTGCAGCTTATTGCAGCTTAAAAAAACCCAGCAAGGGGCACCCGTCAACAGACTACGATAGTGAGCTGTCGGACGGTTCTGGACCGGTCCGGTCATCTGTGCATGCAGAAGAAGCCAGAAGTTTCTCTACGGGACGATCAGCTAGATCTGGTGTCAGATCACCGATTGGAGAACCCATTCTGTCCCGCTTACAGTTGGGGTCGACTGTGTCCATTGTGAGAAACCATATTGAGTCGGAACACGCAGCAAAATGTTCCTTCCACACTGCAGCTGGGTCCGGCGGCAGTTATGGCTTCTTCTAGTTACATTGAAGCACACGAATGGGGATTAGCCTAGAAGTTTCTAAGTGGGATACTCGGTGAGATCTGGGGACAGATCATGAGAGCAGAGCATTTTTCTTCCCATTAGAGTCGGGGATGACTGTTTTGTGGTGTAAGAAACTTTAATGAGTAGGAGCATCCGTCCAAAATGTGACGAGTTTGGAATGCTTCTTCTGCACTTCAGCCGGGTCGGCTGTTGTTACGGCTTCCTCTTCTTCCATGGATATGCACGCTAAGGGGTAGATGCCTACAAGTTTCTAACAGAACGCTTGGCGAGGTCTGGAGTACACCGGGAGGTGGAGAATCCTCTCCTTTTCCGTCAACAGTCTGGGTCAACTGTTTTTGTTTCGAGAATCTTTAGTGAGTTGGGGCGTCCGTTTACGTTTGCAGTTCGGGACTCTCCTTCCACACTGCAGCCGGTTCCGGTTGCATCTATGGCTTCTTCCCCTGCTTCATTTTTGAAGCATGTTGACCACAGACTAGCTATCCGACTTCGCATGTTCGGGTTGATAGCTAGTCATTCGAGTCATTTTTATACAGGACATGTGTCGAGGATCTGGGGCCAGATCTCCGGCCCGTGAGCAGCTTATTGTAACAAGCAGATTATCATTGCTCTGCTAGCCTTGTTCACGAATCGGCAGCCGCAGATTGCTCTGTGTATCGCACCATCCCAGTAGTCACTCGTACTACTGTTAACAGGCTCCGATGGTGAGCTGTTGGACGGTGCTGCGTTGGTCCAGTCATCCGTTCAGTCGGATGGTGTTGACCATATTTTCAGATGGAACATTTGGATGTTGAGACTGCTACAGAGTGTGAGTCTCCATTCCTCACAGAAGGGCACCTTAAGACTATGAAATTTTAGTCATAAGCTCTTCGAATCTTGTTCCATCTGAATATATGTCAGCATTTGCTAGGCAAAAAACAGCTTATCATACTGGGCGAGGGAAAGATGAAGATCTTTCCTCCCCGGATCTTTTGGCTCAGTTATCGAGGGCTTTTTGTCCTGATTAACGATGTCTTCCTTGCCTTAGAAATAGTATAAGAAATGTTATGCCCTATTCCTTACAAATAGAGGTTCCATAGTGCATAAATAGGCTGAGACAGTTGTCTTGTTTGGAATAGAGCCATTAGAGAGAATAAGTATGTCTTTTCCTTCTCGGTGTTGTATTCGTTGGCGTCAAGACATTTAATGCTATTGTGGATGCCATAGTAGCCTTATGTACTGTTACAGCAGTCTTTTCTTATACATTAGCGGCTAGTGTTGTAAGTCCCCATTTAGTGAGCTTTCAGAGGCCACAGGTGACACAGATATGTCTTCACACAGATGAAAACTCATAACTGCGTAGCTACCTTGAGACTACTGTCTCTTTGGGAATTACGGCTGTTAGAATAGCGGCTCGTCATTCCCTACCTTGCGTGACAATAGTTGTAAGTCTCTGTTCAGTGAGCTTTCAAGGTTGCAAGTTACACTGAGATGTCTGTTTCATGGAGATGAAGACTTCTAAGCTACGTTAGCTAGGCTCAGACTGCTGTCTTTTGGGAATAAAACTGCTAAAGGAAAGAGTGCTTTTCGGTTTGTTTTCCTATGTGTCACAGACTTGAGTTTTATTGTTTACACCATAGTAGCCTATCTAGAATCATGAGCGGTGTTTTTCAGTAATTTTGCAATAACATAACTGAAATAATTATCTCTTGAGACTACTGTCTCTTTGGGAATTACGGCTGTTAAAAATAGCTGCTCTTCATTCCCTACCTTGTGCGGCGATAGTAGTAAATCTCCTTTCAGTGAGCTTTCAAGGTCATAACTTACACCGAAATATCTGTCTTCACGGAGATGAAGACCTCGAAGCTACGGCTGGCATTGTAAGTCTCCTTAGTGAGCTTCTGAGGCCGCTGTTATCAGCCTTTTAATTGTCTTCATGAATAGGAAGACCTTTAGCTGCTTCAGCTAGGCTGAGCTCATTGTTCTATCGGATATGATACCTTTATGTTAGAGGAGGATATTCTCTTCCTACCGGTATGGTTTGGTGTAAGTTATCTGAGGCGATAAGCCCTATTGATGATGCCATATTAACCTAGTGTGATTAGTGAACTACTAAACTCCTTCTCAGGAATATATTTCCTGATATCAGATCAAACTTAAGGAGTTCATCTAGGTTTTTATGATGGGGTGTCGGAACATTTTTTTCGTCTTCCTCTTCATTTCTATCCAATCTATTGTTGTGGATTATATTCCACTCGAGGGATTGGATATTATGTCCATATGGTGTATTATTTGGTCATCACGTCCCCCTCCATCCTTAGTGGCATTACGGAGTCGGTCTGACATGAGGGAGCCCTGCGGTTCCTATACTATTTGATAACTAAAAGAAAGGGTTACGAGTCGCGCCGGATTACTGTTATTATGATTGCTTTGACTATAAGCTTTTTAGCTGTATTACTCTTATGCAGAATAGCAGCAGCAGTATAGCCTTAAATCTAATGCGCTGGACTTACTTATCTAGCGATTCAAGTATTGTGGGTGAGGGGGGGGTTTGATAGGATTTATTTGTCGAACCCCAAGCCCCCCCCCCACCAATATGTTAAGAGGCGATTACTGGGCAGAACGTAGTTTTCTTCCCGTAAGCCTTGTATGCATTCAAGTATATGCATGCCTTTCATGGCTCCTCGATTGGTGGCCGGGTTGTGTTCTAATGGCAACCTCATGGGTACATCCACTATTTAGTTGGTTTGTTTCCTGTGGTTGTTCGTTTATAAGTCATATAGGAGCATATGATTCCTGGACAATAAATTGCTAGCCTGCGTGTACCTATGTGGCTGACAGGTCATTTATCTGGGCGACATTCTTCAATGTGGCAATTAGTCCACTCTGAAAAGTTACGCTCAGAGCGGTCTGCCCTTTTCTTATGACATATGAGTTTATAACTCAGTTTAACTGCATTAACGGCATATTATTCATTCCGTTTCCTGGTTACATTAATATCACTCGGTCATACCGTGGATACAGGCTGTATTCAGATGAGTACATGCAGGATTCTGTTTCTCACGTGCATAATATGTATATTTATTAGGCAGACGCATTATTGAATAGATTCTATAAAATTCTTGCTCTGCTTATAGAGCTCATGAGAATTTTGGGGCTATTTGGATCAGTTATGGAATTTCCAATAGGCCGTCTATGCATACTTTCTCAATTTTTGGATTCATTATTCAGAGTAGTGTATTCTTTCTTCGAACAGTCATTGGTTGTAATGGACCTAGGGAACAATGAATTATTTGGGGTGACGGTCCGTGACCGGTTTGTTAATCGTAACCCGTTCTATGTTCTGAATTCAGGTTTCTACCAAAGACGGTACACAGGAAAATTCACATTCTTGTATATTCGCACTGTTCAGTTGGAGTTTCATTATTGGAATTAATTGTACACCTGAACGGGGTCACCTGTTGGTTGCCTCAGAAGCGTGTTTGCTCTAACAGATACTTTCCATTGGGATTCAATTGAACAAGTGTAAGGTTGTACACGTTATATCACCGGTTTTTGACCTATCTACGTATTCCGACTCCAGCATATGTTAGAAGCTTGCACTGTTAATAACCGGGATTGGCACGATAGCCTTAGCTACTGAAGTGGCATTAAGCACCAATAATTAATAATAATTAATAACTGGGTGCCTGTTGGGCGAATATATAAAGCTTATTTGGTACCGCTTTTCACTGATTCCAGAGTGCTTCCCTCTTTGTTTTGAAGAAAATTCCTTCAAAAAAGGGGGGAGGGTGATTTTTCTTCATCTCTTCTGGCTTGATAATAAGTGTGTAACTATGAGTGAAGCTGTTTTGTCTGTAGATTATTACTGATCTTAGATATAGCTTGTTTATTATATATATATGGCGTGTGTTTGTGGGGGTTAGTCTCTCACTCTCGAATACGCCATCGTAATTTAAGTGGCTTAGTCCGGACTAGCCTTAAACTTTAATCTCCTTTTCACCTTAGAATGCAGGCTGAGGAGCTGTATTTGGTCTGCTAATTCTTAAATCCTAGGCCCTCCGCCTTTTTACGATTCAGCTAAGTCTGGGCCATTGGTTGTAGTATAAAAATATGATAAATTTAAAGTAATTTGTATATTTTTTATACTTACCAATGGCCCAGACCTGAAGGCACATACTGTACTTGTACAGAGGGCAGGAAATCAAAACAATTATCTTCAACTTTGGGGGTGGGTGTTCCACCCCTCCCTCATTTTTCTGACTTGAATTTATGGTATGTTTATGGGGTGGGGGTGGGGGGGGGGGTTGTTTGGAATTTATTTTCTGCAAATTTTTTCCAACCTATTTTTATCAATCAGATGGAACTGTGCATATGTTTCCGCAACATTGCCCATATTCTATTTATTCTTTTTGCTTGATTTCTAAAAGTAATGGATGGGGGGGGGGGGGGGGGGGGGGGGGGGGGGGGGAGGGGGTGTGTGCGAATTACAGTTTTTGTCTTGTATGGAAAAACAAGCTTCGCCACGTAAAAATCTCACTATTTTGAGTTTCTCAAACTTAACATGTCTGCATAGTTATATAATAAAGCAAAGTAAATTCACTGTTTATTTGCAGTTGTTACTGATGTCAGAAGCTTTAAGTTCCAGAAGTACTGTATTAGTGGAAATTGAAAATGCACTCACTGCCATTGCTGATAAGTGCAGGTAATTACAGTGCACTTTTTCTGTTAACACTTCCTTGTTTTACCAACTAGCTGCTCACAGTTACATAAACTTCAGTTTTAAAAGATTTGCCTTAAAAAGTGGACTGGAAAGAATGTAATTGATACTATGGCTTCTGTGAATTTTGTCCTAAAATTCTTGAAGATGTGCAATGTATGAACAACAGGCCTACTCAAATTTGGTCAACGATCGTTTTGTTCACCTGTCGTTTGTGAAAGTAATAAGACAGGGATTATTCTGCCCTCTTTAGGAAAGTGTCCAGGGCCCATGCCATTGGTAGTGTTGAAACGATTAGTTGACTAGTTGAAGTCGATTCGATTTTCGGAAAAATCGACTATGAAATCTGCCAGTCGACTTGTCGGGAAACTCAAAGATGAAGTCGTAAAATGCCAATAGTGGGGGTTAATGATTACAAACATCAGACATTTCTGCTTCATGGTGGACCTATTTTAAATTGTATTGAGAAGTGGATATCAGTGCAATCATTGTTGTTTGTTGATGCCGATAATGTTACAACTTAGATTTCAGCAGCATTACAAGCACTGATTTCACCTAACCTAATCACTGGCATGCGTTGAAGAAAAATACTTTGGTGTACAACTTCAAAGATGCCATTAATTCATGCAAGCGTTCTGTCCCTCACCCAAGTTGCCCACACTTTTTAATTGATTGCCGGTTTTGGCCGTTACGTCAGGTGAAGGGTTAGGGCACGCTAAGTCCTTTCTCCTCTCATTCATCCGCAGTACTCTGCACTCCACACAAGAGTCAGTTGAAGCGCCATAACTCTGCAGTTTCTGCAGAGTTCCCGTGCTTAAACTGACTCTTGTACATGTATATAAGTGAATCTTTTTTGAGCCAATTACCCTGTCTTCCTCAAAGGTAAATCAATGCCATAGCTCCATATTCTATGATATTACTGTACTGGTTTGGGTGCGAGCTGGCGAAGACTGGATATGAAGGTGAGGAAACTGTCCGTCACAAAATTTGACCCGGGAGTTTTTAATTAATTGCACCGGGCGAATGGCGGCACATTTCAAACATTTTACAAATTCATGAAACTTCTGTTTTAACATCATTGGGTACTTTTTCCACTGTATGAACAGAGGACTAGGAGGCACACACTTCCCAGGTATCCTAATTTTTTTACTGAATGGTTAAAGCTATAATATGCACAACGTTTTAAAAAACTCAAAATATGAAAAAGAGAACAGCTACGTTCATGACTTTGACAAGGATACTTCATCTAACACCTGTCAAACGAGTCATTAAACGAACGGGTTATCAACTTACATGTAACCAGGCCTGGCATTCTGAAAAATGCAGGAGGGCAAAAAATCGCTCTCCTCAATCAGCTTAGGAGAGCAATTAGCTTTACACAGCATTTTAAGTATCCAGTTGAACGAACTCATTGAAACTGAAACCAACAGACTACATCAGTGATTTTATTAACTTTACTAAGGTAAAGCGAAATCTCTTAGACATCTAGATGTCTCACTCAACAACCGAACACACTCTTGACAAGACCTGTGTGTGTACCCAGACCTGTTGTCCAAGAAAGTCATACGCCTACTACTACCACCTTCAACCCCCAAGGGGGGTTGAAGGTGGTAGTGGTAGGCGTATGACTTTCTTGGACAACAGGTCTGCTTGAATCTACAGTCACATCCTGGTGCAAGTGCTTCAAGTGACAGGATAGTAGTAATGGTAGTATATTATAGTGTCAATATTCCTTGAATAATTACCCCTCAAACTGTGATGTCAGTTGTTGAACTTGAAACTGACAGAAAAAAAAATATTGCTGTGACCCATTTTGCTTCAAATGATTGCAACTGTGTTTGGGTATGGTTGCAGCCATTACCTTTTACCACTAAACCACTTTCAAAATGAAATTACGTGATGTTATGTGACTTCGAAGTTAAATTACATTTTTGCTTTACAACAAAAATTCAATGTGAGCATAATACATGTAATCTCAATCATCCCAGACCAAAATATTTAGGAGGGCAATTTTTCGCTCTCCTTAATTCTTTCAGGAGGGCAGTAAGGAGAGCTAAAAAATCGCTCTCCTGAAATTGCCAAGCCTGTGTAACAGTCTCTTATCACCTAATTTACTGAGACAATTATGTTTTCAACAGAAAAGCTGACTAGTCGACTTTGAAAAATAGGTAATCGTTTCAACACTAGCCATTGGGAAAATTTGTGTTATGGGGGCTCCAATTGGGAATTTATTTTGGAGGGGAGAAAACATACAAAGACTTAGAAATTTTATAATTGAATTGAACAGAGAACACTAAGACCGATACCTGAGCAACTGCATTTATACTATAGGTAAGTTTTGTAACAAACAGTCAAATGCCATCATGTTCACACAGTCTCTGTAGTCTCTATTAAATTATTTTCATACTATTAAAGATCTTGTCATTTGACTTTGAATTTAGGGACTTCATTAGGCAAGCAATTAAAATTTTATAATTGGTTTTCTGAGGCCTTATTACTACCCAGTTCAGGGCACCAGTTGTGCATGAAATTTTTGTTTGAGTGAGATTGGGAAAATCTAGGGTTAAGAATTGGGAAAAATCAAGCCCAAATGTCATTGGGAAAGGGTCCATATACCCCAAATTATTCCTTGTAAGGTAACTGATATTTTGTTTGCCCTGGTAATTAGACTTCTGACAAATAGCTATAAAAAATTACATGAATTTCTCTTGGTATTTATTATACCCCTACTTTTTTTCAAACAGTTAACTGGACTTTTTTTTCAAAAAGTAGGATATACTGGATTGCGCCTGTCTGTGCGTGCATCCGTGCATCTGTGCATCTGCACTCAGATGTCCTTTCGCATTATAACTTCAACATTATTGCTCAGATTTCGATGCAATTTCATAGATATGTTCACTATCATGAGGTCTTCAAGTAACGTTAGCTGTTTTGCTGTTGGAATATTTTTTCTGTGAGTTATGGCCCTTTGAATACACAAAAACATGCTATTTTTTGTCTGTTTGCCTTGTATCTCGTATTTGGCTTATTGGATCTCAAATACTATATACTAAAGAGTACAGCACACCGATGGTATACTTGCCTTCAGCGAATGCTAAGCCTGCTTGTGCTTAAAAAGTTGGAGAGTCTGATAGTTGCCTGCCTCTGGTCAATGATTCTCTGTACTTTGGATTTCCTGCTCACAGAACTGTTTATCATGATTTGATCCTGCCTGATGAAAGTAACATTAAACTGCAATACATGTCAACATACTACATGACACAACTTCATCGTCAAATCAAAAAACTCTTTTAAGTTTTAACATCATTATAAAGTAGATTGTGATTCTGGAAGAACTAACAGATCAGTACCAAAGGCAGTTCTTGTAACATTCTTGTTATTTGTCGAAAGTCTAGAAATGCTGGCGAATGAAAAATCGATCATCTGAATTCTTTTAGGTGAATGAAACAATCATTTGCCAATTTTGTACAGGCATACTTCACTGTTGTTTTGGAAATCCACACTTCACAAACTGCGAGAGTAAATGATACAGTGGAGTCCACTTAATTGGATATCTCTTAACTGAATAATCTTGTTAATTGTATATAATTTCCCAACACAAAACCATTATCCATACCTCCAGTACAGATTTGACCTGTTAATTGAATGTAGGTTATAGAATAAACTCCTGTTAATTGAATAAGAAATCTTGTAACCTGTCAAGAAATTATCCTGACTCTCCCCAGTTTTCCTTTGTTTATATACCTATTTGGCCTCAGTACATCCAATACAGGCATTTAATCTATTATATCTTGTTGTTTAACAGAGCTTGTGGGGCTCTGTCAAACAAGATATAATAGAATAAATGCTAAGTTTATCTCTAGAATACAGGAAAGTGACCCAGTCCCTGTTAATTGAATATTCCTGTTAATTGAATAATTTTCATTGGCAAAGTGGCTATTCAATTAACAGGGTTCCACTGTATTGGTGCTGTCTCTTTCTGCAAACAAATTATATAAATATTATGTTATCCTTTCAAGTTTCGATTGTGGTGTTTTAGCTCATCTTGACAAAGTCAAGCTGAGCTAATCTCATCACTCTCCGTCCGTTGTCCGTCAGTCCATCTCCGTCAACATCATGTTTTGCTCTTCTCCTCCAAAACCACTGGGCCAATTCAAGTGAATGTTTGTGTGAGTGATGGTCCTAAAGGGGCATTGCATTTTTGTTCAACTCAACATGTTCAGCCCCATAAGGAGGGAGTGGGGGAAAATGCTCCAAAATATTTTTAAAATCTTCTTCTCATGAACCAGTGTGTGCAATGACTTGATATTTGTTATGGAGCTTCCTTTTGAGGTGTAGAATCAAGTTTGTTCAAACAAAGTTCGTGAAGCAATATTTGGCTTTGTAATGGGAGGGGTAAGATTTTTGGCCCCGCCCAAAATTTCTATTTTCTGAACCGATGGTCCAGTTTGAACCAAATTTTGTATGTGGTATTATTGGGTCTTGACTCATGCAAAAGAAAAAATTCCTGCATCTGCATGGGAACCCTGGGAGCTAAAAATAGAAATATTTTCAAACACTCATATTTCCCAAACCACACGGAACAGAAAGCTGTTATTTGGTATGAAGCATCCTTAGGGCCAGTAGAATTGAATGGTAAAAAATAATTGCCATCGGTTATGTTAGGGTTTTTCTGTGATGGGCATTGAAAAAATGCTGAGTCAGCATATTTGCAAAAATTTTAAAAAATCTTTTCTCTAGAACCAATCATTAGAATCTTTTGATATTCGGTATACAGCATTCATAAGGGGGTCAGATAAAAGTGTGTTAAAATAAAGCCCATTATTTCATATTTGGGCTCAATACAGGAGCCCAAATTTTTAACTTATGGTAATATGGGGAATATTATTTAAAAATCTTCTTCTCCAGAACCACCAGTCAGAATCTTTTAATGTTTGGTATACTTCATTGTTATGAGGGTCAGATTCAAGATTGTTCAAACCAAGTCTCTAGGTTAATATTTGAGCTTCCTATGGAAGCTCAAATTTTAACTTTGTTCAATATTGGGGATAATTTTTAAAAATCTTCTTCAGATCCACCAATCAGAATGATTTCATATTTGGTATGCAACATCTCTAAGGGGGTCAGATTCAAGTTTGTTCAAATTGGATCCCTAGGTATATATTTGGGCTCGCTATGGTAGCCCAAATTTTTACTTAGTGCAATATGAGGAAATTTCTTTAAAAATCTTCTTCAGATCCACCAATCGGAATGCTTTCATATTTGGTATACAACATCTCTAGGGGGGAGGGGGGGTGGTCAGATTCAAGTTTTTTCAATTCGAGTTCCTGGGTTAATATTTGGGCTCCAGATGGGAACCTGAAATTTAACTTAGTACAATATGAGGAAATTTCTTCAAAAATCTTCTTCTTCAGATCCACCAGTCAGAATGGTTTCATATTTGGTATACAACATCTCTAGTGGAGGGGGGGGGGGGGGATTCAAGTTTTGTTCAAATCGGATCCGTAGGTTAATATTTGGGTTCGCTACGGTAGCCCAAATTTTTACTTAGTGCAATATGAAGAAATTTCTTTAAACTTTCTCTTCTTCAGATCCAGCAGTCAGAATGCTTTCATATTTGGTACACAACATTCCTAGGGAAATCAGATTCTACTTTCTTCAAATCGAAAGCCTGGGTTAATATTTGGGCTCCCTATGGGAGCCAGAATTGGCCATGTTGCTGAAAAATTAAAACTTTTGTGTTCAGTACCCTGTAGAGGTGTGAAACTAAGATTAATCCACATAGGTTGTATCAAGCGGCTTCATAGGGGAGCTCTACATTTTACATTATGATCGACTGAGGAGAAGGCATGATGCCCGGATTATTTTTGTCACTCCTGAGGGACTCAAGGATTGACAGTGTATCTTATGGAGATGGATTGCTTAATGTAGACTCATTCTTGGACTCTTGTTTATATTGTGTTTTGTTCAAGATGAGTGCTTCAGGCCCTGTGGGGCCTCTTGTTTTTATTGCAGTAGCTGAAAATATGTGTTCAGCTTTAAGATGGCCCTTTTAATCTGGACATCTGCATTCAGGGTCTTGTTTTTTTCAGGTTCTCAGTTTGCTGGCTTCTATTGTTTTCTAAATAGGAGTCAGTGATGCATGCTGACTGTTAAAACAACATTTGTTGTGGAAGTTTAAGACAGATTATTGTTATAATCTAGTTCTAATAAGTACAATAAATTATATGAAGAAACTTCATTGATAAAGGTTTCCTTAAAATATACACACATAAGGCGATACAAAATCAATACTTAGATTATCATTGGAATTTACTTTTAAATTGGGGCAAAAAGAGGAGAGAATTTTATTTTTTGGTATTAATTTTCTGGGAATCAAACTGTGAGCAAAAAAGACCCTCCCTGTGTGCTTGTGTGTATGCATTAACTGGCAGGGTGCTAAATTATTCTCGGTCGTCAAAATTTGTTCATTTGTTTTTGTCTTGTTTCAATATATGAGAGAGTGCCTGTAGGCACTTTCCCATAAATTGTAACAGGTCAAATCCATACAGATGAAATACATTGATAATATTAAGCACATGGATAAAATGTTTAGCCGTTAAGTTGTGTTACCTCCACTCCAGAATATAGCGCAAACTAACTTGACGTGTTAATGAAATAATAGCTTTAATAAATAATAATTAGGCCATACAAAGTTGATTGTCTGTTTCTCAGGCCATTTTCCCCAAAAAGGATGCGGGCGGGCGGCCTTTTTTTTTAGCCCCCCCTACTGGCATCGCCGGAGGGGACTATAGGTTTGCACTCTGTCCATCCGTCAGTCTGTAAGTCTGTCAGTCACACTTTAGTTTTCCAGACTTTTTTGGGAAATGCTTCAACCGAATGATTTCATTTTTGGTAACCTACTATAGAACAATGACTTACAGATCAAGTTTGAGTTTCATGCTGATTGCATTATTCTTGTGGGAGTTATGGCCCTTGGAAATATGGAAAAGCACCAAAATATCAGTATTTTTATACTGTACCAATGACCCAGACTTAGCTGGTGCTAACTCTAACAAAAACCAGGGCCAAACACAAATTTTGCCCCCAATCCCCAAAATTTGCATCCAAAACAAAAAGAAATCATGTCCTAAAGGACCTCCATACTACGCCCCCACTGCGCATGCGCAGTGTGACGAACGTCCCGAAATTGGCGCCAATTATCATTCTCTGTTTGGCCCTTCATCAGTCAACATCTCACTGATCTTTGTGCTTGTAAATCTCAGTTTAAAGGATGCCAGACACGTAATTTTTGGAGAAAATGTGATTCTAAGGAGGATAGAAGGAGGAGAGGAAAAAGAAGTGACAAAAAATAATCATGGCTGTACTTAAAATTTTTTGATGAAATTATGTTAAGTTGCCTATTTTCGAGGCATGGGCCTCTTGTTGTCATTCTTGCTAAATGTTGCACTGCTTATTCAGTGTTTCCTCTCCCCTAGCCTTCTAAAGTCTCCCCTTGCAATTCTCTCATGCTTTTGGCATATTTTTGAGAAAGTTCATTTCTAAAATTTCCTGGGAGAGTTGCTTGGTTACAGAATGTTTTCTGTTATTTTCCCCATAGTAACGTTTTCACCCATGGGTGTATAACGTTGTGTTCTGCATCTTCCATCTGATGTTCTGCAGATTCTCCCCTGGGAGTCTCTGTTTTGCATCAGATAGAGTGTAATTTTGATGACTGATTCCGGGCCAGTTTTTTCAGTGCCTGGAGTCATGTTTTCTGGTGTTTTACACTGTTTGTTTACATTGGCAACAGCCTTTTTTTGAGGGGGGCTGTTTGCCTTTGCTGTAGTTTATCTCACTATAAGATACATTTATATTATCCGTAAGTGTCTCATTAATTATTTAATATAAATTAAAAATTTTTGACCACACTTTGCCATCGGATCCATCGGGGCTCAACGTTACTTTTCAGCAACTTGGGCTTCGCTGAAAAAATATTTTTTCAAAATTATTTTGATTTGCAATTGTTTTTTCATTTATTAATGGATCATGTTATTATGTATCTTTGTGTCAGGGGTTTGTGCGAGTAACTAGGACTTGTTGTTGTCCTTTCACAATGAAGGGACATTGTTCAAATTGTAATAGGAAGAAATCTTCCTCTGACTTTCATGATCATTGTATTAATTGTAGTCAGTGTTCTCGCATTAATCCCTGTCCTATATGTGAATATTGGGATGAGAAACATTGGAAACGTGTGTCACGATATGTTGTTTCTGGAGAAAGGGCTATGCCGGCTCTTTCTCCGCAAGGTCACTCTACTCTCTCAGTTTCTATTTCAGAGGAACAAGAACAGGGTGATGTTTCCATGTTATCTTCTACTAGTGTGCGTCCGTCGTCACAAATGAATTCAGAGCTAGCGGCAAAAGTGCTCATGGAGATTAGACAAATGTCGTCCGCTAGCTCGCCCGGTGTAGCGTCCATTCACCGAATGGTTCAGCAGCCGGGTTCGTCCGATGCGGTCCAGGAGGAAATTTTGGGTGATGCGAGCACTATAAACATAATAGATGCACACCCAGTGACGGCGGATTGTAAGCGAGAACGGAGGAAGCCTTTGAGTCCGGTTCCTAGCTCGTCCAGGTCCAGCCGGGCCGCGAGCGAGAGAGGCCCCTCTCTCGTACAACAACATCTGGGACCAGATGTTGTGGTACAAAATGTGTCGCAAGCGGAGCATACGTCCGTCGCTCGGGACGCTTCGTTGTATAGGCAGTCCGCGGAGACTGCTAAGGCTTCCTCTTCTCGTCAGCGCACACGACCGCACCTTGGCTGCGTGACCGCCGATATATTACCAGCTTCGGCGATCAAGGATTCTTCGGCGACCAGGTCACACCATCCGGCAGCCAGGGATTCGAGACCGATGGACTCCGGACGTTCGCATAGGAAAAGTATGCGGGAGCCATCTGATGCGGAGCTGCCCTCGGCGAAGCAGCGAAAGACTGTGCCTCTGCAGGTCTCGACGCCGGACATTCTTGTGCAGATAGCACAGCTTATCGCAGCATCTCAGCAGCCGACAGAAACGGTGTCGGATCGAGAATTATCCGACGGCGCTGGGTCGGTACGCTCCGCCGAAGCATCGGGGGCGGACAACCGGGAACATCATGAGGTCCGACCGGATGGTGAAAGGGATATGGATGATTTGGAGCTATCCCTTTCGGAACAACATAAAGCTGCCGTGGACTTCATCTGGCACTTTCTCCCTCAAGTTGTTCCGTCGGGCCAGACTGCTGCGGTTCCGGACAAGAGGATTATAGCGTCATTGGACTCTGAATTTTTTGAGCGGTTCAGGGACATCGCTCCCGAGTTTCCGTCGCAGTCCAATAATGTTGCAAGAACATTTGAATTATTGAACGACGCTATATTTAAACTTGCTTCCAAGACGGGGAAAGCAGGTTTCTTGTCCGCTAATACTCTCAACCTGCCTTTCTTTAATGCAAGGAATAAATTCGATACGGCAGGACAGGGTATACCGAGAGTTCCTCTGCATATGGACGACGAGGCGGAAGACTTAGAGCTATCATTACCGTCGTCGGCTTCTTTTCCAACCGCGGTGTTGGAAACAGCTATTGCGTCTAACAGAGCCAATTTAGATTCCTTATCTTACGCAGATCACCTTACTAAGGCGTTATCACTGCGCCTTCAAGGGAAAGAGTTTCAGGATATACAATCCTCTTTAAGACTTCTTTCAAGGGCAGTAGCTTATTCCACGTGTAACTCCGCCCTTTCAGTGGCAAATCTGGAGTTGGTTAGACGTGACGCAGCCCTAGCTACATCCACACTCGTGGATACTAAGGTGAAGAACTCTCTTAGAGTCGCTTCGGTCTCCGGAGAACTTCTCTTTGACGGCAAGCTTTCTGCTATTTATGATAAAATTACAAAGAAAGCTTCGGATTCTCTGTTGTTCAAATCTGCTTCTAAGAAGTCGGATACAGCAGACAAGAATAAGACAGGCACTTCTGGGTCTAATGCGCCCAAGAGAGGTTCCTATAGAGGTTCCGGTGCGTCCTCTTGGTCTTATTCGAGAGACCGTCAGGGTAGCGACTCTCGTTCGGGACGTCCTTCGGGCCGGAACAATCGGTCGGACGCCCCGAGGTCGACGGGGCGAGGTGCGGGTCGTGGAGGACGTGGTTTCTCCTACCGCAGGCCTCGCAGGTCCAGGAGGTGATGGCTTAAACCTCTATCGCGTACTGGTTGGCGGAAGGTTGTCGAGCTTTTCACAAGAATGGGCGTCGATTATGGACGACCCTTGGGTGAGAGGAGTGACTTCGGAAGGTCTAAAGATATCCTTCAAACGAAAGCCTCCATTAACTCGAAGTCCAAAGTGGACTCATCTTCCGTCAAATCCGCAGAAAAGAGACGCTCTGTTATCAGAGGTGCAGTCTCTTTTAATGAAGAACGCGGTAGAGGTCGTAGAAAACCAGGAAACTCTGGGATTCTACAGCCATCTGTTTCTGGTTCCGAAACCAGACGGCTCGTTCCATCCAGTCATAGATTTGAGCTGGATAAACAAGCTGATCGTCGCTCCGAAATTTTATATGGAGACGATTCGGTCGGTCAGAGCGAGTATTCGGGTGAACGATTATGCGACAAGCATAGATCTCAAAGATGCGTACTTTCACGTCATGGTACATCCGACATTCCGAAAGTACCTACGCTTCGCAGTCCTAGGAGTGGTGTATCAATTCCGGGCGATGTGCTTCGGATTGAATCTAGCACCCTGGGCTTTCACTCGGGTAATGAACTTGGTAATGATCTATTTCCGAGCTCATTCGTCTGCGGTAACGTCAGCCTACCTGGACGACATTCTTCAGAGGTACGGCAACGAGTTAACGCTTCAGAACGATGTTCAGAATCTTCTTCTATTGCTCCGACGTCTCGGTTTTATAGTAAACGAGGAGAAGTCGGATCTGGTGCCGTCCAAGTCATTCACTCATCTGGGAATGAGCTTCGAGACGCACAACAATCTCGTTCGTCTGCCGTTAACCAGAGCGAAATTAGTCAGTTGTTACGCTCGCTATTGTCTGCACGCAGACAAAGTCCCAGCGAGAGAATTTATGAGACTGATAGGTCTGTGCGGAGCCGCTGCGGATCTCATTCCGATGGGGCGGTTACGCACACGTCCTCTTCAAATTTTCTTGACTCAGAATTGGAGTGTGAAAATTCATTCGCTCGACGTAGACGTTCTCTTGTCAGATCAAGTGAAATAAGAGATTCAGACTTGGGCAAACATTCAGTGGTTAACTCAGGGAGTTCCACTGCAGTTGCCGGATCCGAGTTTTACCATTATGACGGATGCCAGTCAAACAGGTTGGGGTGCATCATTAATCCCAACGGATTTGAGATGCCAGGGTCTTTGGGATCCGCAATTCCTGTGCAAGCACATAAACATCAAGGAAATGATGTCAATTTGGCTTGCGTTACGTCACTGGATGGACATTATTCACAATGCTCATGTCCAAATCCTATCCGACAGTACGACAGTAGTGGCGTATATACGGAATCAGGGAGGCACTCATTCAGTTCCGTTGTTCAATCTAACGGAAAGAATCCTTCTGTTTGCGCTAGAACATCACGTTCTTCTTTCGGTCCGTCACATACCGGGTCGTCTGAATGTGCTAGCAGACTCCCTTTCACGAAAGGGTCGCTTGTTGCCGTCGGAGTGGACTCTCAACAAACAAGTATTCAATCAGATTTGCTACCAATGGGAACGGCCAATGATAGACTTATTTGCGACACATCTCAACAATCAGTTGCAGACGTATGTGTCTCCGTGTCCGGATCCAAGAGCATTTGCAGTAGACGCTCTGTCGATCCCTTGGGACGGAATGATAGGATATGCGTATCCTCCAGCGCCGTTAATTCAACAAGTATTGCTAAAGATAAAACAATCTCAATGCAAGATTCTGTTGGTAGCATCTCTGTCGCCACAGAGACCGTGGATAAATCTACTCAGGTGTCTGTTGTGGGACCTACCGCGAAAGCTTCCTCCACGGGAGGATCTTCTTTCGCAGGGGAAATCGCGCCAACTCCATCACAACCCGCAGGGTCTCAACCTTCACGTTTTTCCGTTGTGCGGTCCTTCTTGCATGGCAAGCACTTTACAGGACGAGCAGTGGACGCGATTTCTAACTGTAGGAGGACCTCCTCTTCGCTAAACTATGCGGCTAAGTGGAAGGTTTTTCGTCGTTGGTGTAGGGATCATTCTGTAGATATATTCGATCCCTCTATACCAGACATTGCAAACTTTCTAGTATACTTGTTTGACGAAATCAAACTGCAGCCTGTTACTATAAAGGGTTATAGGTCTATGTTATCTGATACCTATGCACATCATGATAGTTTACAAATTGGATCTAATGTCTCTTTATCTAAGTTGGTTAGAAACTTTTCGATAAATAGACCCAGAACTCTTAGATTAATTCCTAAGTGGAATTTAGCTTGGGTTCTTCTTAAATTGAAAGAAAAGCCATTTGAACCTCTTGGGACAGTAGATTTCAAATTCTTATCTTATAAGACAGCTTTTCTCTTAGCTTTCTCTTCTGCTAGAAGAGTCAGTGAGCTTCATGCACTGTCGGTGGATGATTCTCACTATCGTAGTGTCGGGAACACTATCACCTTCACTACTAATGTGGGTTTTTTAGCTAAGAATCAGGCTCCTATTAAATATCCGGAACCTATTGTTATTAAGGCTCTTCCGTCTTCAGACGGGCGTAGGCCTTTACTCTGTCCTGTTAGAGCGTTACGTATCTTTAAACAGAGATCTCAGTTTATCAGAAAGGGACAGAAACGTTTCTTTCTGTCTTTGATGCCTAATAGAAAGGACATTTCGGTCCATTCTATTGCTAGATGGATTCAATTAACTATCCGTACTGCTTATGAGAGTTTATCTTCTTCTCAGCAGTCTGTGCTTAAGATTTCCACTCAAGAAGTAAGAGCTCTTTCTACTTCCTGGGCTTATGCTAATAGTGTTGCTATTACAGATTTAATGAAGGCTGCTTATTGGTCTCAGCCATCCACATTTACGAATTTTTATCTCAGAAATATTGAGTCCATTTCTGGAGACCTGCATTGTTTAGGTCCGTTATCTGTTGCTCAGAATGTCGTCCACTAAACAGTTGCAACTATAGTTATGCAGGCTTTCTGTTCCGGCAGTGACTCCGTCCGGCTGCCCTCTTCGCTCTGGGCTATTTGACCCAGGGCAAGGGGAAGAGGGGGGGCGGGTGTTCCCTTAGGTCACCTGCTTTATAGTGAAAAGCAAGGGAATGCCTCCTCCAAGTCAGTATTTCTGAGTCGCTTCCGGGATGGTTTTAAAGTGTAATATTAATGTTTAAATTCATTCATGTCTTATTTTTAAAGTGTAGCTCGGTGTGAAGCATTTGTATATGTCAAGTGTCAAACGGGCTTTAATATACAATACTCGGACACTTTTAAATGACTATAAAGAGTCTCAATTCTCTGGACTACTTTATTTATTGGCTTACTTTAAAAATTATTAGTATAAGAGATATACTGGATGTTAATAGTGAACAAGAATGTTATTGTGCTCAATTATTAAGGGTTGTGTATCTTTCTAATTTAATATTAAATAAGAAAGATACATGTAAAGCCTAATACTCCTTTTCTCCTTAAGGGGTTACCTCTTTACTATATAGTTGAGCTTATTGGATTTTCCTCTATGTCCTAGGCCCTCCAGCCTGTTTACTATTCAGCTAAGTCTGGGTCATTGGTACAGTATAAAAATTTTAAAAAATTATAGTAATATTTATATTTTTTATACTTACCAATGACCCAGACGGGGATGGCCCTCCCTGGAGTTGGGAACTCTTGCCTCCCCGCTGAGTACATAGCGCTGACCAGGCACTGCCAGTAAGAATGATAATTGGCGCCAATTTCGGGACGTTCGTCACACTGCGCATGCGCAGTGGGGGCGTAGTATGGAGGTCCTTTAGGACATGATTTTTTTTTGTTTTGGATGCAAATTTTGGGATGTGGGGGGCAAAATTTGTGTTTGGCCCTGGTTTTTGTTAGAGTTAGCACCAGCTAAGTCTGGGTCATTGGTAAGTATAAAAAATATATAAATTACTATAAATTTTTTAACTTTCCCGGACTTTTTTGGAAACGCGTCAACGGAATAATTTCATTTTTAGTAACCTACTATAGAACGATGACTTACAGATCAAGTTTGAGTTTCATGCTGATTGCATTATTCTTTTGTGAGTTATGGCCCTTGGAAATAAGGAAAAGCCCCAAAATATCAGTATTTTTATACTGTACCAATGACCCAGACATAGCTGGTGCTAACTCTTAAAATATAGGGCCAAACACAAATTTTGCCCCCCAATCCCCAAAATTTGCATCTAAAACTAAAGAAAACATGTCCTGAAAGGCCCTCCACACTTCGCCTCTACTGCGCATGCGCAGTGTCAAGGACGTTCCGAAATTGGCGCCATTTATCATTCTAAGTTTGGCCCTTCATCAGTTAACATCTGACTGATCTTTGTGCTTTTAAATCTCAGTTTAAATGATGCCAGACACATAAATATTAGTGAAATGGTGATTCTAAGGAGGATAGAAAAGGAGGAGAGGAAAAGAATGTGTGACAGAATTTTATCAGGGCTGTAACTTAAAATTTTTTAATGAAATTATGTTAAGTTACCTATTTTCAAGGCAGCAGCCATTTTGTTGTCATTCTGATTATTTAGTTACACTGTTTTTCAAGTGTTTTTCCTCTCTCCCTGTCCTTTAAGTTCCCCCTTGCTATTCTCCCATGCTTTTGGCATAGTTTCTGTAATTATTATTACTAAAATTTCTTGGGAGTTTTAGCTGTATAACAGAATGAATTCTGTTCTTTCCCCATATTTACGTCTTCACCTACGGGTGGTTAGGCGTTGTGTTCTGCATCTACCATCTGATGTTCTGCAGTTTCTTCCCTGGAAGTCTCTGTTTTGCATCAGATGGGGTATTTTTGGTAACTGATTTCGGGCCTGGGTGCCTGGAGTCTTATTTTAGTGTTTTTACACTCATTGTTTACATTTACAACAGCCCTCTGTGTGAGGGGGGGATTTCTAAATAATAATATCTTTATGTTATTTTAATCATAACTAGATACATTATTATTGTTCGTAAGTGTTGAAAAAATTGTTTAAAATATTTTTAAAATTTTTGTCCACACTTAGGCTTGGGATCCATTGGGGCTCAACGTTACTTTTCAGAAACTTGGGCTGTTCTGAAAAAATATTTTTTCAAAATATTTTGATTTCAGTTATTTTTTCTATATTAATGGATCATATTATTATTATGTATTTTGATTGCCAGGGGTTAGTGCGAGTACCAGGACTTGTTTTCTTTTCACATTGAAAGGATATTGATCAATTGCTTTAAGAGGAAGTCTTCCTCTGACCTTATTATCATTCTATATGTGGTCAGTGTACTCGCATTAACTCCTGTTCTGTATCGTATGATTTCGATGACAATATGGGAAGCGTATGTCACGGTATGTTGTTGGGGATTTGGACACTCCGGTCCTTTCCCCGCAGGGTCACTCTACTTTATCAATTTCTATTTCAGACGATCAAGATTAGGGTGATGTATCTGTGATGTCTTCCAACAGTGTGCCTCCGTCGTCACAATTAATGAAGGGCTAGCGGAAAAGTGCTCATGTAATACGCCAATTGCCTAAGAGGACCCTAGTAGGTTCGACGGCCTTTGACGTCCGCTAGCTCGCCCGGTGTAGCGTCCATTCACCGAATGGTTCGGCAGCCGGGTTCGTCCGTTGCGGTCTAGAAGGAATTTTGGGGTGATGCGAGCACTATAAATTAACTTAATGCACACCCAGTGATGGCGGATCGGAGGGAGAACGGAGGAAGCCTTTTAGTCCGGTTCATAGCTCGTTCCGGTCCATCCGGACGGCAAGCGAGAGAGGCCCCTCTCTCGTTCAACAACATCTGGCCCCAGATGTTGTGGTACAAATGTGTAGTTAGCGGAGCATACGTCCGTCGCTCGGGACGCTCCGTTGTATAGGCAGTCCGCTGAGACTGCTAAGGCTTCCTCTTCTCGTCAGCGCACACGACCGCACCTTGGCTGCGTGACCGCCGATATATTACCAGCTTCGCCGATCAAGGATTCTTCGGCGACCAGGTCACACCATCCGGCAGCCAGGGATTCGAGACCGATGGACTCCGGACGTTCGCATAGAAAAAGAATGCGGGAGCCATCTGATGCGGAGCTGCCCTCGGCGAAGCAGCGATAGACTGCGCCTCCACAGGTCTCGACGCCGGATATTCTTGTGCACATAGCACAGCTTATCGCAGCATCCCAGCAGCCGACAGAAACGGTGTCGGATCGAGAATTATCCGACAGCGCTGGGTCGGTAGCCGGGGACTCGAGGCCTGCAGACTCCGGACGTTCGCATAGGAAGTGTGCGGGAGTCAACGTACACGGAGCTTCCAGCGGCAATGCATCGTAAGTCCGCTACTGCACAGGCCTCGGGAACGGATGTGCTTTCCTTAATAGCACAGTTTATCGCAGCATCCCAGCATCAACTGAATCTGTCGCATATATTTTATCCGACGATGCTGGGTCGGGACGCTCCGCGGAAGCGGGTACGGACGTCCGAAAGTTTCATCCGGTCCGATGGGATACCGAAAGGGATTTGGTGGATTTCAAGCTTTCCCTTTCGGAACAACATATGCTGCGATGCCGGATAAGAAACTGATAGCGTCGGTGGACTTAGAAATTTTTGGTTCGGTTCAGGGACATCGTCCCTCAGTTCCGACATAGTCCAATAATGTCACACAAACTTTCGAATTATTGAACGACGCTACATATATTATTATTTTATGCTTGCTATCCAAGCATTTCTGGTTTCTTGTTCGAAGAGATGTGTTTCAAAAGTGTGCCTCTGTCGTCATAGTTAATGAAGAGTTAGCGGCAATAAGTGCTCATGGAATATGTCTATCGCTTACGGAGTGACATTCGCTAGCTCACCCGGTGTAGCGTACATTCATCGAATGGTTCGGCTGCCGGGTTCGTCCGTTGCGGTCTAGGAAGGAGATTTGGGTGATGTGAGCACTTTAATTACTTTAGTTCTCACCCAGTGACGGCAGATTGAGGACTGATCGGAGGAAGCCGACAACATAGGGGACCGCATGTTGTGGTTCAGATATTTTACATTCGGAGCATATGTCCGTTGCTCGGGACGCTCCGTTATATTGACAGTCCGAGAGACTGTCTTTAATGCTTCCTCATCCTCACAGCAGGGCACACGACCGCACATTGGCTACGTGACCTCGAGTATCCGATCAGTTTCGTCATTCAGTGATTCCACAGCGAATAGGTCGCGCCATCCGGTAGCCAAGGGACACGAGGCTTATACACTCCGTTCGCTCGCATATTGGAAGTATGCACGGGGTAACGATCTCGGAGCTTCCTGCGGCAATGCATCGTAAGACCGCTGCTCCTCAGGCCTCAGTGACGGACGTGCTATCCGAGTTAGCACAGTTGTTTCGCAGCATCCCAGCAATTGACGGTTTCTCGGTCGAATCAGGAATTATCCGACGGCGCTGGGTCGGTGCGGTCCGCGGTTGCATCAAGCTACGGACGACCGAACGCTTTATAGAGTCCGACAGGATGGCGAAAGGGATTCGAAAGATTTCGAGTTTTCCCTTTAGTAGTATCGGAAGATGCCTTTCATATCTTCTGGCATTTTTTCCAGTGATTATTTTTCGGACTTCATTGCTGCGATCTTGGATAAGAGACTTATAGCATCATTGGACTCGGATTTTTCGATCGGTACAGGGACTTTGTCCCTGACTTACCGACGCAGTCCAATATTGTCATTACAACATGTGTTTTATTTTTCGACGCTATATATTTATATATATATACAAGCCTGCTACTAAGCATGATAGTTTAGTTTCTTGTCCGCGTGGCTCATTTCTGCCATTTTATCTTTTTTACATATAGTTTATTTTGGCAGAGCAGGGCATACCGAGAGTTCATATGCGTCTAGACGGTGTGATTAAAGACTGCATATATTCTTTTCGCCGTTATGTCTTTTCCAATTTCAATGTTGGGAACGACATTATGTATAGTAGACTTAACTTAGACGCTTTATTATACGTAATCCGCCTTACTGAGGCGTTATCATTACGTCTTCAAGAAAAGATTTACGGGATATTATTCTCAATGTAATTTCTTTTAAGGGCAGTAGTTTGTTCACGTATAACTCCACCCTTCAGTGGCTGATTGGAGTTGGTTAGACGTGATGCAGCCCTAGCTACATCCACGCGTGGATAGTAGGTTAAGAACTCTCTCAGAGTCGCTTCGTTCTCGGAGGAGCTTCTCTTCGACGGCAACTTTCCGGCAATCCATGAATTGCTTGATTTATACATTCTCTTGTCTATCTAGTGTTACAAGAGATTCAGACTGGGGCAAACATTCGGTGGTTGACTCAGAGAGTGCCGCCGCAGTTGCCGGACCCGAGTGTGGCTGTTATGACGGTTGCCAGTCAAACAGATTGGGATATATACTGATCCCTACGGATTCGAAGTGCCAGGGTCTTTGGGTTCCGCAGTCTTTTAACTATCAGTTTAACTTCCGCGGAATAATGTTTTTTAGGCTTGCTTTATGTCATTGCATGAACATTATTCAGAAACGCATGCCCAAATTCCTGTCCTTTAATTCGACAGTAGTGGCGTATCTCCGGAACCAGGGAGGCACTCTTTCGTTTCCGTTATTCAATTTAATGGAAAGAATCCGTCTGTTGGTTATACTACACCAAGTTCAGTTTTGGTCCGTCATATTCTGGGTCGTCTGATTGTTTTATCGCACTCCCGTTCTCTTACGGGTCGCTTGTTGCTGTCAGAATGGACTCTCAACAAACAAGTATTTAATCAGATTTGCTATCTATGGGAGCGCCCAATGATGTTTTATTTATGACACAGCTTGCTAATCAATTGCAGACGTATGTGCGTATGTGTTGGCTTGTCCAGATCTCTGAGCTAATACTGTTAACGCTCTATTGATCTATAGGACGGAATGATAGGATACGCGTATCCTCCGGCGCTGTTGTTTTAGCAGGTATTGCTAAGATAAACAACCACAATACATTTCTGTTGATAGCATCTCTATCTTCACAGAGATCATGAGTAACTTACTCTCTTGTCTACTGTGGATCTTAACGTGAAATCTTCCTCTATGTGAGGATCTTTTTTCACTGGGTAAATCGTGTCATCTTTATCACAACCAGCAAGGTCGCAACCTTCATGTATTCCGTTATGTGGTCCATATTGCATTGTAAGCACTGTACTGGACGAGCTTTGGACGCGATTTCTTACTATAGGAGATCCTCTTCTTCGCTATTCTATGCGACTAAAGTGGAGGCTCTTCCGTCGTGGTGTAGGGATCATTATGTTCATATGGTTGATCCCTCCATACTACTCATTGCTTTTTTTTAGTATACTTGTTTCACAAGATCTACTGCAGCCTGTTGTTATTTAGGTTATAGGTTTATGTTACCTCATACCTATGCACTCTACGATAGTTTACATTTGAGTCTTTTGTCTCTTTATCTAAGTCAGTTAGTAACTTTTTGATAAATAGACTTAGAATCTTTAGATTAAATTCCTATACGGATTTTAACTTCGGTTCTTATTTAGCTAAGTAATCATTTGAGCCTCTGGAAACAGTAGTTTTCAAATTCTGACCTTTTAGACAGTAATCCTGTTGGTTTCTCTTTTACTGTAGAGTCAGTGAGTTTCATGCACTATCGATGGATGATTTTCACTTTCATAGTTTCGGAATCAATACTTCCGTTACTATTTAGGTTGGATTGTTGCATAAGAGTTAGGCTCCTATTATCCGGAACCTATTATTTTAAGATCCTTCCGTCTTCGTATGGGCATAGGCCTTTACTCTTTCCGGGTACAGTTTATGTATTTATAAACAGATATCTGTTTATTACAAGGGCGTAAGCTTCTTCTGTCTTTGATGTCTAGTAGAAGGACGTTACGCTCCATTTTATTGTTAATGGATTCTATTAACTAGCGTACTGCTTATGGTATATCATTGGCTTAGCAGTTGTGCTTAAGATTTCGGCTCATGAAGTAAGAGTTCTTCTACTTCTTGGGCTTACATTAATAGTGTTGCTATTATAGATTTTTGAAGGCTGCTCATTGCGCTCAGCCATCCATTCATGAATTTTATCTCAGAAATATCGAGTCCATTTCTGGAGGCCTCTATTGTTAGGTCTATTCTCTACTGCTCAGAATGTCATTCACTTAACAGTTGCTACTATAGCTAGGTAGGCTGTCTGTTTCGGCAGTGTCTCCGTTCGGCTGCCCTCTTCGCTCTGGGCTATTTGACCCAGGGCAAGAAAAAGGGGGGGGGGAGGGTGTTCCCTTGGGTCATCTGTTTTTTACTATGAAAACAAGGGGATACCTCCTCCGGAGTTAGTAATTCTGAGCTGTTATTGGGATGGTTGTTTAGTGAGAAGTTTAAGTTATAAAATTCATTCAAGTCTTAGTTTTTAAAGTATAGCTTTTGAATATTGCATATGTCAACGGACATGATTATGCAATTCTCACACACTTTTAGGAGTATAAGAGTCTCTATTCTCTAGACTTACTTTATTGGCTTACTTTAAAAATTATTAGTATAAGGATTATTGGATATTAATAGAGTACATGGATGTATGAAGCTCAATTTTTGGAAGGTGTTGTATCTTTCTAATTTATCATAAATAAGAAAGATACATGTAAGGCCTATTACTTCTTTCCCCTACAGGGGATGACTCTATTTTATTTTATTGAGCGTATTCCATTTTGCTCTATGTCCTTGGCCCTCCAGCCTTTTTACTATTCAGCTATGTCTGGGTCATTGGTACAGTATAAAAATGTTAAAAAATTTATAGTAATTTATATATTTTTTATACTTACCAATGACCCAGACGGGGATGGCCCTCCCAGGAGTTGGGAACTCTTGCCTCCCCGCTGAGTACATAGCGCTTACCAGGCACTGGTTATTAGAATGATAAATGGCGCCAATTTCGGAACGTCCTTGACACTGCGCATGCGCAGTGGGGGCGAGGTGTGGAGGGCCTTTCAGGACATGTTTTCTTTAGTTTTAGATGCAAATTTTGGGGATTGGGGGGCAAAATTTGTGTTTGGCCCTATATTTTAAGAGTTAGCACCAGCTATGTCTGGGTCATTGGTAAGTATAAAAAATATATAAATTACTATAAATTTTTTAACTTTCCTGACTTTTTTTGGAAACGCTTCAACGGAATGATTTCATTTTTGGCAACCTACTATAGAACGATGACTTACAGATCAAGTTTCATTTGCACTCTGTCCATCCGTCAGTCTGTCAGTCAGTCTGTCAGTCACACTTTAGTTTTCCAGACTATTTTTGGAAATGCTTCAACCGAATGATTTCATTCTTGGTAACCTACTATAGAACGATGACTTAGAGATCAAGTTTGAGTTTCTTGCTGGTTGCTTTATTCTTGTGTGAGTTATGGCCCTTGGAAATATGGAAAAGTGCCAAAATATCAGTTTTCCAGACTTTTTTTGGAAACTCTTCAATGGAATTCATGCTGATCTCTTTAAGGTTATAACATTTGTATAATTATTAATGCTCATTAGTCCGGTAGGGGACATTGTATTGCTTCAGCGATATGTGAGCTCTTGTTTATTTTTTATTTCTCACGAGAGATTGTTTGTGGTAATTTGCCCCCACCCAACGTCCTGGTGGTTCATATAGCCACATTGGTTATTCACTAGAGGGGTGTTGGGTAATAAATGAAGGGTGTTTGGAATGTTTTTTTTATCAGTAAAACGTGAAAATTATTCCACGGCACGGGTCGAAACTTTACAGGGACAGAACATCTCTGGGAAAAATGTCGAAGTGCTGTAAATTACCAACTTTCACAGATTTATTTTATCAAAATATGAAATTCCCTCACAACTTGCCTAAGAAAATCGTGAATCGGAATTTTTTTTCAATATATTCATAATTATAGCAACCTATTTGAACGAGCAGTTCATCCACAAATCATATTTTTCTGATAAATTAAATACAAAACGAATAAATGTTTGCATATTTTTTTTCCCAATTCGACTGCATACAGCTGATAATATACAATTTATTTTCAAATGCAAATGTTACTTTTGTATCATTCAAAGGTTATTGTTTGATATATCATTGATTCAAACAATTATCCTGCTCCCAAAATTCACTTAATTCCATACCTGTCAACTTGCTACACAGTTTCAAATAACACAATGACAGCCATTTACAAAAAAAAAGAAAACAATGTCTGGAGAACGTGTTCCATTCAACACTGTGCCTGACTCTGCAGAGTTTCTCAGGGTTGGTGTGAATCAACCTTGGTGCGAATCAACCATTCCCCTTTGTAATTGTTGTCAGTCTGAAAGACACTGCCGCCCTGTCTGTCGTTATACTTACTTTTTACGGTATAAAACATTTCTGACTATTGCTAAAACCCACCCACTTTATCAAAGTATGCTGTTGATTAAATGCAGAGTGTGGTATTTAAAATTCGCTAACGCAAGCATTGGTACTATCGATTTACTGAAATGAGCATAATAACTTGAATTTTAAAAGATTTTTGGAGGTGATAAAAAGGTTGCATGCGATGCAAAAATGACCATGCACATGGGCCTGAGAAACAGAGGTTCTTTTTTATGGCCTTATTGATAGTATTACACTGTTAAGTGATTTAAAACAAACTATAGTTACACTTTCCATTAGCTGCGGGCAAACTGAGAAAATAATCAATAAGCTTGTGGGCAGATTGATAATCTTTAAAAGGCAAGCAGCCAACAAATCGAGCCATAACCTTTTTTTCTGAAGGATAAATGGAAGTTTAGAAACAATCACAAAAATCATTGATAATCTTTGATTCCATTCTCATAATCTTTCTGCCAATTTCATTTCAGACTTTACATTTCAAAGGAAGTGAGATCACCTGCTGTTCCAGTTGAAAGATCTGATCTGACTCTAATGGTTGAAACTGCTGAATCAGCAAGGCTTAAGTTATTCAAACATACTGAGGTAAGATTTCTAACTCATTTGAAAAGGAGAGATCTACTTATCACACTTTGTCTATTATCTGCCCAAATTTCCTGTAATGTCAAAAATGAGAATATTTTCTTGAACCCTTTACCAGATATAACTAGATATAAAAATCTTTCTATATACAAAAATCGTCATTCACATTTATTCTTTCAATTTTTGCCTCAAAAACATGGCTCATGACCCCCAGTGATCAGCACACAAGTGTATTACTGGAACATTCATTGATCATTCAAAGAAAAGTGACTCCACTGCCACCATCTTAGGGGATGGGGCAGAAGTAGCTATAATAAAACAGTGCGCAACAACAAAACAATTCTTGAAAGGTTTTCAGTTTTCTGACACCCTGCAGTCATCAATCGTGTTTTAAAGAATATACTTTGATGATTGTGAAAAATGAATATGTTGATGATGTGCACATTTTTCATAACAGAAATTGAATATTTGCAACATATTTTAATTACTATTGACAAAAAACAAGTGCTAAGACTGGAAAAGTTGATACAGTGTACTCAGATTTCATGCTGCGTAGACACCATGATGTTTGATGAAGTGAAAGCTTTTATTTACACTGTGACTACAGCCACAGCGTAACGGCTCTCACATCATCAAACTTTTCATCTCTTTCAGTCATGTAAGATAAAGCTCAAAGATCCAGTGTGCAGAACATTTCGATCAAGTTATATGAAATTTTTTGGGAGTTCAATTGAAGGCCATTTGCGCTCACTATCAGAGCTTGCATTTTGACGGAGTGCTATACATGGTTTGTTAAAAATTTTCTTCCCAATAATTTGTGCTAAAAACTTTTGTAATTTGGTACGTGGGACATGTATAGGGATATGAGAGTAAAGTTCAAATCAAATCTGTAAGTGCATATTTAATTTCTGTAAGGGAGCCAGAATTTTAATTTGATTCTGTGTGAGAAAAGCTTCTTCAAAAATATTTTTCTCACACTCCTCAGATTCCATTGTTACTGAGGCATACACCAGGTTGTCTAAATGTGTTTGCTGACAGATTATCTAGGAGACTTCATCATTTCTATGGTATGGATGTTGAGCAGAGATATTATCAGGGAACTATTCTCTTAGATCTGTTTGTGATGAGATAGAATGATAAGGTCAATCATGATTTGGCCAATGAAATTTTTTTGTGCAAGACAGTAGAAGAAAAAAACCTCCATCATTGGAGAACTCACTGCATTATGGAGATTCAGAGGTAGTAATATAAGAATATTTTGTCAAAAGTACCAGTCACACCTGACCAGCACTCACTACTGGAGGCAAAACTCTGGTCAGACAGGGGGCGCGGTGGCTCAGTTGGTAGAGGTGCAGGCTGCAAGCCGAGAGGTCCTCGGTTCGAATCCCACCTGCGGCAACCGCGTTGTGTCCTTGGGCAAGACACTTCACCCCGATTGCCTACATGGGGGCACGATGACGCTGTGTACTGAGGCGTACTGCACGTCGATGGTGCGCATGTCTTCAACCAATCTAACCCTGCCTGTGCTGCGGTGCAGAGTTCAGAGTTACGATGTTGGAGAGCTGACAGCTGCTCGTCGTTGCTCGGTGGTTCTCTCCGGGTACTCCGGCTTCCTCCACCCGTAAAACTGTCACGGTCACGATTAGCCATTGTGCATAAGTATGTGACCTTAAACACCAATAAATAAATAAATAAATAAATAATACTCTGGTCAGACATTTGTCTTTCCTCCATACTTAAGATTTTTCAGTTGAAAATGTAAATCAACTGGTTTGCTATTCTGCAGGTATTAGTCTTTAAGGGTGTTTCCCTTGTCTCCCTTATCATGTTTTGTCAGGGCCGCTCAGTGTTGTCTTTTGCTTTTCTTTGTAGACTACTTTCAGGACCATTTTGGGGTATTTTTTTTTTAGTTTTTGCGTTATTCTGTGTTCATCACAGGATAGAACTTTTGATAATTTTCCCATATGTCATCAATCTGAACTAAGCCTTATGCCAAGTTGCCCTATTGTGGTGGGTATGGTGCAAAATGAACTTAGCTAAGAACATACTTTTTATCTATATTATTATGCTCATTATGATTGTGTGCATTTGTGTAATACATCCTGGTCTTTAAGATTAATATTATAAATTCATAGTAATTTGTATATTTTTTATACCTACCAATGGCTCAGACCAACTGGTGCTAACTCAAAAATATCTAGGGCCAAACACAAATTTTGCCACCCCCAATCCCCCAAATTTGCATGCAAAACCGAAAATTAAAAGTCCTATCTGGCCCTCTATATATTTACTCTCTGCGCATGCGCAGACATCAGGAAGTGACCGGAATTGACGCCAACATCATTCTTTGTAGAAGAGAGTACTACATAATAATTCAGCTGGGAGATATGAGTGCCCACTTATGGGAGGGCCATCTCCATCTGGGCCATTGGTAAGTATAAAAAATATAATAAAAATTATATATAAAAATTTTTATACAAAAACCCAATGGCCCAGGCTAGCTGAATCGTAAAAAGGTGGAGGGCCTAGGACTTCAGAATTAGTAGATCAACACAGTTCCAGTCCTGTAATCCAAGATGAAAGGAAAGTAAAATTATTAGAAATTACATGTATGTCTCTCTATACAGTAATAGAGGAGACATATCCAAAATAAGGAGCCCAATTCAAGTAAATCCTTATTTCAAGCTTGAAGACTATGCTAATTAGAGTGTAACAAGTTCCTAATTTTTAAGGCTAGTTCGGACTAAGCCCCAAAAATTAGGATGGCGTATTTGAGAATGAGAGAAAGTCCCCCACAAACATTCGCCATACAATAACACTCCAGCTGTATGCAGGATATAATTATGGACAAAACAGCCTCCTTCATAGTTACATACGTATCAAGCCAGAGGAGAGGTAAAATCCCCCCACCCCCATTTCTTCAAAAGAAAGAGTGGAGAGCTCTGGAATCGATAAGAGCGGTACCAAAAAACAATATAAATAATCGTCGAACAGGCACTCAGGTATTAATCTATGATTAATAAATGGTGCTTAATGCCACTTCAGAAGTTAAGGCTATAGCAACGATCCTGGTAATTAATATTGCCTGCTATATAACGTACACTGCAGACGGCATACACAGATACGTCGAAATAATAATAGTAATAATAATTTTAAAGCCTAGAATCCACACACAGTGCTCACTGGCTGTACAATAATTGCATACATACACATACATTCTCTCACAGATACATTGATACATGGATCACTATTATCATTTATTGGTGCCCAACGCCACATCAGCAACCGAGGCTATATCGTGGCGATAAACGACAGAACCTAAAAGAAAAAGGGTATTGAATTAAAACAAAATAAAACAAAAACAAAACAAACTTCAACTTTACCAAAACAAGTATGTGAGTGTAACTTGACGAGTAACGAGGCAATCCTCACTGACTCAGTCACACCCACGCACCTGGTAATGTCAGTTTATGACCAAAATTAAAAGACTACTGAAGGAAATGCCTTTCGAAAAAGGTAGGTTTTAGTTCCAGACTTGAATGATTCAAGTGATTAACTATTTTTTATGTCGATTGGAAGAGAATTCCAAAGCCTTGGGCCAGCAACTGCAAAGGCCCTATCACCAGCACTAGTAAATTTAGATACGGGCTGAACCAGATTGAGTTGACCTGATGACCTAAGAGAAAACCGGTGATATAAAATATAACATCCACATGTCCAATCAAACCACACTGAACGATCTCGGGAGAGAAAACACACTTCCAAGGTAACCCACAGGCGACCTCATTCAGGTGTACAATAAATTCCAGTAACAACACTCTCCAGCGTTTACTATCTGATATCTTTGACCATTCATTGATGATTCAAAGTCCTATTGAAGTCTCCTCACCCTCATTACTAAATCGTTCCAGTGTTAGTCATCAAATAATATAGGAACCGCAATGGTTCCCTCACGTCTAACCGACTCCATTATGCCACTATGGGCAGAGAAGGACGTGAAGAAGAACAACTACCCCTGATAAAGAAGGTCCTCTCGTGGAGGAAACTTCTGGGGAGCGTCCCATAACAGACACTTGAGAAAACTGATCCAAGATTTCTGTGACGACAGAGGTGCTACTATTAGGATTCACAACGAGACTGTTTGATCTCAAACATAATCTACTGAATCAAATGAATTGGAGGATACGCGTATCCTATCATCTATCCCCATGAGATCGGCAGAGCGTCTACTGCATTCGCTCAATGGTCTGGGCATGGTGACACAAATGATGGTAACTGATTGTTCTGGTGCATCGCAAACTAATCTATCATGGGGCGATCCCACTGGTAGCAAAACTGTTCAAATACTCGCTTGTTGAATGTCCTTTCCAATTGCAACAGGCGGCCTTTCCGAGGAGCAAGTCTGCTAGTACGTTCAGATGACCCGGTATATGACAGATAGAAAGATGAACATGATGATACATGACGTAATAGGAAAATCTTCTCCATTAGTTTGCATAACGGAAATGAATGGGTGCCGCCCTGGTTCCTGAAGTACGCTACCACTGTCGAGCTGTACGACAATATCTGAACATGCGCGTCCGCAATAATGAAACCTTTGATGTAGCGCTAACCAAATTGACATCATTTCTTTGATGTTTATGTGTTTCTCCAGGAACCAAGGGTCCCAAAGACTCTGGCATTTCGAGTCTTTCGGGCTCAGGGTCGCACCCCAACCTGTTGACTCACATCCGTCATAATCGTGAAAGCCATATCCGGCAACTGCAGCAGAACTCCCTGAGTTAACCACTGAATATCTGCCCAAATCTGGACCTTTTGTTCACTAGATCCATTAAAGCAATACTGGTCTTGAGCGAATGCGTCTTCACACTCCAGTTCTGGGTAAAGAATATCTAGAGGGGACGTGTGCGTAAGTGACCCATCGGAATAAGATCCGCAGCCGCTCCGCACAACCCCATCAGTCACATTAATTCCCTCGCTGTTAATGCGTCTGAGTGTAGACAAAAGTGAGCATAACAACTGACTAATTTCGCTCTGGGTAACTGCAGACGAACCAGATTGTTGTGAGTCTTGAAGCTCATTCCCAAGTGATTGAATGACTTGTACGGAGCTAGATCTGATTTCTTCTCGTTACGATGAAGCCGAGACATAGGAGCAGACTCTAAACATAGTTCTGAAGAGTAGTTGATGCCGTATCTCTGAAGAATGTTGTCCAAGTAAGCCGACGTTACCGCACACGAATGAGCTCATAAGTGATACCTTACCGAGTTCATTATTCGAGTGAATGCCCAGGGCACTAGACTCAGACCGAAGCACATCGCTCGGAACTGATATACTATCCCTTGAACGGCGAACTGTAGGTACTTTCTGAATGCCGGATATACCAGGACATGAAAGTACGGATCCTTAGATATATGCTTGCCGCATAGTCGATCACTCGAACGCTCGCTTTTACTGACTGAATGATTACCATAAATAAACTTTTATAGCCATGATAAACTTGTTATCCAGCCCAAGTCTATTACCGGTCGGAACAAGCTGTCTGGCTTCGGTACGAGGAACATGTGACTTTAAATTCCTAGAGAATCTTGGTTCTCGATGACCTCTATTGCTTCCTTTGCCAAGAGAGCCTTTACCTCCGATTGGAGAGACTCTCTTATACAAGGATTGACGCATATTTTCTCATCGCGGACATCATGTTAGTGGTGGTTTCGCTCGGAAAGATAGCCGTAGGTTGTCGGAGACCCCACTTCTCGCCTACAGGTCTTCCATAATAGTTATCCAGTTTGATACGAATCTTGATAACCTTCCGCCAAATGCCAAGCAATAGAGGTCCTGACCATCACCTGTAGTACCTGCGAGGCTTACGGGAGGAGAAACAACGTCCCCCTCGCGAAGCGCCTCGAGCTGCCGGCTTCTGGGCTTCTGACTGGTAGTCTTGATCAGACCTATGCCCCCTTCCTGGGTCGCTGCATTGACGATCCCTTGAGTAATTATAGGAGGGTTTCCTATACCCTCGTGAGGAGTCCTCTTTAGACGATTTCTGTCTAGGACGTCCTCCCTTACTCTTTTCTGCTGCTGCGGGTCGATTAGACGCCGACTTAAGGAGCAGAGTATTGACGCTTTCTTTGTAGCTTGGTCATAAACCAATGAAAGCTTATCGTCAAAAACTTAGTGTCCAGATACCGGAGCGACCCATAGAGAGTTTTTCACCTTGTCATCTATTAAAGTTGACGACGCAAGAGCTTCGTCACATCTGATTAACTCCAAATTAGCCACTGTTAAGGCAGAGTTATATGTGGTAAACATAATAGCCCTGGAAAGGACTCTTAAAGAGGTACGAACGTCCTCATATTCCTTTCCATTGAGATGTTGTTGCTTCACAGCTCTTGAAGGTGATGTGCGTAAGACAATGCATCTAAATTCACTCTGATTGAAGAAATTGCCGTCTCAATTGTGTCCGAGCGAATAGTGAATGACGAAGGTAAGGACATGACTAGGTCCTCAGCCTGCTCATCCAAATGCAGAGGAACTCTCTGTACATCATCTGTACATCTTCCCTGACCATTTTAAATGAACATAGTCCAACAAACGGTAAATTTACGGGAGATGATGACAAGAAACCGCCTTCTTCTTCCCACTGGAAAGTTTGAATATGGCGTTGTCTAAATGGCCGAAGGCCTGTGGCACCTGTCTAGACTGAACCGGAAAAGACAGGGCCTCCTCCTTTGTCCGGATAAAGTCAGCATCCAACGACGCCAGCGGTTTCTTCCTAGTAGTTGCAGCATTCTGATTCACTGGAACAAATTCAGGGTAGTGTTGATGGATTAAATCCATCGCAACCATGTGTTGTTCCGGAAGGGAAGGGTAATCCTCCTCCGTATTCCTTTCAGCATCCGACTGAATCAGTTGTAATTCACGGTCAGCGGCATCTGAACTTGCAGATGACTGGACCGACCCAGCACCATCCGACAGCTCAGGTTCTGAGACTGCCGTCGGCTGCTTCTGCACTTGCTGGGATGCTGGGATGCTGCGATGAGCTGCACAATCTGCGACAGCAAGTCCGTTATGGAGGCCTGAGGAGCAGCGTCCTTCTGTTTCCTGGCCGCTGGCTCCTCCCAGGATGGTGTGTCCGAGACGGCTCTTTTTTCCAGATGTCCATAGCTACCGGATGGTCCGACTTCCTGACGATGAGTGGTCCCTTCTCGGCGATGTAGGCTGGATATCAGAAGTCGAGTAACTAAGGTGTGGTCGTGTGTGCTTGGAAGATGCCGATGCCGAAGCCAAAACTGTAGCCAACGCTGGCTGTGAACTGAACGGAGAGTCCCGGACGGGAGGCGAGGACATATGCTCTGACTGACGCAAGTTCCTGATCACCACATCTGGCCCCAGATGTTGTTGGGAAAGAGGGGGGCTCTCTCGCTTGCGGTCCTTTCAGACCTCGCCGAGCTTCCCAATGAACTTGCCGGCTTCTGCTTCTGTTCCGTCGTCGCTGGGTGAGGCTGATTATATTATAAGGTCAAGCTAGCTGGAGACAGGGAACTGAAACCACTGGTTTGTGGTTTATAGCCCTGTCCAATGTTCATGAGCACCTTTGCTGCTAGCTCTGTTTAATCATCTGAATGCGACGATGGCAGCACACTGTCTCTTGGCATTACATAAACATCACCATGTCCTTGTTCCTGTGAAATAGAAACTAAGATACAAGAATGACTCTTTGGCGAAAGGACCGGCCGTGGCCTCTCGCCACTAACAACGTACCGTGACACCCATCTCCAATGTTTGTCATCCCATCCGACACTTGTTGAGCAAGAATTAGTGGGAGTACATCGACTACAAGCAAGGCAACCAACATGTAAATCAGAGGAAAGGCTTCCTCTCCTTGCATTTTGAGCAAAATGTTTTCATAATGAAGCAAGATAAAGTCGATCGTACTCCCACCAACTCCACATTGAATATTAGAAAAAGATACATAATAAATAACATTCAAAATATAAATCAAAATATAATTTACACCAAAAAAATTTTTTCGAAAAATTTTGACAAGGGCCCAAATTCCCAAAGGGAACGATGAGCCCAAATGTATCCCGATAGAGCCTAAGTGTGGACAAAAATTATTTTACTATCCAAAAAATTAATTGCTACACTACCGGAATATTTAATGTATCTTACAACAGTCCTACCATAATAATAAATAGGAAACTACATGTATTAATAGAGCTTTGTCAATGTAAACGTCAGTAGAAAAACCGGAAACAAGACACCAGGCATAATAAAAAAGGCCTGAAGTCAGTAACAGATTTTGAACTATCCGATGTAAAGCAAGATCTTCATCAGAAGTAAAAACGATACATCGGATACATGATGCATGACCAAAAACGCCTAAACACCCCTAGGGTGAGGACATAACCATGGAGATATACAGAATAAACATTCTGTGTATATAGTCAAACTCCCAAGAAATTTATAAACAAATTTCAATAAAACAAGCTAAAAAGCTTGGGAGTTTAACTGGGGGGGGGGGGGGGGGGGGCTTCAAGGAAGGATAGGGAAGGAACACTTAACAAACAGTGTAAAAATCATTAGCAGTATTGATGATGTCAGGCCCATGTCACGAAAATGGGGAACATGAAATAATTTTTAAAAAAATTATAAAGTTACAGCCCTGAATGTTTCAAACCACCGTTTCTTCCTTTCTTCATCCAGTTGTGTCCTTGGATCCACCAAATTAACCATTGATTTGTGTCTGGCATCATTAAAACTGAGATTTAAAAGCACAGATGTCAGTTTGTTGTTATCTGACTGAGGGCCAAACAAAGAATGATGTTTGCACTAATTCTGGTCACTTCCTGATGTCTGTGCATTCGCAGAGAGTAAATGTATGGAGGGCCAGATAGGACTTTTAATTTTCGGTTTTGCATGCAAATTTTGGGGATTGTGGGGGGGGGGGGGGGGGGGGGCAAAATTTGTGTTTGGCCCTAGATATTTTTTTTGAGTTAGCACTAGCTAGTCTGGGCCGTTGGGTTATAGTATCAAAATATATTGTGTAAAAGAGAAAACATGCAACAATTTTGTATCATTTTATACCTCATCTTTAACCATTTATCTAACACAGCAGCCCTATCTGGTGAGCCTTATCCACAAAAATCACCATTCAGTGTTTATTTTCATCTCTATAATATTATGTATGATCCCCCTCCACCATCCACTAGAATGGGCACATTAAGCTCTTTCCAGTGAGAGATCACAAGTTATGTTTTTGAAGAAAACTTTTTTAGTTATTTAAGAAAAGTGAGTGACACATGAAGGATCAAATATAGCAAATGTTTTGTTATTATTAAACTAGTGACATCCATTTTCAGAACACATCAAATGAAAACTTGGTCAAGCCATTGCTTTTCATCACAGAATTTCTCCAGCCTCACAGGACAGAAGATGTTACTTTATTAGACATTTCAATGGGTCAGTTAAGTCATATTAACTTGAAGCATGTGGTAAGGGCAATAGCTGTAGTTTTTTTGTAGACTATTATGAAGCAAGTGTTACACTATCAAGCATTTTTACATTTATTATTGGCTTGTGTGAAAGACTTAATAAAGAATGGTTTAGAAAACTTATTTATTTCATTTCTTAGTGGCATTTTGGAGAATGGACATTTCCTAATTATTGTGGAATGTTGTGATTGAAGTGTATGTGGCTTTTTTTAAAATTTTTGCTTCAAAAACTTGCATGTTATTGCATTCAAGTTGCATTGAAAATGTCAATAAGTTATTTATGTATACTTAAACTTGTTTCAATAAAATAGAAGTAAAAACATCGCCAGAAAATGCCACCAGCTTCTTTAGTGGATCAGGTAAAAGCTGTGGATGCAATTAGACATTTTTTTGTTACCCAGAATATCTGGATATTGCAATGAAAGATGTTTTCCGGTGAAAGTGAATTGTTATACATGAAACTGATGGAATATTTAACATTTCTAGGATTCCCTTGCCTCTTGGAATTCCTGGAAACTCTTTGAATTTGAAAAAAATTAATTCAGGGACCTTCACACATTCCTTGAATGTTGTGTTAGTGTCTATATCTCATTGAATTTCATCATTATTTGTTGGAGTTGACACTGTGGGATATCAAGTAGTGTTGCAAACAAAGAAATATTGATGGACATGTTTTTTCAAACTATTTCAGAAACAGACTCGGGGAGACTTACCATTCTCTAGAATAATTTTTTGTTAAATGAGCATGGTAATTTGGAAATTTAGCAGTGTCTCGCTACAGTGTTAGAACCCACTTACTGGTAATTGGATGTCTCCCAAATTAAGTTAAGTGCATATGGCTATAGAGTCAATGTCTGTTAAATTAATAAAAAATCTGGAGATGTATGAAAGAATTACTCTGACATCCAGTGATTTCCTCATATTGATAGAACTATCTGGCCTCAATATATCTGATATAAGATAATAAATCCGATGCTCAGTTTATCACTCAAATATATACAAATGACCAAATTCCTATCATTGAATACTCCTGTTGAATATTTTTCATTGTCAAAGAAGCTATTCAGTTAACAAGGTTCCACTGTATTAGTACAGAGATGATAAATGTTTGTTTTTGAGGCAAATAGAAATTGAAATCTCAGTTTTTTATACTGTACCAATGACCCAGACTTAGCTGGTGCTAACTCTAACAAAACCAGGGCCAAACACAAATTTTGCCCCCCAATCCCCAAAATTTGCATCCAAAACAAAAAGAAATCATGTCCTAAAGGACCTCCATACTACGCCTCTACTGCGCATGCGCGGTGACGCAGACGTCCCGAAATTGGTGCCAATTATCATTCTCTGTTTGGCCCTTCATCAGTCAACATCTCACTGATCTTTGTGCTTGTAAATCTCAGTTTAAAGGATGCCAGACACGTAATTTTTGGAGAAAATGTGATTCTAAGGAGGATAGAAGGAGGAGAGGAAAAAGAAGTGACAAAAAATAATCAGGGCTGTACTTAAAATTTTTTGATGAAATTATGTTAAGTTGCCTATTTTCGAGGCATGGGCCTCTTGTTGTCATTCTTGCTAATTGTTGCACTGCTTATTCAGTGTTTCCTCTCCCCTAGCCTTCTAAAGTCCCCCCTTGCAATTCTCCCATGCTTTTGGCATATTTTTGAGAAATTTCATTTCTAAAATTTCCTGGGAGAGTTGCTTGGTTACAGAATGTTTTCTGTTATTTTCCCCATAGTTACGTTTTCACCCATGGGTGTATAACGTTTGTGTTCTGCATCTTCCATCTGATGTTCTACAGATTCTCCCCTGGGAGTCTCTGTTTTGCATCAGATAGAGTGTAATTGATGACTGATTCCGGGCCAGTTTTTTCAGTGCCTGGAGTCATGTTTTCTGGTGTTTTTACACTGTTTGTTTTCATTGGCAACAGCCTTTTTTGAGGGGTGCTGTTTGCCTTTGCTGTAGTTTATCTCACTATAAGATACATTTATATTATCCGAAAGTGTCTCATTAATTATTTAATATAAATTTAAAATTTTTGACCACACTTTGTCATCGGATCCATCGGGGCTCAACGTTACTTTTCAGCAACTTGGGCTTCGCTGAAAAAATATTTTTTCAAAATTATTTTGTTTTGCAATTGTTTTTTCATTTATTAATGGATCATGTTATTATGTATCTTTGTGTCAGGGGTTTTTGTGAGTAACTAGGACTTATTGTTGTTCTTTCACAATGAAGGGACGTTGTTCAAATTGTAATAGGAAGAAATCTTCCTCTGACTTTCATGATCATTGTATTAATTGTAGTCAGTGTTCTCGCATTAATCCCTGTCCTATATGTGAACATTGGGATGAGAAACATTGGAAACGTGTGTCACGATATGTTGTTTCTGGAGAAAGAGCGATTCCGGCTCTTTCTCCGCAAGGTCACTCTACTCTCTCAGTTTCTATTTCAGAGGAACCAGAACAGGGTGATGTTTCCATGTTATCTTCTTCAAGTGTGCGTCCGTCGTCACAAATGAATTCAGAGCTAGCGGCAAAAGTGCTCATGGAGATTAGACAAATGTCGTCTGCTAGCTCGCCCGGTGTAGCGTCCATTCACCGAATGGTTCGGCAGCCGGGTTCGTTCGATGCGGTCCAAGAGGAAATTTTGGGTGATGCGAGCACTATAAACATAATAGATGCACACCCAGTGATGGCGGATAGTAAGCGAGAACGGAGGAAGCCTTTGAGTCCGGTTCCTAGCTCGTCCAGGTCCAGCCGGGCCGCGAGCGAGAGAGGCCCCTCTCTCGTACAACAACATCTGGGACCAGATGTTGTGGTACAAAATGTGTCTTTAGCGGAGCATACGTCCGTCGCTCGGGACGCTCCGTTGTATAAGCAGTCTGCAGAGACTGTTAAGGCTTCCTCTTCTCGTCAGCGCACACGACCGCACCTTGGCTGCGTGACCGCCGATATATTACCAGCTTCGCCGATGAAGGATTCTTCGGCGACCAGGTCACACCATCCGGCAGCCAGGGATTCGAGACCGATGGACTCTGGACGTTCGCATAGGAAAAGTATGCGGGAGCCATCTGATGCGGAGCTGCCCTCGGCGAAGCAGCGAAAGACTGCGCCTCCGCAGGTCTCGACGCCGGACATTCTTGTGCAGATAGCACAGCTTATCGCAGCATCCCAGCAGCCGACAGAAACGGTGTCGGATCGAGAATTATCCGACGGCGCTGGGTCGGTACGCTCCGCCGAAGCATCGGGGGCGGACGACCGGGAACATCATGAGGTCCGACCGGATGGTGAAAGGGATACGGATGACTTGGAGCTATCCCTTTCGGAACAACATAAAGCTGCCGTGGACTTCATCCGGCACTTTCTCCCTCAAGTTGTTCCATCGGGCCAGACTGCTGCGCTTCCGGACAAGAGAATTATAGCGTCATTGGACTCTGAATTTTTTGAGCGGTTCAGGGACATCGCTCCCGAGTTTCCGTCGCAGTCCAATAATGTTGCAAGAACATTTGAATTATTGAACGACGCTATATTTAAACTTGCTTCCAGGACGGGGAAAGCAGGTTTCTTGTCCGCTAATACTCTCAACCTGCCTTTCATTAATGCAAGGAATAAATTCGATACGGCAGGACAGGGTATACCGAGAGTTCCTCTGCGTATGGACAACGAGGCGGAAGACTTAGAGCTATCATTACCGTCGTCAGCTTCTATTCCAACCGCGGTGTTGGAAACAGCTATTGCGTCTAACAGAGCCAATTTAGATGCCTTATCTTACGCAGATCACCTTACTAAGGCGTTATCACTGCGCCTTCAGGGGAAAGAGTTTCAGGATATACAATCCTCTTTAAGACTTCTTTCAAGGGCAGTAGCTTATTCCACGTGTAACTCCGCCCTTTCAGTGGCAAATCTGGAGTTGGTTAGACGTGACGCAGCCCTAGCTACATCCACACTAGTGGATTCTAAGGTGAAGAACTCTCTTAGAGTCGCTTCGGTCTCAGGAGAACTTCTCTTTGACGGCAAGCTTTCTGCTATTTATGATAAAATTAAAAAGAAAGCTAATGATTCTCTGTTGTTCAGATCTGCTCCTAAGAAGTCGGATACAGCAGACACGAATAAGACAGGCACTTCTGGGTCTAATGCGCCCAAGAGAGGTTCCTATAGAGGTTCCGGTGCGTCCTCTTGGTCTTATTCGAGAGACCGTCAGGATAGCGACTCTCGTTCGGGACGTCCTTCAGGCCGGGACAATCGGTCGGACGCCCCGAGGTCGACGAGGCGAGGTGCGGGTCGTGGAAGACGTGGTTTCTCCTACCGCAGGCCTCGCAGGTCCAGGAGGTGATGGCTTAAACCTCTATCGCGTTCCGGTTGGCGGAAGGTTGTCGAGCTTTTCACAAGAGTGGGCGTCGATTACGGACGACCCTTGGGTGAGAGGAGTGACTTCGGAAGGTCTAAAGATATCCTTCAAACGAAAGCCTCCATTAACTCGAAGTCCAAAGTGGACTCATCTTCCGTCAAATCCACAGAAAAGAGACGCTCTGTTATCAGAGGTGCAGTCTCTTTTAATGAAGAACGCGGTAGAGGTCGTAGAAAACCAGGAATCTCCGGGATTCTACAGCCATCTGTTTCTGGTTCCGAAACCAGACGGCACGTTCCGTCCAGTCATAGATTTGAGCTGGATAAACAAGCTGATCGTCGCTCCGAAGTTTTATATGGAGACGATTCGATCGGTCAGAGCGAGTATTCGGGTGAACGATTATGCAACGAGCATAGATCTCAAAGATGCGTACTTTCACGTCATGGTACATCCGACATTCCCAAAGTATCTACGCTTCGCAGTCCTAGGAGTGGTGTATCAATTCCGGGCGATGTGCTTCGGATTGAATCTAGCACCCTGGGCTTTCACTCGGGTAATGAACTCGGTAATGATCTACTTCCGAGCTCATTCGTCTGCGGTAACGTCGGCCTACCTGGACGACATTCTTCAGAGGTACGGCAACGAGTTAACGCTTCAGAACGATGTTCAGAATCTTCTTCTATTGCTCCGACGTCTCGGTTTTATAGTAAACGAGGAGAAGTCGGATCTGGTGCCGTCCAAGTCATTCACTCATCTGGGAATGAGCTTCGAGACGTACAACAATCTCGTTCGTCTGCCGTTAACCAGAGCGAAATTAGTCAGTTGTTACGCTCGCTATTGTCTGCACGCAGACAAAGTCACGGCGAGAGAATTTATGAGACTGATAGGTCTGTGCGGAGCCGCCGCGGATCTCATTCCGATGGGGCGGTTACGCACACGTCCTCTTCAAATTTTCCTGACTCAGAATTGGAGTGTGAAAATTCATTCGCTCGATGTAGACGTTCTCTTGTCAGATCAAGTGAAACAAGAGATTCAGACTTGGGCAAACATTCAGTGGTTAACTCAAGGAGTTCCGCTGCAGTTGCCGGATCCGAGTTTTACCGTTATGACGGATGCCAGTCAAACAGGTTGGGGTGCATCATTAATCCCAACGGATTCGAGATGCCAGGGTCTTTGGGACCGCAATTCCTGTGCAAGCACATAAACATCAAGGAAATGATGTCAATTTGGCTTGCGTTACGTCACTGGATGGACATTATTCACGATGCTCATGTCCAAATCCTATCCGACAATACGACAGTAGTGGCGTATATATGGAATCAGGGAGGCACTCTTTCAGTTCCGTTGTTTAATCTAACGGAAAGAATCCCTCTGTTTGCGTTAGAACATCACGTTCTGCTTTCGGTCCGTCACATACCGGGTCGTCTGAATGTGCTAGCAGACTCCCTTTCACGAAAGGGTCGCTTGTTGCCGTCGGAGTGGACTCTCAACAAACAAGTATTCAATCAAATTTGCTACCAATGGGAACGGCCAATGATAGACTTATTTGCGACACATCTCAACAATCAGTTGCAGACGTATGTGTCTCCGTGTCCGGATCCAAGAGCATTTGCAGTAGACGCTCTGTCGATCCCTTGGGACGGAATGATAGGATATGCGTATCCTCCAGCACCGTTAATTCAACAAGTATTGCTAAAGATAAAACAATCTCAATGCAAGATTCTGTTGGTAGCTTCTCTGTCGCCACAGAGACCGTGGATAAATCTACTCAGGTGTCTGTTGTGGGACCTACCGCGGAAGCTTCCTCCACGGGAGGATCTTCTTTTGCAGGGGAAATCGCGCCAACTCCATCACAACCCGCAAGGTCTCAACCTTCACGTTTTTCCGTTGTGCGGTCCTTCTTGCATGGCAAGCACTTTACAGGACGAGCAGTGGACGCGATTTCTAACTGTAGGAGGACCTCCTCTTCGCTAAACTATGCGGCTAAGTGGAAGGTTTTTCGTCGTTGGTGTAGGGATCATTCTGTAGATATATTCGATCCCTCTATACCAGACATTGCAAACTTTCTAGTATACTTGTTTGACGAAATCAAACTGCAGCCTGTTACTATAAAGGGTTATAGATCTATGTTATCTGATACCTATGCACATCATGATAGTTTACAAATTGGATCTAATGTCTCTTTATCGAAGTTGGTTAGAAACTTTTCGATAAATAGACCCAGAACTCTTAGATTAATTCCTAAGTGGAATTTAGCTTGGGTTCTCCTTAAATTGAAGGAAAAGTCATTTGAACCTCTTGGGACAGTAGATTTCAAATTCTTATCTTATAAGACAGCTTTTCTCTTAGCTTTCTCTTCTGCTAGAAGAGTCAGTGAGCTTCATGCACTATCGGTGGATGATTCTCATTATCGTAGTGTTGGGAACACTATCACCTTCACTACTAATGTGGGTTTTTTAGCTAAGAATCAGGCTCCTAATAAATATCCGGAACCTATTGTTATTAAGGCTCTTCCGTCTTCAGACGGGCGTAGGCCTTTACTCTGTCCTGTTAGAACACTACGTATCTATAAACAGAGATCTCAGTTTATCAGAAAGGGACGGAAACGTTTCTTTCTGTCTTTGATGCCTAATAGAAAGGACATTTCAGTCCATTCTATTGCTAGATGGATTCAGTTAACTATCCGTACTGCTTATGAAGATTTATCTTCTTCTCAGCAGTCTGTGCTTAAGATTTCTGCTCATGAAGTAAGAGCTCTTTCTACTTCCTGGGCTTATGCTAATAGTGTTGCTATTACAGATTTAATGAAGGCTGCTTATTGGTCTCAGCCATCCACATTTACGAATTTTTATCTCAGAAATATTGAGTCCATTTCTGGAGACCTGCATTGTTTAGGTCCGTTATCTGTTGCTCAGAATGTCGTCCACTAAACAGTTGCAACTATAGTTATGCAGGCTTTCTGTTCCGGCAGTGACTCCGTCCGGCTGCCCTCTTCGCTCTGGGCTATTTGACCCAGGGCAAGGGGAAGGGGGGGGGGGGGGGGGGCGGGTGTTCCCTTAGGTCACCTGCTTTATAGTGAAAAGCAAGGGAATGCCTCCTCCAAGTCAGTATTTCTGAGTCGCTTCCGGGATGGTTTTAAAGTGTAATATTAATGTTTAAATTCATTCATGTCTTATTTTTAAAGTGTAGCTCGGTGTGAAGCATTTGTATATGTCAAGTGTCAAACGGGCTTTAATATACAATACTCGGACACTTTTAAATGACTATAAAGAGTCTCAATTCTCTGGACTACTTTATTTATTGGCTTGCTTTAAAAATAATTAGTATAAGGGTTATACTGGATGTTAATAGAGAACATGAATGTTATTGTGCTCAATTATTAAGGGTAGTGTATCTTTCTAATTTAATATTAAATAAGAAAGATACATGTAAAGCCTAATACTCCTTTTCTCCTTAAGGGGTTACCTCTTTACTATATAGTTGAGCTTATTGGATTTTCCTCTATGTCCTAGGCCCTCCAGCCTGTTTACTATTCAGCTAAGTCTGGGTCATTGGTACAGTATAAAAATGTTAAAAAATTTATAGTAATTTATATATTTTTTATACTTACCAATGACCCAGACGGGGATGGCCCTCCCTGGAGTTGGGAACTCTTGCCTCCCCGCTGAGTACATAGCGCTGACCAGGCACTGCCAGTAAGAATGATAATTGGCGCCAATTTCGGGACATCTGCGTCACTGCGCATGTGCAGTAGAGGCGTAGTATGGAGGTCCTTTAGGTCATGATTTCTTTTTGTTTTGGATGCAAATTTTGGGGATTGGGGGGCAAAATTTGTGTTTGGCCCTGGTTTTGTTAGAGTTAGCACCAGCTAAGTCTGGGTCATTGGTAAGTATAAAAAATATATAAATTAATATAAATTTTTTAACTCTTTTGGAAAAAAATCTTACTGTTCACTATTTAACTTTTCAACAGTTTAACATGGCTGAATATAAGTTGAATATAATGTCTGTATTTCTTTTCATATAAATATCATCATGATACCATAACAGTTACTTTTTTAATTGCCTATCACAGTTATAAATATCCAAAGGCTTGGACTTAACTGTTTTCAAACACAATGTGATCCTGGCTGTTGAAAGTGACATTAAACCCCATTAAACAAACAAACTTAACTGCCAAAGTGTGTTATCTATTCCAGATTGGGTACCGTTGTCACACGTCATCTTCCCCCCCTGGATATCTTCCCCCGCAGGGGAAGATATCCTAACATATCTTCCCCTCCGGGGGGAAGATATCCTAGTATATCTCCCCCCCCACCCTGAATATCTCCCCCCCCCCTCCCCAAAAAATTTTTTTGGATTAATTTAACATTATTTGATGATGAAATGGCAAGAAAAATGTTTTTATTTGGCAGAATGTTGTTTTTTTTCAGGTTCAACCTGGATATCTTGCTCTCATCCAGTTGAAAACCTGTGACGAAAATCATTTCAATATTTTCTCAAGTATTCTGGTTCATGTTGTCATGTGACATGAAGTGTAACTGTTTTGGGTAGAGAAATTGGTTTCGGATATAAACCCTGAGTTAGGGTTGGTTGGAATGGGAGATGGGGGTGGGGGGGGGGGGCAGGGTGGGGGGGGGGGGTGTGGGGGGGAGATATCCAGGCCTGGATATCTTCCCTCCACCATGACAAAAAATGTTTTGTCAAACATTTGACATTAATTGCTAATGAAAGATATCCAGGCCTGGATATAAACAGATTAACTACCCACAAAAGATTTGATATTTTTATTCACTACAGACTATATCAACAACAACAACCTAACTAAGCAATGTAATTTGTTATAGCACTTAAACAATAAAAGTTGTTATAGCACATGAAACATTGTATACAAACAACAGGAATGATGCAGCTTGAAGCTACTTCCCATAATTTTCCATCTTTGACACTGCCATGGTCAATTTTCAAGGTACATGGGTAACCCTTTGGTCGGAATGGGAGGTGGGGTGGGGGTGGGAAGATATCCAGGCCTAGATATCTTCCCCCCCCCCAGCATGACAAAAATATTTTTGTCAAACATTTGACACTAATTGATATTGAAATGGTGAGAGAAATAGATTTGGGACTTTAAAAATGGTTTCGGATAAACACAGAGTTAGGGTTGGTTGGAATGGGAGGTGGGGGGGGGGGGGGAAGATATCCAGGCCTGGATATCTTCACCCCCCCCCCCCCCCCCCCACTCCCCACCATGACAAAAAAATTTTTGTCAAACATTTGACACTAATTGATAATGAAATGGTGAGAGAAATAGATTTGGAACTTTAAAAATGGTTTCGAATAAACATTGAGTTAGGGTTGGTTGGAATGGGAGGTGAGGGGGAAGATATCCAGACCTGGATATCTTCCCCCACACCATGACAAAAAATGTTTTGTCAAACATTTCACACTAATTGATAATGAAATGGTGAAAGAAATAGATTTGGGACTTTAAAAATGGTTTCGGATAAACACTGAGTTAGGGTTGGTTGGAATAGGAGGTAGGGGTGAAGATATCCAGGCCTGGATATCTTTCACCCCCCCCCCCCCCCACCATGACAAAAAAATTTTTGTCGAACATTTGACACTAATTGATAATGAAATGGTGAGAGAAATAGATTTGGGACTTTAAAAATGGTTTCAGATAAACACTGAGTTAGGGTTGGTTGGAATGGGAGGTGAGGGGGGGGGGGGGGAAGATATCCAGGCCTGGATATCTTCACCCCCCCCCCCCCCCCCCTCCTCCACCATGACAAAAAAATGGTGAAAGAAATAGATTTGGGACTTTAAAAATGGTTTCGGATAAGCACTGAGTTAGGGTTAGTTGGAATAGGAGGTAGGGGGGAAGATATCCAGGCCTGGATATCTTCCCCCCCCCCCCCCCACCATGACAAAAAAATTTTTGTCAAACATTTGACATTTGACACTAATTGATAATGAAATGGTGAGAGAAATAGATTTGGGACTTTAAAAATGGTTTCAAATAAACACTGAGTTAGGGTTGGTTGGAATGGGAGGTGGGGGGGAGATATCCAGGCCTGGATATCTTACCCTCCCCCCCCCCCCCCCCCCCCACCATGACAGAAAAAATTTTGTCGAACATTTGACACTAATTGGTAATGAAATGGTGAGAGAAATAGATTTGGGACTTTAAAAATGGTTTCGAATAAACACTGAGTTAGGGTTGGTTGGAATGGGAGGTGAGGGGAGATATAACTCAGTGTTTATCCGAAACCATTTTTAAAGTCCCAAATCTATTTCTCTCACCATTTCATTATCAATTGGTGTCAAATGTTTGACAAAAATTTTTTTGTCATGGTGGGGAGGGGGGGGGGGGAAGATATCCAGGCCTGGATATCTACCCCCCCCCCCCCCCCCCCCCACCTCCCATTCCAACCAACCCTAACTCTGTGTTTATCCGAAACCATTTTTAATGTCCCAAATCTATTTCTCTCACCATTTCAATATCAATTAGTGTCAAATGTTTGACAAAAATTTTTTTGTCATGGTGGGGGGAAGATATCCAGGCCAGGATCTGTTCTCACCATTTCATCATCAAATAATGTCAAATTAATAAAAAAAAAATTTTTATGGGTGGGGGGGGGGGGGGAGATATCCAGGGTGGGGGGGGGGAGATATACTAGGATATCTTCCCCATCAGTCTCAAATTTCATATGTAGCTTTGGGGCAATGTCTAGATGGGAGCTATCAAATTTTTCTGAAAAACATGGCCTCCAATGGCCTTCTTAGATTTGACATATAAATTGTCAACAATTCTATTAGCACACCCTACAGGCTGCATCTCTCACCTGGTCTTTTTCAAATTTCATATGCAGCTTTGGTTTGATGTCATGATGGAAGCTATCCAATATTTCTAAATTTTGTTGAAAAACATGGCCGCAGGCAGCCATCTTGAATTCGAATATAAATTTTCAACAATTCCATTAGTACACCCTACAGATCGCATCTCTCACCTGATCTTTTTTGAATTTCATATATAACTTTGGTATGATGTCCAGATGGGAGCTCTCAAATTTTTCTGAATTTTGTTCAAAAATATGGCTGCCAGCAGCCATCTTGGATTGGCATTTCAATTGTCAGCAATTCCATTAGCACACCCTGCAGACCATATCTCTCACCCAATCTTTTTTTAAATTTCACGTGTAGTTTTGGTTTGATATCTAGATGAAAGATATCAAATGTTTCTGAGTTTTGTTGAAAAACATGGCCGGCAGTGGGCATCTTGGATTTGGCATATAAATTATCAACAATTCCTTTAGCAGACCCTACAGGCCGCACCTCTCACTCTGTCTTTTTCAAATTTTATATGTAACTTTGGTATGATGTCCAGATGGGAGTTATCAAATTTTTCTGCATTCCATTGAAAAAGATAGCCGCCACCGGCCATCTTGGATTTGACATGTAAATTGTCAACAATTCCATTAGTACACCCAACAGGCCAAATCCCTCAGCCAATTTTTAGCTCACCTGGGCTAAAAGGCCATGTGCTTTTTTGCCACCACTTAGCATCCGTTATCGTCAAGTGTCCATCCGCGTCCGTAAACTTTTCACATTTTCATCTTCTTCTCTGGAATCGCTGAGCTGGTGTGAACCAAACTTGGCAGGAATGGTCTATGGGCGGTTCTTTACAAACTGTCCTCATTGTGTTCCCATTGGATGAAAAACATGGCTGCCAGAGGCATTGCATGATCAATCACTGGAACCCCCTCTACCAATGATCCGTATTTGATGTTGATTGGGATACAAACATGGCCACAATTGCAGCTTATAGTTACCATACAAACCCTATGGGAAATCACATTTTCCTCTTCTTCCCTGGAATCACTGAGCCAAGGTGAACCAAATTTGGCAGGAATGGTCCTCTACAAACGAGCTTCATTTTGTTCCCATCAGTTGAAAAACATGACTGCCAGAGGCATTCTTTGATTCTGATTGGTCAGTTTTGAAAAATCTTTTCTTCTGAAACTACAAGGCCAAATATTTTGAAACTTCACATGATTGATGACTGGGACACCTACCAATGATCATCATGTAATGTTGATCTTGTTGCAACCATGCCCGCAATTGTGGCTCATAGTTACCATGGAAAGCCTATGAGAAATCACATTTTTATATGTAGTTCTGCCAAGTGAGCGATTACAGGCTCTTTAGAGCTTCTAGCTTTCAGATAAACATTTGCAGATTTGGTGTGATGTCTTTTCTGTACAAACTTGAGTTAGTGACATGGCATTACTGGATCATTCTATTTAGTTCAGTCCCCATTTGGACAAGTTGAGCTGCAGTGTTGTTAACACTTTCATTACCTGTAAACCATCATCAGATATCATTCTGTTAACAAGTCAGCTAATAGTGGTCCTTATTCAAGGCATTTACATGTTATACCACAATTACAGTGTATATCCAACATTGCTTGATTCAGTACAGACATTAAAAACGGTGCAAGTAACACCACACATGGAATGCGTCCTACATGTGAGAACATCATGTAAGAATGCATCTGATTGGTTGTTATGCATCTGAGAGACATCATGTCCTGAATGAACTGCTTCAACACAAAACAGTGTCAAGCAAGAATGTAAACACACTGCCAAAGGTGATATTTTTCTTTAAAAATATCAGCTTCATTCACGCAATTCAAGTTAAACTCCTTGCATGCTGCTGGCAGATATTCCTGTCCAGGATGGTATTTCTCTTGTTACTGAAATCAGTATAATTTGGGCACATTTAATCCAATTTCCCCCTGTAAATTTAATAGATTTTTCACAGATGATTCCTCGAGTTAAATTTAGATGAATTTTTCATCAAATCTAATCATAGCTGCTTCAGAGCAGCCATGACTAGATATGATGAAAAATATCTTGAAAATACTCAGCAGGTAAGAGTTAATAATGGTATAAATGCACAATTTTGGTACACGGGACAGGAATCAACAACCCATGTTGGAGCTTTCCCTGTACTTCACACGTGCCTTTGGCTTTCCTGAAATACAGGAAAAACTCCAACTCAGGTTGTTGATTCCAGACCCCCATACTTCACTCTTGTGGTGTTCTGTCTTAGTATATGAATAGCCTGGTATATCCTGGTCTTTCGTATTCCCAAATTTCAGAATGTGGAAAATGACTACTTTGGATTCCTTGGAGAAGAAATTCTTCTGGGCTATCTTTCAAAGTGTGAGAGGTTGCGTCTGTCAATAAATATTGGTCATATTGCATACTATGAACTTTTTCATCCCTGTTTTTATGTATTTGTATCTCTGATTTCTTTTCAGTAATATGCATAAGGAAATTCTGCCTTCGTGTTATAGGGTATATCAGTTAATGTATTCAACCTGTAATCCTGTGTTTGAATATAATGGTTGGTCTGTGCTTTAAATTATATGTTGCACTTTTGTTAAATAATATAAAATTAAGATCCATGCTGAACTGGATACAGTAAAATTCCTGCCAAACGTCCATTTGTCAGCAGAAGATATTAAAATGCCAGAATCATTCAGTTTATGTAGATAATATCACTTACCTGCTTTCTGTTGATAACTTTGGAATTTAATTATCATTATGTCTTGTTTAATGAGCTCCAGGTACTCAATTAATCATTTACCTAATGTAACAGGCATATCCAAACCAGACTTTGGATTTTGAATAATGCAGACACACAATAAAATGTGCATATAGTTTCGAATTCAGGCACTTCATTTTTAGCTTAACTTGACAAAGTCAAGATAAGCTATTGCCATCACGCGTGCGGAAGTCTGTTAGTCTGTAATTCTGTGAGTCTGTGAATCTGTGAGTCTGTTCACATTTTCTTTTAGCATGGGCTACACCCCGCAGTTTTTGTCTGATCGTCACGAAATTTCATATGCAGGTTTGGGGTCATGTCTAGATGAGAACGACTCCTTTTGGTCCCGATCGGTCAACTGGTATGGCTGCCCGAGCCCAAAACCATTAGCACAGTCTACAGGTCGTATTTATGAAGGGATTTCATTGTAGCTTGGTAGGATGCCTCTGTATAATGCCTAGATGAGAACGTCCCCTTTTGGGCATGATCTGTCAACCATGATGGCTGCCCAAGCCCGAAACCCAAAAACTTTTAGCACAGTCTGCAGGTCATGTTTAATATGGAGGGATTTCATTGTAACTTGGTATGGTGACTCTGTATGATGTCTAGATGAGAATTTCCCCATTTGGGCGTAATCTGCAAACCGTGACGACTGCCCGAGCCCAAAACCCGAAAACCTTTAGCACAGTCTACAGGTCATATTTGTTGAGGAATTTTATTGTAACTTGGTGGGTTGACTTCATATAATGTCTAGATGAGAAAGTCCCCTTTTGGACGTGATTGGGCAACTGTGACGGCTACAGGGGCCTGAAGCCTGAAAACCTTTAGCACAGTCTAGAGGTCATGTTTATGATGGGATTTCATTGTAACTTGGTAGGATGACTCCTAATAATGTCTAGATGAGAACGTCCCATTTTGATCGCGATCATTCAGCCTTGATGGGTGCCCGAGCCCAAAAACCTTTAGCATAGGCAAAAGGTCATATTTATGGAAGGATTTCATTGTAACCTGTTAGGTTGACTACATATAATGCCTAGATGATGACATCCCCTTTTGGGCATGATTGGTCAACTGTCATGGCTACAGGTGCACCGAAGCCCGAAAACCTTGAGCACAGTCTACAGGTCATATTTATGAAGGGATTTCATTGTAACTTCGTAGGATCACTCCATATGTGGCCCAGATAAGATTGTCCCCTTTGGTTGCAATCATTCAACCATGATGGCTGCCCAAGCCCAAAGCCCGAAAACCTTTAGCACAGTCTACAGGTCATATTGATGAAGGGATTTCATTGTAACTTGGTATGTTGACTTCCTATAATGTCTAGACGAGAACGTCCCCTTTTGGACACAATTGGGCAACTGTGATGGCTACAGGGGCCTGAAGCCCAAAAACCTTTAGAATAGTCTACAGATCATAATTATGAAGGGATTTCATTGTAGCTTGGTAGGATGACTCCAAATAATGTCTGGATGAGAACATCCCCTTTTGATCGCCATCATTCAGCCTTTATGGCTGTCCGAGCCCAAAGACCTTTAGCATAGTCTATAGGTCATATTTATGGAAGGATTTCATTGTAACTTGTTAGGTTGACTCCATATAATGCCTAGATGATGACATCCCTTTTTGGTCGTGATTGGTCAACTGTGATGGCTACAGGTGCCCGAAGCCCAAAAATCTTGGGCACAGTCTACAGGTCATATTTATGAAGGGATTTCATTGTAACTTCGTAGGATCACTCCAGATGATGCCCAAATGAGAATGTCCCCTTTTGGTTGTGATCATTCAACCATTATGGCTGCTGAGCCCGAAGCCTGAATACCTTTAGCACAGTCTGCAGGTCATATTTATGAAGGGATTTCATTGTACCTTGGTAGGTTTGACTTCATATAATGTCTAGATGAGAATGTCCCCTTTTGGACATGATTGGGCAACTGTGACAACTACAGGGGCCCGAAGCCCAAAAACCTTTAGAACAGTCTACAGGTCATAATTATGAAGGGATTTCATTGTAGCTTGGTAGGATGTCTCCAAATAATGTCTAGATGAGAACGTCCACTTTTGGTCGCGATCATTCAGCCGTGATGTCTGCCTGAGCCCAAAAACCTTTAGCATAGGCTATAGGTCGTATTTATAAAAGGATTTCATTATAACTTGTTAGGTTGACTCCATATAATGCCTAGATGATGACATCCCCTTTTGGTCGTGATTGGTCAACTGTGATGGCTACAGGTGCCCGAAGTCCAAAAACCTTGAGCACAGTCTACAGGTCATATTTATGAAGGGATTTCATTGTAACTTTGTAGGATCACTCCAGATGATGCCCAGATGAGATTGTCCCCTTTGGTTGCGATCATTCAACCATGATGGCTGCCCGAGCCTGAAGCCCGAAAACCTTTAGCACAGTCTACATGTCATATTTATGAAGGGATTTCATTGTAACTTGGTAGGTTGACTTCATATAATGTCTAGATGAGAACGTCCCCTTTTGGACACGATTGGGCAACTGTGATGGCTACAGGGGCCCGAAGCCCAGAAACCTTTAGAATAGTCTACAGATCATAATTATGAAGGGATTTCATTGTAGCTTGGTAGGATGACTCTAAATAATGTCTAGATGAGAACATCACCTTTTGGTCGCCATCATTCAGCCTTTATGGCTGTCCGAGCCCAAAGACCTTTAGCATAGTCAATAGGTCGTATTTATGGAAGGATTTCATTGTAACTTTTTAGGTTGACTCCATATAATGCTTAGATGATGACATCCCTTTTTGGTCGTGATTGGTCAACTTTGATGGCTACAGGTGCCCGAAGCCCAAAAATCTTGGGCACAGTCTACAGGTCATATTTATGAAGGGATTTCATTGTAACTTCGTAGGATCACTCCAGATGATGCCCAAATAAGAATGTCCCCTTTTGGTTGCGATCATTCAACCATTATGGCTGCCGAGCCCGAAGCCTGAATACCTTTAGCACAGTCTACAGGTCATATTTATGAAGGGATTTCATTGTAACTTGGTAGGTTTGACTTCATATAATGTCTAGATGAGAATGTCCTCTTTTGGACACAATTGGGCAACTGTGACAGCTACAGGGGCCCAAAAACATTTAGAACAGTCTACAGGTCATAATTATGAAGGGATTTCATTGTAGCTTGGTAGGATGACTCCAAATAATGTCTAGATGAGAACGTTCCCTTTTGGTCGCGATCATTCAGCCTTGATGTCTGCCCAAGCCCAAAAACCTTTAGCATAGGATATAGGTCGTATTTATGAAAGGATTTCATTATAACTTGTTAGGTTGACTCCATATAATGCCTAGATGATGACATCCCCTTTTGGTCGTGATTGGTCAGCTGTGATGGCTACAGGTGCCCAAAGCCCGAAAATCTTGAGCACAGTCTACAGGTCATATTTATGAAGGGATTTCATTCTAACTTCGTAGGATCACTCCAGATGATGCACAGACGAGAATGTCCCCTTTTGGTTGCGATCATTCAACCATGATGGCTGCCCAAGCCCAAAGCCTGAAAACCTTTAGCACAGTCTTCAGTTCATATTTATGAAGGGATTTCATTGTAACTTGGCAGGTTGAGTTCATATAATGTCTAGATGAGAACAGCCCCTTTTGGACACCATTAGGCAACTGTGACGGCTACAGGGGCCTGAAGCCCGAAAACCTTTAGCACAGTCTACAGGTCATATTTATGAAGGGATTTCATTGTACCTTGGTAGGATGACTCCAAATAATGTCTAGATGAGAACGTCCCCTTTTGGTCACGATCATTCAGCCTTGATGGCTGCCTGATCCCAAAACCCCAAAACCTTTAGCATAGTCTATAGGTCATATTTATGGAAAGATTTCATTGTAACCTGTTAGTTTGACTCCATATAATGCCTAGATGATGACATCCCCTTTTGGTTGTGATTGGTCAACTGTGACGGCTTCAGGGGCCCGAAGCCCAAAAACCTTTAGAACAGTCTACAGGTCATCATTATGAAGGGATTTCATTGTAACTTCGTAGGATCACTCCAGATGATGCCCAGATGAGAATGTCCCCTTTTGGTTGCGATCATTCAACCATGATGGCTGCCCGAGCCCAAAGCCCCAAAACCTTTAGCACAGTCTACAGGTCATATTTATGAAGGGATTTCATTGTAACTTGGTAGGTTGACTTCATATAATGTCTTGATGAGAATGTCCCCTTTGGACGCAATTGGGAAACTGACGGCTGCAGGGGTCTGAAGCCCGAAAACCTTTAGCACAGTCTACAGGCCATATTTATGAAGGGATTTCAATGTAACATGATAGGATGACTCGTTTTGGAATAATTTCACTGTAACTTGGTAACTTTCGTTGATATACGTTAACTGTGAGGGCCACATACATTAACAGTGAGGTCATATTAACCCACCCCTCAGCTCTTTAGTACAGCGTTCACCTCACATTATTTTTATCAAAAACATAGCATACAGGGAACAGAAATGAATATATTCCCAATTATCACAATTCTTGTCTTATTTCATAATCCTTTCATAACCATTGAACATTATCCTTTTCATTAAACACAACACACAAGTTAAGCTACAGTGTCATTGACACTTTCATTATACCCCCACTCGCGAAGAGAATGGGGGTATACTGGATTACATGTGTCTCTCTGTCCATCCATACATCTGTCCATCCACAGTGATATCTTACCCTTGAATCGATGGATTTCAATGAAATTTGGTATGAGGGATCCTTTTGACAAGCCGCTCCTGTACATATTATAAAAAAAGTTGCCTCCATATTTTTCACCAGAGTTACAGTCCTTATTTTATCCGTTTTTCATGATTTTTTTCCTGTCCACTTCAATATCTCAGCAGTGAGTGGATTGAATTCAAAGAAATTTAGTATGAGGGTTCCTTGTGACAAGCTGCTCTTGCACATGTTATAAAAAGTCTGCCTGCATACTAGTATATTTCTCCAGAGCTATGGTCTATACTTTATCAATTTTTCATGATTTTTTTCCATCCACAGTCATATCTCGGCAATGAATGAATGGATTTCAGTGAAATTTGGTACGAGGGATCATTGTGAGAAGCTGCTCCTGTACATGTCATATAAAAGTTATTTGCATTTTTTCAACAGAGTTGCAGTCCTTACATTGTCCTTACATTGTTTTTTTTAATTCATTTAAGCTTCATCAGTTCAGCACTGCAGTGGGGGTAAAATTGCCTTCAGCAATAGCTCCTGTTTGATATGTTCTTGTTCACCTATTGGGATTTGATTGAACCAAAGGTGGATGATGCTTAAATCATTAAAAAAAAAATAATAATGGATTTTATAGTGAAAATAATCAAATACCCCCTTATTATGTATATATATTTCAGAAAGGTATGCAATGATAACACCAGAAGAAAATTCAGGCGACATTAGGAAAAATGGAAGTTTTACACCTACAAAACATATTTTTATACTGTACCAATGACCCAGACTTAGCTGGTGCTAACTCTAACAAAGCCAGGGCCAAACACAAATTTTGCCCCCCCATCCCCAAAATTTGCATCCAAAACAAAAAGAAATCATGTCCTAAAGGACCTCCATACTACGCCTCTACTGCGCATGCGCAGTGACGCAGACGTCCCGAAATTGGCGCCAATTATCATTCTCTGTTTGGCCCTTCATCAGTCAACATCTCACTGATCTTTGTGCTTGTAAATCTCAGTTTAAAGGATGCCAGACACGTAATTTTTGGAGAAAATGTGATTCTAAGGAGGATAGAAGGAGGAGAGGAAAAAGAAGTGACAAAAAATAATCAGGGCTGTACTTAAAATTTTTTGATGAAATTATGTTAAGTTGCCTATTTTCGAGGCATGGGGCCTCTTGTTGTCATTCTTGCTAATTGTTGCACTGCTTATTCAGTGTTTCCTCTCCCCTAGCCTTCTGAAGTCCCCCCTTGCAATTCTCCCATGCTTTTGGCATATTCTTGAGAAATTTCATTTCTAAAATTTCCTGGGAGAGTTGCTTGGTTACAGAATGTTTTCTGTTATTTTCCCCATAGTTACGTTTTCACCCATGGGTGTATAACGTTTGTGTTCTGCATCTTCCATCTGATGTTCTGCAGATTCTCCCCTGGGAGTCTCTGTTTTGCATCAGATAGAGTGTAATTGATGACTGATTCCGGGCCAGTTTTTTCAGTGCCTGGAGTCATGTTTTCTGGTGTTTTTACACTGTTTGTTTTCATTGGCAACAGCCTTTTTTGAGGGGGGCTGTTTGCCTTTGCTGTAGTTTATCTCACTATAAGATACATTTATATTATCCGAAAGTGTCTCATTAATTATTTAATATAAATTTAAAATTTTTGACCACACTTTGCCATCGGATCCATCGGGGCTCAACGTTACTTTTCAGCAACTTGGGCTTCGCTGAAAAAATATTTTTTCAAAATTATTTTGTTTTGCAATTGTTTTTTCATTTATTAATGGATCATGTTATTATGTATCTTTGTGTCAGGGGTTTTTGCGAGTAACTAGGACTTATTGTTGTTCTTTCACAATGAAGGGACGTTGTTCAAATTGTAATAGGAAGAAATCTTCCTCTGACTTTCATGATCATTGTATTAATTGTAGTCAGTGTTCTCGCATTAATCCCTGTCCTATATGTGAACATTGGGATGAGAAACATTGGAAACGTGTGTCACGATATGTTGTTTCTGGAGAAAGAGCGATGCCGGCTCTTTCTCCGCAAGGTCACTCTTCTCTCTCAGTTTCTATTTCAGAGGAACCAGAACAGGGTGATGTTTCCATGTTATCTTCTTCAAGTGTGTGTCCGTCGTCACAAATGAATTCAGAGCTAGCGGCAAAAGTGCTCATGGAGATTAGACAAATGTCGTCCGCTAGCTCGCCCGGTGTAGCGTCCATTCACCGAATGGTTCGGCAGCCGGGTTCGTCCGATGCGGTCCAAGAGGAAATTTTGGGTGATGCGAGCACTATAAACATAATAGATGCACACCCAGTGACGGCAGATAGTAAGCGAGAACGGAGGAAGCCTTTGAGTCCGGTTCCTAGCTCGTCCAGGTCCAGCCGGGCCGCGAGCGAGAGAGGCCCCTCTCTCGTACAACAACATCTGGGACCAGATGTTGTGGTACAAAATGTGTCTTTAGCGGAGCATACGTCCGTCGCTCGGGACGCTCCGTTGTATAAGCAGTCCGCAGAGACTGTTAAGGCTTCCTCTTCTCGTCAGCGCACACGACCGCACCTTGGCTGCGTGACCGCCGATATATCACCAGCTTCGCCGATCAAGGATTCTTCGGCGACCAGGTCACACCATCCGGCAGCCAGGGATTCGAGACCGATGGACTCCGGACGTTCGCATAGGAAAAGTATGCGGGAGCCATCTGATGCGGAGCTGCCCTCGGCGAAGCAGCGAAAGACTGCGCCTCCGCAGGTCTCGATGCCGGACATTCTTGTGCAGATAGCACAGCTTATCGCAGCATCCCAGCAGCCGACAGAAACGGTGTCGGATCGAAAATTATCCGACGGCGCTGGGTCGGTACGCTCCGCCGAAGCATCGGGGGCGGACGACCGGGAACATCATGAGGTCCGACCGGATGGTGAAAGGGATACGGATGACTTGGAGCTATCCCTTTCGGAACAACATAAAGCTGCCGTGGACTTCATCCGGCACTTTCTCCCTCAAGTTGTTCCGTCGGGCCAGACTGCTGCGCTTCCGGACAAGAGAATTATAGCGTCATTGGACTCTGAATTTTTTGAGCGGTTCAGGGACATCGCTCCCGAGTTTCCGTCGCAGTCCAATAATGTTGCAAGAACATTTGAATTATTGAACGACGCTATATTTAAACTTGCTTCCAGGACGGGGAAAGCAGGTTTCTTGTCCGCTAATACTCTCAACCTGCCTTTCATTAATGCAAGGAATAAATTCGATACGGCAGGACAGGGTATACCGAGAGTTCCTCTGCGTATGGACGACGAGGCGGAAGACTTAGAGCTATCATTACCGTCGTCAGCTTCTATTCCAACCGCGGTGTTGGAAACAGCTATTGCGTCTAACAGAGCCAATTTAGATGCCTTATCTTACGCAGATCACCTTACTAAGGCGTTATCACTGCGCCTTCAGGGGAAAGAGTTTCAGGATATACAATCCTCTTTAAGACTTCTTTCAAGGGCAGTAGCTTATTCCACGTGTAACTCCGCCCTTTCAGTGGCAAATCTGGAGTTGGTTAGACGTGACGCAGCCCTAGCTACATCCACACTAGTGGATTCTAAGGTGAAGAACTCTCTTAGAGTCGCTTCGGTCTCAGGAGAACTTCTCTTTGACGGCAAGCTTTCCGCTATTTATGATAAAATTACAAAGAAAGCTAAGGATTCTCTGTTGTTCAATTCTGCTCCTAAGAAATTGGATACAGCAGACACGAATAAGACAGGCACTTCTGGGTCTAATGCACCCAAGAGAGGTTCCTATAGAGGTTCCGGTGCGTCCTCTTGGTCTTATTCGAGAGACCGTCAGGATAGCGACTCTCGTTCGGGACGTCCTTCAGGCTGGGACAATTGGTCGGACGCCCCGAGGTCGACGGGGCGAGGTGCGGGTCGTGGAAGACGTGGTTTCTCCTACCGCAGGCCTCGCAGGTCCAGGAGGTGATGGCTTAAACCTCTATCGCGTTCCAGTTGGCGGAAGGTTGTCGAGCTTTTCACAAGAATGGGCGTCGATTACGGACGACCCTTGGGTGAGAGGAGTGACTCCGGAAGGTCTAAAGATATCCTTCAAACGAAAGCCTCCATAAACTCGAAGTCCAAAGTGGACTCATCTTCCGTCAAATCCGCAAAAAAGAGACGCTCTGTTATCAGAGGTGCAGTCTCTTTTAATGAAGAACGCGGTAGAGGTCGTAGAAAACCAGGAATCTCCGGGATTCTACAGCCATCTGTTTCTGGTTCCGAAACCAGACGGCTCGTTCCGTCCAGTCATAGATTTGAGCTGGATAAACAAGCTGATCGTCGCTCCGAAGTTTTATATGGAGACGATTCGATCGGTCAGAGCGAGTATTCGGGTGAACGATTATGCAACGAGCATAGATCTCAAAGATGCGTACTTTCACGTCATGGTACATCCGACATTCCGAAAGTATCTACGCTTTGCAGTCCTAGGAGTGGTGTATCAATTCCGGGTGATGTGCTTCGGATTGAATCTAGCACCCTGGTCTTTCACTCGGGTAATGAACTCGGTAATGATCTACTTCCGAGCTCATTTGTCTGCGGTAACGTCGGCCTACCTGGACGACATTCTTCAGAGGTACGGCAATGAGTTAACGCTTCAGAACGATGTTCAGAATCTTCTTCTATTGCTCCGACGTCTCGGTTTTATAGTAAACGAGGAGAAGTCGGATCTGGTGCCGTCCAAGTCATTCACTCGTCTGGGAATGAGCTTCGAGACGCACAACAATCTCGTTCGTCTGCCGTTAACCAGAGCGAAATTAGTCAGTTGTTACGCTCGCTATTGTCTGCACGCAGACAAAGTCACGGCGAGAGAATTTATGAGACTGATAGGTCTGTGCGGAGCCACCGCGGATCTCATTCCGATGGGGCGGTTATGCACACGTCCTCTTCAAATTTTCCTGACTCAGAATTGGAGTGTGAAAATTCTTTCGCTCGATGTAGACGTTCTCTTGTCAGATCAAATGAAACAAGAGATTCAGACTTGGGCAAACATTCAGTGGTTAACTCAAGGAGTTCCGCTGCAGTTGCCGGATCCGAGTTTTACCGTTATGACGGATGCCAGTCAAACAGGTTGGGGTGGATCATTAATCCCAACGGATTCGAGATGCCAGGGTCTTTGGGATCCGCAATTCCTGTGCAAGCACATAAACATCAAGGAAATTATGTCAATTTGGCTTGCGTTACGTCACTGGATGGACATTATTCACGATGCTCATGTCCAAATCCTATCCGACAATACGACAGTAGTGGCGTATATACGGAATCAGGGAGGCACTCATTCAGTTCCGTTGTTCAATCTAACGGAAAGAATCCTTCTGTTTGCGTTAGAACATCACGTTCTTCTTTCGGTCCGTCACATACCGGGTCGTCTGAATGTGCTAGCAGACTCCCTTTCACGAAAGGGTCGCTTGTTGCCGTCGGAGTGGACTCTCAACAAACAAGTATTCAATCAGATTTGCTACCAATGGGAACGGCCAATGATAGACTTATTTGCGACACATCTCAACAATCAGTTGCAGACGTATGTGTCTCCGTGTCCGGATCCAAGAGCATTTGCAGTAGACGCTCTGTCGATCCCTTGGGACGGAATGATAGGATATGCGTATCCTCCAGCGCCGTTTTTTCAACAAGTATTGCTAAAGATAAAACAATCTCAATGCAAGATTCTGTTGGTAGCATCTCTGTCGCCACAGAGACCGTGGATAAATCTACTCAGGTGTCTGTTGTGGGACCTACCGTGGAAGCTTCCTCCACGGGAGGATCTTCTTTCACAGGGGAAATCGCGCCAACTCCATCACAACCCGCAAGGTCTCAACCTTCACGTTTTTCCATTGTGCGGTCCTTCTTGCATGGCAAGCACTTTACAGGACGAGCAGTGGACCCGATTTCTAACTGTAGGAGGACCTCCTCTTTGCTAAACTATGCGGCTAAGTGGAAGGTTTTTAGTCGTTGGTGTAGGGATCATTCTGTAGATATATTCGATCCCTCTATACCAGACATTGCAAACTTTCTAGTATACTTGTTTGACGAAATCAAACTGCAGCCTGTTACTATAAAGGGTTATAGATCTATGTTATCTGATACCTATGCACATCATGATAGTTTACAAATTGGATCTAATGTCTCTTTATCGAAGTTGGTTAGAAACTTTTCGATAAATAGACCCAGAACTCTTAGATTAATTCCTAAGTGGAATTTAGCTTGGGTTCTTCTTAAATTGAAGGAAAAGCCATTTGAACCTCTTGGGACAGTAGATTTCAAATTCTTATCTTATAAGACAGCTTTTCTCTTAGCTTTCTCTTCTGCTAGAAGAGTCAGTGAGCTTCATGCACTATCGGTGGATGATTCTCATTATCGTAGTGTTGGGAACACTATCACCTTCACTACTAATGTGGGTTTTTTAGCTAAGAATCAGGCTCCTAATAAATATCCGGAACCTATTGTTATTAAGGCTCTTCCGTCTTCAGACGGGCGTAGGCCTTTACTCTGTCCTGTTAGAGCATTACGTATCTATAAACAGAGATCTCAGTTTATCAGAAAGGGACGGAAACGTTTCTTTCTGTCTTTGATGCCTAATAGAAAGGACATTTCAGTCCATTCTATTGCTAGATGGATTCAGTTAACTATCCGTACTGCTTATGAAGATTTATCTTCTCAGCAGTCTGTGCTTAAGATTTCTGCTCATGAAGTAAGAGCTCTTTCTACTTCCTGGGCTTATGCTAATAGTGTTGCTATTACAGATTTAATGAAGGCTGCTTATTGGTCTCAGCCATCCACATTTACGAATTTTTATCTCAGAAATATTGAGTCCATTTCTGGAGACCTGCATTGTTTAGGTCCGTTATCTGTTGCTCAGAATGTCGTCCACTAAACAGTTGCAACTATAGTTATGCAGGCTTTCTGTTCCGGCAGTGACTCCGTCCGGCTGCCCTCTTCGCTCTGGGCTATTTGACCCAGGGCAAGGGGAAGGGGGGGGGGGGGGGTTCCCTTAGGTCACCTGCTTTATAGTGAAAAGCAAGGGAATGCCTCCTCCAAGTCAGTATTTCTGAGTCGCTTCCGGGATGGTTTTAAAGTGTAATATTAATGTTTAAATTCATTCATGTCTTATTTTTAAAGTGTAGCTCGGTGTGAAGCATTTGTATATGTCAAGTGTCAAACGGGCTTTAATATACAATACTCGGACACTTTTAAATGACTATAAAGAGTCTCAATTCTCTGGACTACTTTATTTATTGGCTTGCTTTAAAAATAATTAGTATAAGGGTTATACTGGATGTTAATAGAGAACATGAATGTTATTGTGCTCAATTATTTAGGGTAGTGTATCTTTCTAATTTAATATTAAATAAGAAAGATACATGTAAAGCCTAATACTCCTTTTCTCCTTAAGGGGTTACCTCTTTACTATATAGTTGAGCTTATTGGATTTTCCTCTATGTCCTAGGCCCTCCAGCCTGTTTACTATTCAGCTAAGTCTGGGTCATTGGTACAGTATAAAAATGTTAAAAAATTTATAGTAATTTATATATTTTTTATACTTACCAATGACCCAGACGGGGATGGCCCTCCCTGGAGTTGGGAACTCTTGCCTCCCCGCTGAGTACATAGCGCTGACCAGGCACTGCCAGTAAGAATGATAATTGGCGCCAATTTCGGGACATCTGCGTCACTGCGCATGCGCAGTAGAGGCGTAGTATGGAGGTCCTTTAGGACATGATTTCTTTTTGTTTTGGATGCAAATTTTGGGGATTGGGGGGCAAAATTTGTGTTTGGCCCTGGTTTTGTTAGAGTTAGCACCAGCAAAGTCTGGGTCATTGGTAAGTATAAAAAATATATAAATTACTATAAATTTTTTAACTTTCATTCAATATGAGGGAAATTATTTATCCATAATGGATAATTATTCTTCACGTCTATATCATTTGTGGTTCATGTCACTTGCATTTAATATCTTTCACAATCCATGCTACAAGTGGTAGCACTTGATTGCCCAAGATCGGGTGTGTATGCTGGTATGATACAGTCATTTACTTTCACGACCATGATTTACACACGGACTTGACCGAATTCATGCAAATAGGACCAATAGCCAATTTGTGCCATTTGCATGACTCTATTATTCTGGTGTACAGCCCTGATCTAGTGCAATTAAATGCTACCGGTTGTAGATTGGCTTTCCATGGAAAAGTTGACTTGAAATTTTGAATAAATTGATCCCAAAAAGATATTTAATACAAGTGTCACAAATCAAAACGTATGCATACTTGAAAAATAATCTATAGTAATTGTCCTCATATTGAATGAGAATGTTTCATGGGTGTGTCCATCTGTCACATTAAAATGAAACGAAATCTAAAGGCAAAAAATCGTGAGGAACACACTTTCTTGTTGACTGCTTTTTGATTACAGGCATACTACAAGCACAATTGCGTACCTTAAAACTAAAAGTCTGCCTGAGTGCACTATTCACAAAATCACCATTCAGATCTTATTTTAAAAGCTTTTCCCTCCAAAACATAGCTTATAACCCCTTACAGGCCCAAACTAGTAGAAGGATGTGGGGTCCATCCTCCATGACCCTGTCTGTCAGAATTTTTTGTTCTCCATCAGTCTCCATTGGAAAAAATGCGGCTTGCCTGAATGCTGCAATTTGCACTGAGAACCAATAATTTGAAAAATAAGCTGATCATTGACATTTTCACAATTTTCATTATGCAAAAATACTCTTATATGTTTCATATATTCTCTGTATGAAAAGGCTCATTTGCTCATTATTATTTTAAAGAATTACTTTCGTTAAACGAAAGTAATTCTTTAAAATCATAATAATAAACAGACTTTTCGGATCTCTTTCATTTATTATTGTTTTAAAGGAGTAAATTGAGTTAGGTTATAAGTTCGTATTAATGGTCAACAACTCCGGAACACTGTCTGAAAATTTTAACTTTCCCCACCATGTTGGAAAATTTTGAGCTCCTAGCTTCATGCCTGCCCTCCTTGGAATGTGTTCATCAAGCATATTCCCATGAAGGGTCAAAAGCTGTGTTTTACCAAAAATGTAGAGTTTTCGATTATGCAAGATATTTTTTGCAAAGTCTCATCTTCTAGATGTGTCTTAGATGAAAATTACCTCTTATCTCTTTACCGAACATAATGGCAGTTTCTGACCTGCACTATTTATGGAAAAAATTTAGATTTCACAATTTGTTTTCAATTTTTGCCCTCAAAACATAAACAATGACCCTTCATTGCAGTGAGCTCCCCAAGTTCATTCCAGTGAGTGGTTATAAGCTATGTTTTGGAACCAAAAAAGAAAGTTTTTTAATAGATATTCCAAAATTGTTTACAGTCATGTCAGGTAGAGGGTTGAGGGCTGGGACTGTTTTCCTCGTTTCGCATTAGTCTACGGTTCTGTGTCTCAGAAGTGATTTCAAAACTAGTTTTAGCTTCCTGTGGAGGCAACCCTACTTGACTAGAGGTCACAATACGCTAAATGATTTGCATTGGTGACAGTGTTAACATTTTCCCATCTCCTAAGCTCATCAAGCTCATTTGTGGGAAAACAGTCCTAAAACCCACTTAGAATATCAATTCATTAAAAAATGAATAGGAACAAAATATATGTTACCATGAAATGAAAATGAAATATTTTAAGTCTTTTTCCAAAATAGACACTGTGACAGTTTTATTGAGGGTTTCAAAATCAATAAATGTTGCCCCAAACAGCTGATCTCCTTCATTTTATGCTCTATTACATGTTGAGGTAAAATTTGTTAGGAGTTTTTGCCTCCATATAGTGTATTGTAATCTAGAAACCATTTCTTGGGGCATTAACTACTGTCAACATTAACAGAACTTTCTCATGGTTGTATTTTTGGGCACCTGTTCTCTGGTCATAAATTTTAATTATTAAAGCCAGATTTAGGCCTTTTACCCTTTAGCTAACATAACAACCATAACTAACCAGCTTTATTCACAAAAACACCCTTGAAATTTCTTTTTTAGCTCACCTTGACTACGTCTGCTGAGCTTATTTACTCGCTCTTCGTTCGTCGTCCATCTATCATCCATCAACACCATGTTTTGGTCTTCTCCAAAGCCACTGGGTCAATTTCTGTGAAAGTTTGTGTGAGTGATGGTCCCGAAGGGGCATTGCATTTTGTTCAACTCAACATGCCCATCCTCATAGGGAGAGGTGGAGGAAAGTGCTCCAAAATATTTTTAAAATGTTCTTCTCATGAACCAATGGGTACAGTGACTTGATATTTGTTATGGAGCTTCCTTTTGAGGTGTAGAATCAAGTTTGTTCAAACGAAGTTTGTGAAGCAATATTTGGCTTTGTAATGGGAGGGGTAAGCTTTTTGGCCCTGCCCAAAATTTCTATATTTTTATACTGTACCAATGACCCAGACATAGCTGGTGCTAACTCTTAAAATATAGGGCCAAACACAAATTTTGCCCCCCAATCCCCAAAATTTGCATCTAAAACTAAAGAAAACATGTCCTGAAAGGCCCTCCACACTTCGCCCCTACTGCGCATGCGCAGTGTCAAGGACGTTCCGAAATTGGCGCCATTTATCATTCTAAGTTTGGCCCTTCATCAGTTAACATCTGACTGATCTTTGTGCTTTTAAATCTCAGTTTAAATGATGCCAGACACATAAATATTAGTGAAATGGTGATTCTAAGGAGGATAGAAAAGGAGGAGAGGAAAAGAATGTGTGACAGAATATTATCAGGGCTGTAACTTAAAATTTTTTAATGAAATTATGTTAAGTTACCTATTTTCAAGGCAGCAGCCATTTTGTTGTCATTCTGATTATTTAGTTACACTGTTTTTTCAAGTGTTTTTCCTCTCTCCCTGTCCTTTAAGTTCCCCCTTGCTATTCTCCCATGCTTTTGGCATAGTTTCTGTAATAATTATTACTAAAATTTCTTGGGAGTTTTAGCTGTATAACAGAATGAATTCTGTTCTTTCCCCATGTTTACGTCTTCACCTACGGGTGGTTAGGCGTTGTGTTCTGCATCTACCATCTGATGTTCTGCAGTTTCTTCCCTGGAAGTCTCTGTTTTGCATCAGATGGTGTATTTTTGGTAACTGATTTCGGGCCTGGGTGCCTGGAGTCTTATTTTAGTGTTTTTACACTCATTGTTTACATTTACAACAGCCCTCTGTGTGAGGGGGGGATTTCTAAATAATAATATCTTTATGTTATTTTAATCATAACTAGATACATTATTATTGTTCGTAAGTGTTGAAAAAATTGTTTAAAATATTTTAAAAATTTTTGTCCACACTTAGGCTTGGGATCCATTGGGGCTCAACGTTACTTTTCAGAAACTTGGGCTGTTCTGAAAAAATATTTTTTCAAAATATTTTGATTTCAATTATTTTTTCTATATTTATGGATCATATTATTATTATGTATTTTGATTGCCAGGGGTTAGTGCGAGTACCAGGACTTGTTTTCTTTTCACATTGAAAGGATATTGATCAATTGCTTTAAGAGGAAGTCTTCCTCTGACCTTATTATCATTTTATATGTGGTCAGTGTACTCGCATTAACTCCTGTTCTGTATCATATGATTTCGATGACAATATGGGAAGCGTATGTCATGGTATGTTGTTGGGGATTTGGACACTCCGGTCCTTTCCCCGCAGGGTCACTCTACTTTATCAATTTCTATTTCAGACGATCAAGATTAGGGTGATGTATCTGTGATGTCTTCCAACAGTGTGCCTCCGTCGTCACAATTAATGAAGGGCTAGCGGAAAAGTGCTCATGTAATACGCCAATTGCCTAAGAGGACCCTAGTAGGTTCGACGGCCTTTGACGTCCGCTAGCTCGCCCAGTGTAGCGTCCATTCACCGAATGGTTCGGCAGCCGGGTTCGTCCGTTGCGGTCTAGAAGGAATTTTGGGGTGATGCGAGCACTATAAAATTAACTTAATGCACACCCAGTGACGGCGGATCGGAGGGAGAACGGAGGAAGCCTTTTAGTCCGGTTCATAGCTCGTTCCGGTCCATCCGGACGGCAAGCGAGAGAGGCCCCTCTCTCGTTCAACAACATCTGGCCCCAGATGTTGTGGTACAAATGTGTAGTTAGCGGAGCATACGTCCGTCGCTCGGGACGCTCCGTTGTATAGGCAGTCCGCTGAGACTGCTAAGGCTTCCTCTTCTCGTCAGCGCACACGACCGCACCTTGGCTGCGTGACCGCCGATATATTACCAGCTTCGCCGATCAAGGATTCTTCGGCGACCAGGTCACACCATCCGGCAGCCAGGGATTCGAGACCGATGGACTCCGGACGTTCGCATAGGAAAAGTATGCGGGAGCCATCTGATGCGGAGCTGCCCTCGGCGAAGCAGCGATAGACTGCGCCTCCGCAGGTCTCGACGCCGGACATTCTTGTGCACATAGCACAGCTTATCGCAGCATCCCAGCAGCCGACAGAAACGGTGTCGGATTGAGAATTATCCGACAGCGCTGGGTTGGTAGCCGGGGACTCGAGGCCTGCAGACTCCGGACGTTCGCATAGAAAGTGTGCGGGAGTCAACGTACACGGAGCTTCCAGCGGCAATGCATCGTAAGTCCGCTACTGCACAGGCCTCGGGAACAGATGTGCTTTCCTTAATAGCACAGTTTATCGCAGCATCCCAGCATCAACTGAATCTGTCGCATTTATTTTATCCGACGATGCTGGGTTGGGATGCTCCGCGGAAGCGGGTACGGACGTCCGAAAGTTTCATCCGGTCCGATGGGATACCGAAAGGGATTCGGTGGATTTCTAGCTTTCCCTTTCGGAACAACATATGCTGCGATGCCGGATAAGAAACTGATAGCGTCGGTGGACTTAGAAATTTTTGGTTCGGTTCAGGGACATCGTCCCTCAGTTCCGACATAGTCCAATAATGTCACACAAACTTTCGAATTATTGAACGACGCTATATATATTATTATTTTTGCTTGCTATCCAAGCATTTCTGGTTTCTTGTTCGAAGAGTTATGGAGATGAATTTCAAAGTGTGCCTCTGTCGTCATAGTTAATGAACAGTTAGCGGCAATAAGTGCTCATGGATTATGTCTATCGCTTACGGAGTGACATTCGCTAGCTCACCCGGTGTAGCGTACATTCATCGAATGGTTCGGCTGCCGGGTTCGTCCGTTGCGGTCTAGGAAGGAGATTTGGGTGATGCGAGCACTTTAATTACTTTAGTACTCACCCAGTGACGGCAGATTGAGGACAGATCGGAGGAAGCCAACAACATAGGGGACCGCATGTTGTGGTTCAGATATTTTACATTCGGAGCATATGTCCGTTGCTCGGGACGCTCCGTTATATTGACAGTCCGAGAGACTGTCTTTAATGCTTCCTCATCCTCACAGCAGGGCACACGACCGCACATTGGCTACGTGACCTCGAGTATCCGATCAGTTTCGGCATTCAGTGATTCCACAGCGAATAGGTCGCGCCATCCGGTAGCCAAGGGACACGAGGCTTATACACTCCGTTCGCTCGCATATTGGAAGTATGCACGGGGTAACGATTTCGGAGCTTCCTGCGGCAATGCATCGTAAGACCGCTGCTCCTCAGGCCTCAGTGACGGACGTGCTATCCGAGTTAGCACAGTTGTTTCGCAGCATCCCAGCAATTGACGGTTTCTCGGTCGAATCAGGAATTATCCGACGGCGCTGGGTCGGTGCGGTCCGCGGTTGCATCAAGCTACGGACGACCGAACGCTTTATAGGGTCCGACAGGATGGCGAAAGGGATTCGAAAGATTTCGAGTTTTCCCTTTAGTAGTATCGGAAGATGCCTTTCATATCTTCTGGCATTTCTTCCAGTGATTATTTTTCGGACTTCATTGCTGCGATCTTGGATAAGAGACTTATAGCGTCATTGGACTCGGATTTTTCGATCGGTACAGGGACTTTGTCCCTGACTTACCGACGCAGTCCAATATTGTCATTACAACATGTGTTTTTTTTTTCGACGCTATATATATTTATATATATATACAAGCCTGCTACTAAGCATGATAGTTTAGTTTCTTGTCCGCGTGGCTCATTTCTGCCATTTTATCTTTTTTACATATAGTTTATTTTGGCAGAGCAGGGCATACCGAGAGTTCATATGCGTCTAGACGGTGTGATTAAAGACTGCATATATTCTTTTCGCCGTTATGTCTTTTCCAATTTCAATGTTGGGAACGACATTATGTATAGTAGACTTAACTTAGACGCTTTATTATACGTAATCCGCCTTACTGAGGCGTTATCATTACGTCTTCAAGAAAAGATTTACGGGATATTATTCTCAATGTAATTTCTTTTGAGGGCAGTAGTTTGTTCACGTATAACTCCGCCCTTCAGTGGCTGATTGGAGTTGGTTAGACGTGATGCAGCCCTAGCTACATCAACGCGTGGATAGTAGGTTAAGAACTCTCTCAGAGTCGCTTCGTTCTCGGAGGAGCTTCTCTTCGACGGCAACTTTCCGGCAATCCATGAATTGCTTGATTTATACATTCTCTTGTCTATCTAGTCTTACAAGAGATTCAGACTGGGGCAAACATTCGGTGGTTGACTCAGAGAGTGCCGTCGCAGTTGCCGGATCTGAGTGTGGCTGTTATGACGGTTGCCAGTCAAACAGATTGGGATATATACTGATCCCTACGGATTCGAAGTGCCAGGGTCTTTGGGTTCCGCAGTCTTTTAACTATCAGTTTAACTTCCGCGGAATAATGTTTTTTAGGCTTGCTTTATGTCATTGCATGAACATTATTCAGAAACGCATGCCCAAATTCCTGTCCTTTAATTCGACAGTAGTGGCGTATCTCTGGAACCAGGGAGGCACTCTTTCGTTTCCGTTATTCAATTTAATGGAAAGAATCCGTCTGTTGGTTATACTACACCAAGTTCAGTTTTGGTCCGTCATATTCTGGGTCGTCTGATTGTTTTATCGCACTCCCGTTCTCTTACGGGTCGCTTGTTGCTGTCAGAATGGACTCTCAACTAACAAGTATTTAATCAGATTTGCTATCTATGGGAGCGCCCAATGATGTTTTATTTATGACACATCTTGCTATTCAATTGCAGACGTATGTGTTGGCTTGTCCAGATCTCTGAGCTAATACTGTTAACGCTCTATTGATCTATAGGACGGAATGATAGGATACGCGTATCCTCCGGCGCTGTTGTTTTAGCAGGTATTGCTAAGATAAACAACCACAATACATTTCTGTTGATAGCATCTCTATCTTCACAGAGATCATGAGTAATTTACTCTCTTGTCTACTGTGGATCTTAACGTGAAATCTTCCTCTATGTGAGGATCTTTCTTCACTGGGTAAATCGTGTCATCTTTATCACAACCAGCAAGGTCGCAACCTTCATGTATTCCGTTGTGTGGTCCATATTGCATTGTAAGCACTGTACTGGACGAGCTTTGGACGCGATTTCTTACTATAGGAGATCCTCTTCTTCGCTATTCTATGCGACTAAAGTGGAGGCTCTTCCGTCGTGGTGTAGGGATCATTATGTTCATATGGTTGATCCCTCCATACTACTCATTGCTATTTTTTAGTATACTTGTTTCACAAGATCTACTGCAGCCTGTTGTTATTTAGGTTATAGGTTTATGTTACCTCATACCTATGCACTCTACGATAGTTTACATTTGAGTCTTTTGTCTCTTTATCTAAGTCAGTTAGTAACTTTTTGATAAATAGACTTAGAATCTTTAGATTAAATTCCTATACGGATTTTAACTTCGGTTCTTATTTAGCTAAGTAATCATTTGAGCCTCTGGAAACAGTAGTTTTCAAATTCTGACCTTTTAGACAGTAATTCTGTTGGTTTCTCTTTTACTGTAGACTCAGTGAGTTTCATGCACTATCGATGGATGATTTTCACTTTCATAGTTTCGGAATCAATACTTCCGTTACTATTTAGGTTGGATTGTTGCATAAGAGTTAGGCTCCTATTATCCGGAACCTATTATTTTAAGGTCCTTCCGTCTTCGTATGGGCATAGGCCTTTACTCTTTCCGGGTACAGTTTATGTATTTATAAACAGATATCTGTTTATTACAAGGGCGTAAGCTTCTTCTGTCTTTGATGTCTAGTAGAAGGACGTTACGCTCCATTTTATTGTTAATGGATTCTATTAACTAGCGTACTGCTTTTGGTATATCATTGGCTTAGCAGTTGTGCTTAAGATTTCGGCTCATGAAGTAAGAGTTCTTCTACTTCTTGGGCTTACATTAATAGTGTTGCTATTATAGATTTTTGAAGGCTGCTCATTGCGCTCAGCCATCCATTCATGAATTTTATCTCAGAAATATCGAGTCCATTTCTGGAGGCCTCTATTGTTAGGTCTATTCTCTACTGCTCAGAATGTCATTCACTTAACAGTTGCTACTATAGCTAGGTAGGCTGTCTGTTTCGGCAGTGTCTCCGTTCGGCTGCCCTCTTCGCTCTGGGCTATTTGACCCAGGGCAAGAAAAAGGGGGGGGGAGGGTGTTCCCTTGGGTCACTTGTTTTTTACTATGAAAACAAGGGGATACCTCCTCCGGAGTTAGTAATTCTGAGCTGTTATTGGGATGGTTGTTTAGTGAGAAGTTTAAGTTTATAAAATTCATTCAAGTCTTAGTTTTTAAAGTATAGCTTTTGAATATTGCATATGTCAACGGACATGATTATGCAATTCTCACACACTTTTAGGAGTATAAGAGTCTCTATTCTCTAGACTTACTTTATTATTGGCTTACTTTAAAAATTATTAGTATAAGGATTATTGGATATTAATAGAGTACATGGATGTATGAAGCTCAATTTTTGGAAGGTGTTGTATCTTTCTAATTTATCATAAATAAGAAAGATACATGTAAGGCCTATTACTTCTTTCCCCTACAGGGGATGACTCTATTTTATTTTATTGAGCGTATTCCATTTTGCTCTATGTCCTTGGCCCTCCAGCCTTTTTACTATTCAGCTATGTCTGGGTCATTGGTACAGTATAAAAATGTTAAAAAATTTATAGTAATTTATATATTTTTTATACTTACCAATGACCCAGACGGGGATGGCCCTCCCAGGAGTTGGGAACTCTTGCCTCCCCGCTGAGTACATAGCGCTTACCAGGCACTGGTTATTAGAATGATAAATGGCGCCAATTTCGGAACGTCCTTGACACTGCGCATGCGCAGTAGGGGCGAAGTGTGGAGGGCCTTTCAGGACATGTTTTCTTTAGTTTTAGATGCAAATTTTGGGGATTGGGGGGCAAAATTTGTGTTTGGCCCTATATTTTAAGAGTTAGCACCAGCTATGTCTGGGTCATTGGTAAGTATAAAAAATATATAAATTACTATAAATTTTTTAACTTTCTGAATGGTGGTCCAGTTTGAACCAAATTTGGTATGTGGTATTATTGGGTCATATGTATTTAACCCGTACAAAAAAAAAATTCCTGCATCCTCGTGGGAACCCCAGAAGCTAAAAATAGAAATATTTTCAAACTCCCATATTTCCCAAACCACATGGGACAGAGAACTGTTATTTGGTATGAAGCATCCTTAGGACCAGCAGAATTGAATGTTAAAAGAAAATTGCCATTGGTTATGTTAGTGTGTTCTGTAGGGTGGGGGGGGGGGGGGGGGCTTCGAATAAATGCTGGGTCAGCATATTTACAAAAAAAAAAAAAATCTTTTTTCCCCAGAACCAATGGTCAGAATCTTTTGATATTTGGTATACAGCATCCATGGTGGGAGGAGGGGGGGGGGGGGGGGGGGTGGGATTCAAAAACCAGTTTGTTAAAATGAAGCCTCTCGGTTCTTATTTGGACTCAATACAGGGGCCCAAATTTTGGACTTAAGGCAATAGGGGCATGATCTTTAAAAATCTTCTTCCTCAGATCATCAGTCAAAATGCTTTCATATTTGGTATGCAACATCTTTTTTTTTAGGGGGGGGGGGGGGTCAGATTCTAGTTTGTTCAATTTGGGTGCCTGGGTTAATATTTGGGCTGCCTATGGTAGCCCAACTTTTAACTTAGTGCAGTATGAGGGAATTTCTTTAAAACTTCTTCAGATCCACCACTCAGAATGCTTTCATATTTGGTATACAACATCTCTAGGGGGGGTCAGATTCAAGTTTGTTCAAATCAGTTCTGTAGGTTAATATTTGGGCTCACTATGGTAGCCCAAATGTTAACTTAGTGCAATAGGAGGATATTTCTTTAAAAATCTTCTTCAGATTCACCAGTCAAAATGTTTTCATATTTGGTATACAACATCTCTAGGGTGGTCAGATTCAAGTTTGTTCAAATTGGGTCCACAGGTTAATATCTGGGCTTGTTATGGTAGCCCAAATGTTAACTTAGTGCGATAGGAGGATATTTCTTTAAAAATCTTCTTCAGATTCACCAGTCGGAATGTTTTCATATTTGGTATACAACATCTCTAGGGTGGTCAGATTCAAGTTTGTTCAAATTGGGTCCACAGGTTAATATTTGGGCTTGTTATGGTAGCCCAAATTTTAACTTAGTGCAATATGAGGAAATTTCTTTAAAATTTTCTTCTTCAGATCTACCAGTCGGAATGCTTTCATATTTGGTATACAACATCTCTAGGGGGGTGGGGTTGGGGGGGGGGGGGGGGGGTGTCAGATTCAACATTGTTCAAATCGAGTGCCATCCACATACGTTGTATCAAGGGGCTTCATAGTGGAGCTATACTTTCTACATTATGATCAACTGAAGAAAAGGCATGATGCTTGGACTATTTTAGTCACTCCTGAAGGGCTGAAGGATTGACAGTGTATCCTATGGAGATGGATTGCTTAATGTAGATTCATTCTTGGACTCTGTTTATATCGTGTTCTGTTCAAGGTGAGCACTTCAGGCCCCATGGGGGCCTCTTGTTTCAATTTTTGCCTCAAATACATAGCTTATGAATCTCTTTGAATTGAGCTCCAATGAGAAGTTATAATCTTTGTCTTTGAGACAATGAGAAATACAAGATAAACTAATGTGTGGGCTATACAAATGTTGCAATTAGAATGACTGGGATTCAAACCCTTTCTGAGAGAGTTGTATCTATAATGAACCACATACACCAAACAGCCAACATCAGAGCCTTTCATCTATCCATTTTAACATTCATTCATCATTCCGGAAAATCATCCTTTCCAAGACCATCATTGTTTTGTTGATCTGACTGATTTATCAGTGCCCTAAATTTGGGCTGGACAGAATTCAAATTCGCACAAAATGTCTCATAAAATAAGATTTTCCTCATAATTAACAAGGAAAATCTTTGAATTTTACATTCATTGATATATGGTCACTTTCTGTCAGTATTTGCCTAATACATGGATTAATGTAAAATATTTATGGTTTATATGAATACATACATGCATGACATACGTGATAAAAATAAGAAGTTAAATGGTTGACTGTTGTTGATGATATTTGATTGGCGAGCTGGTTGTATCTTGTGGGTGACCACATTCTCATTTGACTTGATCCAAAAATGAAAAAAGGCACCCCTGCCACTCATATTTATCAAATGTTGGGTTCAAACGATTAATGGTAGAACTGTCCAAGGCGTGCTGAATGACTGTTTGCTTGCAATATATGCAGAAGAAATTGGCAATATTATAAGCATTGAAAAACTTTTATATTTATGCATCTGTTTACTGGTTTATCAGAAGTTGAATTAAATTAAAATTTTACAAGCCAGAAAAGCACATACTTATGTAATTTGCTGGCAGATATTAGTTTTGGCTGGCATTTGCACACTGGCACACAGCTATTGCAGGCCCTGGTTACATGAAGTTCAAGTTGTGAATAAATGAAAATATAGCAATGTTTTAGTTCTGACTGACTGTAGGTGTGACGTAATGTTAATTATGTGTTTGCAAATGGACCTATAACATTACATTATTTTTTTCTGGAGATAACAGTTAGCTAATTAATTGAATAAAATTCTTGTGATCTATGAAAGAATTACTCTCATGACGACTCAATTTCTTACCTTTATAGGCCTGTCTAGCTGAAGTACATCCAATATAACCATTTAATCTTTTATGTATTGTTTGTCAGAGCTCCAGGATCTCTGACAAACAAAATAAATGTCTAGTTCATCACTAGAATACAGGAAGATGACCAAATTCCTCTTAATTGAATACCTGTCACATGTTAATTGAATATTTTTCTTTAGTACAAATGACTACTAGTATTCAGTTGACATGGCTCTACTGTACTGTGCTGTTTGACCCAGGTGCCATATTATTAAGTGGCAACAAAAACAACTTACAGGGTTGATCATAGGCTCCTGTGAAAATTTGAAATTTGATTTGAAAGTCAATATTCTATTTGATTCGATTTGAAATTGGAAATTCAAATATTTTTATACATCCGCCCGCTAGGCGGGGGTATATAGGATTCCTCGTGTCCGTCTGTCCGTCAGTCCTTCCGTCATGAAATTGTTTAATGGAGGGTACCATCATGCTGTAATCAACTCATCCCCCACTTTTCAATTCACATAGTTGAAACTTCAGAATATGATCATACACACAATGAAGATGTGCAACATGTATAAAGTCTTGCGAAAATTTTGTTTCTCCACAGTTATTTCCCTTTCTTAGCAGAAAGGCGGGGGGTATTTGTTTGTGTCACCTTTAGGTGACACCTATTGTTTTCTGAACACCAAGATGTCACATTGTTGACCTTGCTCACCCTCAGGTATTGGTGCGGGGGTAACACACCACCTGGCGATGGATTGCGGGGGTATCGCACTCCCTGGCGATGGATCGACTCTAGTTTGATATACTTTGGCCATAACTGTGAATGTTTACAGACTGCAATTGATCACATTATTTTATATTGAGTATCGTTCTGAGTAGGAACGCAACTGACTTGTAGCGATAACAGTGTTTGTAATGATGTCGCTAGAACTGTACAACAGTTGCAGCTACATCGCTACCAACAATGTTACCACTACAACTGTTCATTTCAACTTATTGTGCTTTATGACCAGTGACCATTTATAAAAATTTGAAGTTTCGAACTATGAAAAGTTATTCAGCTGTTCAACTTCAATAAATGATTTGTTCCACAACATGATCACATTATTTTAAATTGAGTATTGTTCTGTTTGATAAGAGTTATGCGATACATCGTCAAAAGCAATGGTTTTCTAAAAGAATACCCCTGATTATTATATAAACAGAAGTAGAGCAGGCTTTAATTTACAAGAGGATCGACTCCATTTGGCATTGAATTATTGTTTCGTTAAGTCATTCAGCATTTTTATTTAAAGCAAATGGCTTCACGGCTGAATGGAGTCGATCTGATTTGAAACAAAGTTTTTTTCCCAGAAAACATGATAAAAGTGAGGTTTCAGCCCTATCAGCCAGGTTCGTTTAATGTTTATTGCTGCAGTTTCGAAGCTACAGAGTCAACAATTCGAATAGTTTCAATCAGTAGCTAGTATATTGGTTCATATCTCAGTTTATAGCGTGGGAAGTGGTGAGGCAAAAAATGCGCTCTACATAACTGTGTGTCTTTTAATAATCAGGGGTATTATTTTAGAAAAAAAAAATTTCTTTTGATGATGCATTCATTAACTGTGATTTGATTAGAAGGTCAATTCGAAATTTGATTCGTTTTCTCCAATTCAATTCGCTATTCGATTCAATAAAAAAATCGGCAATTTGCAGGTCCCTAGTTGATCAGCAAGCCTCCTTAATCAATAATTCTAAAGCCGCCACTAATGTCTTTTAAGATCTAAATACTGTGTATTTCAGTTTAATTGGAACATGTTGAATAAAGATTTTATGAGAAAGCGTTTAAGCTTATGTACTTCACAAGGACTGGCGAGCACGTCATCTGACTTACATTAATGCCTAACCTTGACCCACTGGCATGAGTATGTGGGATGACCTCTGTAGTGGCGACTTTGTGGCCCCACTCTTCTTGAATACCATAAAAGGGATCTTTAGCTTGACTCCTCTCCTGATAGGAGATATGTTGTGATGACATCAACCCCACAATTGATGCTGCTGAAAAGTATTTGGGAGAACTGTCCTGACCAAGGATTGATCTTGGGAACTCTGGCATGTGAGACCACTGCACTTATCCACCTCCTAGCCACCACTTATGTACATAATATCTCCCAGTAATGACAACTGAAAAACATGTAGGTTCCCCAAAGGAATTGCCAGCCAAGTTCCACATATGAAAATCATTTTGACATTGGTCCAAATTCAAGGAATCATTTTTTTCTTGACCTGACTTTTAGGAGTTCCCTGAAATTCTTTGTTGCCAGTTATGGACCCTGACCTATTTTCTTGGAATTATGGACTCTAACCTTTTGGTGTCTGGTGGACAGGTGGGCTGGTCTCTCATGCCTGAGATCCTTAGATTGATGTATGGTTGGGAAACTTTTCCAGGTGTCTGTATGCTCTCTGGCAGTATCTGTTGTAGGATTGATGCTGCCACAATGTTCTTGTCCTGTCATGTGGAGATGTAAAATGTCTGTGAGGAGAGACGCACTCCATACAGGTTAAAGATCTGTTTGGTATTCGGGAAGAGTAAGACTACAAAGCTGCTGCTATAGAGGTTATAAACACAAATCTGTGCCACTGGATAATGGAGAGGGATTAATATAAGTTGTAGAATTGGCCCTCCATTCCTTGTCAAATGAATAAGTCTGAAACAGAAAATAAGAAAATCAGCTTTGAAGATCAGACCGCTGTGCTGATTTTAATCAGCTGCAACAGTGTGTGGTTTCTTTAACTAGTTGAGTGCTGCAAGCCTATATTGAGGCCTTATATTCAGGCCAGAAAATAAAGAGCTTACATAATAACCTGTTAGCAGGCTATGCTATATAACTTGGTGGTAACGCTTAAAAATGTGTTTTGATGCTTCTCTGCCTCCTCTGTTTTTACTATGCCAGGCATGCTGTTTATGTTTTAACATAATTTCCGCAAAAATAAATCACAATGACTAATGCACGATCTCGCTTTGGCAAGATCGCGTATTAGTTGTTGCTACCCGGTAATTATTTTTGCAGAAATGCTCATAAGATGTAAACAGCATGTCACTCTATTCATCTTTGGATGCAGTGTGTAACATTTGTGTCAAGATAGCTCTGAAATATTGTCAAGTCGGACTGGCAAAAGATGCAGGATTGCGAATTTATTTTGTTTGTATATTTTCTGAATAACCTAACCCCCATGTAACCTAAATGATTGCTTGCGATTTATTCTGAGGCCTGATATTTGGGTTTTACACTGAAGTGCAGGTTTGGCAACTTGAAGTAGATGTGCCTCATATTATGTTTGAAGTAACATCATTTTATATGTATTGATTGTTTACTACAGGCTTGCATTACAGTGAAAGTCCCTAAAAGCACCAAGAAAAAAATAAGCCAAAACTGGGTCGAGTGCTACCGGCGCACACCCAGTAGGGGACGCTCTTCTCCAAGTACAGATCCACGGCTTCCGGTACCAGTGCGCAGACATTTGACAGATGACTCATTCTTTTTTCTCCCTCCATCTTCTGTGCGTTAGAAAACAGTGCTACTAGCTTGTTGATTTCTTGTTCCTGTGTCAAGAATTATTTATCTGAGGATCTTCTAATATGAGGACTGTGTTTATATATTCTTGTTTCTAAAATTCATCCATATCTCCATGTTTGCGCGCGACTTTCGCGTACCGTGCAATTCGAACATGTCATTTTTTTTTATAATTGATTTATGTTATCCTTTTGGATAGTGTTATTGCTGTTGGAGTTAGGTGTCAGTGGGGGGGGCTGTAGGGCAGAATTTCTCTTCTCTGTTGAAGGTGGAACTTCTGCTTTTTGGGGTCCCCGTCGGCTGTCTGGGTGCTGTTGTGTTCCCGCCGGTCCGTTTTTTCTGCCACCTTTCTCTCCTTGTTGGTGGTGTTCTTCTACTGTCTCAATCTGTTGAGTTCACCTTTTTCTCTGCAGTTCTCACCTCTGTTATGCACAGAACTGTCTCTTGTGGGCAATGCCTTTTGCCCAAGCATGTGGAGGACTCCCATGCTTCTTGCTCTACTTGTAATGGGTGTTCGTCAGATCGACCCTGTGGGCTCTGCGGGTCTTGGTTGTCCACCTTTTGGGCTTCCGTGAACCGTGTGGTGTGTGCTCGTGGCCGTTCCTCCCACACCCACGGGAAAGGGGAACGCTGTCGTTCAGGGCCTCCCGAAACGACCACGTTTGGTGAGAGTTATACCCCCTCCATGGGGGATGTGCAGTCTTTTCCTGTGGTGGATACTGCGGGAGGTGTTGAGTTGTCTGGTGAAGAGATGTCTGGTTCTGGGACTGTGGTCCCTCTCCAGTCAACATCTGAGGCTGTCACTAGGGTTGTGACTCCTCCTTTGGAGCCAAGCTCGGCTGCTCTCTCCACCTTTCCACCAGTTTCAACAGCTCCTGACGTATCTACTGCTACTGCTGTTCCGTCTGCAGCATCATCAGTCTCTGTTTCAGTCGGGCTTGGCTTATCATCTGCAGAGATGTCTGGTAGTGTAGATGTGGGATATTGGCCTCAGCCTTCCCTGACTTCAACTCGGCGAAGTCAGAAGGAGCTGCCGGCCGAACCCTCTGCTGTGGTCTCTCAGTCATCGAGCCCAGCAGCCTTCTCTTTGGATTCAGATGTTCCTGGTGGGGTCACCATGAACTCTGTTGTGTTTCTGTCCACGCACTCTGGTCCGACAGCCAGTTTTGTGGGACCAACGCTTTTTGTGCAGCCTGGACCTTCTGTCCCTCAGAGGTCCGCGCCGACTCTCCTGAGTTCCCGCACTGTAGATCCTCGGGGTCTGGTATACCCCCTCTCAGCAAATGCCTGTAGGTGTTTTGGCTGCCACCCGTTGCCCCACATCGGATGTTCTGGAGAATCGTGACCCTTCGCTGGTTAAGAGGGTCAGGAGTGAAGCCACTTTGTCGGTTCGTTCCCACGTCGAACGGGCTGCCACAGGCCGTGTGCTAAAGGAAGCCCTCTCCTTGCTCACTCAGGTTCTTTCCAAGGGCATTCCCATTGCCTCCAGCGAGGGTGCTAGTAGTTACCAGATGCCCCCTGCGACGCTGCCTTCCAGGATTGGAAGCAGGCCGCTTTCTGATCCGCCTGGTTTGCCTACACCATGGGAGGCATCGGCTGGTTTGCCCATAATGGGCTATGTGTCTTCCGACTCAAAGGATGGGTCAGACATACTTGACGTTGTGGGCCAACAGTCTTCTGACTTGGGGGCAACTCTTGACTTTGTGTTTGAGTTCCTTCTGGATCTCAAGCTGTCGGACCAGCCGGCGGTGTCAGCCAGGACGCGATCATCGGTCACGTGCCTCCAGTCTGTGGAGCAACCCGCTTCTGGGCACCTTCGACCATGCCAGTAGGTACAGGTGGTTGATTCAGAAGCATTTGCAGCTTTGGACTCTAAGCTGAGTTACAAGGCTATGAAGACTTCGTTCTTCTCCAGGGCTGACACCTTTTTGCCTCCAGTGCATTATCATTCCTACGATTCTGCCAATCCATAAGTCTGCCAGACTTTAATGGTATTGGATCAGGACTCTGCCTCCCTTGGGCTTTCCAAGCCCAAGTCAGCCGTTATTCCTATGGCAACTCTGGAGTCCCTGTTGGGCTTATCGAGAGAGATGCTGGGCATGCTTTCTCTCTCAGATCTTTTTGTCTCTGCTTTGGCTGCCTCCAGATAGGTTTGACGATGTACAGGCTCCTTTGCGTGTGATTTCCAAGGCGCTCATGCATCTTACTCACACGCATGCCTGTAACACGGCTAACTTGGAATTAGTTTGCTGGGAAGCTGTGTTGGACACAAGCCGTTCCCCTCCTGAGGGGCAGCACACTTCTCTTCGATCCGCTTCTTTGGTGGATCTGCGACTTTTTCATGGTTCCGTGGCGACGGTCCGGAATGATGTCCTGCATCATTCTAAAGATCAGCTGCTGCTTCGCCAGCTTGATCAGCATTCTGTTGGAGGCAGGGGCCATTTGAAGCCTAACAATTGCCCTTCTGCTTCCTCTGCGAAGCCAAGGGCTGATCCTCCTGCCGCCGCTTCTACTTCTTACGTGGTAAACGTTGGCAGACCAGAGGGAGGACTCAGAATCATTCATCTACTAGGGGAGGTGGTTTCTTCTCTCGCGGACCACCCAGGGGCTCGAGATGAAGATCCTCACCTCGATTTGTCCCAGGTTAGAGGAAGGATATCAAGGTTCACAGACCATTGGACCACCATCACATCCGATCCTTGGGTGTTAGACGTTGTTCGGTCCAGGCTGCTAATATCCTTCCGGAGCCACCCCACTCTGTTGAGAGTGCCTCTTCCAACACAATTTCCTTCAAACGTTTCACGTCGTGAGCTTTTGATCACAGAGATAGACAATCTCCTGTCAAAGGGGGCGATCGAGGTCGTCAAGAACATTCATTCAGTGGGATTTTATTCCCGCCTGGTCTTGGTGCTGAAGAAGGATGGCCGACTCCGACCGGTTATCGATCTGAGTATCCTGAACCAGTCTATCATTGGTCCCAAGTTCAGCATGGAGACTTTCAGGTTGGTTCGCCGCTCCATTCACCAGGGAGATTTTGCTTCCAGCATCGACCTGCGAGACGCTTACTTTCAGGTTCCAATTCATTGGACATCGCGAAAGTATCTCAGATTCGCTTTTCTGGGGCGAGTTTACCAGTTCAAGGCCATGCCTTTCGGCCTGAACCTGACCTGGCTCCTTGGGCCTTCACCCGACTGGTGTCGCATGTGATAGCCTTCCATCGCACACAATCCAGGGTGACTACTTCGACATATCTGGACGATATCGTCCAGAGGCACTCCAATGCTGCTCTTTTGGAGTCAGATGTCAGTACATTGTTGACCTTGCTCACGTCGCTAAGATTCAGAGTCAACGAGGAGAAGTCACACCTGGTCCCTTCTCGGTCGTTTTATCATCTGAGGATGGACTTCCGTACTCAGCTGAATACGGTGGCGGTTCCCCGGGCAAGGGCTGTGATTCTCTCGGCTTTCGCCCTGACTCTGTCCCAGTCCACGTCCGCAACAGCTCGGAGTATTCTCTGGCTGCTTGGTCTCCGCGGTTCGGTGACAGATCTCATTCCTCTCTGTCGGCTGCATGTCAGACCTCTCCAACACTTTCTGCTCAGTCGTTGGAGGCCGAATGTCAATCCTCTGGATCTGGTGCTTCAGTTACCAGACTCTCTTCATCATCACCTTCTTCCCTGGACGGATGTTCATTGAATTATGCAGGGAGTTCCGTTGGGCTTGCCCATGTCCGATCATGTTCTGATGGCAGATGCCAACGATCTCGGATGGGGTGCGATGTTGGATCCTCTCGGTGTTTCCCTTCACGGTGTATGGGATCAGGATCAAGCAGCTCTTCACATCAGCCAGAAGGAGCTTCTTGCTCTTCTTCTGAGTTTCCGGCAGTGGATCCCCCACCTTTTGAATCATCAGGTCCTTCTGTTGTCTGACAATTCGACAGTGGTCACTTACATTCGGAACCAGGGCGGCACACTCTCGGTTCCCATGTATGAATTGGCTCGGGATCTTCTACTGCTAGCTCAGGATATCGACATGGAGTGGTTGTTCACAGGGCAGTGTTCCAGTCGCTTTGCGATCTCTGGGGTCGTCCCCACATTGATCACTTTGCAACCTGTTGGAACCATCAGGTGGTCACTTTCGTGTCCACGTGTCTAGATCCTCTGGCTTCCGCCGTGGATGCTCTGTCACTCGATTGGAACTGTCTAGACGGCTACGCCTTCTCGCCGGTTCCGATTCTGCCTCAGGTTCTGGCCAAGATCAGAACCTGCAGTTGTTGAATCATTCTGATCGCTCCCCTGTCGCCTCAACGGGTGTGGATTAATCAGCTCTGCTCTCTATTGGTGGTGGTTCCGGCGCATCTCCCTCTACGTCGCGACCTTCTTTGCCAAGGTCACCTGAGGAGGTTTCACGCCGACCCGACTTCATTGTGCTTTCACGCATATCTTTTGTCAGGTCCTGTCTCCTCCATAGAGGTTTTTTCGAGATAAGTGGTGGAGTGCATTTCTTCTTCAAGGCGGCACTCCACTGGTTTAGCCTATGCAGCTAAGTGTAAGGTCTTCTGTCGATGGTGTGCTGATCACTCTGTTGATTATGCCAATCCTTCGATAATACAGATTGCAGAGTTTCTGGTATATCTGATTGATTCTCGGGGTCTCCAGCCTGTTACCATCAAAGGGTACAGGTCCATGCTTTCAGAGACCTTTTCGTATGTGGGAAAACGTCGTATCGGCACTAATCCATACCTCTGCAAGCTTCTTTGGCACTTTTCTTTGAAAAGACCTAGGATTTTGCAGCTCTGCTTTGCGTAGAGGGGAGGGGGTGCAGTTTGAACCTTTTTGCCAGGTGGATATGTGTTTTCTCACATACAAGACAGATTTTCTGAAGGCTTTTGCCTCAGCCAGGCGGGTTAGTGAGCTTCACGCCCTCTCGGTTGATCTGGCCTTTTTCGGGAGCATCGCCAACAGTGTTACTTTTACCACTGATTGCTCCTTTCTGGCCAAGAATCAGATACCAGAAACAACTCCACCTCCTATCTGTATCAGGGCTCTTCCTTCGGCTGAGGGTAATCGCCCTTTCCTCTGTCCGGTCCGTGCACTTCGCATTTATCTCAACCGGACGGAGTTCATGAGGAAAGGCAGGAAGCGATTCTTTCTGTCTCTTATTCCTGGTCGACAGAAGATCTCTCCTCAATCCATTTCTCGATGGATTTGTCTTGCTATTCGTGAATTCTGCGCAGCTTATGCTCATCTAGCGACTAATGATTGTATCACCAATCGTATTTCTGCCCACGTGGTACGTGCCTTGTCTACCTCCTGGGCTTATGCTAACTCTGTCAAGTTGTAAGATGTTATGCAGGCAGCCTACTGGAGAAATGCTTCTACTTTCTCCACCTTCTATCTGCGTCAGTTGCAGGAGCAGTCTGAGGACCTTTTTTCTTTGGGCCCTCTTTCTTCTGCTCAGGCTGTTGTCTACCCTAGCCATTAGGCTTCAAGGTCAGTTCCAGCCCTGTGCTGTTTTACTGTCCCTTTTATCTGTGCGTCACACACGTCTCATCTCTCATTGTCTTTACTAATGTTTGTGATGCTATGGTTTGATAGACCTTGGGAACTCTTCTTCTGTCCACGGTTCCAGTGCAGTTGGGTTATGTGGGGGTTGGTTATGTGATTCCTTTCTCCTATTATCTATTCAGCCTATAGTAAACAGTTGTAGGGTAGGTTGATAAGAAATCTAAATTTTATAGTAAATTTCCTTTCTTATTATACCTACCACAATTGTTTACATGGAGGCCCTCTTGTCTTCTTATTCGGGTAAGAATCCTTCCTCCCCGCTAGTCACATAACTCCAATGTTGGCAGATTCAGAAGAATGAGTCATCTGTCATATGTCTGCGCACTGGTACCGGAAGCCATGGATCTGTACTTGGAGAAGAGCGTCCCCTACTAGGTGTTCGCCGGTAGCACTCGAACCAGTTTTGGCTTATTTTTTCTTGGTGCTTTTGCACCACTTTTCTTTTCCAAATCACCTGTGAAAGATCAAAATAGAGAGTATATTTTTCCTAGTTAGGGACTTCCACTGTAATGCAAGCCTGTAGTAAACAATTGTGGTAGGTATAATAAGAAAGGGAATTTACTATAAATTTAAATTTCCAGTGGGGGAAGATAATCAGGGTGGGAGGAAGATAAACTAGGGCATTTTCTCCCTGGGAGGCGGGGAGATAAACTGTTACGCCGGAACCAATGCCGGGGGTGGAAGTACAGTGGGCAGCATTGATATCAATGGTTGGCAAACCTTTACTTCATACAAATGTTGTGGTCATGATGTAGCCAAAAATGCTAAAAATGACCTTAAACACCAATAAATAAATATTTACAATGAAGATTGAGGAATTTCCACATAAGAACCCTGGGAAATTGAGCAGTGCTTGTTTTATGAGCATAATTGGAACCAGTGATCTGGGGTGTGATCCATTTGAAGTGGGCATAAGAATCATTAACTCAACTTGATTTTATCATTGTATTGTGGTTTCAGTATAGCCATAGATGCTGAAAGTGATCTCCAACCGAATAAACAAACAAACAGTACTGAAAAATTGTCTTAATATTTTCATAACAAACAACGAAGCTGGTCCCAAAATCAATCTGATATTATCCCACCTGACTGAACATCAGAGGGTGATTATTGTTATAGCTCTTCAACTGTCATCCTGTATACGTTGTACATGAGGAAGCTGGTCTTTGAATTGCCTTCTCCAGAACCGCTGGCCCAATTTCAACGAAATTGTTTTGAGTGATGGTTGGGGTTGGGTATTGAAATCAAGTTGCTGCCTTCATTGGAGAAATCTTTCCGGTTTTAAAAGTCTTCAACTAATTAATGCAGTAACTTGATTGTTGTTTGCATTTAGCTTCCATTTCAGATGAAGAGAACAAATTGTTAAAAGGAGCTTTTGGGGCAGTGTTTTGCAGTCAGTCTAGGATGGGTAAGAATTTTGGCCCTGTCCAGTTTTAAGAATCCCCTCCATTTGAATGAAATTTGGAAGCTGGTGACATGTAAAAAACATTAGAGGTTGCCTATATTAACCATTAATGGCTAAAAATAAGCCATATTCCAAACATATATATTTTAATACTAAAACCAATGGCCCAGACTTAGCTGGTGCAACCTCAATATTATTAAGGGCCAAACACAAATTTTGATTCCCCTAATCCCCAAAATTTGCATACAATACCGAAAATTAAAAGTCCTATCTGGCCCTCCATACTTTTAGTACTTGCACATGTGCAGTACCCAGGAAGAGACCGGAATTGGCACAAACATCATTCTTCTGTTTGGCCCAACGTCAGTAACAACGAAACTGACATGTGTGCTTTAAGTTCTCATTTTTGAAGATGCCAGACACAAATCAATGATGTTTTTCATGAAATCAACAGTGTAACAGGATGCTGGAAGTGAATAATGGTTTTTCCAGATGTTCAGGGCTGTAACTTTATAATTTTTATGTAAATTATTCATGTTACCCAATTTCGTGATATGATATAATATGACTCCACTGATGTTTTGTTACTGTTACTTCCCTTCCTTCTCCTGTTATACTCCCAAGCTCTTTTAGCTTTTTTACTGAATAATTATTAATTAAAATCTTGGGGGTTTAACTTGTAAACAGAATAGGTATTCTGTTTATCCCCTATGTTTACATCCTGTCTATTTCGGTTCAGGACGTTTTTGTACTCTTGCATCTTCTACCAGATGCAATTTTTTTATGAAAATGAAGCTTTGCATCAGGTGGTTGTTGATCGGTTACCGACTCTGGGCCTTTGTTGTGCCTGTTGTTGGTTAGTTTCCAGTTTTTCCTCTTGACGTTGTTGTCTGTTCAATAATGTTTTTGATTCGTATTAATTCAATGTTTAGTTTTAAACAATCACGTTTTTTCTATTAGGATACATAATACATCTTATTCCGGTAGTTTAGCTTTTATTACTTAGTGGTTGTCCACACTTAGGCTCTATTGGCATGCCCTTGGGCTCATGAGGTTCCCTTGGGGCACTTAGGCTTCATTCAAAATTTTTCGAACAAACCTTTTTTTTTCTTTTTTTTTCAATTTTATTCGAAAACATTTTGTTTTGTCTATATTGTGTATCCTTGTGATGTTTATTTTGGGGTGTGCAGCAGACTTATGTCTTTGGCCTCATTATAATTGTTGCCATTATAATAATTGATGATTAATGTAAGTCCAAGAAGTCTCGGAATATAGGCTTGCTGTTTGCCGATAGTTGCGGCACTCCTTCAGTGCCATGTAGTAGGCATGTACTATGGGATGTGAACGTTGGAAATGGGTGTCAATCTGTGTGGTGGGCGGTGAAGCCTTTACTGCTGGCTAATACTAGTCTTTCAGTCTCTTTTTCAGAGGAACAAGAACATGGTGATGGCACTTTGACACCTGTCCGTTATGTGCTGCTGTCGTCGCACTCTGATGAGCCCTGCTCTGATGAGTAAAATAGAGCTAGGTGTCAAGGGTGCTCATGATATAAATGCACAGGATTAAAGCTGGAGTAGCTTAATTCTCTGCATGCAGCTAGCTTGACAGGTGCAGTGGTTGGCCCTTTTAAGGGAGCTGAGATGCCGGGTAGGTCTGTTGCGGTCGAGTAGTATAATGTGAGTAGAGCGAGCACCTTATAATATAAAGCTCACCCAGCGACAATGGCAATAAGGAGAAGAAGCCTTTAAGTTTCTCTACAGGATGCTCGGCAAGATCTGGGGTCAGATCGCGAGTTGGAGAACTCTCTCTGTCCTGTTGGCCGTCGGAGTTGACTGTGTGCGTTGTAAGAAACTATAATGAGTTGGAACACGCATCGGATGTTCCTTCCACAATGCAGCTGGCCTCGGTTGCGGTTATGGCTGCTTCTTCTCACATGGAAGTGCACGCAAAGGGGATTCTACCTCCCATTCCGACCTAAGGAGGCTACGCGAGATAAGCACACATGCATGGACGGCCTCTTGAAGCGGTCCTGCAAGCGGATACTTCTAAAAGTTTTTTACTCGCGTGTTTATTAAATTTTCTATAGTTACATTGTTAGTAAAAGTTTCAAATTTTGTTTTAATAATTGTGGATTCCAGAACGTCATTGAGAAGTTAACAACATCACCTAATACTCTTTTCATCGTCATTTTTGAATTCAATAATCACAAAGGCGAAATGCCATTATCAAAGTGTGAATCACTTCCAGCCAACACTGCTAGTGCTTCGAAAGAAGTGAGTGTTGTGTCAATCTCTGAAGCAGGGCAAGACCCCGCTGACTTGAGTGCACAAAATGCCATTCTGGCACACACTATATTTAAAGGCATGAAAAGTCTTTGTCATGAAAAGGCCGAAAAGGGCCGAGAGCACTGCTAATCGGAAAACTGGGAAAGGCAGCAAGACAAAGAACACCAACTCGCGAAAGGCAAACAGTGATAACTTGTGAAATGCGAACAGTGAACTGGTAACAGACATTGTGCAGGGCACACGCGCATCTGTTTCGAATGCGCACGCAGACCAGGAAATTAGTCCAAATAAAAACAGCAATGACTTGGAGTCAATTAAAGAACAACTTTCACAGCTTCTTTCAACTGTAGGAAAATTCGCACCGGTGGTGCAATAACTTAAAGGTGCCTATGACAACTATAACACCAGCTTAGAACTGGAGGATCAGTCGTCCAATCTTGATATAAAGGGGATGACTTATAACCGGAAGTGGAAGCAAATGTCACCAGTGGAAACGTGTAGGCAGACAGCAGCATTTTCGCAATTCTGGAAAAGTCTGTGCACAAGGATGAGACAAACAGTGGCACATTAACCCTCAGCTGGCGAAGCTTACAACGCAACTACTTATGCATGGGATGGATAAGGACACAAAACAAACCTGCTTTGATACCATTCTGAGACCTGAAAATTGCCCTAGACTGGATGTTGTCAACGTAAATTTGGAAATTTTCAACTCTGTGTCAAAATCTACCACAACACAGGACATTCTGCTGCAAAAAATTCAGAGGTCACTTTTGAAGGGCACCGCCATTGTCATCAACATGCTAAATGCTTTTGTTGAAGGAGATGGAGGGAGGGGTGAAACACCTGACCCCCATGAAGTTATGAGGAGCCTATCAGATGCTGTTGGACTCTTAGCCGACTGAAGTCATCACTTGGATGTGAGGAGAAAAATGCTGTTCAAGCCAGAACTAAGTGATGAATATAAATCCCTTTGCAATGAACGGGACCCCATTGGCACACAACTGTTTGGGGATGACCTGGCGCAAACTGTCAAAGACCTCTCTGAAACGAAGCGGCTCACCACCAAGGTTACTAAGCCGAGAACAACATTCAGACATCAGCCATACCAACCCTGTACGTGCACATCTGGACAGCGCAAATTCCCTTTTTTAGGCCAGTGAACAGGGTACCTCCAACGATACCCTTACTCAAAGAACAACACAGCTGGGTTCCAGAACAAGGGCACAAATGCTTACCAAAATGACCACAAGAAACAGTAACAAATAGCACGATTGGCAGTAGTAACCCTGTATATAGCACAAATGTAAATACCTTTATAGCTGGAAATATTCAGTTTAAGTATAATATGTGGCAATCTTTAAGTAGTGATCCACGGCTTCTTTCCCTCATAAAAGGCTGTACATTCGAACTGGATGACCAGCCTTTTCAGCCTGTTGAACCTAAAGAAATTCGGTTTCAACCTCATGAGAAATCAGCCATTCAAGCTCAGATACATGATAGAGGAATCATTGAAAAATGTATAAAGGAAGATGGAGATTTTATATCTAATATTTTTCTCCACCTAAGAAATAAGGATCTTTTCGGCTAATTTTGAATTTGAAAAATGTCAACAAATTTCTAAAATATCGGCATTTTAAAATGGATACATTGCAGTTTTGCATAGAATTGATGAGACCGAATTGCTTTATGTCATCAGTTGACCTTACAGATGCATATTATTTAGTACCGGTGCACAAAAGCTATAGAAAATATTTAAAGTTCAAGTATCATTAAACTTTCTATCAATTTACTGTCCTTCCGAATGGCCTGGCATGTGCACCTAGGGTGTTTACTAAATTGTTAAAACCTGTATTTGCAAAATTGAGGGCACAAGGTTTCCTATTGAGTGGTTATCTGGATGATTTCTTTTTAACAGCGAAAGAATGTAATGATTGTAAACTTAATGTAGATGGCACTTGTGACCTGCTTCAGAAGCTTGGGTTTTATATTTCATATGAAAAATCTATTACAATGCCCACACAGGTAATAGAACATGCATTCAAATGTTTTCTTAAGTGTCATAGACTTTAGTGTTATTGTTGACATCTTAGTCTACTAGCTAGAAGTTTGAGCAGTGTTTTTATCCCTGTCATTAGTGGCTAGCGTTGTAAGTCTCCTTTAGTGAGCTTCTAGGGCTGCAGTTATCAGCCATTCAGTTGTCTTCTCGAATAGAAAGACCTTTAGCTGCTTCAGCCAGGCTGAGACCACTGTCCTATCGGACAAGGTACTGTTACATGAGAAGAGTTTGTTCTCTCCTTAGCAATATTGTTTTTATGTTAGTTGTCTGAGGCTTTTAGCCCTATTGATAATGCCATATTAACCTAGTGTGATTAATGAGCGTTCTTTTGAATGCCTATAGTTAACTCCTTTTCAGGATTATATTCCTGCTGTAATCGGTACGAGACGCAAGGAGTTCATCTAGGTTTCTTGTGATCGGGTGCTGGCACCTAGTTTTTGTCTCCTGCTAAATCTAATGTTGTGGATTATATTTCCACTTGATGATTGGATATTATGCCTATATGGTGTATTATTTGACGACATGGCGTACTGTCTTGATTTCAAGGGATATGTCGACGCTGTTTCAGCGGTTTTATATTCCTTGCAATAGTGCCATGTTCATAACGTTCCCTCCGTCCTTCATGGCATTATGGAGTCGGCCAGATGTGAAGGAGCCATATGGTTTCTATACTATTCTAGATAACTAACACTAAAGCTTTATGAGTCGTGATGGGTTAGTGTCATTCTGCTTGCTTGGGCTAACTGCAAGCTTTTTAGCTGTATTACTCTTTATTGAGAATAGAAGCAGCAGTATAGCTTGGGAGTGTATTATCTGCCGATTCAAGTATTGCGGATGAGGGGAGGGCTTCGATATGATTTATTCCTTCCCCCCCCCCACGCGCCAATATGATAAGAGCCGATTACAGGGCAGGATGTAGTTCTCTTCCTGTAAACCTCCTATGCATTCAATTATATGCATGCTTCTCATTGCTGTTCGATTGGCGGGTGGGTTGTGGTCTAATGGCGGCATCAGAGGCCCAGCCACTCTAGTTGGTTTGGTTCCTGTGATTGATCGTTCATAAGTGATATACGAGCATATGATTCCTGAACAGTAACTGTTCTTGAATTCCAAATTCTATCATGAATACATTCGGTTGATGGTGCTAGCCTTCGTGTTCCTGCATGGCAGGCATGTCGGTTATCTGGGCAACATTCTTCAAATGTGGCAATTAATCTACTCTGAGGGGGTATGCTCAGAGCTGTCTGCCTTTCTTACAATGTATGAGTCCATTCCTCAGATTAATCGTATTAATGCCGTTTTAAGATGGGATTCTGTTTATTGCGTGCATAATATGTATACATTATTAGGCAGATTTAAACATGGAATAGATTCTCTTGATTCTGGCTCTGCATTACTATAGAGCTTATGAGAATTTTGGGGCTATTTGGATCAGTTATGGAGTTTCCAACAGGCCATCTATGCATACGTTCTCTAATTTTGACTTCATTATTCAGAGTGGTAAATTATTTCTTCAAACAGTCATTGGTTTTATCAGACCTAGGGAACAGTGAATTAATGGGGGCGGTCCGTGATGGGCTTTTTAATTGTATCCCATTCCATATTCGGATCCAGTTTTCAGCCGTAAAGTGGTACACGAGGCTTATTCCTAGGCTCATATAATTGTACGGTTACAATTGGGTGGTTCATTATTGGAATTGTATACCTGAACGTGGTGGCCTGTGTGTTGGCTAAGAAACGTATAGTTCAATTTGAAAACTTTCCATTGGGATTCAATTGGACAAGTTTTAAGGTTGTACATTTTTAGCTTAACTTGACAAAGTCAAGATAAGCTATTGCCATCACGTGTACGGAAGTCTGTTAGCCTGTGAGTCTGTGAGTCTCTATACATTTTCCTTTAGCACAGGCTACACCCCGTAGTTCTTAACTGATCGTCACAAAATTTCATATGCAGGTTTGAGGTCATGTCTAGATGAGAACGTCCTTTTTTGGTCACAATTGGTCAACCGAGGTGGCTGTCTGAGCCCAAAAACCATTAGCACAGTCTACAGGTCGTATTTATGAAGGAATTTCATTGTAACTTGGTAGGATGTATCTGTATAATATCTAGATGAGAACATCCCCTTTTGGTCATGATCTGTCAACCGTGATGGCTGCCCAAGCCTCAAACCCAAAAACCTTTAGCACAGTCTACAGGTCATATTTAATATGAAGGGATTTCTTTGTAACTTGGTAAGATGACTCCGGATGATGTCTAGATGAGAACTTCCCCATTTGGTCATGATCTGTCAACTGTGATGACTGCCCAAGCCCAAAACCCTAAGCATAGTCTACATAGTCGTATTTATGGAGGGATTTCATTGTAACGTGGTAGGTTGACTCCATATAATGTCTAGATGAGAACATCCCCTTTTGGTCGCGATTGGTCAACTGTGATGGCTACAGGGACCCGAAGCCCCAAAACCCTTAGCACAGTCTATAGGTCATATTTATGAAGGCATTTCATTGTAACTTGGTAGGTTGATTCCATATAATGTCTAGATGATAACGTCCCCTTTTGGTCGTGATTGGTCAACTGTGATGGCTATAGGGGCTCGAAGCCCGAAAAACTTTAGCACAGTCTACAGGTCATATTTATGAAGGGATTTCATTGTAACTTGGTAGGATGACTCCAGATAAAGCCTAGATGAGAACATCCCCTTTTAGTCGCGACCATGACTGCGACCCGAGCCCAAAATCCAAAAATCTTTAGCACAGACTACAGATCATATTTATGAAGGGATTTCATTGTAACTTGGTAGGATGACTCCAGATAAAGCCTAGATGGGAACATCCCCTTTTGGTCGCGACCATGACTGCGGCCCAAGCCCAAAACCCAAAAAACTTTAGCACAGACTACAGATCTTATTTATGAAGGGATTTTATTGTAACTTGGTAGGATGACTCGGTATAATGTCTAGATTAAACGTCTCCTTTTGGTTGCGATCAGTCAACTGTGATGGCTACAGGGGCCCGAAGCCCAAAAACCTTTAGCACAGTCTACAGGCCGTATTTATGAAGGGATTTCACTGTAACTTGATAGGATGACTCATTTTGGAATAATTTCACTGCAAATTGGTAACTTTCGTTGATATACATTAACTGTGAGGGCCACATACATTAACTGTGAGGGCCACATTACCCACCCCTTTAGTATAGTCTACACCTCATATTATTTTTATTGAAAACATAGCATACAAGGAACAGAAATTAACATATTCCCAATTATCACAATTCTTGTCTTATTTCATAATCCTTTCATAAACATTGAACATTATCCTTTTCATCAGACATAACACACAGACAATTTAAGCTACAGCGTCTTTGACACTTTCATTATATCATCGGTTTTCGACCTACCTACATATTCTGCATGCCGCGTACGTTTTGAAGCTTGCAATTTTAATAACCGGGAGTGCCACGATATAGCGTTAGCTGTTGATGTGGCATTAAGCACCAATAATTAAAAATAAATTAATAATAATTAATAGCTGGGCGCCTTTTAGACAAATATATATATTATTTGGTAATGTTTTTTCACTGTTTCCAGACTGCTCCCCTCTTTGTTTTGAAGATTATTCCTACAAAGAAAGGGGGGTGGGGGAGAGGGAGGGGGTGTTTTCTCCTTACCTCTTCTGCCCTTTTAATAAGTGTGTAACTATGAGTTAAGCTGTTACCGTCTGTAGATTATTCTGATATTATGGACAGCTTGTTAGCTCACCTGACTTTCAGTCAGGAGAGCTATAGTGATCACACACCGTCTGTCGTCCGTCGTCCGTGAACTTGGTGTTTGCGTCTTCTCCTCCCAAACTGCTGAACCAATTTCATTGATATTTGAGATAATAGTTTGTTATGACATCGCAATTTCATTTTGTTCAAATCAAGTTGCCTTGCCCCTCGGTAGGGCCACGCCCAAAAACTGTGCTTAAATCTTTAAAAATCTTCTTCTCATGAACCAGCTGTAGCAGAGACTTGATATTTGGTGTGCAGCTTCCTTTTGAGGTGTAGACTCAGATTTGTTCAAGAGAAGTTCGAGGAGCTATATTTACCTTCGTTATGGGAGGGGCAAGAATTTTTGCCCCGCCCAAAATTTCTATTTTCCAAACCGAGAGGCAGATTTGAACCAAATTTGATATGAGGGCTTATTGGGTCATAAGTATTTAATTTATGCCAAAAACTTTTTCCCCTTGCCCCATGGGAACCACAGGAGCTAAAAATAGAAAAAAATTCAAACGCCCATATCTCCACTGAGAATTCTTATTTGGTGTGAAGCTTCCTTAGGGCCAACAGAATGAAATGGTAAAAAAAAAATTCTATCGGTTTTATCATGGGGTACTTGTTTGGGACTTTGAAAAAGTGCTGAGTCAGCATTTTTTAACACTGTGGGTAATGGGAAAAACATTTAAGACTACTTTTCTCCCAAATCACTGCTCCAGAAGCTTTCAAATTTCACATATAACATCTTTGGAAGATTGTTTCATGATTTATTGAAATCGATTCCCTGGGTCCATATTTGGGCTCTCTATGGGAGCCCAAATGTTTAAATTAGTGCAGTATGAGGAATATTCTTTAAAAATCTTCTTCCTCAGATCTACCAATAAGAATCTTTTCATATTTGGTATGCAGCATGCTTAGGGGGGTGAGATTCAAGTTTGTTCAAGTCAAGACCCTGGGTTCATATTTGGGCTCACTGTGGGAGCCCAAATTATAACTTAGTTCAAAATGAGGAATTTTCTTTAAAAATCTTCTTCTTCAGATCCAACAGTCAGAATATTTTGATATTTGGTATGTAGCATCCTTAGGGGGGTGAGATTCAAGTCTGTTGAAGCCAAGTCCCTGAGATCATATTTGGGCTCCCTGTGGGAGCCCGAATTATAACTTAGTTCAATATGAGGAATTTTTCTTTAAAAATCTTCTTCTTTAGATTCAGCGGTCGGAATGTTTTGATATTTGGCATGCAGCATCCTTAGGGGGGTGAGATTCAAGTTTGTTCAAGCCAAGTCCCTGGGTTGATATTTGGGCTCCCTGTGGGAGCCTCAATTATAACTTAGTTCAATATGAGGAATATTCTTCAAAAATCTTCTTCTTCACATCCACAAGTCAGAATCTTTTGATATTTGGAAAACCGCATCCCACTGGAGGTGTGATTCCAGTTTGTTCAAGCCAAGTCCCTGGGTTCATATTTGGGCTTCCTATGGGAGCCCGAATTATAACTTAGTTCAATATGAGGAATATTCTTTAAAAATATTTTTTTTTAGATCCACTGGTCTGAATTTTTGGATATTTGCTGTAAGCTTTTCTAAGGTGGGGCAAATGCAACTTGTTGAAATCAATTCCCTGGGTTTTATATTTAGGCTACCATGTCAGGTGAGCACCCTCAGGCCCCCTGGGGCCTCTTATTACATTATATATGGCGTGTGTTTGTGGGCGTTAGTCTCTCACTCTTGGACATGCTTTTCCTAATTTTAAGTGTCTTATTCCAGACTAGCCTTAAAATTGGGGGCTTGTTACACCCATTTAGCTTAATCATTTATGCTAAGTAATAGGGAATTACTTGCATATTGCTCCTTATTTCAGTGGTATCAGGGGTCAGCCGAGTGGGTGACTAGGGCGAAGAAGTCGCCTTGTCATTCCTCACATTGCCTTGGCTAACACTGGGGGCAAAATTCAAGTTGCCCTCCAAAACTTCCTTGGGAGACATGGCAGTTTACTGTATTTTCTTATGTTTTATTTTCAAAAAAAAAAACAACACTTCCGCATTCACAAAAAAGTAAACACGACGGCTGCTGTTAAAATCCGTCACATGGCTCTGAAAGTACCCTAAACTAGCCCAATTTTATATTTCTGAAAAGAGTTGTAATGGCATAGTCGTTCGAACAATACGCCCAAACTGATAGCAACCAGCACAAAATGCTATTTAAAACCAAAAGTGTCAGCAAAAACAACGAATCACACAAGACACGCATCGAGTTATTAGAATTTATTAAAGTTAGGTAACCACCGTTTAACCATAAAAAAAATGTGCAGGGGACTATTCATCCATAAAAACGTCGAAATTGCTTACGGTTACGCTCTGTTCCATTGTAAAATTGGCTGCATTGAAATTCGCCCTGCAGTTTTTGCATTGAAAGTTGAAACTGAAAGTTTTTCTTTGAAAACTTGTGTTGGAATGGGGTTAAATGTAATAAGGCTACGCTAGAAATCACACATATTAGGATGGATAAGAATGGCAGGCCTTATAGCACCAGTCGCACGTCAATGTAAGATGGATTGCATAAATTGTCGTTTTTCTGAACCGAGTATTATCACCCAGCGTAGCAGGTAAGGGAGACAACCGAAATATATTGTCATTTACCTTAGAAATAAATTAGCTCAAATTGTTAATGACGCTTAATTTACGAAGGATGTTGAAAACTTTTTTAACTACGCTTTTCAATTCAATTAGGACATTCAGAAACCATGAATGACCCAGCTTCTTATGTGAACTTGAAATTTATTTTAAATACTTTAAATATTTTTTTTAAAAGAATATACCTTCTATTATAGAGAAGAACGCTCTCACCATGGGTAATGCTAAATTTCAAATCCACAGCAGTGAGGCAAATACAAAATCAACTGCATGGTAACCCTAGTCATCACTACTAGGGAAAGAGTTAGGGTATTCAGAAACCATGGACGACACACTTTTTTGTAGGGGAGGGGGGAAGATTTTAACCTACATGACTTAGTTTTGTGTGTGTAAGTATAACTTTTATTTATTTTTTTTCTCCACAATTGTGTCCTCTATGTACATTTATTTTGTCATAAAGTCATATATGTTTTGTTTTCTTTACTGACTTCTCCCTCATGTCAACTGACTTCTCCCTCCTGGCCCCTGACTTCTCCCTGAAGTCTCTGGAGGGAGAAGTCACTTCTCCCTAAAATCGGCTGCCAGGCTGACCCCTGAGTGGTATGTCTTCTATATTGTGGTAGAGCGAGATATATAGGTAATTCCTTAAAATATTGAAACTCCTTTTCACTTTGAGAGTTCTACTTTAGGCTAAGGAACTGTATTTTAGTCCTAGGCCCTCCACCTTTTTACGATTCAGCTAAGTCTCAGCCAATGGTTTTAGTATTAAAATATGATAAATTTAAAGTAATTTGTATATTTTTAATACTTCCCAATGGCCCAAACGGGATGGCCCTCCCATGAGTCGGCACTCATACCTCCCCGCTGAGTTATCACTTCAGTAGGCACAACTAGGAAGAATGATGTTGGTGCCAATTCCGGTCTCTAGCTGGGTGCTGTGCATTCGCAAGTACTAAAAGTATGGAGGGCCAGATAGGACTTTTAATTTTCAGTATTGTATACAAATTTGGGGGGGTTCAAAATTTGTGTTTGGCCCTTAATAATATTGAGGTTGCACCAGCTAAGTCTGGGCCATTGGTAAGTATTAAAAATATACAAATAAGTATTAAAAATATACAAATTACATCGTCAGTGGAAATATAATCAAAATGATAAAAAATATCTTGATCAGTTTCATTTCAGGCATCATTCCAAAAGCTTCCATGCTTGATATGTAACATCCACGTAACAAGGATTCACAGGTTTGTTCAAATCAAGCCCTTGGAATGTTGCAGGTGGGGAGGGTGGGGGGGGGGGGGGCAGATATTTAAGTACTCGGAGATTGGCAGAACATTAAACAATGTTTCTCACAAACAACAGGTTTAACTAATTTCACTTTTGAACTCACCTCTGCGATGATCATTTGTGGAAGTGAAGCCACTGCTGGACATAGTGAGGGATGCTATTCCCCCTCCCCCACCCCACTCACATTCTAACATAGTTGGCAATGGGGAAAACTTTTTAAAAAGTCTTTCCTCAAAATCCAAGCAGTTTGACATCTTACACCTGGTTAATAATGTTCGCCTGATTATTTTAAAAATTCTTTTACCCATAACACTGCAAGTTGTCCCAAATAGACAACTGGCCACAGCCTGTACATGCCCAGTAGCATCGCAATGATTTCTTGTCAAGTCTTGGCTGCCGATTAGGGCAGCCAATACTTGACTAGAATCCACTACTTTACTAATTTGTCTATTGTCATAGGGACCTCCTCATGGTTGCATGTTAAGGGCAGCTATTCTGAGGTCATAAAAGTCAGAAATTGTCCTCAAAAGGTTAAAGGCCTAACTCTGACTTTGATCACTATTACTGGAATAAACAGATGCCCATACAGGTACATAAAAACAACTGTAATGCCGCAGGGTGTAGAATGTCAAAAGTACAGCAAAATTGTACTATAAACTCCAGTCTTTTCAGGTTTAAATCTCTTTGTGAAGAATCAATGTGCTTTTGTCAGGTGAGTGCTTCAAGCCCCTTGGAGCTCTTGTTATTGGAAGATAGTAAACACATGTTGGCTAAACATATGAAACAAAATGCATAAATGATACGTTCTACTTATTGGTTTTGGATGGTAAAGTTTTAGTGGTTTCTTGTGTTTCAGGGTAAGCTGGAATCAAAGCTTAGTGTCTTATATAAAGATTTAGTATGTCTGCATGAAATGTTCTTTACAGACTTGACGTTGCCAGCTAATAAATTCCAGTCTCATCATCTACCGAAGGATGTCCTTGATAGATTGTCAACTCAGTTATTGAAAACTTGTGCTCAGACAAATGACTGTATTCGTGATCTACTTGACTTGTCACTTTTATACCCCAGTGCACCTTGGGTAAGTAATGTCTTTTATCGTGATGTATATTAACTCGATAATGAGCTCTTTTCAGTATTTAGTGACTTTATTTCCTCTGGAAGGCTCAATATAAGGATTTGTAAGACAGGCTTATACAGGCTTTGGTTGTTCCATTGAGTTGATATGGATTAAAAAGTTTAAACTTTTTAAAAAGGTAACTTCTTGTGAACCAGTGAATAATCATGGCTTTATTGTTTCTGATATGGGGACTCATTTGGACATCACTCAACAGTATTGAAGTGCATGATGGAATGAGATGTAGAGAAGGGATGCATGGAACAACATTGTGATTACAAAAGTGAATGGAGAATTTTGACTATCCTCCATCCAAGTTTTGTTAGCTCACCTGACTGCAAGTCAGTGTGAGCTATTGCCATCACTTGGCATCTGGTGTCCGTCATCTGTCGTCTGTTAACTTTTGGAAACTTGTCTTCTTCTTCACAACCATTAAGCCAAATTCAAACATATATTGCACAGACCATCTATGGAGTATACCCTTTCTATTTTGTTCAAAAGAAGCAGCAGTCATCTTAGGGCTGTTGTTAATGCCCCAAAAGCCTAAAAATCTTTAAAAATCTTCTCATGAACCACCAGAGAGAATGCCTTGATATTTTGTATGGAACATCCTTTGGTGTTGAAGATTAAAGTTTGTTCAAGGGAAGTTGGTAGGTCAATATTTGGGCTCTCTGTGGGAGCATATCCATTTTAGGCTCTGCCCAAAATTTGTATTTCAAGAACTGGTGGGCCGATTTGAACCAGATTTGGCATGTAGTATAAGTGGATTCTAAGTAATTGTATGCTGCCCGAAAAATTTAATTTTACAGCCCTGTGGGAAAACACAGGGGTTAAAAATAGAACAAAATTAAAACGCCTATATTTCCCAAACCACATGGAACAGAGAACTGTTATTTGGTATGAAGCATCCTTATGATCAGTAGAATGGAATCCTAAAAAATATTGCCATCGTTTTTATCAGGGTGTTCTGTACAGGGCATCGAAAAAGTGCTGCGTTAGCATATTTGCAAAAATTGAAATAAAAATTTTCTTCCACCAAACCACTGATCAGAATCTTTTGATAATTGGTATACAGCATCCAGGATGTGAGGAGGGGGGGGGGGGGGGGGGGGAGTCAGTCAGTTACAAGTCTGTTCAAATTAAGCCTCTCATCTAATATTTGGGCTCAATACAGGAGCCCAAATAATTAACTTGCAGTATGGGTAATAAGCTTTAAAAATGTTCTTCTTCAGATCCAACAGTCTGATTCTTTTGATATTTGGGAAACAACATCTCTAAGTGGGGTGGGGGGAGCTTCAAGTTTGTTCAAATTAAATTGGGTTAATATTTGGTCTCACTATGGGGTCCCTTGGCTCACAACATCTTGGGGGTGGGGGCAGATTCAAGTTTGTTCAATTCAGATCATTGGGTTGATATTTGGGCTCTTTATTGGAGCCCAAAGTTTAACTTTGTGAGAAAATTTCTTATAAAATCTTCTTCAGATCCTCCAGTCAGAATCCTTTCATATTTGGTATACAACATCTCTAGGGATGGGGGGAGGGGAGGCATATTCTCTATGGGGGTTTGATTGATTGATTTTATTTAGCAGTATACAAGTACAAATGCAAATAGTAGGAGTACCTGCAATTGTAATCAAAATAATTTGGACATGAAAGAAAAAATTCTGCTTCCCTACCTTCATGTTCAACATATCGCATTAGTTACAGATCACAGGAAGACAACATAGCCATATTGGCTGTCTTCCTGTTGTCTCCCATGATTACATTATGCACCGTTTTAAACCAGACTGTCTGATAGTGTTTCATCCAATACATTTTCAAGTCTAGGCTATATGATGGGGGGGGGGGGGGGAGGGGGGGGGGAGGGATAAACATGACATGACATAGAAATCGTGATTTGATTCACCTGGTAGCATGCTACTCCCATCCTGAACTGACAGTCCTGTGTGTCTTTTAATGGAGTTACATTACTGTCATTCCTCAGAGCCAGGTGGAGTTCATGAGGCGACAAGACCAAGGCTTGAAATATGTTGGTGGTGCAATAATAATACTAATATTGATATCACTATAAATATCAATACCACCATCATCATCAATACAGTATGGGGGATTCCATTGGAAATTTCCTAAGCAGTAAATGCAGTTTAACCAGACGTGGATAAGCTGGACAGATTTTTATGGCGTAAAGAGTACATTGTACCCCAAAACATTCAGGGACTACAATCGGGACAATATGGGTTATTACAGTAAACATTGTCTGAGTCTGAAGACAGTAATTTTAGCTTTAACTGTTTTTTGAACAAATTGCTTTCGGTTATATTTCTGATATTCCTATCCAATTTGTTCTAGATTTTAGGGTACATATTTATCGGTAAATAATCCAATGATTTCGTTCAGGTTTTTCTTATATGAAGGAGGCCATTTCTTCTGTTCGACCTTCCAGAAGGATTATCAGTTAGCTTAAAGTAATTTTTAAGTGAAATGGGCAGGTTTTCATGATACCAATCAAATACAAATAAGCAAGCATTAAGTTTAAAAAGGTCAGTTACTTTTAGCATTTTATTAGCTTAACCCTTTACCCAACGTAACGGCCAAAACCGGCCAGCGCTATTCTCAAAAATCGTCAATTAATTTTCATTATTTTTTCATTTTTTGTGTCAAAAACATAGGTTATGACCCCTCGTTGGAACGAGCTCGTCGAGCTCGTTCCAACGAGAGGTCATAACCTATGTTTTTGACACAAAAAATGAAAAAAAAATAGTTATTCAAGAATTTTTTTTTGCACGTGTCGTCTGCTTTTCGTGTTAGGTAAAGGGTTAACTTGACAAAGTATAGATAAGCTATTGCCATCACGTGTGCGGAAGTCTGTTAGTCTGTGAGTCTGTACACATTTTCCTTTAGCACGGGCTACACCCCGCAGTTTTTGTTTGATCGTCACGAAATTTCATATGCAGGTTTGGGGTCATAACGTCCCCTTTTGGTCTCGATCGGTCAACCGGTATGGCTGCCTGAGCCCCAAACCCGAAAACCATTAGCACAGTCTGCAGGTCGTATTTATGAAGGGATTTCATTGTAACTTGGTAGGATGACTCGGTATAATGCCTAGATGAGAACGTCCCCTTTTGGGCATGATCTGTCAACCGTGATGGCTGCCCAAGCCCGAAACCCAAAAACCTTTAGCACAGTCTACAGGCCGTATTTATGAAGGGATTTCATTGTAACTTGATAGGATGACTCGTTTTGGAATAATTTCACTGCAAATTGGTAACTTTCGTTGATATACATTAACTGTGAGGGCCACATACATTAACTGTGAGGGCCACATTACCCACCCCTTTAGTATAGTCTACACCTCATATTATTTTTATTGAAAACATAGCATACAAGGAACAGAAATTAACATATTCCCAATTATCACAATTCTTGTCTTATTTCATAATCCTTTCATAAACATTGAACATCATCCTTTTCATCAAACATAACACACAGACAAGTTAAGCTACAGTGTCATTGACACTTTCATTATATCATCGGTTTTCGACCTACCTTCGTATTCTGCATGCCACATATGTTTTGAAGCTTGCAATTTTAATAACCAGGAGTGCCACGATATAGCCTTAGCTGTTGATGTGACATTAAGCACTAATAATTAAAAATAAATTAATAATAATTAATAGCCAGGTGCCTTTTAGACAAATATATATATTATTTGGTAATGTTTTTTCACTGTTTCCAGACTGCTCCCCTCTTTGTTTTGAAGATTATTCCTTCAAAGAAAGGGGGGGTGGGGGAGAGGGAGGGGGTGTTTTCTCCTTACCTCTTCTGCCCTTTTAATAAGTGTGTAACTATGAATTAAGCTGTTACCGTCTGTAGATTATTCTGATATTATGGACAGCTTGTTAGCTCACCTGACTTTCAGTCAGGAGAGCTATAGTGATCACTCACCGTTTGTCGTCCGTCATCCGTGAACTTGGTGTTTGCGTCTTCTCCTCCCAAACTGCTGAACCAATTTCATTGATATTTGAGATATTAGTTTGTTATGACATCGCAATTTCATTTTGTTCAAATCAAGCTGCCTCGCCCCTCGGTAGGGCCACGCCCAAAAACTGTGCTTAAATCTTAAAAAATCTTCTTCTCATGAACCAGCAGTAGCAGCCTGAGCCCAAAACCCGAAAACCATTAGCACATTCTACAGGTCGTATTTATGAAGGGATTTCATTGTAACTTGGTAGGATGCCCCTGTATAATGCCTAGATGAGAACGTCCCCTTTTGGGCATGATCTGTCAACCGTGATGGCTGCCCAAGCCCGAAACCCAAAAACTTTTAGCACAGTCTGCAGGTCATGTTTAATATGGAGGGATTTCATTGTAACTTGGTAGGATGACTCCTTATGATGTCTAGATGAGAATTTCCCCATTTGGACGTGATCTGCCAACCGTGACGACTGCCCGAGCCCAAAACCCAAAAACCTTTAGCACAGTCTACAGGTCATATCTGTTTAGGAATTTCATTGTAACTTCGTGGGTTGACTTAATATAATGTCTAGATGAGAAAGTCCCCTTTTAGACGTGATTGGGCAACTGTGACAGCTACAGGGGCCCGAAGCCCGAAAACCTTTAGCACAGTCTACAGGTCATATTTATGAAGGGATATCATTGTAACTTGGTAGGATGACTCCAAATAATGTCTAGATGAGAACGTCCCATTTTGATCGCAATCATTCAGCCTTGATGGGTGCCCAAGCCCAAAAACCTTTAGCATAGGCATCAGGTCATATTTATGGAAGGATTTCATTGTAACCTGTTAGGTTGATTACATATAATGCCTAGATGATGACATCCCCTTTTGGTCGTGATTGGTCAACTGTGATGGCTACAGGTGCCCGAAGCCCGAAAATCTTGAGCACAGTCTACAGGTCATATTTATGAAGGGATTTCATTGTAACTTCGTAGGATCACTCCAGATGATGCCTAGATGAGAATGTCCCCTTTGGTTGCAATCATTAAACCATTATGGCTGCCCGAGCCCAAAGCCTGAATACCTTTAGCACAGTCTACAGGTCATATTGATGAAGGGATTTCATTGTAACTTGGTAGGTTTGACTTCATATAAGGTCTAGATGAGAACGTCCCCTTTTGGACACGATTGGGCAACTGTGACAGTTGCAGGGGCCCGAAATCCGAAAACCTTTAGAACAGTCTACAGGTCATAATTATGAAGGGATTTCATTGTAGCTTGGTAGGATGACTCCAAATAATGTCTAGATGACATTTCCCCTTTTGGTCGCGATCATTCAGCCTTGATGGCTGCCCGAGCCCAAAAACCTTTAGCATAGTCCTATAGGTCGTATTTATGGAAGGATTTCATTGTAACTTGTTAATTTGATTCCATATAATGCCTAGATTATGACATCCCCTCTTTGGGTCGTGATTGGTCAGCTGTGATGGCTACAGGTGCCCGAAGCCCGAAAATCTTGAGCACAGTCTACAGGTCATATTTATGAAGGGATTTCATTGTAACTTCGTAGGATCACTCCAAATGATGCCCCAGATGAGAATGTCCCCTTTTGGTTGCGATCATTCAACCATGATGGCTGCCCAAGCCCAAAGCCTGAAAACCTTTAGCACAGTCTTCAGTTCATATTTATGAAGGGATTTCATTGTAACTTGGTAGGTTGACTTGATATAATGTCTAGATGAGAACCGTCCCCTTTGGACGCAATTGGGAAACTGACGGCTACAGGGGCCCGAAGCCCGAAAACCTTTAGCACAGTCTACAAGCCATATTTATGAACGGATTCAATGTCACTTGCTAGAATGACTCGTTTTGGAATAATTTCACTGTAACTTGGTAACTTTCATTAATATACGTTAACTGTAAGGGCCACATACATTAACTGTGAGGTCATATTAACCCACCCCTCAGCTCTTTAGTACAGTGTACAGCTCATATTATTTTGATCAAAAACATAGCATACAGGGAACAGAAATGAACATATTCCCAATTATCACAATTCTTGTCTTATTTCATAATCCTTTCATAAACATTGAATATTATCCTTTTCATCAAACACAACACACAAGTTAAGCTACAGTGTCATTGACACTTTCATTTTTAAGAAAATGGGGGGTCTGCATGTGTGTTACATCTTTTGTTATTTATAATGCCCACTGAGCTTTTCTGCAATATCATTAGATTCTTCACAGTTCTGGCATTTCCCTATATATTTATTCCACATGTTAGATGGGTATGAATTAAAGAGAAATACAGAGTTTTCATCGCATCATGTGGGAGAATGGTCTTTACTTTGATGAGGGCAAAATTGGCACAGGCTATTTTAATGCAACGATGGGATACACAGTATTTGTAAGATAGGTTGTCATTCAGTGTAAATCCCTAGAAATTTTAGAGATTTAAGTAAGTATAGGATAAATACTGCCTTGACAAGTTCTGAGCTAACGTTATCACTATCTTGACTACATTTGGCTTTTAGGGTTAAATTCAAGTTTGTTCAAACAAGTCGCTGGGTTAATATTTATGCTCCCTATGAATTGTAACAATAGTACCATATGAGGGAATTTCTTTAAAATCTTCGTTTTCCACATCCACCAGTCAGAAACTTGAACTTGAACCTCAAACTTGAACCTTAACCCTACCCCCCCCCCCCCCCCCCCCCCCCACTGGGGGGTGTCAGGTTCAAGTTTGTTCAAATCAGATCCCTGGGTTGATATTTGGGCTCTTTTTTGGAGCCCAAAGTTGAACTTAGTGCAATATGAGAAAAATTCTTTTAAAATCTTTATCAGATCAACCAGTCAAAATCTTTTCATACTTGGTATACAACTTCTATACAGGGGGGGGGGGAGTGGGGTCAGATTCAATTTTGTTCAGATCAAGTCCCTGGGTCAATATTTGGGCTCCCCATGGGAGAATAATAGTAATGGGGAATAATCTTTAAAAATCTTCTTCTTCAGATCCACCAGTCAGATTCTTTTGATATTTGGTACACAACATCTCTATGGGGGTTAGATTCAAGTTTGTTCAAGTAAGTGTAGGGTAAATACTGCCTTGACAAGTTCTGAACTATTGTTATCACTATCTTGACTACATTTGGCTTTTAGGGTTAAATTCAAGTTTGTTCAAACATGTCGGTGGGTTAATATTTATGCTCCCTATGGGAGCCTGAATTGTAACATAGTGCCATATGAGGGAATTTCTTTAAAAATCTTCTTTTTCCACATCCACCAGTCAGAATATTTTCAGATTTGGTATACAATGTGTCGGGGGTGGGGGGGGGGGGGGGGGGGGGGGGGGGGGGGTTCAGCTTCAAGTTTGTTCATATCAGGCCCTTAATTAGTTAATATTTGGCTCTTTATTGGGGCCCATAGTTTAACTCTGTGCAATGAGAGAACATTTCTTGTTCATATCAGGCCCTTAATTAGTTAATATTGGGCTCTTTATTGGGGCCATAGTTTAACTCTGTGCAGTGGGAGAAAATTTCTTGAAAAATCTTCTTCTTCAGATAAACCAGTCAGATCTTTTCATATTTTGTGTGTGACATCTCTAGGGGTGTCAGATTCAAGTTTGTTCAAATCGAGTCCTTGGGTTAATATTTGGGCTCTGAATGCCGGTCACTTTCTGATACACTCATCTCTTTTGACACCTTGAGCAGGTGAGCGTTTTAGGCTCACATGAGCATCTGGTTTGTTTTTCTTTTTTTGATAATGCATTAGCATTTTATTAATGAAATCTCGACCTGCTCATGTTAATGTGTCGCACCTGGATCACAATCTGATCAAGAAATAAACCGCTTATATGATCGCAGCCCTGTAGATTTGTGGCCTATCTCCAAGTGATTTTAGGTTTTTGCTCAATGCATAAGGCTTGGAGGATATTATTGAAGTATATTCAAATGAATGCAAAATAATAAATGTTCTGTTGCACACCTACAAGAATCTGACACTGCTTAATAAGATTATCTTTTCTGTGACTATTTTTAATTTCATCCCTCTCAGCAAACACTGGCCAAAACTGTCATTTTGAAAAACACAGGAGAGCGGCAATTTGTATATTTTCTAACAAGTCTGCAAATTATTAATTGGTAGAGTACTAAATTTTCATAGGTGATTTATAATGTGAGTATTTTTTTTCAAGGGTACCATGTTACAAGCAAAAGGAAGTCCCAGTTTAATAAGATTTTGTTACAAACAATTGTTTTGTTGCAATTTATTGGAGAGTACCTTTTGGCACTCTCAAATAAATTGTAATAAAACAATTTGGTTTAAACATTTTTTGTGTTTCAACTACAGAGTAAATGAGTGTAAAGCCACTAAAGAAGCTTTTAACACTTTTTACTGAAGTCCTGATTGGGGCTTCTATCACTCATCCTGTTAATAAGATGTTTGGTGGGTAGGCTGGTGCCCCTGTTTGTTGAATAATTTAGATCATTTTCTCATTGTAATTACTTATTTTTGCAGCCTCCCTTAAGAAAACGAATATTGAAAGATTTGACTATAGATGATATTTTTTCTTCATTACCAAAGATGAACAAGACAAAAATGATTGAAATAATGAAGGTTATTGATGCTCTGTTCAAAGTATTTTCATATAAACATCATATACACACACAGGAGGTAAGTTTCATGTTTCTAGTGCCTGTGTTTTAGAGATGAGATAGAGTTTTTCCTGGCTGCTCTTGTCTCTCTAAGGTTTTGTTTAAAAAAAGGATTCTAATACATGTTTGTCAACAATGGCCAGCCAGGAGGGTGAAATGGGCGATATCTTCACCTTGGCACCGTCACTTAGCCTAATTTCTATGTTTGGAACAAAATGAAAGTTGCCTTGTGATTTTGAGAAGTCGTAGTAAGAAAAGAGGTTTATCTAGAGTCATTTCAATACAACCCTTATTATTTATTGTTAGATGACAAAACAAAGGACTTAAAAACTATTTGATACTCTAACTTATGTTGTCTTTAAAGAACAGATTATAAACATAAAGAAATAAAATTGACAAAAATAATTCTGTGAAAAACGAATCTCTCCATTCGAAACCTTAGCCTAGGAGAGATATTGATGAAAACATCGGAGTGAGTAACCAACAAAAGTGATTCGTATATCACGACTTCAATAAAAGTTATCAAAAATCACAAGAAATATAATTTGTATTGTGTTTCTTTTATTTCACTGACATTTGACGTAGAACCCATAAAGACACCAAAGCCATTTTTTGGTATATCTTTAAGCAATGTATAATTTACCAAAATAAGTACAACAATTGCATATATTTCAAAACCATGGCAAGAGCTTAGTTACTGCTCAAAAATAAGGAAATATTGATTTTTACTAAAAAGTAGCTTTTCTTGTCAATTTTTCCATCTTGACAAAGCCCCAAATCTCACTGACAGAACAAGGCAGATCCCACTAGTGGCAGAGCCATCGTCTGAAATAGGGATGACCATGCTAGTGAAGGGAAGTGGACAAATGCTTATACTGAGGGCAGGAACTCATAAAAATTCTTTTACAAATTTAGGGGCAGGGTTGAGAAGAAAGAGGGATTGAGGGGAGGAGAGGACTGAGCTCCCCAAGAACCCCTATAGCTCCACCACTAGATCACTAACTTGCTTTTTAGTGTTTGACAGCTCTTTTGATCAATTTTGAAATATTAAATTCAGTTCTCTTCTCAACATTTCTTTCTTTAGAAATTTCACTTCTCCCTGAAGAGCTCTCACTTATTATTTTTCTGAGAGAGAGAGGGAACTTCTCTCTAAAAGTCACTTCTACGCTGGTCACTGTATGTCGAAACACTTCAGAATCATTTGGTGTTAGACTGATCCTATCCCAGTATATTATTCCATTCAGTGATGATGTAAGTAGCTGTTCACACTTGATATTGAAAGCTGCACTATTTGGCAGAAAGATCCCAGCCAGTTACAGTGGAACCCTGTTAAATGCACCTTGTTTGAAAGTGCACCTGGAGCTCTATTAAACAAGATATAAAATAAATGTTTGTATTGTTGTCGAATAGGTTTATACACATGAGAAATTTGGTGGTTGTCATACTTGTAAGAATTCTTTTATAAATCACAAGACTTTTTATTCTATTAGCAGGAGAATCATCTCTAACCTATATGCAGTTAGTAAGACCATTTCATTTAATCCCATTCGTTCATTTGTACAGTAGAATCCTGTTATTTTAATTTCCACTTTGGCAGTTAAAATTATTCAGTTAATAGGGGGATTCAGTTATCAGGAATTTGATCTCCTTTGTGCATTATAGAGATAAATGCAGCATTTCTTCTGTTGTATCATGTTTGACAGAGTTCATTGCAGCTCTATCAAACAAGGTATAATAGATTAAATGCAGGTACTGAGGCCAAATAGGTCTATAAACAAGAGTAATTAGTTGATGGGCAGGGTAATTTCTACAAATATTACGAGATATTTTTATTCAGTTAAGAGGAGTTTACTCTCTAACCTATATGCATGTAACAGGTCAAATTTGTGCTGAAGGTGTGGTAGATGCTTTTGCTTTTTGGAATTTATTATGCTCCCCGAAAAAATTTGTGGGGAGCATATAATCGATGCTTTGTCTATCTGTCTGTCCGTTCAAAACAAATGGTTTTGGATGATAACTCTAGTTTGCTTTGATGTATGACCTTATAATTTTACAACATTACTACCTACCATGAAATGCAGGTAAAGTTTTATTTGCACTATTATGGCCTTTACAGTTCCAGAGTTATGCCCCTTGAAAAGAATTGTAAAATCAGTGGTTTCTCGATGATAAATCTAGTTCGCTGTGATGTACGACCTTATAATTTTTTATACTATAACCCAATGGCCTTGACATAGCTGGTACAAACTCAAAGTTATCAAGGGCCAAACACAAATTTGGAACCCCCCAGTCCCCCAAATTTGCTTGCAAAACCAAAAATTTAAAAGTCCTATCTGGTCCTCCATACGTTTACTCTCCGTGCATGCGCAGTCGCCAGGAAGTGACCAACATAAGTGCCAACATCATTCTTTGTTTGGCCCTAAAGTTAGCAACAATGAACTGACATCTGTGCTTTGAAACCTCCTTTTTATATGCCCGTTTGAAAAAACAGTCGTATTTTGGGTATACCGCTGTTCGTTTATCCGTCCGTTCATCCACACATCGTACAGTAACTCGAAAACGCTTCGAGCAGTATTTTTATACTGTACCAATGACCCAGACATAGCTGGTGCTAACTCTTAAATATAGGGCCAAACACAAATTTTGCCCCCCAATCCCCAAAATTTGCATCTAAAACTAAAGAAAACATGTCCTGAAAGGCCCTCCACACCTCGCCCCTACTGCGCATGCGCCTAGTGTCAAGGACGTTCCGAAATTGGCGCCATTATTCATTCTAAGTTTGGCCCTTCATCAGTTAACATCTGACTGATCTTTGTGCTTTTAAATCTCAGTTTAAATGATGCCAGACACATAAATATTAGTGAAATGGTGATTCTAAGGAGGATAGAAAAGGAGGAGAGGAAAAGAATGTGTGACAGAATATTATCAGGGCTGTAACTTAAAATTTTTTAATGAAATTATGTTAAGTTACCTATTTTCACAGGCAGCAGCCATTTTGTTGTCATTCTGATTATTTAGTTACACTGTTTTTTCAAGTGTTTTTCCTCTCTCCCTGTCCTTTAAGTTCCCCCTTGCTATTCTCCCATGCTTTTGGCATAGTTTCTGTAATTATTATTACTAAAATTTCTTGGGAGTTTTAGCTGAATAACAGAATGAATTCTGTTTCTTTCCCCATGTTTACGTCTTCACCTACGGGTGGTTAGGCGTTGTGTTCTGCATCTACCATCTGATGTTCTGCAGTTTCTTCCCTGGAAGTCTCTGTTTTGCATCAGATGGTGTATTTTTGGTAACTGATTTCGGGCCTGGGTGCCTGGAGTCTTATTTAGTGTTTTTACACTCATTGTTTACATTTACAACAGCCCTCTGTGTGAGGGGGGGATTTCTAAATAATAATATCTTTATGTTATTTTAATCATAAATAGATACATTATTATTGTTCGTAAGTGTTGAATAAATTGTTTAAAATATTTTTAAAATTTTTGTCCACACTTAGGCTTGGGATCCATTGGGGCTCAACGTTACTTTTCAGAAACTTGGGCTGTTCTGAAAAAATATTTTTTCAAAATATTTTGATTTCAATTATTTTTTCTATATTAATGGATCATATTATTATTATGTATTTTGATTTGCCAGGGGTTAGTGCGAGTACCAGGACTTGTTTTCTTTTCACATTGAAAGGATATTGATCAATTGTTTTAAGAGGAAGTCTTCCTCTGACCTTATTATCATTCCTATATGTGGTCAGTGTACTCGCATTAACTCCTGTTCTGTATCGTATGATTTCGATGACAATATGGGAAGCGTATGTCACGGTATGTTGTTGCGGGATTTGGACACTCCGGTCCTTTCCCCGCAGGGTCACTCTACTTTATCAATTTCTATTTCAGACGATCAAGATTAGGGTGATGTATCTGTGATGTCTTCCAACAGTGTGCCTCCGTCGTCACAATTAATGAAGGGCTAGCGGAAAAGTGCTCATGTAATACGCCAATTGCCTAAGAGGACCCTAGTAGGTTTGACGGCCTTTGACGTCCGCTAGCTCGCCCGGGTGTAGCGTCCATTCACCGAATGGTTCGGCAGCCGGGTTCGTCCGTTGCGGTCTAGAAGGAATTTTGGGGTGATGCGAGCACTATAAAATTAACTTAATGCACACCCAGTGACGCGGATCGGAGGGAGAACGGAGGAAGCCTTTTAGTCCGGTTCATAGCTCGTTCCGGTCCATCCGGACGGCAAAGCGAGAGAGGCCCCCTCTCTCGTTCAACAACATCTGGCCCCAGATGTTGTGGTACAAATGTGTCGTTAGCGGAGCATACGTCCGTCGCTCGGGACGCTCCGTTGTATAGGCAGTCCGCTGAGGACTGCTAAGGCTTCCTCTTCTCGTCAGCGCACACACGACCGCACCTTGGCTGCGTGACCGCCGATATATTACCAGCTTCGCCGATCAAGGATTCTTCGGCGACCAGGTCACACCATCCGACAGCCAGGGATTCGAGACCGATGGACCTCCGGAACGTTCGCATAGGAAGTATGCGGGAGCCATCTGATGCGGAGCTACCCCTCGGCGAAGCAGCGATAGTCTGCGCCTCCGCAGGTCTCGACGCCGGACATTCTTGTGCACATAGCACAGCTTATCGCAGCATCCCAGCAGCCGACAGAAACGGTGTCGGATCGAGATTTATCCGACAGCGCTGGGGTCGGTAGCCGGGGGACTCGAGGCCTGCAGACTCCGGACGTTCGCATAGGAAGTGTGCGGGAGTCAACGTACACGGAGCTTCCAGCGGCAATGCATCGTAAGTCCGCTACTGCACAGGCCTCGGGGAACGGACGTGCTTTCCTTAATAGCACAGTTTATCGCAGCATCCCAGCATCAACTGAATCTGTCGCATATATTTTATCCGACGATGCTGGGTCGGGACGCTCCGCGGAAGCGGGTACGGACGTCCGAAAATTTTCATCCGGTCCGACGGGATACCGAAAGGGATTCGGTGGATTTCAAGCTTTCCCTTTCGGAACAACATATGCTGCGATGCCGGATAAGAAACTGATAGCGTCGGTGGACTTAGAAATTTTTGGTTCGGTTCAGGGACATCGTCCCTCAGTTCCGACATAGTCCAATAATGTCACGCAAACTATCGAATTATTGAACGACGCTATATATATTATTATTTTATGCTTGCTATCCAAGCATTTCTGGTTTCTTGTTCGAAGAGTTATGGAGATGTCTTCAAAAGTGTGCCTCTGTCGTCATAGTTAATGAAGAGTTAGCGGCAATATGTGCTCATGGAATATGTCTATCGCTTACGGAGTGACATTCGCTAGCTCACCCGGTGTAGCGTACATTCATCGAATGGTTTCGGCTGCCGGGTTTCGTCCGTTGCGGTCTAGGAAGGAGATTTGGGTGATGCGAGCACTTTAATTACTTTAGTACTCACCCAGTGACGGCAGATTGAGACAGATCGGAGGAAGCCAACAACATAGGGGGACCGCATGTTGTGGTTCAGATATTTTTCATTCGGAGCATATGTCCGTTGCTCGGGACGCTCCGTTATATTGACAGTCCGAGAGACTGTCTTTAATGCTTCCTCATCCTCACAGCAGGGCACACGACCGCACATTGGCTACGTGACCTCGAGTATCCGATCAGTTTCGGCATTCAGTGATTCCACAGCGAATAGGTCGCGCCATCCGGTAGCCAAGGGACACGAGGCCTATACACTCCGTTCGCTCGCATATTGGAAGTATGCACGGGGGTAACGATCTCGGAGCTTCCTGCGGCAATGCATCGTAAGACCGCTGCTCCTCAGGCCTCAGTGACGGACGTGCTATCCGAGTTAGCACAGTTGTTTCGCAGCATCCCAGCAATTGACGGTTTCTCGGTCGAATCAGGAATTATCGACGGCGCTGGGTCGGTGCGGTCCGCGGTTTGCATCAAGCTACGGACGAGACCGAAACGCTTTATAGGGTCCGACAGGGATGGCGAAAGGGATTCGAAAGATTTCGAGTTTTCCCTTTAGTAGTATCGGAAGATGCCTTTCTTATCTTCTGGCATTTCTTCCAGTGATTATTTTTCGGACTTCATTGCTGCGATCTTGGATAAGAGACTTAAAGCGTCTTGGACTCGGATTTTTCGATCGGTACAGGGGCTTTGTCCGCTGACTTACCCGACGCAGGTCCAATATTGTCATTACAACATGTGTTTTATTTTTCGACGCTATATATTTATATATATACAAGCCTGCTACTAAGCATGATAGTTTAGTTTCTTGTCCGCGTGGCTCATTTCTGCCATTTTATCTTTTTTACATATAGTTTATTTTGGCAGAGCAGGCATACCGAGAGTTTCATATGCGTCTAGACGGTGATTAAAGACTGCATATATTCTTTTTCGCCGTTTATGTCTTTTCCAATTTCAATGTTGGGAACGACATTATGTATAGTAGACTTAACTTAGACCGCTTTATTATACGTAATCCGCCTTACTGAGGCGTTATCATTACGTCTTCAAGAAAAGATTTACGGGATATTTATTCTCAATGTAATTTCTTTTGAGGCAGTAGTTTGTTCACGTATAACTCCGCCCTTCAGTGGCTGATTGGAGTTGGTTAGACGTGATGCAGCCCTAGCTACATCCACGCGTGGATAGTAGGTTAAGAACTCTCTCAGAGTCGCTTCGTTCTCGGAGGAGCTTCTCTTCGACGGCAACTTTCCGGCAATCCATGAATTGCTTGAATTATACATTCTCTTGTCTATCTAGTGTTACAAGAGATTCAGACTGGGGCAAACATTCGGTGGTTGACTCAGAGAGTGGCCGCCGCAGTTGCCGGACCCGAGTGTGGCTGTTATGACGGTTGCCAGTCAAACAGATTGGGATATATACCTGATCCCTACGGATTCGAAGTGCCAGGGTCTTTGGGTTCCGCAGTCTTTTAGCTATCAGTTTAACTTCCGCGGAATAATGTTTTTTTAGGCTTGCTTTATGTCATTGCATGAACATTATTCAGAAACGCATGCCCAAATTCCTGTCCTTTAATTCGACAGTAGTGGCGTATCTCCGGACCAGGGAGGCACTCTTTCGTTTCCGTTATTCAATTTAATGGAAAGAATCCGTTCTGTGTTGGTTATAGTACACCAAGTTCAGTTTTGGTCCGTCATATTCTGGGTCGTCTGATTGTTTTATCGCACCTCCCGTTCTCTTACGGGTCGCTTGTTGCTGTCAGAATGGACTCTCAACAAACAAGTATTTAATCAGATTTGCTATCTATGGGAGCGCCCAATGATGTTTTATTTATGACACAGCTTGCTAATCAATTGCAGACGTATGTGTTGGCTTGTCCAGATCTCTGAGCTAATAGTGTTAACGCTCTATTGATCTATAGGATGGAATGATAGGATACGCGTATCCTCCGGCGCTGTTGTTTTAGCAGGTATTGCTAAGATAAACAACCACTATACATTTCTGTTGATAGCATCTCTATCTTCACAGAGATCATGAGTAATTTACTCTCTTGTCTACTGTGGATCTTAACGTGAAATCTCCTCTATGTGAGGATCTTTTTTCACTGGGTAAATCGTGTCATCTTTATCACAACCAGCAAGGTCGCAACCTTCATGTATTCCGTTGTGTGGTCCGTATTGCATTGTATGCACTGTACTGGACGAGCTTTGGACGCGATTTCTTACTATAGGAGATCCTCTTCTTCGCTATTCTATGCGACTAAAGTGGAGGCTCTTCCGTCGTGGGTGTAGGGATCATTATGTTCATATGGTTGATCCCTCCATACTACTCATTGCTATTTTTTAGTATACTTGTTTCACAAGATCTACTGCAGCCTGTGTTATTTAGGTTATAGGTTTATGTTACCTCATACCTATGCACTCTACTATAGTTTACAATTGAGTCTTTTGTCTCTTTATCTAAGTCAGTTAGTAACTTTTTGATAAATAGACTTAGAATCTTTAGATTAAATTCCTATACGGATTTTAACTTCGGTTCTTATTTAGCTAAGTAATCATTTGAGCCTCTGGAAACAGTAGTTTTCAAATTCTGACCTTTTAGACAGTAATTCTGTTGGTTTCTCTTTTACTGTAGAGTCAGTGAGTTTCATGCACTATCGATGGATGATTTTCACTTTCATAGTTTCGGAATCAATACTTCCGTTACTATTTAGGTTGGATTGTTGCATAAGAGTTAGGCTCCTATTATCCGGAACCTATTATTTTAAGGTCCTTCCGTCTTCGTATGGGCATAGGCCTTTACTCTTTCCGGGTACAGTTTATGTATTTATAAACAGATATCTGTTTATTACAAGGGCGTAAGCTTCTTCTGTCTTTGATGTCTAGTAGAAGGACGTTACGCTCCATTTTATTGTTAATGGATTCTATTAACTAGCGTACTGCTTATGGTATATCATTAGCTTAGCAGTTGTGCTTAAGATTTCGGCTCATGAAGTAAGGAGTTCTTCTACTTCTTGGGCTTACATTAATAGTGTTGCTATTATAGATTTTTTTGAAGGCTGCTCATTGCGCTCAGCCATCCATTCATGAATTTTATCTCAGAAATATCGAGTCCATTTCTGGAGGCCTCTATTGTTAGGTCTATTATCTACTGCTCAGAATGTCATTCTCTTAACAGTTGCTACTATAGCTAGGTAGGCTGTCTGTTTCGGCAGTGTCTCCGTTCGGCTGCCCTCTTCGCTCTGGGCTATTTGACCCAGGGCAAGAAAAAGGGGGGGGGGGGGGGGGGTGTTCCCTTGGGTCACCTGTTTTTACTCATGAAAACAAGGGGATACCTCCTCCGGAGTTAGTAATTCTGAGCTGTTATTGGGATGGTTGTTTAGTGAGAAGTTTAAGTTTATAAAATTCATTCAAGTCTTAGTTTTTAAAGTATAGCCTTTGAATATTGCATATGTCAACGGACATGATTATGCAATTCTCACACACTTTTAGAAGTATAAGAGTCTCTATTCTCTAGACTTACTTTATTATTGGCTTACTTTAAAAATTATTAGTATAAGGATTATTGGATATTAATAGAGTACATGGATGTATGAAGCTCAATTTTTGGAAGGTGTTGTATCTTTCTAATTATCATAAATAAGAAAGATACATGTAAGGCCTATTTCTTCTTTCCCTACAGGGGATGACTCTATTTTATTTTATTGAGCGTATTCCATTTTGCTCTATGTCCCTTGGCCCTCCAGCCTTTTTACTATTCAGCTATGTCTGGGTCATTGGTACAGTATAAAAATGTTAAAAAATTTATAGTAATTTATATATTTTTTTATACTTACCAATGACCCAGACGGGGATGGCCCTCCCAGGAGTTGGGAACTCTTGCCTCCCCGCTGAGTACATAGCGCTTACCAGGCACTGGTTATTAGAATGAATAATGGCGCCAATTTTGGAACGTCCTTGACACTGCGCAGTGCGCAGTAGCGGGCGAAGTGTGGAGGGCCTTTCAGGACATGTTTTCTTTAGTTTTAGATGCAAATTTTGGGGATTGGGGGGGCAAAATTTGTGTTTGGCCTATATTTTAAGAGTTAGCACCAGCTATGTCTGGGGTCATTGTAAGTATAAAAAATATATAAATTACTATAAATTTTTTAACTTTTGTGATTTTTTGGTGGAAAGTATATGTTGATGGAAGGAAGCTCCCTTTCAATTTATGTCGCTGTCCAATTTGTCATTCCAGAGTTATAGGACTTGATTCATCAAAATCTAGACAATTTTCCACATGTCGGACAAAAACTTGAAAATGCTTTGAGCAATTTTCATGATTTTTTGGTGGCAAGTATATGTTGATGTAAGAAATTGTGTGCTTCCCTCTTGTAATTAATAACGGGCGTATCATGCGATCATGGCGCAGCTGTTTATTTGAGGATGCCAGACACAAATCAGTGCAAGAATTGGTGGATCCATGGCTGTTATTGGATGATGAAGTTGTTCAATGGTGGTTTTAGGCATTCAGGGCTGTAACTTTATAATAATTAGAAAATTATTTTATGTTTCCCAATTTCGGGACATACGCCTGACATCATCATTTTTAGCCCGACTGTTTTACAGTGAGGGCTATAGTCTTGACTTTCGTCCATCTGTCCGACGGTCTGTCCAGTTTGTGGTTAAAGTTTTTTACTGAAGGTTCAAGTTGGTTTTGGGTTTTTTTTTTTTTCTGTTTAGTCATGCATTTCGTCTGTCCGTCTGTTAACATTTGGAGTTTTGGTTAAAGTTTGTGGTTCAAGTTTTTTAGTCAACCTTTTTTTTCTTTTAAATTAATATTACTATTGATTGTATCATTCTCATTATATATTTTTTTTTTTTATATTTCATGGTATTTTGGGAAATATTTAACCCTTTTTTGTATGGCAATTTAACTTACAACTTTCAGGTTAAGGTTTTGGTTGAAGTTTTTTTTTTTGGGGTGGGTGGGGGGTGGGGGGGGGGGGGGGTTTAAAATTGCACCTTTAATTCTTCAAGCAGTTTAGTGGAATGTCACTGTTTCTTATTTGGGACAATGTCTACTATCTACTGAACATTTCTACAGTGATTTTTATTAATATCGGCATGATTTTAACCCCTTTTAAAATTTTCAGACTTACTTTCTTTGTATTTGAAATTAGACTTTGCCACATACTTTTTTACTCTAATTCTTGCATGGTCAATACAACTTAATGATTCCATTTACATCAACGATTTCTTTTATCGCTTTTAGGAAATATTTAACCCTTTTTTGCCAATCAATTTTACTTAGTATTCCCAGCTTAAAGTTTTGGATTAAAGTTCTGCTTTTCAAGGTTCTACCTTTCATTCTCCAAACACTCTGTTACAACGTCATTTCTTTTTTTCATTTCAGACAAGGTCTACTGAAGCTGTACACAGTGGTTTCAAATAATATTGGCATTAATTTAACACTTTTCACAATGCTTTTCGAACTTAGTTTCTCTAAATTTCAAATTAGGCTTCTACCACATACTTTGTTACTTTTTATCCCCTCCCACAAGGGAGGGATATAGCACAGAGCTCTCTCTGTCCGTCTATCTGTCAGTCCATCCATCCATCCATCCGTCAGTCCGTCTGTCTGTCCATCTGTCCAAACCTTCTTTATGCCATAACTTAAAACAAAAGCGGATTTCAATTCTTTTCAGTACATGTCTCTAGGACAAGTTTGATCTCTGCCCAGTCCCCGCTAATTAGGCTTTTTTTTTTCCTTCCTCCAATATACATTTTGAACTATTTACAGTCACTACATGCAGAACTTTTTTTAAACTCACTTAACCCCCCCCCCCCCCCCACACCTTTTTTTACTTTCGTCAAAAATGTATTTTTTACAGTTTTACTTAAAGTTTGTGGTTAAAAACCCAGACAAACATCCCCCACCCTGTCTCGGTGCCAGCTAGGCATTTTTTTTTCTCTTTGCTCAAAATGCATTCTGAAGGATTTAGACTCACCACATACGAAAAAAAAAAATGGACTCCACTAACAGTCCCCCTCCCCCAACCCCCACCCCCCCCCCCCCCCCCCCCACTTCCTCCTCCTCACCTGGGGCCAATTAAGCAATATTTTTTTCTTTGGTACAAAATCCATTTTTAGCCTGACCTGACTGTTTACAGTCAGGGTTATAGTCATGACCTTCGTCCGTCCATCCATTGGTCAGTCTGTCCATCCGTCGGTTCATCCATCTGTGTGTAAACAATTGGTTTCTGGCCGATAACCATAAAGGATGAATTCAATTTTACCAATGCTAAATTAAATGAACCTTTGAATCTTCGACCTGTCATCGCCTATAAGAAAAACAAAAGCTTGCGTAACATCCTTGTAAGGACTAAATTAGAGCCCATCAATGAATAACATCAATTATTGCCAGTCAGTTTAACCAGTTCCTAAGCTCATCACTTAGTTTAAATCAATTTTAAGCAATTTTTTGTCATGTTTGAAACCCATCAGGGTTCAGTAAATTAAAACAATTTTTCGGCGGCATATTAAAAGAAGAAAACGTTTCAGTAGGAAGTGTCTGTGCCAGTACGATTTTTAACCTCAAACAAACAAACAAACAAACAAAAACACACACACACACACACACACACACAGTCTTGTTTTCCCTACATACCGAGGTACCCCATTGTGTTTCCTTTGTGTGGACTAACGGTTTCTACCTCGTTTTGCCGGTACAGTTCTGGGAAAACAACCGAGGTAAAGGGTTTCTTTTGTCTTTTGTACCTCGGTAAGGCGAAACACTCAAACTCTTTTGTCTAGTTACCTCGTCAAGTTGGTAAGACAAACCCACACACACACACACACACACACACACACACACACACACACACACACACACACACACACACACACACACACACACACACACACACACACACACACAGAGTCTTGTTTTCCCTACATACCGAGGTACCCCATTGTCTGTCCTTTGTGTGGACTAACGGTTTCAACCTCGTTTTGCCGGTACAGTTCTGGGAAAACAACCGAGGTAAAGGGTTTCTTTTGTCTTTTGTACCTCGGTAAGGCGAAACACGCAAACTCTTTTGTCTAGTTACCTCGTCAAGTTGGTAAGACAAACCCACACACACACACACACACACACACACACACACACACACACACACACACACACACACACACACACACACACACACACACACACACACACACCCTCACACTCACACACACACACACACACACACAGAGTCTTGTCTACCCTACATACCGAGGTACCCCATTGTTTGTCCTTTGTGTGGACTAACGGTTTCTACCTCGTTTTGCCGGTACAGTTCTGGGAAAACAACCGAGGTAAAGGGTTTCTTTTGTCTTTTGTACCTCGGTAAGGCAAAACACGCAAACTCTTTTGTCTAGTTACCTCGTCAAGTTGGTAAGACAAACCCACACACTCACTCTCTCTCTCTCTCTCTCTCTGTGATTCAGTGTTTGCACCACCTTGGGCTCCTAGAGCAGCATTTGGCAAATCGGGATTTCCCGAAACAGTTGGAGAAGAAAGTAGATGAGTTAAGTGACTTTATAAAGACTGCTCTTCCCACCCCACACATTTTTTCTGTTTTTCGACATATTAGTGTGGGATGGGCCAACCAAATGTTAAATGCTTAAATTCAGCATTACAAGATAAATTTAAACCAGTTGAAGTCTAAGATAACTTTGGCTATGTGACCCCCTCCTGGACTCGAAAAAATAGACTTCAACAGTGCTTCGGTGCGTGCCTTGATCTGGGCTCAAAAAAACTTTAAAAATAAGTTGACAGATAAGACGATTTCGGCCTATGAGTCTTACATTTCGGAACTTCGCCCAGCATCTGGAGTAAGGAACAATACGGGAGGGAGCAAGCAAACTCCGGCCCGTGTTGTCCCTCTACCCCAACGCGAAAAGCATAATGCGAAAACATCAAGCCAAAGTACTTCTCCCTCTCCTTTTCCTTCTACTTCTCCTGCTTTCTCTCAGAGTAAGTGCCTCAATTTGCAAACATCTCCGCTCCATATTGTGACTGAAGATGCTTGCAAATTGAGTAACGTTGTCTCACCTCGTCTTGCTCCTCTACCTCCTACTCCTCCTCAGCCTTTCTTCTCCGGTTCTCCTAGTGCTCTCACTAGAACTCCTCCTGCATCCTCTGCTTCTCCTTCCATTTCCTCTCCTGCTTCTGTTTCTTCTCCTCCTTCTCCTGCCTCTAGTGTGGTTCAACCAGGTATATCGTACTCAGAGAAAGTAAAATCTCTGAGCCGCAACTCGGGCCGCTCATTTGATTCTAAATTCTCCCAGTTTTGGCATAAGAGTGGAGTTAATTTTGACGAAAGGAATTGGCACCTCCCCGATGTTTGTAAAAACATCCTTATGATTGATAGTTCAAATTTAGGACGCATTGATCGAAATCCCCATCCGGACATCCAGGTGGAGTGTTACCCCGTCACCAAATTCAATCATTTTCGCTCTATGTTTAGAGGCACAGTGGCCAGTCCAGTCCCCAAAAAATATTATTTAATATTGGCATGAATTCTTGAAATGATAATTCTGATCTCGTAGTTAAGCAGTTGCGGAATATGCTTAGCGATATCAGGGTCAAGTTTAGATCAGCAAAAATTTATTTTGCTGAACTAAACTTTTCGCAAAAACTCCCTCAGGCTGAGAGGAGAACCTTGAGCATCATCAATGAAACCATTCAGAAAGTGAAGGACGTTAACGTGATACCAAAAATTGATGACTCGAAGTTTGATGTTGCTCAGGATTTAATCCATTTGACCACGAGAACCACCAATATTATGTACGATCACTGGTTGAACAATCTGGATTTAAACTAAGTAAAGGCAAAGGTAACAGCCGCCTAACAGATGTGGGATTAGGAACTAATGTGGTTAACCTGTCTGGCACCAATGACCTAACAACCCAAGAGAAATCTCTTTTAGATCGCGGTTTAACTTTTGTACCAGCACCAAAGCCTAAAACTGATAACCAAACAAATTTACCATCATACAACTGTAATTTTCTTAGGCAAATGAAATTAGCCGACCGCTTTAGAAACTCCAGCGGTCGGAAACTTCCTTTTACAGAATCATCTGGTTGGTCACCTCCAGATAGTGAAGTAGATCCCGAAATTATTGAGGCTAGCAAACGGATCATCAAAAAGGTGTTCAGCATGAACATACTCTCCGATAAAGACAATTTAACAGCTGGTGAACGGAGAGCCCTCACAAAACTTCGAAAAAATAAGAAATTAGTAATTAAACCAGCCGACAAAGGTGGGTCGGTAGTTGTTCTATCTCGGGATAATTATATAAAGGAAGCCATGAGACAACTCAGCAATACTAAACATTATAAGAAAATAGATTCACTTATTTGGCCTAGTAATATCGAAAAATTCAATAAGATCTTAAAATTTCTCCTCGACGAAGGTCACATTACCAAAAAACAATTGAAATATTTAACAGCTAAGCTCAGTGCTCAAACAAGACAATTTTATATCCTACCAAAGATCCACAAGGACCGTTCTTCATGGACGGATGACTTAACTCCACCCGGGAGGCCAATTGTATCAGATTGTAATTCGGAATCTTATGCGATCTCGGAATTAATTGATTATCATCTGAAACCTATAGCAAATAGACATCCGAGCTATCTAAAAAACACACAGGATTTCCTGTCACAAATTTCCAAATTGAAAATATCAAAAAATGCAATTCTGGCTACTTTGGATATCGACAGTATGTATACGAACATTGATATTGATAAAGGTGTTAAATCAGTTAAAAATGCATTTGAAAAATATCCGGATGCGAAACGCCCGGATGAACAAATTTTGGATCTTTTAGAGCTGAGCTTAAAAGGTAATGACTTTCAATTCAATGGAGAATATTTTCTACAAATAATGGGTTGTCCTATGGGTAAAAGATTCAGTCCTAATTTTGCAAGCATTTATGTAGCGGAATGGGAGGAAAATGCCTTAAGCAAATGTGCAAAGCATCCTCTCGTATATCTCAGATATTTAGATGACATTTTTATTATTTGGGAACATTCAAAAGAAGATTTTGATGAATTTTTAGAAATTTTGAATAATCACGATCCAAATATTAAATTGAAAGCTACTATCAGTGAAAATTCTGTTGATTTTCTCGATGTAACCGTGTATAAAGGCAAGCAATTTCAGGCGTCCGGTCATTTAGATTATAAAGTATATTTTAAACCAACTGATTCACATCAATTGTTGCACACTAAATCATTTCATCCTCAACATACATTTAAAGGTATCATCAAATCACAGCTCATTCGTTTCCACCGCAATTCAAGTGATAAGGTAAATTTCAATGAGGCTTGTTCTACTCTATTTGGCGCCCTCAGATCGAGAGGGTACTCGCTGCGCCTTTTGCGTAGCCTGAAATCCCAAACCTTGAAAAAGCTCGAAAGTCCAGCTGAAACTACCGATTTTGAACCACTGAAGATTGAACACAACAGACCGTTGCAAAATAGTAGTGGCGCGGTATTTAATTGCAAAAAGCCTCGTTGTAGACTGCATACTTTTATGCCTGATCAGAAAGAGGAATTTTCCTCCGAACAAACGAAAAATCATTATCAGATCCGTAACCCCCTCCATTGTGATTCACCAAACATTATTTACCTTATCACTTGTAAGCGATGTCGGAAACAGTATGTTGGTCAAAGTCAAAATCCTTTTCGAGAACGTGCTACTAGACACAAACAGGATATAAAACATAATGCTGATGCCCCAGTAGCACAACATTTTAACCTTCCTGGCCATTCTTTGGACGATTTCGAAATCCACCCAATTGAACAACCACCAATTAAAGACACATTAGAAGAAACGGATGAATTTAGAAAAAAACGTGAAGCTTTTTGGATCAATACGCTTCAAACCCTCTGGCCATTTGGTATGAACATATCAGAGGGCGAATGCGAAAGGAGGTCCATCATTCCTTTCACTTTAACGTACAACAGAATGAATATCGAAATAGCAAAAATGTTAAAAGATGAATTCAATTTTACCAATGCTAAATTAAATGAACCGTTGAATCTTCGACCTGTCATCGCCTATAAGAAAAACAAAAGCTTGCGTAACATCCTTGTAAGGACTAAATTAGAGCCCATCAATGAATAACATCAATTATTGCCAGTCAGTTTAACCAGTTCCTAAGCTCATCACTTAGTTTAAATCAAATTTGGTGTAATTTTTTGTCATGTTTGAAACCCATCTGGGTTCAGTAAATGAAAACAATTTTTCGGCGGCATATTAAAAGAAAAAAACGTTTCAGTATGAAATGTCTGTGCCAGTGCGATTTTTTAACCTCAAACACACACACACACACAGAGTCTTGTCTACCCTACATACCGAGGTACCCCATTGTTTGTCCTTTGTGTGGACTAACGGTTTCTACCTCGTTTTGCCGGTACAGTTCTGGGAAAACAACCGAGGTAAAGGGTTTCTTTTGTCTTTTGTACCTCGGTAAGGCAAAACACGCAAACTCTTTTGTCTAGTTACCTCGTCAAGTTGGTAAGACAAACCCACACACTCACTCTCTCTCTCTCTCTCTCTCTCTCTCTCTCTCTGTGATTCAGTGTTTGCACCACCTTGGGCTCCTAGAGCAGCATTTGGCAAATCGGGATTTCCCGAAACAGTTGGAGAAGAAAGTAGATGAGTTAAGTGACTTTATAAAGACTGCTCTTCCCACCCCACACATTTTTTCTGTTTTTCGACATATTAGTGTGGGATGGGCCAACCAAATGTTAAATGCTTAAATTCAGCATTACAAGATAAATTTAAACCAGTTGAAGTCTAAGATAACTTTGGCTATGTGACCCCCTCCTGGACTCGAAAAAATAGACTTCAACAGTGCTTCGGTGCGTGCCTTGATCTGGGCTCAAAAAAACTTTAAAAATAAGTTGACAGATAAGACGATTTCGGCCTATGAGTCTTACATTTCGGAACTTCGCCCAGCATCTGGAGTAAGGAACAATACGGGAGGGAGCAAGCAAACTCCGGCCCGTGTTGTCCCTCTACCCCAACGCGAAAAGCATAATGCGAAAACATCAAGCCAAAGTACTTCTCCCTCTCCTTTTCCTTCTACTTCTCCTGCTTTCTCTCAGAGTAAGTGCCTCAATTTGCAAACATCTCCGCTCCATATTGTGACTGAAGATGCTTGCAAATTGAGTAACGTTGTCTCACCTCGTCTTGCTCCTCTACCTCCTACTCCTCCTCAGCCTTTCTTCTCCGGTTCTCCTAGTGCTCTCACTAGAACTCCTCCTGCATCCTCTGCTTCTCCTTCCATTTCCTCTCCTGCTTCTGTTTCTTCTCCTCCTTCTCCTGCCTCTAGTGTGGTTCAACCAGGTATATCGTACTCAGAGAAAGTAAAATCTCTGAGCCGCAACTCGGGCCGCTCATTTGATTCTAAATTCTCCCAGTTTTGGCATAAGAGTGGAGTTAATTTTGACGAAAGGAATTGGCACCTCCCCGATGTTTGTAAAAACATCCTTATGATTGATAGTTCAAATTTAGGACGCATTGATCGAAATCCCCATCCGGACATCCAGGTGGAGTGTTACCCCGTCACCAAATTCAATCATTTTCGCTCTATGTTTAGAGGCACAGTGGCCAGTCCAGTCCCCAAAAAATATTATTTAATATTGGCATGAATTCTTGAAATGATAATTCTGATCTCGTAGTTAAGCAGTTGCGGAATATGCTTAGCGATATCAGGGTCAAGTTTAGATCAGCAAAAATTTATTTTGCTGAACTAAACTTTTCGCAAAAACTCCCTCAGGCTGAGAGGAGAACCTTGAGCATCATCAATGAAACCATTCAGAAAGTGAAGGACGTTAACGTGATACCAAAAATTGATGACTCGAAGTTTGATGTTGCTCAGGATTTAATCCATTTGACCACGAGAACCACCAATATTATGTACGATCACTGGTTGAACAATCTGGATTTAAACTAAGTAAAGGCAAAGGTAACAACCACCTAACAGATGTGGGATTAGGAACTAATGTGGTTAACCTGTCTGGCACCAATGACCTAACAACCAAGAGAAGAGTCTCTTTTAGATCGCGGTTTAACTTTTGTGCCAGCACCTAAGCCTAAAACTGGTAATCAAACAAATATGCCATCATATAACTGTAATTTTCTTAGGCAAATGAAATTAGCAGACCGCTTTAGAAACTCCAGCGGTCGGAAACTTCCTTTTACAGAATCATCTGGTTGGTCACCTCCAGATAGTGAAGTAGATCCCGAAATTATTGAGGCTAGCAAACGAATCCTCAAAAAGGTGTTCAGCATAAACATACTCTCCGATAAAGACAATTCAACAGCTGGTGAACGGAGAGCCCTCACGAAACTTCGGAAAAATAAGAAATTAGTAATGACATGTCAACTCAAAACCAGTCTCGTGGCAAATCTATGTCAGAGAATGATACAGCTGTAATTGCGACAAATATTCCACATGGCGATGGTGAGGATATTATGGATGTAGCAAATGAATTAATCTCTTGTCTTGGGTCCAATGTGGTAAAAATTGTTAAACTCATCTCAGCAATTCGTCTTCCAAATAGATACAGGGATAAACCAGCCTTAGTTAAACTGCATTTTGAATTACTTGAACAGAAAATTATTGTTTTGAGAAACAAGAGATGATTGAAGGACAGTACCAACTTTAGTCAGTGTTTTCTCAGAGGCGGCAAGTCTCACGTAGAACGACTGATAGAACTTAATGCCAGAACTTTATTGAGTCAACGCCCACAAGGAAACGCTTTTACAATTACTGGCAGTGGTAGAATTATTAAGAAAGATGTTCTTACATAGGATGAGGCTTCTATCGAAGTTCACAACATTGATGACTGTGCTGATAACTCTGATAACTCTGATAAAATTAACATTGGTCACATAAACCTAAATGGGTGGGGGGCTGAAAATCGATTTTTGAAGGAAGAATCAATCCAGAAAGTTGGTTGTCACATCTTATGTGTATCTGAAAGTCATCTGACTGGAACGCAAGTGCTATCTATAAATAATTATAAATGGGTAGGTCGAAACAGAGGTCTAATTCACAAACAAGCACCGAAAGGCTCAGGTGGGGAGGGGTGGGAATGCTTATCCATGACTCTCTTCTGGAAATGTTTGATTACACAATACTTGATGATTCTTTCAAAGGTATGCTATGTACCGCGACAAATCAGCGGCTGGCCAAAGTGTTATTATTATGTGTAAAGTTTAGTACAAAGGTGACAGATCAGCAATTTGTGTTATTCTCGTGTTACCTCCTCCCAGAAAACTCCCATTGTGGTCGACACAATTCTTGTTGATATTTATATGTATTGTGAGAACTGTTCGCCAATTTTGTGTGGTGATCTGAATGTGCGTATAAGTGGGCGCTCAGATCACGACACAGAATTGGACATACTATCGAATAGAATTGGGTTGGATGCTACAATAAATCAGCATGGAAACATCCTTCTTGAATTTTTAAATGAAGCAAAAATGTGCTGTCTTAATGAGCGGGGAAATCCTTTGAATGATAATTGTACCTCTATAAGCTCGAGAGGAAAGTCCGTATTGGATTATATTTGCGTCACACATGAAATCCTTGGTAAATGTGAGTAAGGGTAATTACGCAATCCTCTTTGGTGGAGAATTTTTCGTTACACACTTTAACTGTAAACCTCCAGATCATAGTTTTATAGTCTTTGATTACAGTCTGGACTCTACCTTCGTGTCGTTGACATCACAACCAGATGAGACGTGTAATAGAAGTGTTAAATTACATAAACCCCTATTAGATGGTTTTTTGGTGACTTCTCCTCACGAGAAAGACTGACCAAGATTATTTCGATAATTGAATGCACTATTGAATCACAAAATCAAATTGATGCGATATTTTCCAAATTAACTCAGTCCATTGATGATGAATTACGATCATTGTTTCCAAATTTTGAAAAGGGTGTGAAGAGCGGAAAGGGTAAGAAATTTAAATTCTATAAACCGTATTGGAATAGCTTACAGAATTATGGCACACAATGCACAGAAACGAAAAGACTTTTTTAAAGTTGAAGAAGGGAGGTAAACCAACAATGCAGTTAAAGAATGTAAATGATTTAATGGTCGCTTTAGGTTTTATGAGCTAGAATATAAAAGAAATATTATGTGTGAAACTGAAGAAATGAGTATTAGAAACCCCAAAGCGTTTTGGGATAACATAAAAAAGTTAGGCCCCTCCAGAATAAATAAAATTCTGGAGGAAGTGTACAACGAAGATGAATCGTTGAACAAAGAAAAGTCAGAAGTTCTAACAAAATGGGCAATGGATTTCAGGAATCTTTACAACCCTGATTTGCCCAGCGTTAATTCTGAATTTGATGACACTTTTCTGAAAAAAATAAAAAACAAAAAAATATTTATAGAGAATAAGTTTGTTGATCCCCTTTATGAGCAGAATGATTCTTTTAATTATAATATATCATATACAGAAGTAGAAGAGGTCGTTAAAAATACAAAAAAAATGGCAAGGCATGTGGATGTGATAATATGCCATACGAGGCATTGAAGTCCAGACCTGTGATCGAAGTACTACATAAGTTGTTTCAATTAATTTTTGAAACGGGAATTGTGCCAAATATTTGGAAAAAAGCTGTTATATGTCCGATACCCAAAAATTCTGCATTGGACCCAAGAATACCCGGGAATTATAGAGGCATCTCCCTTATACCAACATGTAGTAAAATTTTTAGTACAATAATAAATAACAGGCTGATGTGTCACGTGGAACACAATGGTCTTTTTGTCGAGGAACAAAACAGATTTGGGTCAAATAGGTCATGTATTGACAACATTTATTCACTCACTTCACTGATCAAGGGCAAGCATGAAATTTTCACAACCTTTATTGATTTTCAGAAAGCTTTCAAGTTAACCATGACATGCTTTTATACAAATTATTGAAAATTGGAATTGATGGCAACATGTACAGGTCAATCAGAAATATGTACGAATCCACAATGTCATATGTTAGTGTTAATGGGAATCTGACATAATTTTTTCTCTGTACCTGTGGGGTAAAACAAGGGCATACCCTCTCCCCAACCATGTTTTCCATCTTCATCGATGATTTAGCAAGAGAAATCAAACTTCAAGGGAGGGGTGTTGATATTGATACGGATCTTGTGTCTATTCTGATGTACGCTGACAATATTGTACTCCTATTGGAAAATGAAGATGATATGCAGATATTATTGGACAGTGTCGATCAGTGGTGCTGGAAATGGCGTGTGTCCATAAATGAAACAAAATCGAAAACGGTTCACTTCAGAAACCCCCCCAAAAATAGAAGTTCCTTTAATTTTTTAGTTGGTAGAAGACAAATTGAGATAGTGGATAGGTATAAATATCTGGGAGTAATATTACACGTGTATAAAAATTTCAGAGACACTGGAAAAATCGGGAGGGAGAGCACTTGGTGCTGTTTTGTCTAAAATCCACCCTTATAAGGACATTGGACTTAGAACGTTTGAGAAAATATATAATCACTGTATCAGTCCAGTATTAGATTATGCATCCGGTGTTTGGGGCTACAAAAAATACACTTATATCAGGCCTGGAAATAAGTGGTCAGTCACGGAGAGTGACCGGCACGAAACATCGATGTGACCGGCGCTAACTGTATCCAACCGGTCATGAGTATAATTAATTTTTCACATGAGACCTTGTGTTCTGAATCATTAATTATGGATGTTGATGGTGACTAATTTCCACATTTGAATATATTCTCTAAAATAAATACAAATACAAAATCGTAAAACACAAGACAGATTTATAAATGAGAGACGTTCCTTTCGCAATCAAAACTGAAACTCATTTGTACTCTATTTTTTCCATGTATGTTCTTCAAATCGAACCAGATGATCCCCTCCTCTTTCCTTTCCTTTGTATAATATACTTTCTTTGAAGACTGTGAGCAGAATTTGTTATAATTTCCGGAAAGCTTTACAGTAACTCAGTAATACTTCCAGAAAAATATAACCAGTTTTAACTCAGGTGACAGATGTGCAAGTGCCGATTTTATTTGGTGCCGAGTTTACCTGGTGCCGAAAATGATGGGGTTGGTTTTGACCAGGTGCCAGATTTCCCAGTGGTGAGATGTCCAGGCTCCAGGTGCGGAGATGTTCAGCATTCAATTTCAAAGAAATTGTTGCATTGGAGTCCAGTTGTTACGTTTTAAGAAAAAAAAAGTTATTTGCGGACTGAAGACATCCTCGTCATGCAGTTTAATGTTATAAAAGTTAAGTGTCATTTCAATAAAATTGAACGCAGGTAGGCCCTAATATTTTGTATATCGTTACGATGTTAGCCCAACATAATTTACATTGGTTTAGCCCTAGTTAATGTTTGATTTGGAAACCAAAAAATATGACCGACCCGGGTTACTGTATGACCGATCCGATCATTATGGAGTCGGTCATTATGACCGATGCACCAAAAAAAATTATTTCCAGGCCTGCTTATACCGATAATGTGCAAAATAGGGCTTTGTGCTATTTCCTGGGGGTCCATCGATTTACGCCTCTGTAGCGGTGAATGGAGATATGGGAATGAAATCTAGAAATGAGAAACATTGGGTAAATATGATTCAGTTATGGAATACAATAACTCAGATGAATAACAATAGACTGATCTATAGGATTTTTCCGTGGGACTATAATAAATGCGAGAATGGCTGGTGCTCCCAAGTGAAAGCTATTTTTCAAAATATAGACAAAATTCCATATTACGAAAGTCAGATCTCCTGTGATATTGAAGAAATAAAAGAATTAATAAGTAGATATTTTAATGAAAAATGGTTAGATGGTATACAGTATGTACCTAAGCTTAGAACATATAAACAATTTAAAAATATGTACGAAACAGAAAACTATGTTCGGATGAATCTAAACTGCCAACAACGATCTGTTTTTGACACAATTTCATTGTGGAGTCCTCCCAATAAGAATCGAAACTGGAAGATTTGAAAACAAAAAAATCGAAGACCGTTTATGCACGATGTGTGATAAAAATACTGTTGAAAATGAATTTCATTTTTTCATGGAATGTAGCTTGTATGTTGACCTTAGAAGAAATCTTCTTTCAAGTATTAGTGAGATACATTCCCCGGAAATAACATCAGTTCATTATCATACAATGGAAAATATACTGAAAAATTATCCCCGCCAAACTGCTAATTATCTAGTTAAGGCCTACAATGGAAGAAAGGCTTGTCTCTATCGCGGTTAAGGTTGACCTTCTCCCCCTGGGTGAGCCTGACTGGTATGTGAAGGGAATGGTGCACAATATGCATACCATTTTCTCTGCATGCCAATTGGGGTTACTTGCGGTGGTGGGGGTGGGGGCTCATACCCAGAGTAATTGAATTGGCGAATCTGTGTTAACTCAATGGGGTGAATGATTGAGTGAATGAGAGTGTGTGGTATGAAAGATTGAGTGAATGAGAGAATGGTAGTGGTATGAAAGTGAATGTAAGAGTTTCATTGGTCATGGGCGTATATTATTATGTGTTTTACATGTACTGGTGACTAAAAGGTCCAAACGGGCCGGGTGCTAATTTATACATTCATTATTACTTTGTTGCAATTTGATAGCACAAGTCACACAAATAAAGATATACTTACTTACTTAGTAATTAAACCAGCTGACAAAGGTGGGTCGGTAGTTGTTCTATCTCAGGATAATTATATGAAGTAAGCATGAGACAACTCAGCAGTACTAAACTTTATAAGAAAATAGATTCACTTATTTGGCCTAGTGTTGTCAAAAAATTCAATAAGATCTTAAAATTTCTCCTCGACGAAGGTCACATTACCAAAGAACAGCTAAGCTCAGTGCTCAAACCAGACAATTTTACATCCCATCGTACCAAAGATCCATAAGGACTGTTCTTCATGGACGGATGACGTAACTCCTCCCAGGAGGCCAATTGTATCAGATTGTAATTCGGAATCTTATGCGATCTTGAAACTAATTGATTATCATCTGAAACCTATAGCAAATAGACATCCAAGCTATCTAAAAAATACACAGGATTTTCTGTCAAAAATTTCAAAATTGAAAATATCGAAAAATGCAGTTCTGGCTACTTTGGACATCGACGGTATGTATACGAACATTGATATTGATAAAGGTGTTAACTCGGTTAAAAATGCATTTGAAATATATCCGGATGCAAAACGCCTGGATGAACAAATTTTGGATCTTTTAGAGCTGAGCTTAAAAGGTAATGACTTTCAATTCAATGGAGAATATTTTCTACAAATAATGGGTTGTCCTATTGGCAAAAGATTCAGTCCTAATTTTGCAAGCATTTATGTAGCGGAATGGGAGGAAAATGCCTTAAGCAAATGTGCAAAGCATCCTCTCGTATATCTCAGATATTTAGATGATATTTTTAGCTTAACTTGACAAAGTCAAGATAAGCTATTGCCATCACGTGTGCGGAAGTCTGTAAGTCTTCTGTGAGTCTGTTAGTCTGTGAGTCTGTTCACATTTTCTTTAGCATGGGCTACACCCCACAGTTCTTGTCTGATCGTAACGAAATTTCATATGCAGGTTTGGGGTCATGTCTAGATGCGAATGTCCCCTTTTGGTCGCGAATGGTAACCGGTATGGCTGCCCCGAGCCCAAAACCTGAAAACCATTAGCACAGTCTACAGGTCATATTTATGAAGGGATTTCATTGTAACTTGGTAGGATGCCGCTTTATAATGCCTAGATGAGAACGTCCCCTTTTGGGCATGATCTGACAACCGTGATGCCTGCCCAAGCCCGAAACCCAAAAAACGTTTAGCACATTCTGCAGGTCATGTTTAATATGGAGGGATTTCATTGTAACTTGGTAGGATGACTCCTTATGATGTCTAGATGAGAATTTCCCCATTTGGGCATGATCTGCCAACCGTGACGACTGCCCGAGCCCAAAACCCAAAAACCTTTAGCACAGTCTACAGGTCATATTTATTGAGGAATTTCATTGTAACTTGGTGGGTTGACTTCATATCATGTCTAGATGAGAAAGTCCCCTTTTGGACGTGATTGGGCAACTGTGACGGCTACAGGGGCCTGAAGCTCGAAAACCTTTAGCACAGTCTACAGGTCATATTTATGAAGGGATTTCATTGTAACTTGGTAGGATGACTCCAAATAATGTCTAGATGAGAACGTCTCCTTTTGGTCGCGATCGTTCAGCCTTGATGGCTGCCAGAGCCCAAAACCCCCAAACCTTTAGCATAGTCTATAGGTCATATTTATGGAAGGATTTTATTGTAATCTGTTAGTTTGATGCCATATAATGTCTAGATGATGACATCCCCTTTTGGTCGTGATTGGTCAGCTGTGATGGCTACAGGTTCCTAAAGCCCGAAAACCTTGAGCACAGTCTACTGGTCATATTTATGAAGGGATTTCATTATAACTTCATGGGATCACTCCAGATGATGCCCAGATGAGATTGTCCCCTTTGGTTGCGATCATTCAGCCATGATGGCTGCCCAACCCCGAAGCCCGAAAACCTTTAGCTCTGTCTACAGATCATATTTATGAAGGGATTTCATTGTAACTTGGTAGGTTGACTTCATATAATGTCTTGATGAGAATGTCCCCTTTGGACGCAATTGGGAAACTGATGGCTACAGGGGTCTGAAGCCCGAAAACCTTTAGCACAGTCTACAGGCCATATTTATGAAGGGATTTCAATGTAACATGATAGGATGACTCGTTTTGGAATAATTTCACTGTTACTTGGTAACTTTCGTTGATATACGTTAACTGTGAGGGCCACATACATTAACTGTGAGGTCATATTAACCCACCCCTCAGCTCTTTAGTACAGTGTACACCTCATATTATTTTTATCAAAAACATAGCATACAGGGAACAGAAATGAATATATTCCCAATTATCCTGTCCCCTTTTGGACATGATTGGGCAACTGAGATGGCTACAGGGGCCCGAAGCCTGAAAACTTTTAGAACAGTCTACAGGCCATAATTATGAAGGGATTTCATTGTTGCTTGGTAGGATGACTCCAAATATTGTCTAGATGAGAAGATCCCCTATTGGTCGTGATCACTCAACCCGAGCCCAAAAACTTTTAGTATAGTCTATAGGTTGTATTTATGGAAGGATTTCATTGTAACTTGTTAGGTTGATTCCATATAATGCCTCGATGATGACATCCCCTTTTGGTCATGATTGGTCACCTGTGATGGTTACAGGTGCCTGAAGGCCGAAAATCTTGAGCACAGCCTACAAGTCATATTTATGAAGGGATTTCATTGTAACTTCGTAGGATCACTCCAGATGATGCCCAGTTGAGAATGTCCCCTTTTGGTTGCCATCATTCAACCATTATGGCTGCCCAACCCCGAAGCCCGAAAACCTTTAGCTCTGTCTACAGGTCATATTTATGAAGGGATTTCATTGTAACTTGGTAGGTTGACTTCATATAATGTCTTGATGAGAATGTCCCCTTTGGACGCAATTGGGAAACTGATGGCTACAGGGGTCTGAAGCCCGAAAACCTTTAGCACAGTCTACAGGCCATATTTATGAAGGGATTTCAATGTAACATGATAGGATGACTCGTTTTGGAATAATTTCACTGTTACTTGGTAACTTTCGTTGATATACGTTAACTGTGAGGGCCACATACATTAACTGTGAGGTCATATTAACCCACCCCTCAGCTCTTTAGTACAGTGTACACCTCATATTATTTTTATCAAAAACATAGCATACAGGGAACAGAAATGAATATATTCTCAATTATCCTGTCCCCTTTTGGACATGATTGGGCAACTGAGATGGCTACAGGGGCCCGAAGCCTGAAAACCTTTAGAACAGTCTACAGGCCATAATTATGAAGGGATTTCATTGTTGCTTGGTAGGATGACTCCAAATATTGTCTAGATGAGAAGATCCCCTATTGATCGTGATCACTCAGCCCGAGCCCAAAAACTTTTAGTATAGTCTATAGGTTGTATTTATGGAAGGATTTCATTGTAACTTGTTAGGTTGATTCCATATAATGCCTCGATGATGACATCCCCTTTTGGTCATGATTGGTCAACTGTGATGGTTACAGGTGCCCGAAGGCCGAAAATCTTGAGCACAGCCTACAAGTCATATTTATGAAGGAATTTCATCGTAACTTCGTAGGATCACTCCAGATGATGCCCAATTGAGAATGTCACCTTTTGGTTGCCATCATTCAACCATTATGGCTGCCAGAGCCCAAAGCCCGAATACCTTTAGCACAGTCTACAGGTCATATTTATGAAGGGATTTCATTGTAACTTGGTAGGTTTGACTTCATATAATGTCTAGATGAGAACATCCCCTTTTGGACACGATTGGGCAACTGTGACAGCTGCAGGGGCCCAAAGCCCAGAAACCTTTAGAACAGTCTACACGTCATAATTATGAAGAGATTTCATTGTAGCTTGGTAGGATGACTCCAAATAATATCTAGATGAGAACGTCCCCTTTTGGTCGCGATCATTCAGCCTTGATGGCTGCCCGAGCCCAAAAACCTTTAGCATAGTCTATAGGACGTATTTATGGAAGGATTTCATTGTAACTTGTTAGGTTGACTCCATATAATGTCCAGATGATGACATCCACTTTTGGTTGTGATTGGTCAACTGTGATGGCTACAGGTGCCCGAAGCCCGAAAATCTTGCGCACAGTCTACAGGTCATATTTATGAAGGGATTTCATTGTAACTTCGTAGGATCACTCCATATGATGCCCAGATGAGAATGTCCCCTTTTGGTTGCGATCATTCAACCATGATGGCTGCCCAAGCCCAAAGCCTGAAAACCTTTAGCACAGTCTTCAGTTCATATTTATGAAGGGATTTGGGAGCGCGGTGGCTCAGTAGGTAGAGGTGCAGGCTGCAAGCCGAGAGGTCCTCTGTTCGAATCCCACCTGCGGCAACCGCGTTGTGTCCTTGGGCAAGACACTTCATCTCCATTGCTCGCGTGGGAGCATGATGACGCCGTGTACTAAGGCGTACTGCACATCGATGGTACGCATGTCTTCAACCAATCTAGCCCTGCCTGCGCTGCATTGCAGAGTTACGATGTTGGGGAGCTGCCAGTTGCTCGGTGGTTCTCTCCGGGTACTCTGGCTTCCTCCACCTGTAAAACTGTCCCGGTCATGATTAGCCATTGTGCATAAGGCCTAAAAAAATAAAAAATCTGTTTCTCAGGCCCTCCCGCATGGTCCTTTTGGCTGCCGCATGCTCTCTTTTTATAACCAATTTAAACTTTATAAAAATCAAAATTAAATGGTTTATGTCTGATATTTTACCCAAGTTGAAAAAATTGATGAATTTGTCACTTGAGTGCAAGAAGGCTTTGCAATGCTTTAGCATTGCAAAGCCTTCTTGCACTCAAGGGATGAAATACACCACCACACATGCTATTCTGGAGATTATGAGGCCTAAAACTTGAACCAAGAACATGAATTTTTGATGGCAAAGAAGTAATTACTGAAATAAAAAATAAAATAAAAAAACGCTCGCCCGCATGCAATTTTACAAATAATGGCCTGAGAAACAGAAGATCTACTTTGTATGGCCTAAATATATGACCTTAAACATCAGTAAATAATAATAATAATAATAATATGAAGGGATTTCACTTGGTAGGTTGACTTCATATAATGTCTAGATGAGAACAGCCCCTTTTGAACACCATTAGGCAACTGTGACGGCTACAGGGGCCTGAAGCCCAAAAACCTTTAGCACAGTCTACAGGTGATATTTATGGAGGTATTTCAGTGTACCTTGGTAGGATGACTCCAAATAATGTCTAGATGAGAACATCCCCTTTTGGTCGCGATCATTCAGCCTTGATGGCTGCCCGAACCCAAAACCCCAAAACCTTTAGCATAGTCTATAGGTCATATTTATGGAAGGATTTTGTTGTAACCTGTTAGTTTGACTACATATAATGCCTAGATGATGACATCCCCTTTTGGTGACGGCTTCAGGGGCCCGAAGCCCGAAAACCTTGAGCACAGTCTACAGGTCATATTTATGAAGGGATTTCATTGTAACTTCGAAGGATCACTCCAGATGATGCCCAAATGAGAATGTCCCCTTTTGGTTGCGATCATTCAACCATGATGGCTGCCCAAGCCCAAAGCCCAAAAACCTTTAGCACAGTCTACAGGTCATATTTATGAAGGGATTTCATTGTAACTTAGAAGGTTGACTTCATATAATGTCTAGATGAGAACGTCCCCTTTGGACGCAATTGGGAAACTGATGGCTACAGGGGCCTGAAGCCCAAAAACCTTTAGCACAGTCTACAGGCCATATTTATGAAGGGATTTCATTGTAACTTGGAAGGTTGACTTCATATAATGTCTAGATGAGAACGTCCCCTTTGGACGCAATTGGGAAACTGACGGCTACAGGGGCCTGAAGCCTGAAAACCTTTAGCACAGTCTACAGGCCATATTTATGAAGGTATTTCAATGTAACTTGATAGGATGACTCGTTTTGGAATAATTTCCCTGTAACTTGGTAACTTTCGCTGATATACGTTAACTGTGAGGGCCACATACATTAACTATGAGGTCATATTAACCCACCCCTCAGCTCTTTAGTACAGTGTACACCTCATATTATTTTTATCAAAAACATAGCATACAGGGAACAGAAATGAACATATTCCCAATTATCACAATTCTTGTCTTATTTCATAATCCTTTCATAAACATTGAACATTATCCTTTTCATCATACACAACACAAGTTAAGCTACAGTGTCATTGACACTTTCATTATTATTTGGGAATGTTCAAAAGAAGATTTTGATGAATTTTTAGAAATTTTGAACAATGATGATGCAAACATTAAATTAAAAGCTACTGTCAGGGAAAGTTCTGTTGATTTTCTCGATGTGACCATGCATAAAGGCAAGCAATTTCAGGCGTCCGGTCATTTAGATTATAGAGTATATTTTAAACCAACTGATTCACATCATTTGTTGCACACAAAATCATTTCATCCTCAACATACACTTGAAGGTATCATCAAATCCCAGCTCATTCGTTTTCACCGCAATTCAAGTGATAAGGTAAATTTCAATGAGGCTTGTTCTACTCTATTTGGCACCCTCAGATCTAGAGGGTACTTACTGCGCTTTTTGCATAGCCTGAAATCCCAAACTCTGAAAAAGCTCGAAAATCCAGGTGAAACTACTGATTTCGAACCACTGAAAATTGAACACAACAGACCATTGCAGAATGGTAGTGGCGCAGTATTTAAGTTGGACGATTTCGAAATCCATCCTATAGAGCAACCACCAATTAGACACATTAGAAGAAATGGATGAATTTAGAAAAAAACGTGAAGCTTTTTGGATAAATATGCTTCAAACCCTCTGGCCATTTGGTATGAACATATCAGAGGGTGAATGCGAAAGGAGGTCCATCATTCCTGTCACTTTAACATACAACAGAATGAATATCGAAATAGCAAAAATGTTGTTGGCGGTGAGGTTCTGAGGCCAGGCCTCTCACTGCATTATAATTCATTTTTTCAGTATCTATTTCAGAGGAACATGAACATGGTGATGATATTTTGACACCCATCCAAGTGTGCTACCGTCGTCATGCTCCATTGAGCATATAGAGCTAGCTGCAGTGCTCATGATTGCAAGAGTTAGGGCCTTTTGTTAATGGTTTTAATCTCTTGCAACCAGCTATCTCGACTTGTGAAGCAGTACTCCGTCCGTGGGTGCCGTGACGCCGGGTAAGTCCATTGCAGTCGAAGGAAGTGTAGATGTGGGTAGAGTGAGCACTTTAATATAAATAAGCTCATCCAGCGACGACGGAAATAGGGAGGAAGTCAGCAAGTTTCTTGTACTCGGCGAGGTCTAATAGACCGCGAGCAGGAGAGGCCCCTCTCTAACCTAACCGACATTTGAGGCCAAATGTTGTTATGAGAAACTTGCACGAGCCGGAGCATATGTCCGCCCACCACTCGGGATGCTCCGTCTAGTCTGCAGCGGGGGTTAGCTTCAGTCACGGCTTCCTTCACTACGTTATTAAAGCACACACGACCGCATCCTAGATACCCAGCTTCAGATATTCAGCCTGCTGCATGAAGAAAGGACCACTCTTTGCCCATGAAGTCAGACCCACTCGGGACACTCTGTTTAATCTGCAGCCAGGATCGGCTTCAGTCACGGCTTCCTCTGCTACGTTTCACAAGCCGAAATGAAGTTTTCTGGTTGGAAACTTGCATGAGACGGAGCATACGTCCGCCCACCACTCGGGACGCTCCGTCTAGTCTGCAGCGGGGGTTAGCTTCAGTCACGGCTTCCTTCGCTACGTTATTAAAGCACACACGACCGCATCCTAGATACCCAGCTTCAGATATTCAGCCTGCTGCATGAAGAAAGGACCACTCTTTGCCCATGAAGTCAGACCATCCGGTAGCTAGGGAGACAAGGCCTCGATCATCGGAATGTTCGGAGAAGAGATCCCTCTCCGACAATCTTCCCAGGAGCAGCAAGCGGCTAGGAAACAGAAGATCGCTGCTCCTCAGGCCTCGACGGACTTGCTGTCGCAGATTGCGCAGTTAATTTCAGCATCCCAGCAAGTGCAAGTGTCTCCCTCACTCAGAACCTGAGCTGTCGGATGTGCTGGGTCAGTCCAGTCATCTGTTCATGCAGATGCAATGGACCGAGATTCGCAACTGATTCTCTCAGATGGTGAAAGGGATAAGGAAGAGGATTACCCTTCTCTTTCGGAACAGCACAGGGTTGCGATGGATTTCATCCATCAATACTACCATGAATTTGTTCCGACAAATCAGAATGGTGGGACGATAAGTGAGAAACCGTTGGCGTTGTTGGATGCAGACTTTATACTTACAAAGGAAAAAGTTCTTTCTTTTCCGGTTCAGCCTAGGTAGGTGTCGCAGGCCTTCGACCATGTAGATGATGCCGTATTCACCTCTCGAGTGCGAGAAAGGGGCGGTTTCTTAACTACATTTTCCATGAACATACCGTTTCATGGACTACGTTCATTTAAAAACGGTTGGAGAAGATGTTCAGAGAGCTCCTCTGCGTTTGAATGAGCAGCCCGGGGATCGAGATGTATCCTTGCCTGCATCATTCACTATTCGCTCAGACACAATTACAACGGCAATTTCATCAAGTAAAGCGAATTTGAAAGCAATGTCTTACGCAGATCACCTTACCAGAGCTATGGCACAATGTCTCAACGGGAAGGAATATGAGGGCGTTTGTACCTCTCTTAGAGTTCTTTCCAGGGCAATTTGTATACCATGTATAACTCCGCCCTTACAGTGACTAATCTGGAGTTAATCAGATGTGATGCAGCTCTTGCATCATCATCACTTGTAGATGACAAGGTGAAAAGCTCTCTCCGGGTCACTCTGATCTCGGGACAAACTATTTTGGACGACAAGCTTTCGTCAGTCTATGATCAGGCTATTAAGAAAGCATCAAGTGATCTGCTATTGAAGTCGGCGTCTCATCAACCCGCTTCAGCAGACGAGTAAAGGAGGACGTTCCAGATCTAAAAATTAAAAGGGAACTCCTCATGACGGTACAAGAAGCCCTCTTACAATTACTCTGGAGGTCGTCAGTATAGCGACTCGGGAAAGGGACGTAGGTCTGATCGGGACTATCGGTCAGATGCCCCTAGGCCGACGGAACAAGGCTCTTTGTGGGGAGGACGTAGTTTCTCCTTCCGTAAGCCTCGCAGGTCTTACAGGTGATGTTCGAGACCTCTATTGCTTGCCAGTTGGTAGAAGGGTATCATCTTCACGAGAAACTGGACAGCAGTCACGGAAGATCAGTGGGTGAGAAGTGTAGTCTTGGACGGCTGCATTCCGAGCGGCACCCCCACTAACAAGATGTCTGCGTTGGACAGATCTTCTGTCGGATCCTTTCAAAAGAGAGTCTCTCCTAGCGGAGGTACAGGCTCTATTATTAAAGGAAGCAATAGAGGTTGCTGAGAATCAGGATTCTGTTCCTTGTACCAAAGCCAGATGGCTCGTTCCGACCATTAATAGACTTGAGCTGGATAAACAAGCTTATCGTGGCTCCAAACTTCTATATGGAGACCATTCGGTCGGTAAGAGCAAGCATTCGAGTGAATGACTATGCGGCAAGCATAGATCTAAAGGATGCATACTCTCATGTCATGGAACATCTGGCATTCAGAAAGTACCTTGCGGTACACTATTCAAGGGAAGGTATATCAGTTCAGAGCAATATGCTTTGGTCTGAACCTGGCTTCCTGGGCATTCACTCATATTATGAACTCAGTAATGTCACACTTCCAAGCACATTCGTCTGCTGTAACGTCGGCTTATTTGGACGACATTCTACAGAGATACGGCAACAGAATTATTCTTCAGAATGATGTTCAGAATCTGCTTCTTTTGTTCTGATGTATCGGTTTCACCGTAAACAAGAAAAAGTCGGATATAGCTCCTTCCAAGTCGTTCACTCACTTGGGAATGAGCTTTGAGACTCACAACAATCTGGTTCGTCAGCCGTTACCCAGAGCGAAATTAGTCAGTTGTTATGCTCGCTTTTGTCTACACTCAGCCGCATTAACAGCGAAGGAAATCATGCGAATGATGGGGCTGTGCGGAGTGTCTGCGGATCTTATTTCGATGAGCCGCCTGTGCACACGTCCCCTCCAGATATTCTTTACTCAGAACTGGAGTGTGAAGATGCATTCGCTCGAAACCAGTATTGTTTTAACAGACCTAGTAAAACAAGGGTTCAGATTTGGGCAGATATTCAGTGGTTAACTCAGGGAGTTCTGCTGCAACTGCCGGATCTGGCTTTCGCGATTATGATGGATGCGAGTCAGACGGTTTGGGGTGCGACCCTAAGTCCCGCAGACTTGAGGTGTCGGTCTTTGGGACCCTCGGTTCCTAGAGAAGCGCATAAACATCAAAGAGATGATGTCAATATGGCTAGCACTACAACATTGGAATCACATAATAGCGGACGTCCATGTTCAAATTTTGTCGGACACTTTGACAGTAGTAGCTTACATCAGGTACCAAGGCGACAGTCATTCAATGCCATTATGCGAATTAATGGAGAAGATTCTCCTGTATGTCATGAATCATCATGTTCATCTTTCTATCCGTCATATACCTGGTCATCTGAATGTACTAGCTGACTCGCTCTCTCTCTCAGAAAGGTCGCCTGTTGCCATCGGACCGGACTCTCAACAAGTGAATATTCAGGCAGATTTGCTACCAGTGGGATCGACCCATGATAGTTCTGTTTGCGACACACCCGAACAATCAGTTACTGACGTTCGTGTCATCATGCCCAGCTCATCGAGCGTACGCAGTAGACGCTCTGTTGATCTCATGGGATGGAATGGTAGGATAGGCGTATCCTCCAACTCTGTTGATTTAGCAGATTCTGTTTAGTTCAAACAGTCTCGTTGCGAAATCCTGATAGTAGCACCTCTGTCGTCACAGCAACCTTGGATCAATCTTCTCAGGTGTCTGTTATGGGACGTTTCCCGGAATTTTTTATCAGGGGAAGTATTTGTTCTTCACGTCCTTCTCCGCCCTTAGTGGCATTATGGAGTCGGTCAGACGTGAGGGAGCCTCGCAGGTTCCTATACTATTTGATGACTAACACAAGAATTCAAGTAATGCGGGTGAAGGGGGTTCAATATGATTTTGAATCCCCCCACACCGCCAATGTGTTAAGACGCGATTACCAGGCAAGACGTAGTTTTCCTCCGTAAGCCTCGTATGCATTCAAGTACATACATGCATTTCATGACTTCTCGATTGACGGCTGGGTCATGTTCTATGACAACCTCATGGGCACATCCACTTTCTAGTTGGTTGGTTTCCTGTGGTTGTTCGTCTACATGTCATATACGAGCATATGATTCATCCTCAATAAATTTCTAGCCTTTGGGTACCTGGGAGGCTGTCTAGTCAGTTAACTGGTATTCAGATGATTACATGTGGGATTTTAATGCTCACGCGCATAATTGCATTATTAGGCAGACGCATTATTGTATGTTAAGGACCTTAGAAACAATGAATTATTTTGGGGGCGGTCTGTGACGTGTCTGTAAATCATAGCTCGATCCATTTCTAGATCCAGGTTTCTATTAATGGCAGTACCCAATCGATACATCTTGTCTTACACTCTCGTATATTCGCACATTTCCAGGAACATAGATATCGGATAGAACACGTAGGGGAGTATTATTTACTGGAATTTATTGTACACCTGAATGGGGTCGCCTGTGGGTTACCTTTGAAGTGTGTCTACTCTCCAGAGATTGTCCATTGTGATTCTATTGGACAATTGTATGTTATATATTATATCACCGGTTTTCGATCTGCGTATGCCAACTCCTGTATGCGTTACAAGTGGGCGATATTAATTACCGGGATCGCCGCTATAGCCTTAGCTTCTGAAGTGGCATTAAGCACCATTTTATTAATAATAATTAATACCTGGGTGTCTATTCGACGAATATTTATATTGTTATTTGGTACCGCTTTTACTGGTTCCAGAGCGCTCCCCTCTTCTTTTTGAAGATTCCTTCAAAAAGAGGAGGGGGGGGGGGGGATTTTTTTTACCTCTCCTCTGGCTTGATAAGTATGTAACTATGAGTGAAGCTGTTTTGTCTCTAGATTATATCCTGGATTCAGCTTGTGTTTTATTGTATATGGCGTGTGTTTGTGGGGGATATCCTGTCTTTCTCAAATACGCCATCCTAATTTCTGGGGCTCAGTCCAGACTAGCTTTAAAAATTGGAACTCGTTACATCCAATTAGTATAGTCTTCATGCTAAGAATATGGAATTACTTGAATTTGGCTCCGTATTGATGATATGTCTTCTGTATTACTGTATAGAGAGACATACATGTAATTCCTTTCATATTTAATTTCCTTTCACCTTGGATTACAGGATTCGAACTATGTTGGTCTACTAATTCTGAAGTCCTAGGCCCTTAGCCTTTTTACGATTCAGCTAAGTCTGGGCCAATGGTTTATAGTATAAAAATATTATAAATTTATAGTAATTTGTATATTTTTTATACTTACCAATGGCCCAGATGGGTATGGCCCTCCCATGAGTGGGCACTCGTACCTCCCAGCTGAGTTATTATGTAGTACTCTTTTCTACAAAGAATGATGTTGGTGCTAATTTCGGTCACTTCCTGGTGACTGCGCATGTGCGGAGAGTAAAAATATGGTGACCAGATAGGACTTTTAATTTTCGGTTTTGCAAGCAAAATTTGGGGGTTTGGGGGGGGGGGGTTCAAAATTTGTGTTTGGCCCTTGATAACTTTGAATTTGCCCCAGCTAAGTCTGGTCCCATTGGTAAGTATAAAAAATATATAAATTACTTTAAATTTATAATTTTTGCAGCTTTACTACCTAGCATGAAATGCAGGTCAAATTCAGTTTTCACTGTTATGACATTTGAAATGTTGCAAAATGGTAAAATCAATGATTTCTGGATGATAACTCTAGTTTGCTTTGATGTATGACCTAATAATTATGCAACATTACTATCTGTCACAGAAATGCTGGTCAGATTCAATTTTCACCATTATGACTTCTACTGTTACAGAGGTATGCCTCTTGAAGAGTGGCAAAAAGGTAAAATCAATGGTTTCCGGATGATAACTCTAGTTCGCTTTGATGTCTGACCTTATAATTCAGCAACGTTACCATATACCATGAAGTGCAGGTCAGCTTCCATTGTCATTGTTTTTCTGCTTACCATTCCAGAGTTATGCCCCTTGAAAAGTCTCAAAATGGTAAAATCAATGGTTTCCGGGTGATAATTCCAGTTCACTTTGATGTATGATCTTATAATTTTGCAACATTAGAACCTACCATGAAATTTAGGTTAAGTTTGATTTTCATGGTTATGGCATTTTACCAGAGTTATGCCCCTGAAATGGAGCAAAATGCTAAAGTGATAAAACATTGGGAGCACAGTGGATCAGTGGTAGACTGTTCAACTTCTATGCTAGAGGTCCCGAGTTCAATCCCCGTCCGGGACAAGCCGTGTTGTGTCCTTGGGCAAGGCACTTTATCCCGGTTGCCTACATGGGGGCACGATGATGCTGTGTACCAGGCCTGGCGTTTTCAGGCGCACAATTTTTTTTTGCGCACCTTAACTTGCACCAAGAACCATTAAGGTCTGTGAACTTTTGCTCTCCTGGGTGCAAAAAGATAACCAGTGCAGGTAAAGTGTCAGCAGAAAATCTAATGGTTAACCTGAAATAACATTAAATCATTATCAATATCACCGTCAAATATTAGTTTCCATGCATCATGGAGGATATCGTAATGACACCAATAACAGAGTTTATTACTTTCTCAGTTCCTGGTGTGACAACGTACGCGCTTTGGCTTGGGACGATTTGTGGGTTAAGTTGCCCAAAATCTCAATTTATTTTGGTGGTTACTGTATCACAGCGCCATCTTTCGTCAGTTACACGAGGCATCACTGAACAGCATAACACAGGCTATTTATAAACCTCTGTTGTGTTTACTTTCACTTGTCATGAAATTAGATTATCAATCTGATTTTTTGTGAATTTCCGCGAATATTCGAAACGTCACCATCACCTGCCCACGAGAATTATTTGATTGGTTTCATTTTTCACCAGGTATGTACAGTTTCTATTTTACTATTCAAACATTGCCCCATTTCAAAACCAACTTATATTCCCATTAAACGACATCGGATAATCAAAGAACTTAAATTAAGTGATAACCACTTGGAGTGACGGTATTCCCTCAACACAAATTCGATAGGCATGACTATTGACGTACAATTTCCGAAAGCCGCTCCCGTCTAAGAGTGTTCACATTTTTTTTATTTACCGCATCAAGAGTAATTTCGAATGCGATGAATAAAAAAATTGAAGATACAAAATTGTGTATTCCCAGGACCATTTAGAAACTCTTCAATTGGCATCATGTACTGTACAGCTGGCTCAGGTGCAATGAACTGAAATTCAAAATTTATCTGATGGGATGAACACTTGAAGGGGATGAAGTTGAACCATGATTGGCTTGTGACAGTTGTGAGTTGTCGGAACCGACGACTTCAACACCGTATTGAGTAACTTTCGAAGTAACTTGTATTACAATTATCCAAATTACGCAATGCAACTTTGTGAGTAGAGCATGTCTGGTCACAGTGTTGAACTGCATTCATATGATATATCATGGTTCAACTGCCTTCCATGTCAAAAAAAAAATTAGGAGAGCCATTGGCTCTCCTAGATCATTTCAGGAGAGCGATTTTTAGCCCCCCTAAATTTTTCAGAATGCCAGGCCTGGTGTCCTAAGGCGTACTGCACGTCGATGGTGCACATGTCCTCATCTGCTGTAACCCTGTTTGAGTGGAGCTTGAATAGAGTTAGAATGTTGAGGAGTGGACAGTTGCTCATCGATGCTTGGTGGTTCTCTCCAGGTATTCGGCTTCCTCCACTCGTAAAACTGTCACGGTCACGATTAGCCATTGTGTATAAGTATGTGATCTTAAACACCAATAAGTAAATAGATAAAACATTTCTGCTTATACATTCACCCTAATAAAACAGTGACCTGTCTTCAAAGGCCAGTTTAATCTCTTTCCCAAGGAGCTTTTAATACGTGTTTACTGTGTACTGTCACCCTTGTCCATCCGCATGTTTTTGTATTTTTTTTTATATGGCTTAAATCATTTCACAGTTCTACATTTGAAAAAATCAGTTTGTTGTTTCCATCAACTGCATTTCAGAGAGCATCTGTTGGCTGTGCCAACTTTTTACTTGTATTCAGTTGAAAGTTATATTCAATAAACAGGTCTATTCTATTAAGATATTTTCTTTTAAGTGGGCTGCACTCTATTACCCCCTTCAATTCTTTGCTCAGTATCAACAGCAGATAATTCCCCATGGGATCCCTGAGAAGAGAGGCAGTGCTCTGTTTTACTTTGAAAATAGTACCCAGCAGCCAATGCTCGGGGTGGAAATCCTCTAAAATGGGCAACACAGGCCTGGAAATAAGGAATCTGGTTTGTAACCTATTTACAGGTTATGCCTATTTTAGTTATCGTAACCTGTCATAACCTGTTTTCTTAAGGTGTCCTTTGATTGATATTTTATCAGTTTTATGATAAATTATCAACATAAAGTTCATTTTACTCGGAAAATGTGTTCATGTGATTTTGTTGACTATCATAATTTTGAATGACAACTCTAGGTCTCTTATTGAGCTGTGAGAAGTTTCTGGAATGAAGATGTTTACAGGATGATTCAGATTTTAAACGTGGATGTTCGAATTGTCCAACGTCCAAATTGTCCAGGTTCCGAATTGTTTCCAAAAAAAGTCCCAAGCATCCAAGATCCCTATCATCCATAGCATCCGTAAACCGTCAACTCGTACTCACATTCTCAACAGCCTAAAAATTTAAACCCTAGAAAGTTTGATAGATCATACTCCAGGTTTTACACTGTTGTTCATCAGTTTGCAAATTATGAACTTAAAAATGATGTCAGCATTCGTGATTTTAACAGCTGGGAGAGAGTTAATTCAAAATAACCATCTTTTGGCGATTTGTCATGATGGCTTTGTTACCATACCTTGTTTTAACATTGATGACAAGTGTTTGACCACCGAGGTGGTATTAGTCCCCTACGGCGCTTTTTGTGACATAAGGTGTTTTTGTCACAGAAGACACTAGAGTATATAAGCATCGTGGATTTTGAAAAAAAAATATTGAGCGTGCATAATCCCCTCAGAACCCTTTATCCATGTACCATATATGAAAGGCGTAGCTTGAACTATGTTGGAGGGAGGGGTGGTAACATAAAATAGAGAAAAAAGCTTAAAAAACACAACAAAAATGGCCACCATTCTGCCATCTTGGATTTTGAAAAATAAATATTGACTGTGCATCATCCCCTCAGAACCATTTATCCATGTACCAAATATGAAAGGTGTAGCTTGAAGCATATTAGAGGGAGAGGTGGTAACATAAAAATGGACAGACAGATGGACAGACAGACAGATGTTGGATTTTGAAAGAAAAATATTGAGCGTGCATAATCCCCTCACAACCCCTTTGTCCATGTACCATATATGAAATGTGCAGCTTGAGCCATGTTGGAGGGAGCAGTGGTAACATAAAATAGAGAAAAAAGCTTAAAAACACAACAGAAATGGTTGCCATGGCGCCATCTTGAATTTTGGAAAAAAAATATTGAATGTGCAACATCCCATTACAACCCTCTATCCATGTGCCAGATATAAAAAGTGTAGCTTGAACCATGTTGGAGTGAGGGGTGGTAACATAAAATAGAGAAAAAAGCTTAAAAAACAAAACAAAAATGGCCGCCATGCCGCCATCTTGAATTTTGAAGAAAAAATATTGAACGTGCATCATCCCCTCCCAACCCTCTATCCATGTGCCAAATATGCAAAGTGTAGCTTGAACCATGTTGGTGGGAGGGGTGGTAACATGAAAATAGAGAAAAAAAGCTTAAAAAACACAACAAAAATGGCCGCCATTCCGCCATCTTGGATTTTGAAAAAAAAATTTTGAGCGTGCATCATCCCCTCAGAACCATTTATCCATGTACCAAATATGAAAGGTGTAGCTTAAAGCATGTTGGAGGGAGAGGTGGTAACATAAAAAACAGACAGACAGACAGACAGACAGACAGATGGACGGACAGACGGATGGACAGATGGACAGACAGACAGACGGACGGAGTGCAATCCTATAGTCCCCTTACAGTTCCCGTAGGGGACTAAAAAGTTGGTGACCAGGCATATGAAATGAGATAACAGCACATGATGTGTATGACATTCATGCACATCAACATGGGAAACGATTATTGAAAATGATTAATTGAATAGATTTCTTCACATTTGTCAGTAGTATTTGCCATTAAAAGGTCTTTCGGGGAATGGGGCAGGGCCATAAAGTTTCAAAAAAATATTGGCCAGGTATTTGATTGCCACTTGAAGTTAATGAGACGACCCGATTTCTGTGGCTTATGTTACTCCAAATGTCACTGTCAGGGTTGAGTAAGAGAATGATAATAAGTAAATACTGTGGATACCATAATAATTCTCATAGTAATATATATGATAATTTTTAGCTTAACTTGACAAAGTCAAGATAAGCTATTGCCATCACACATGTGGAAGTCTGTTAGTATGTTAGTCTGTGAGTCTGTTCACATTTTCATTTAGCACAGGCTACACTCCATAGTTCTTGTCCGATCGACATGAAATTTAATATGCAGGTTTGAGAGCATGTCTGGATGAGAATGTCCCCTTTTGGTCACGATCGGTCACCCATGATGGCTGCCCGCACCCAAAACCCGAAAACCTTTAGCTCAGTCTACAGGTCGTATTTATGAAGAGATTTCATGGTAACTTGGTAGGATGAATCTGTATAATATCTAGATGAGAACGTCCCCTTTTTGTCAACTGTGATGGCTGCCCAAGCCCAAAACCCCAAAACTTTTAGCACAGTCTACAGATCATATTTAATATGAAAGGATTTCATTGTAACTTGGTAGGATGACTCCGTATGATGTCTAGATGAGAACTTCCCCATTTGGTCACGATCTATCAACCGTGACGACTGCCCGAACCCCAAACCCCAAAACCTTTAGCACAGTCTACAAGGCGTATTTGTGGAGGGATTTCATTGTAACTTGGTAGGATGACTCCATATAATGTCTAGATGAGAACCTCCCCTTTTGGTCGCAATTGGTCAAATGTGGTGGCTACAGGGGCCCGAAGCCCGAAAACCTTTAGCAGTCATTATTTTATTTATCCCAGTATCATCCAGTTCCACTCTGTTGGCTTCATCATTACACAGCAAGAGGAATATTGGATTTAGATTCGTTGAACGTTGGAATGGAACAGTGAAGTAATGATCACTTTTAAGTTCTGTCATTGGTCAAAGGCAGTCGTGAACGTTTTGCAGGTTACTATTTTTTTAAATCGTCATAACCTCCCCGTAACCTGAATGATGAGATTTATTTCCAGGCCTGGCAACATGGGTATAAATGATTGGCTGCATCCGACTCTATATCCATGTTGCATTCACGATTAGCCATTGTGCAGAAATATGTGACTTTAAACACCAATAAATAAATAAATAAATACAGTCGATAATATTTTTTAACCCTTTTTTTTAATAAGGCAATCGTGAACGTTTTTCAGGTTACTATTTTTTTAAATCGTCATAACCTCCCCGTAACCTGAATGATGAGACTTATTTCCAGGTCTGGCAACATGGGTATAAATGTTTGGCTGGATCTGACTCTATATCCATGTTGCATTCACGATTAGCCATTGTGCAGAAATATGTGACTTTAAACACCAATAAATAAATAAATACAGTCGATAATATTTTTTAACCCTTTTTTTTTATAATTTTATCGTTCATCAGATAGTTTATGACACATCACTGGAGTAAACTTGATGAACTCATTCCAGTGAAGGATCACAATCTATTGTCTGAAAGACAAAAATGGAAAACAAATTGGAATTGTTGATTCTTGTCTTCAGCACTGGATGGATTTGGACTATACCTTTGGTAAAGAATTACATCTTATCCTGCTCATTATTTTCTTATATTTGTAATAAATTCAAGTCATGGCTACTCCCTGGCAGCCATAACTTGATTTGATGAATAATTTAAGAGATTGTTGAACCAAGGATTTTTTTGTAAGAGGATTAATCCTATTTATAGGATTGTATTTTGTGAACTAGAGTCTGTAACATATTCTGCTAGGTATGCAGAGTTCTGTTGTTCATAGCAGGAAAATATTGTGGTGAGGGTCAGTACAAATGAATGAATTTGGCATTAAGGCTATTAAAAAGAAAAAAATCTTGTTTCTCAGGCACCTCCATCATCATAGAAAATCTGCGTCATCACTTTTTTTCACCTGGAAATCTCTTCTATGACACTATTTTGTACTTGTAGGACAAATATTTAACCAACTGTACTTGTTTGACAGAGGTCACAGAGCTCTGTCAAACAAGATATATTTTTTGGTTAAATTTTCAACTACATGACGGGAAATTTTCTCTGCTGAAAACATTGGTTTGCCATATAATAGTGTAAGTAGTTAAATGGGGAGCGCAGTGGCTCAGTAGGTAGAGGTGCAGGCTGCAAGCCGAGAGGTCCTCGGTTCGAATCCCACCTGCGGCAACCGCGTTGTGTCCTTGGGCAAGACACTTCATCTCCATTGCCCGCGTGTTGGCACGATGATGCCGTGTACTAAGGCGTACTGCACGTCGATGGTATGCATGTCTTCAACCAATCTAACCCTGCCTGTGCTGCAGTGTGGAGTTACGATGTTGGGGAGCTGGCAGCTGTTCGTCGTTGCTCGGTGGTTCTCTCCGGGTACTCCGGCTTCCTCCATCCGTAAAACTGTCATGGTCATGGTTTGCCATTTTGCATAAATATGTGACCTTAAAACATAAATAAATAAATAAATAAATAAATAAATAAATAAATAAATAAATAAATAAATAAGTAGTTAAATTTCTTATTCCAGCTATTTTCAGAACTGTTTTATGAACAAACAAATAAAAAGCCTCCCTCCCTTATAAAATTAAGGAAGAATTGCCTGAGAAACAAGAAATTTTTTTATAGACCTAACTCTTAACCTGCTGAGGATATTTTAAACATAGTTAATCAAATCTAGTCATGGCTCCTGAGAAACAGCCATAACTAGATTTGATGAAAAAATCATCTAAATTTATTCATTACTTAAAAAATTAGTTCAATTTACAGGGGGAATTTTGTTAGATATAATGCCCAGATTATACTTATTTTCATGGAAAGAGAATTTCTCTTCTGGGCAGGAATATCTACCAGCTGCATGCTAAGAGTTAATGCATAGCAGGTTGGTATTGGAGATCCCTCTCTGAAAATTTGTAAATTCTTTTGAATCTTGTTGAACAGAGCATTGGAAGTTCTAGCAAATAAAACTAGATCGAGTTATTTGTGTGCAAAGCACACAATGGTGTATCCCCGCATTTCCTTAGCAACACCTTAGCATAGTTTTAACGTTTCAAATTTAAATACCCAAGGAGTCTTTCGATGAAAATTGATTTTCTAATGATAAAAGTGGTTCCACTGGAACCACCTGGTCCAAATCAAAATTCCGAACCCTTCATGCATATCTAGAAATGTTACCTACTCACATTAGCATTGTTTAAACGTTTCGAATTAAATACCCTAGGAGCCTTTCAAAGAAAACTAATATTTTTATACTGTACCAATGACCCAGACTTAGCTGGTGCTAACTCTTAAAAATTCAGGGCCCAACACAAATTTTGTCCCCAATCCCCAAAATTTGACTCAAAATCCAAAAAATCTATGCCCTATGTGGTCCTCCATACTTTTGTCCACTGTGCATGTGCAGTGTCAAGGAAGTGCCAAAATTAGTGCAAAATCTTCATTCTTTGTTTGGCCCTTCAATCAGTAACATCTCACTGATATCTGTGCTTATAATCTCAGTTAAAATAATAATAATAATAATAATAATAATAATTTTCAGCCTAAAATCCACAAAATGTGCTCTTTGGCTTTACATACAAAAAAAAAAGAAAAAAAAAAAGGGAAATGATTTCTTATCTACATATTGGTGCAGAAAGCTTGTTTGTAGAGATGCCTTTCAAACCAGCTTGAATGACTCAGTTTCCTGTGGTAGTCTCAGGTGACTTGGTAAAAGGTTCCAGAGGTTAGGGGCGGCTATAAAAAAGGCCCGGTCACCCACGGATGCTAATTTTGAAACAGATTGGACCAAGGTGTGCGAGTCCGAAGAACGGAGGTCTCTGGCAGGTGTGTAGTATGTGACCAGATCTGAGAGATATGATGGTGCCAGGTCATTTATACATTTATATGTCAGAAGGATTATTTTATATTGAATTCTTTGTTGGACAGGAAGCCAGTGGAGGTCAGCTAGGATAGGTGTTATGTGACACGACTTCCTATTTCGAATTACACACCCAGCAGCACAATTTTGGATATGTTGAAGCTTATCCAGTGACGCCTTTTTGCATTGGTATAGCAGTGAGTTGCAATAATCAAGACGACTAGTGACAAAAGGGTGGACTAATTGTTCAGCTGTGTGTTTGTCTATCAACATTCGCACCCTGCTGATATTTCTAAGAAAGGTAGAATGCAGCACGACAGACCTGCTGGACGTGTTTGTCAGCTGCCAACGACTCATCGAGCAAATATCCCAGGTTACGAACAGTAGCCGATGGTATAATGCTATTTCCTTCTATTGATAATGGAAGTTTTGAAATTTTGCCTAATTGGTGAGGTAAGCCAATGTAAATAACCTCCGTTTTGTCGGCATTTAACTTTAAAAAGTTATTAGTCATGCAGTCTTTGATGTCCGCCACACATTCCTCTACATGACATGCAAACGCTTCATTATCCGGTTTTAAATGGATGTATAGCTGGGTGTCATCGGCATAAAAGTGAAATTCTAGGCCATGGCTGCGGGTGATATCACCCAGGGGAAAAACATAAATCACATACAATAGAGGGCCCAGAACTGACCCTTGGGGAACACCATACTGAAGATTGAACTCGGTGGAGGTTGACTCGTTAATGAGTATACTTTGGGTACGGCCTGTTAGGTAGGAAGAGAACCACTGTGGAGCTCTACCCGAAATTCCTATTCTGTGTTCTAACCTGTCTATGAGCATATTGTGGTCGATGGTGTCGAAGACAGCACTCAGGTCGAGTAATACTAAGCAGGAGACAAGATGTTTATCCATCGACATTAGAATGTCGTTCTGCACTCTGAGTAAGGCAGTCTCTGTGCTCCACTTAGGTTTATAGGCGGACTGGAAAACCTCTGAAAGTTCATACTGGGAAAGATGAGAATTCAATTGAAGAGCAACCGCATGTTCCACATCCTTAGATAAAAACGAAAGGTTGGAGACAGGGCAGTAATTCTTCAATATTTCCGGGTCGATCCCGGGTTTTTTAAGTAATGGGGTAACAAGTGCCTGCTTCATATTGGTGGGGAAGACACCTGATGTAAGAGATGAGTTAACAATTTCTAATATCCATGGTGCAATATCTGATAGGCAAGATTTCAACAGCCAGGTTGGGATTACATCTAATTTGCAGTGTTTGGCGGGAGCATTCGTTATTAAATTCTTGAGACTTACAAGTGTTATAGGCTGGAAGGAATCCAGACACACATGGCCTGTCGAAGCCCTGAACACAATGGGTTGTGGGTTGGGGCTGACATTCAGTCCAGCTCGGATGCATTCGATTTTGTCAGCGAAAAATGTAGACAACCGCTCCGCCAGATCAGAAGCAGAGGAGTGATCTGGGAGAACGGTTTCCTTTTTTCGGTGCAGTAGCTTGTCCAGTAGTGTTGAAAGAACATTTGGTTTGTTTAAATTGTTTTTAACAATTTGAGAAAAGTAGGTCTTCTTGGCCAAACGTATTAGTTCGTTGACACGGTTCCGTTGTCGAACGTACATCTCCCTGTGAATGGAGAGCTTGGATTGTCACCATTGCAATTCGAATTTTCGTCGCAGAGATTTCACCTGTCGTATCTCGTCTGAAAACCAAGGTGTATTTGGGCAAATTGTAAAAGTTCGATTCTGAATGGGCGCGAACTTGTCGATGATGTTAAACATGTTTGAAGTGAAGACGCTCAACATTCCATCCGGAGGTTTCTGGGTATCGATTGACATGAAAGATGAATTAAACTCTTCTGAGAGTTGTTCACAGTTAATATTCCGATATTTCCTGTATGAAACTTTTTCCGCAGAGGCATTGGGCGGGGCAATTTAAGTTGCAACTGAACAAGAAAATGATAGATGGCTAGGTCAATAATGTTGATATTGTGAACCAGTTGGGTTTCGGACTCCCTCATTATGACAAGGTCTAATGTGTGGCCGTCTTTATGAGTCGGACACACCACATGTTGCACAAGATTCATTGAGGTTAGTGTATCTCTGAATTTACAGGCGGCCATGTCATTTTCATTGTCGACATGAAAATTGAAGTCGCTGGCCAGGATAAATTTCGCAGGCATCGCAACAATATCTCCGAGAAATTCTCTAAATTCCTCAATAAACAGATTAACAAAAAGTTTATTTTTTGTGTTAGGTGGTGGTCTATATAAAACAAAAACATGCAGTGACTGTGATACGTGTGTCAGAGAGGCTACTATAATTAGTCCCCTACCGGCACCGCCGGAGGGGACTATAGGTTTGCACTCTGTCCATCCGTCAGTTTGTCAGTCCATCAGTCTGTCAGTCCGTCAGTCTGTCAGTCTGTTAGTCACACTTTAGTTTTCCGGAGTTTTTTTGGAAACGCTGCAGCAGAATGATTTCATTTTTGGTAAACTACTATAGAACGATGACTTACAGATCAAGTTTGAGTTTCATGCTGATTGCATTATTCTTGTGTGAGTTACAGCCCTTGGAAATATGGAAAAGCATCAAAATATCAGTTTTCCAGAGTTTTTTGGAAACGCTTCAACGGAATGATTTCATTTTTGGTAAACTATTATAGAACGATGACTTACAGATCAAGTTTGAGTTTCCTGCTGATTGCCTTATTCTTGTGTGAGTTATGGCCCTTGGAAATATGGAAAAGCGCCAAAATATCAGTATTTTTATACTGTACCAATGACTCAGACATAGCTGGTGCTAACTCTTAAAATTCTAGGGCCAAACACAAATTTTGCCCCCCAATCCCCAAAATTTTCATCTAAAACCAAAAGAAATCATGTCCTGAAGGTCCTCCATACTTTGCCCTCACTGCGCATGCGCAGTGTCAAGGACGTCCCGAAATTGGCGCCAATTATCATTCTTTGTTTGGCCCTTCATTAGTTAACATCTCACTGATCTTTGTGCTTGTAAATCTCAGTTTAAATGATGCCAGACACATAAATATTGGAGAAATGGTGATTCTAAGGAGGATATAAAAGGAGGAGAGGAAAAAGGAGTGACAGAAAATATTCAGGGCTGTAACTTAAAATTTTGTAATGAAATTATGTTAAGTTGCCTATTTTCGAGGCATGGGCCTGTTGTTGTCATTCTTGCTATGAAGTTGCACTGCTTATTCAGTGTTTCCTCTCCCCTTGTCCTTTAAGTCCCCCCTTGCTATTCTCCCATGCTTTTGGCATATTTTTGAGTAAGATTACTACTAAAATTTCTTGGGAGATTTAGCTTGGTAACAGAATGAATTCTGTTATTTTCCCCATGTTTACGTTCTCACCCATGGGTGTTTAGACGTAGTGTTCTGCATCTACCATCTGATGTTCTGCAGATTCTTCCCTGGAAGTCTCAGTTTTACATCAGATAGTGTATATTTTGGTAACTGATTTCGGGCCAGGATTGTCAGTGCCTGGAGTCATGTTTTCTGGTGTTTATACACTTCTTGTTTACATTGGCAACAGTCTCTTTTGAGGGGGGCTTTTTGCCTTTGTACTAGTTTATCTTATTACAAGAGACATTATTATTATTCGTAAGTGTTGCATTAATTGTTTAAAATAATTTTAAAATTTTTGTTCACACTTAGGCTTGGGATCCATTGGGGCTCAACGTTACTTTTCAGAAACTTGGGCTTTGCTGAAAAAATATTTTTTCAAAATTTATTTTTGATTTCAATTATTTTTTCAATGTTAATGGATCATGTTATTATGTATCTTTGTGTTCAGGGGTTCGTGCGAGTACTAGGACTTATTGTTGTCTTTTCACAATGAAAGGATATTGTTCAAATTGTAATGAGAGGAAATCTTCCTCTGACTTTCATGATCATTGTATTAATTGTAGTCAGTGTACTCGCACTAACTCCTGTTCAGTATGTGAATATTGGGATGACAAACATTGGAAACGTGTGTCACGGTATGTTGTTAGCGGGGAAAGGGCTATGTCGGTCCTTTTTCCACAGGGTCACTCTAGTTTATCAGTTTCTATTTCAGAGGAACAAGAACAGGGTGATGTTTCCATGTTATCTTCCAAAGGTGCGCTTCCGTCGTCACAATCTAATGAAGAGCTAGCGGCAAAAGTGCTCATGGAGATACGCCAGTTGCCTAAGAGGTCCCTAGTAGGATCGACGGCGCTGTCGTCCGCTAGCTCGCCAGGTGTAGCGTCCATTCACCGAATGGTTCGGCAGCCGGGTTCGTCCGTTGCGGTCCAGGAAGGAGTTTTGGGTGATGCGAGCACTATAAACATACTAGGTGCACACCCAGTGACGGCGGATAAGAGGAGAGATCGGAGGAAGCCTTGTAGTCCGGTTCCTAGCTCGTCCAGGTCCAGCCGGGCCGCGAGTGAGAGAGGCCCCTCTCTCGTACAACAACATCTGGGAGGGGACCAGATGTTGTGGTACAAAATGTTTCGCAAGCCGAGCATACGTTCGCCGCTCTGGACGCTCCGTTATATAGGCAGTCCGGAGAGACTGTTCAGGCTTCCTCATCCTCTCAGCAGCACACACAACCGCACCTTGGCTACGTGACCGCGGATATTCAGCCAGCTTCACCGATCAGGGATTCAACGGCGACCAGGTCATGCCATCCGGTAGCCAGGGACAAGAGGCCGGTAGACTCCGGATGTTCGCATAAGAGAAGTATGCGGGAGTCAGTTGATGCGGAGCTTCCGGTGGCTAAGCAGCGAAAGACCGCTACTCTGCAGGCCTCGATGACGGACGTGCTAGCTCAGATAGCACAAATTATCACAGCATCCCAGCAAACGACAGAATCGTTGTCGGATCAGGAATTATCCGACGGCGCTGGGTCAGACCGCTCCGCCGAAGCATCGGGTGCGGATGACCGGGAACATCATGAGGTCCGACCGGATGGCGAAAGGGATATTGAGGACTTGGAGCTATCCCTTTCGGAACAACATAAAGCTGCTGTAGATTTCATCTGGCACTACCTTCCGCAAGTTGTTCCGTCAGGCCGGACTGCTGCGATACCGGACAAGAGACTGATAGCGTCATTGGACACTGAATTTTTTGAGCGGTTCAGAGACATCGTCCCTGAGTTTCCGTCTCAGTCCAATAATGTCACAAGAACATTCGAATTATTGAACGACGCTATCTTTAAGCTGGCTTCCAAAACAGGCAAAGCTGGTTTCTTGTCCGCCAATGCTCTTAACATGCCTTTCATCAATTCAAGGAATAAATTCGATACAGCAGGACAGGGTATACCGAGAGTTCCTCTGCGTCTAGACGACGAGGCGGAAGACTTGGAATTGTCATTACCGTCGTCTATGTCCATTCCAACCGCGGCGTTGGATACGACAATTACGTCTAACAGAGCCAGCTTAGACGCTTTATCATACGCAGACCACCTTACAAAGGCATTATCACTGCGTCTTCAAGGGAAAGAATTCCAGGATATACAATCCTCATTAAGACTTCTTTCAAGGGCAGTGGCTTATTCCACGTATAACTCCGCCCTTTCAGTGGCAAACCTGGAGATGGTTAGATGTGATGCAGCCCTAGCTACATCCACACGCGTGGATAGTAAGGTGAAGAACTCTCTCAGAGTCGCTTCGGTCTCCGGAGAGTTTCTCTTCGATGGCAAGCTTTCAGCAATCTATGATAAAATTACTAAGAAAGCTTCGGATTCTCTGTTTTTTAATCCGCTTCTAAAAAGTCGGATTCAGCAGATAAGAGTAAGACAGGCACTTCTGGGACAAATACGCCCAAGAGAGGTTCCTATAGAGGTTCCTTTGCGTCCTCTTGGTCTTATTCTAGAGACCGTCAAGGCAGCGACTCACGTGCGGGACGTTCTTCGGGCCGAGACAACCGGTCTGACGTCCCGAGGTCGACGGGACGAGGCGCGGGTCATGGAGGACATGGTTTCTCCTCCCGCAGGCCTCGCAGTTCCAGGAGGTGATGGTTTGAACCTCTATCGTGTTCCGGTTGGCGGAAGGTTGTCGAGTTTTACAGAAGAGTGGGCGTCGATTACGGACGACCCTTGGGAGGGGTGATTTCGGAAGGACTAAGAATATCCTTCAAACGAAAGCCTCCATTAACTCGAAGTCCAAAATGGACTCAACTTCCGTCAAATCCGCAGAAAAGAGACGCTCTTTTATCGGAGGTACAGTCTCTTTTGATGAAGAACGCGGTAGAGGTCGTAGAAGACCAGGAATCACCGGGGTTCTACAGCCATCTATTTCTGGTTCCGAAACGAGACGGCTCGTTCCGTCCAGTCATAGATTTGAGCTGGATAAACAAGCTGATCGTCGCTCCGAAGTTCTATATGGAGACAATTCGATCGGTCAGAGCGAGTATTCGGGTGAACGATTATGCTACAAGCATAGATCTCAAAGATGCGTACTTTCACGTCACGGTACATCCAACATTCAGAAAGTATTTATGCTTCGCAGTCCTAGGAGTTGTATATCAATTCCGGGCGATGTGCTTCGGATTGAATCTAGCGCCCTGGGCTTTCACTCGAGTAATGAACTCGGTAATGATGTATTTCCGAGCTCATTCGTCTGCGGTAACGTCGGCCTACCTGGGCGACATTCTTCAGAGGTACGGCAACGAGTTAACGCTTCAGAACGATGTGCAGAATCTGCTTCTATTGCTCTGACGTCTCGGTTTTGTTATAAACGAGGAGAAGTCGGATCTGGTGCCATCCAAGTCATTCACTCATCTGGGAATGAGCTTCGAGACGCACAACAATCTCGTTCGTCTGCCGTTAACCAGAGTAAAGTTAATCAGTTGTTACGCTCGCTATTGTCTTCATGCAGACAAAGTCACAGCGAGGGAGTTCATGAGACTGATAGGTCTGTGCGGAGTCGCTGCGGATCTCATTCCGATGGGGCAGTTGCGCACTCGTCCTCTCCAAATTTTCTTGACTCAGAATTAGAGTGTGAAGATTCATTCGCTCTATACAGACGTTCTCTTGTCAGATCAAGTGAAACAAGAGATTCAGACTTGGGCAAACATTCAGTGGTTGACTCAGGGAGTTCCGCTGCAGTTGCCGGATCCGAGTTTTACGATTATGACGGATGCCAGTCAAACAGGTTGGGGTGCAACATTGATCCCAACGGATTCGAGGTGCCAGGGTCTTTGGGATCCACAGTTTCGAAGCAAGCACATAAACATCAAGGAAATTATGTCAATTTGGCTTGCGTTACGCCATTGGATGGACGTTATTCACAAAGCTCATGTCCAAATCCTGTCCGACAATACGACAGTAGTGGCATATATCCGGAACCAGGGAGGCACTCATTCCGTTCCGTTATTCAGTTTAACGGAAAGAATCCTTCTGTTTGCTCTAGAACACCAAGTTCTACTTTCGGTCCGTCATATACCGGGTCGTCTGAATGTACTAGCAGATTCCCTTTCATGAAAGGGTCGCTTGTTGCCGTCAGAGTGGACTCTCAACAAACAGGTATTCAATCAGATTTGCTACCAATGGGAACGGCCAATGATAGACTTATTTGCAACACATCTCAACAATCAGTTGCAGACGTATTTGTCACCATGTCCGGATCCACGAGCATATGCAGTAGACGCTCTGTCGATCTCATGGGACGGAATGATAGGATATGCGTATCCTCCAGCGCCGTTAATTCAGCAAGTGTTGCTAAAGATAAAACAATCTCAATGCAAGATTCTGTTGGTAGCATCTCTGTCTCCACAGAGGCCGTGGATAAATCTACTCAGGTGTCTGCTGTGGGACTTAACGCGAAAGCTTCCTCCACGGGAGGATCTTCTTTCGCAGGGGAAATCGCGTCAACTTCATCACAACCCGCAAGGTCTCAACCTTCACGTTTTTCCATTGTGCGGTCCTTCTTGCATGGCAAGCACTTTACAGGACGAGCAGTGGACGTGATTTCTAACTGTAGGAGGACCTCCTCTTCGCTAAATTATGCGGCTAAGTGGAAGGTTTTTCGTCATTGGTGTAGGGATCATTCTGTTGATATTTTTGATCCCTCCATACCAGATATTGCAAACTTTCTAGTATACTTGTTTGACGAGATCAAACAGCAGCCTGTTACTATTAAGGGTTATAGGTCTATGTTATCTGATACCTATGCACACCATGATAGTTTACAAATTGGATCTAATGTCTCTTTATCTAAGTTAGTTAGAAACTTCTCGATAAATAGACCCAGAACTCTTAGATTAATTCCTAAGTGGAATTTAGCTTGGGTTCTTCTTAAACTGAAGGAAAAGCCATTTGAGCCTCTTTGGACAGTAGATTTCAAATTCTTGTCTTATAAGACAGCTTTTCTCTTAGCTTTCTCTTCTGCTAGAAGAGTCAGTGAGCTTCATGCACTATCGGTGGACGATTCTCACTATCGTAGTGTCGGGAACACTATCACCTTCACTACTAATGTTGGATTTTTAGCTAAGAATCAGGCGCCTATTAAATATCCGGAACCTATTGTTATTAAGGCTCTGCCGTCTTCAGACGGGCGTAGGCCTTTACTCTGTCCTGTTAGAGCTTTACGTATTTATAAACAAAGATCTCAGTTTATCAGAAAGGGACGAAAACGCTTCTTTCTGTCTCTGATGCCTAATAGAAAGGACATTTCGGTCCATTCTATTGCTAGATGGATTCAATTAACTATCCGTACTGCTTATGATAATCTATCTTCTACTCAGCAGTCTGTGCTTAAGATCTCGGCTCATGAGGTAAGAGCTCTTTCTACATCTTGGGCTTACGCAAATAGTGTTGCTATTACAGATTTAATGAAGGCTGCTTATTGGTCTCAGCCATCCACATTCACGAAATTTTTATCTCAGAAATATTGAGTCCATTTCTGGAGACCTGCATTGTTTAGATCCGTTATCTGTTGCTCAGAATGTCGTCCACTAAACAGTTGCAACTATAGTTATGCAGGCTTTCTGTTCCGGCAGTGACTCCGTCCTGCTGCCCTCTTCGCTCTGGGCTATTTGACCCAGGGCAAGGGGAAGGGGGGGGGGGGGGGAGGGTGTTCCCTTAGGTCACCTGCTTTATAGTGAAAAGCAAGGGGATTCCTCCTCCGGAGTCAGTAATTCTGAGTCGTTACCGGGATGGTTTTAAAGTGTAATATTAATGCTAAAAATTCATTCATGTCATATTTTTAAAGTGTAGCTCGGTGTGAAGCATTTGTATATGTCAAGTGTCAAACGGGCGTTCATATACAATCCTCGGACACTTTTAAAAGAATATAAAGAGTCTCAATTCTCTGGACTAACTTTATTTATTGGCTTACTTTAAAAATAATTAGTATAGGGGTTATACTGGATGTTAATAGAGAACATGAATGTTATTGTGCTCAATTATGAAGGGTGTTGTGTGTTGACACAGACATAGCTGGTGCTAACTCTTAAAATATAGGGCCAAACACAAATTTTGCCCCCCAATCCCCAAAATTTGCATCTAAAACCAAAGAAAACATGTCCTGAAAGGCCCTCCACACTTCGCCCCTACTGCGCATGCGCAGTGTCAAGGACGTTCCGAAATTGGCGCCATTAATCATTCTAAGTTTGGCCCTTCATCAGTTAACATCTGACTGATCTTTGTGCTTATAAATCTCAGTTTAAATGATGCCAGACACATAAATATTAGTGAAATGGTGATTCTAAGGAGGATAGAGAAGGAGGAGAGGAAAAAAATGTGTGACAGAATATTATCAGGGCTGTAACTTAAAATTTTTTAATGAAATTATGTTAAGTTACCTATTTTCGAGGCAGCAGCCATTTTGTTGTCATTCTGATTATTTAGTTACACTGTTTTTTAAGTGTTTTCCTCTCTCCCTGTCCTTTAAGTCCCCCCTTGCTATTCTCCCATGCTTTTTGGCATAGTTTTTGTAATTATTATTACTAAATTTTCTTGGGAGTTTTAGCTGAATAACAGAATGAATTCTGTTCTTTTCCCCATGTTTACGTCTTCACCTACTGGTGGTTAGGCGTTGTGTTCTGCATCTACCATCTGATGTTCTGCAGTTTCTTCCCTGGAAGTCTCTGTTTTGCATCAGATAGTGTATTTTTGGTAACTGATTTCGGGCCTGGGTGCCTGGAGTCTTATTTTAGTGTTTTTACACTCATTGTTTACATTTACAACAGCCCTCTGTGTGAGGGGGGGATTTCTGGAAAATAATATCTTGATGTTATTTTAATCATAACTAGATACATTATTATTGTTCGTAAGTGTTGAATAAATTGTTTAAAATATATTTAAAATTTTTGTCCACACTTAGGCTTGGGATCCATTGGGGCTCAACGTTACTTTTCAGAAACTTGGGCTGTTCTGAAAAAATATTTTTTCAAAATATTTTGATTTCAATTATTTTTTCTATATTAATGGATCATATTATTATTATGTATTTTGATTGCCTGGGGTTAGTGCGAGTACCAGGACTTGTTTTCTTTTCACATTGAAAGGATATTGATCAATTGTATTAAGAGGAAGTCTTCCTCTGACTTTATAATCATTCTATATGTGGTCAGTGTACTCGCATTAACTCCTGTTCTGTATCGTATGATTTCGATGACAATATGGGAAGCGTATGTCACGGTATGTTATTGGGGATTTGGACACTCCGGTCCTTTCCCCGCAGGGTCACTCTACTTTATCAATTTCTATTTCAGACGATCAAGATTAGGGTGATGTATCTGTGATGTCTTCCAACAGTGTGCCTCCGTCGTCACAATTAATGAAGGGCTAGCGGAAAAGTGCTCATGTAAATACGCCAATTGCCTAAGAGGACCCTAGTAGGTTCGACGGCCTTTGACGTCCGCTAGCTCGCCCGGTGTAGCGTCCAGTCACCGAATGGTTCGGCAGCCGGGTTCGTCCGTTGTGGTCTAGAAGGAATTTTGGGGTGATGCGAGCACTATAAATTAACCTAATGCACACCCAGTGACGACGGATCGGAGGGAGAACGGAGGAAGCCTTTTAGTCCGGTTCATAGCTCGTTCCGGTCCATCCGGACGGCAAGCGAGAGAGGCCCCTCTCTCGTTCAACAACATCTGGCCCCAGATGTTGTGGTACAAAATGTGTCGCAAGCAGAGCATACGTCCGTCGCTCGGGACGCTCCATTGTATAGGCAGTCCGCGGAGACTGCTAAGGCTTCCTCTTCTCGGCAGCGCACACGACCGCACCTTGGCTGCGTGACCGCCGATATATTACCAGCTTCGCCGATCAAGGATTCTTCGGCGACCAGGTCACACCATCCGGTAGCCAGGGACACGAGGCCTGCAGACTCCGGACGTTCGCATAGGAAGTGTGCGGGAGTCAACGTACACGGAGCTTCCGGTGGCAATGCATCGTAAGACCGCTACTGCACAGGCCTCGGGAACGGACGTGCTTTCCTTAATAGCACAGTTTATCGCAGCATCCCAGCATCAACTGAATCTGTCGCATATATTTTATCCGACGATGCTGGGTCGGGACGCTCCGCGGAAGCGGGTACGGACGTCCGAAAGTTTCATCCGGTCCGACGGGATACCGAAAGGGATTTGGAGGATTTCGAGCTTTCCCTTTCGGAACAACATATGCTGTTGTGTATGTCATGTGACTTGGTCTTCTACAGCTTCTTTCGTCGGACCAGAATGCTGCGATGCCGGATAAGAAACTGATAGCGTCGGTGGACTTAGAAATTTTTGGTTCGGTTCAGGGACATCGTCCCTCAGTTCCGACATAGTCCAATAATGTCACACAAACTTTCGAATTATTGAACGACGCTATATATATTATTATTTTATGCTTGCTATAACCAAGCATTGCTGGTTTCTTGTTCGCAGAGTTACGGAGATGTCTTTCAAAAGTGTGCCTCTGTCGTCATAGTTAATGAAGAGCTAGCGGCAATAAGTGCTCATGGAATATGTCTATCGCCTACGGAGTGACATTCGCTAGCTCACCCGGTGTAGCGTACATTCATCGAATGGTTCGGCTGCCAGGTTCGTCCGTTGCGGTCTAGGAAGGAGATTTGGGTGATGCGAGCACTTTAATTACTTTAGTACTCACCCAGTGACGGCAGATTGAGGACAGATCGGAGGAAGCCTGTTAGTCCGGTTCCTGGCTTGTCCAGGTCCGTCCGGGCTGTGAGCGAGAGAGGTCCCTCTCTCGTCCAACAACATAGGGGACCGCATGTTGTGGTTCAGATATTTTACATTCGGAGCATATGTCCGTCGGTCGGGACGCTCCGTTATATTGACAGTCCGAGAGACTGTCCTTAATGCTTCCTCATCCTCACAGCAGGGCACACGACCGCTCATTGGCTACGTGACCTCGAGTATCCGATCAGTTTCGTCATTCAGTGATTCCACGGCGAATAGGTCGTGCCATCCGGTAGCCAAGGGACACGAGGCCTATACACTCCGTTCGCTCGCATATTGGTAGTATGCACGGGGTAACGATCATGGAGCTTCCAGCGGCAATGCATCGTAAGACCGCTTCTCCTCAGGCCTCAGTGACGGACGTGCTATCCGAGTTAGCACAGTTGTTTCGCAGCATCCCAGCAATTGACAGTTTCTCGGTCGAATCAGGAATTATCCGACGGCGCTGGGTCGGTGCGGTCCGCGGTTGCATCAGGTACGGACGACCGAATGCTTTATAGGGTCCGACAGGATGGCGAAAGGAATTCGAAAGATTTCGAGTTTTCCCTTTAGTAGTATCGGAAGCTGCCTTTCATATCTTCTGGCATTATCTTCCAGTGATTGTTATTTCGGACTTCATTGCTGCGATCTTGGATAAGAGACTTATAGCGTCATTGGACTCGGATTTTTCGATCGGTTCAGGGACATTGTCCCTGACTTACCGACGCAGTCCAATATTGTCATTACAACATGTGTTTTATTTTTCAACGCTATATATATATATATACAAGCCTGCTACCAAGCATGATAGTTTAGTTTCTTGTCCGCGTTGCTCATTTCTGCCATTTTATCTTTTATACGAATAGTTTATTTTGGCAGAGCAGGGCATACCGAGAGTTCATATGCGTCTAGACGGTGTGGTTAAAGACTGCATATATTCTTTTTCGCCGTTTATGTCTTTTCCAATTTCAATGTTGGAAACGACATGATGTATAGTAGACTTAACTTAGACGCTTTATCATACGTAATCCACCTTACTGAGGCGTTATCATTACGTCTTCAAGAAAAGATTTACGGGATATTATTCTCAATGTAATTTCTTTTGAGGGCAGTAGTTTGTTCACGTATAACTCCGCCCTTCAGTGGCTGATTGGAGTTGGTTAGACGTGACGCAGCCCTAGCTACATCCACACGCGTGGATAGTAAGGTTAAGAACTCTCTCAGAGTCGCTTCGTTCTCGGAGGAGCTTCTCTTCGACGGCAACTTTTCGGCAATCCATGAATTGCTCGATTTACACATTCTCTTGTCTATCTAGTGTTACAAGAGATTCAGACTGGTGCAAACATTCGGTGGTTGACTCAGAGAGTGCCACCGCAGTTGCCGGACCCGAGTGTGGCTGTTATGACGGTTGCCAGTCAAACAGATTGGGATATAATACTGATCCCTACGGATTCGAAGTGCCAGGGTCTTTGGGTTCCGCGTCTCTTAGTAATCAGTTTTCTTCCGCGGAATAATGTTTTTTAGGCTTGCTTTATGTCATTGCATGAACATTATTCAGAAACGCATGCCCAAATCCTGTCCTTTAATTCGACAGTAGTGGCGTATCTCCGGAACCAGGGAGGCACTCTTTCGTTTCCGTTATTCAATTTAATGGAAAGAATCCGTCTGTTGGTTATAGTACACCAAGTTCTGTTTTGGTCCGTCATATTCCGGGTCATCTGATTGTTTTACCGGACTCCCGTTCTCTTACGGGTTGCTTGTTGCTGTCAGAATGGACTCTCAACAAACAAGTATTCAATCAGATTTACTATCTATGGGAGCGCCCAATGATGATTTATTTACGACACAGCTTGCTAATCAATTGCAGACGTATGTGTTGGCTTGTCCAGATCTCTGAGCTAATGTTGTTAACGCTCTATTGATCTATAGGACGGAATGATAGGATACGCATATCCTCCGGCGCTGTTGTTTCAGCAGGTATTGCTAAGATAAACAACCACAATACATTTCTGTTGATAGCATCTCTATCTTCACAGAGATCATGGGTAATTTACTCTCTTGTCTACTGTGGGTCTTAACGTGAAATCTTCCTCTATGTGAGGATCTTTTTTCACTGGGTAAATCGTGTCATCTTTATCACAACCCGCAAGGTCGCAACCTTCATGTATTCCGTTGTGTGGTCCGTATTGCATTGTAAGCACTGTACTGGACGAGCTTTGGACGGGATTTCTTACTATAGGAGATCCTCTTCTTCGCTATTCTATGCGGCTAAAGTGGAGGCTCTTCCGTCGTTGGTGTAGGGATCATTATGTTCATATTGTTGATCCCTCCATACTACTCATTGCAATTTTTTAGTATACTTGTTTCACAAGATCTACTGCAGCCTGTTATTATTTAGGTTATAGGTTTATGTTACCTCATACCTATGCACTCTACGATAGTTTACAATTGAGTCTTTTGTCTCTTTATCTAAGTCAGTTAGTAACTTTTTGATAAATAGACTTAGAATCTTTAGATTAAATTCCTATATGGATTTTAACTTCGGTTCTTATTTAGCTAAGTAATCATTTGAGCCTCTGGAAACAGTAGTTTTCAAATTCTGACCTTTTAGACAGTAATTCTGTTGGTTTCTCTTTTACTGTAGAGTCAGTGAGTTTCATGCACTATCGATGGATGATTTTCACTTTCGTAGTTTCGGAATCACTACTTCCGTTACTATTTAGGTTGGATTTTTGCATAAGAGTTAGGCTCCTATTATCCGGAACCTATTATTTTAAGGTCCTTCCATCTTCGTATGGGCATAGGCCTTTACTCTTTCCGGGTACAGTTTATGTATTTATAAACAGATATCTGTTTATTACTATGGGCGTAAGCTTCTTCTGTCTTTGATGCCTAGTAGAAGGACGTTACGCTCCATTTTATTGTTAATGGATTCTATTAACTATCGGTACTGCTTATGGTATATCATTGACTTAGCAGTTGTGCTTAAGATTTCGGCTCATGAAGTAAGAGTTCTTCTACTTCTTGGGCTTACATTAATAGTGTCGCTATTATAGATTTTTGAAGGCCGCTCATTGCGCTCAGCCATCCACATTCATGAATTTTATCTCAGAAATATCGAGTCCATTTCTGGAGGCCTCTATTGTTAGGTCTATTATCTACTGCTCAGAATGTCATTCACTTAACAGTTGCTACTATAGCTAGGTAGGCTGTCTGTTTCGGCAGTGTCTCCGTTCTGCTGCCCTCTTCGCTCTGGGCTATTTGACCCAGGGCAAGAAAAAGGGGGGGGGGGGGGGGGAGGGTGTTCCCTTGGGTCACCTGTTTTACTATGAAAACAAGGGGATACCTCCTCCGGAGTTAGTAATTCTGAGCTGTTATTGGGATGGTTGTTTAGTGAGAAGTTTAGGTTTTTTAAAATTCATTCAAGTCTTAGTTTTTAAAGTATAGCTTTTGAATATTGCATATGTCAACGGACATGATTATGCAATCCTCAGACACTTTTAGGAGTATAAGAGTCTCTATTCTCTAGACTTACTTTATTTATTGGCTTACTTTAAAAATTATTAGTATAAGGATTATATTGGATATTAATAGAGTACATGGATGTATGAAGCTCAATTTTGGAAGGTGTTGTATCTTTCTAATTTATCATAAATAAGAAAGATACATGTAAGGCCTATTACTTCTTTTTCCCTACAGGGGATGACTCTATTTTATTTTATTGAGCGTATTCCATTTTGCTCTATGTCCTTGGCCCTCCAGCCTTTTTACTATTCAGCTATGTCTGGGTCATTGGTACAGTATAAAAATGTTAAAAAATTTATAGTAATTTCTATATTTTTTATACTTACCAATGACCCAGACGGGGATGGCCCTCCCAGGAGTTGGGAACTCTTGCCTCCCCGCTGAGTACATAGCGCTTACCAGGCACTGGTTATTAGAATGATTAATGGCGCCAATTTCGGAACGTCCTTGACACTGCGCATGCGCAGTAGGGGCGAAGTGTGGAGGGCCTTTCAAGACATGTTTTCTTTGGTTTTAGATGCAAATTTTGGGGATTGGGGGGCAAAATTTGTGTTTGGCCCTATATTTTAAGAGTTAGCACCAGCTATGTCTGGGTCATTGGTAAGTATAAAAAATATAGAAATTACTATAAATTTTTTAACTTTCCGGAGTTTTTTGGAAACGCTTCAACGGAATGATTTCATTTTTGGTAACCTACTATAGAACGATGACTTACAGATCAAGTTTCATTTGCACTCTGTCTATCCGTCAGTCTGTCAGTCAGTCAGTCAGTCAGTCAGTCGTACTTTAGTTTTCCAGACTTTTTTTTTTAAATGCTTCAACCGAATGATTTCATTCTTGGTAACCTACTATAGAACGATGACTTACAGATCAAGTTTAAGTTTCATGCTGATTGCATTATTCTTTTGTGAGTTTTGGCCCTTGGAAATATGGAAAATTGCCAAAATATCAGTTTTCCGGACTTTTTTTTGGAAATACTTCAATGGAATTCATGCTGATCACATCTAGGTTATAACATTTGTATAATTATTAATGCTCATTAGTCCGGTAGGGGACATTGTATTGCTTCAGCGATACGTGCGCTCTTGTTTCAAATGATTTGAATGTTTGTGCAGGTAGGCGCTTGATTTTAAGTGAGCTCTCAAATAAAATTCCAACCCCTCCACCTCTCTGAGTTGGACGTGGGTTGTGGATGAAACTTTTACCTCATTGCTGCAATTCACCAACGGCGTGGGTGTTCAGCCAAGTCTCAGTTATTAAAGCAAGAGATATGGTATTATTGTCCATAATGTCAAGAACAGTATCAGTTTTATTCATTATAGATCTCGTGTTGATCAGACAGAAATTAAAGTCAAAGCTGGATTCCTTGGGTTCTTTAATTAATTCAACAAGCAATAGGTTTTTACTATCAACACACTTGGGCTTCCATGTTTTGTATCCTGGGCGTCCGCCCTTTCTATTTCTTCGTCGACGTACTGTTCCAAGGGATTTTATTCTGGCAATAACAGCATTGCTGAGAAGAGATTGTGGATTTACACGGGCACCTCCCCCCCCCCCCCCACCCCCACCCCTAGCTAATCTCCCATGCTTTTGGCATAATTTTTAAAGATTTTTTTACTGAAATTTCTTGGGAGTTTTTAGCATAGTTACAGAATATTTATTCTGTTTTCCCCATGGTTATGTCCTCACCCTAGAGGTGTTTAGGTATTTTGGTCATGCATCTACCATCCAATGTATTGCAGTTTCTTCTGTGAAAGATTCTGTTTTACTTCGGATAGTGTTTTAAAATTGGTTACTGATTTCGGGCCATATTTTCAGTGCCTGGAGTCTTGTTTCCGGTTTTTATTCACTTTTGTTTACGTTGACAACGGTTACTTCTGACACTGTCACAGTGATTCCTTGTCTTCTCTTACGTTTTGTTCATAGCCAGATACATTAATATTGCCCGAAAGTGTAACATTAATTTTTAGATATGTTTTAAAATTTTTGTCCACACTTCGGCTTTTTTGGGGATCCATTTCGGCTCATCGTTCCCTTTGGGAACTTGGGCTCATCTCAAAATTTTTTCTTCTGAATTATTTTTCTAAATTTTTGTAATGGATTACATTATTATTATGTATCTTTGTATTTTCAAGGGTTAGTGCGAGTACTACGGCTGTTTAATATTTTTTCAAATATGAAAGAATATTGTTCAAATTGTAAATCGAGGAAGTCTTCCTCTGATTCTCATGTTCATTGTATTTGCTGTAGTCAATGTACTCACACTAATTCTTGCTCAGTGTGTGCCAATTGGGATGACAAACTTTGGAGACGTGTGTCATGGTATATTGTTAGTGGTGAGAGGTCCATGCCGGTCCTCTCGCCACAGGGTCACTTTAGTTTTTCAGTCTCTTTTTCAGAGGAACAAGAACAGGGTGATGTTTCCGTGATGTCTTCAGGAAGTGTGCTAGCTTCATCGCAATCAAATGAAGAGGTAGCGGCAAAAGTGCACAATGAAATACGACAAGTGCCTAGATCCTTAGTAGGATTGACAACCTTGTTGCCAGCTAGCTCCCCCGGTGAAGCTTTCACTCGTAAAGTGGGTGATGTGACGCCGGGTTTGTCCGTTGCGGTCCAGGAGAGGAGTTGCGAGCACTATAAACTCGGATCACGTGCATCCGGCGATGATGGATTGGACGATGGAACGGGGGAAGCCAGACAGTCCGGTAGCTAGCTCGTTCAGGTCTACCCGGAACGCGAGCGAGAGGTCCCTCTCTCTTACAACATCTGGGCCCAGATGTTGTTGTACATAACGTTCGTCAGTCGGAGCATACGTCCATTCCTCCTGCTCGGGATGCTCTGTCGCATAGACAGCCGGGTGCGGCTAGTCTACTGGCTTCCTCATTCACACGTCAGCACACACGACTGCACCTTGGCTACGTGACCACAGATATCCAGCCTGCTCCGCCGACCAGGGATTCCACGTCGACCAAGTCACTCCATCCGGTAGCCAAGGACATGAGGCTTTACCAGTCGGGACGTTCGCATAAAAGAATTATGCAAGACTTACTGTCCCAGGAGCTTCCAGCGGCTAAACAATGTAAGACCGTGGCTCCACAGGCCTCCGTGACGGACTTGCTATCGCAGATAGCACGACTCATTGCAGCATCCCAGCAGCCTTCAGAAACTCTTTCAGATCATGGAACTGTCTGAGGCACTGGACACGGACTTTTTCGGCCAGGCTAAGGACGTCGCGCCTGAGTTTCCGGCCCAGTTCAGAAATGTCTCACGGACATTTGAATTGCTGAATGACGCTATTTTCAGGCTAGCCTCTAAGACTGGCAGATCCAGTTTCTTATCGTCTCATGCTCTACATCTGCCATTCATCAACAGTAGAAATAGATTTGAAATGGCAGGACAGGGCGCTCCGAGAGTACCTCTGCGTTTAGACGACCAGGCAGAAGACTTGGAGTTGTCATTGCCGGGGTCTATGTCGATTCTCTCCTGTACGTTGGAGATGACAATCTCGTCTAACAGAGCCAGTTTAGACGCCTTATCTTACGCAGATCACCTTACCAGAGCGTTATCACAACATCTCGATGGAAAAGAATTCCAGTATGTTCAAACTTCCTTGAGAGTTCTTTCGAGGGCTGTAGCATATTCCACGTATAACTCCACCCTTTCAGTGGCAAATTTGGAGTTAGTCAGACGTGATGTTGCCCTGGCTTCATCCACAAGAGTGGATTCTAAGGTGAAAAACTCTCTTCGAGTCCCTCCGGTTTCAGGAGAGCTTCTCTTTGATGGTAAGCTTTCGCTAATCTATGATCAGATTACCAAGAAAGCTTCGGACTCTCTGCTCTTTAAGTCCGTTTCGAAAAAAACGGACTCAGCAGAGAGGAGTAAGTCAGGGACTTCTGGGGCGAGTACTTCCAAGGGAAGTTCCTATAGAGGTTCTAAGAAAACCTCTACCTCTTACTCTAGAGACTGTCCGAGTAGCGACTCAGGTAGGGGGCGTAATACTGGCCGAGACTACCGGGCAGATGCCCCTAGGTCGACTGGTCGAGGTGCGGGTCGGGGAGGACGTAGTTTCTCCTCCTGCAAGCCTCGCTGGTCCAGGATGTGATGGTCAGAACCTCTTTTGCGCTCCAGTGGGCGGAAGGCTGTCAAGATTCTTAACCAATTGGTTGTCAATTATGGACAACTGATGGGTTCAGGGGGTTATTTCGGAAAGTCTAAAACTGTCCATCAGGGAAAAACCTCCGTTAACACGAAGTCCACGTTGGACTCAGCTTCCGTCAAACCTTCAGAAGAGAGATTCGCTTCTATCAGAGGTGCAATCTCTTCTGGAGAAGAACGCAATAAAGGTCGTAAAAAACCTGTAATCTCCCGGTTTCTACAGTCACCTGTTCCTGGTACCAAAACCTGACGGCTCGTTCTGTCCAGTTATAGATCTTAGCTGGATAAACAAGCTGATCGTGGCTCCAAAATTTTATATGGAGACCATTCGATCGGTGAGAGCGAGCATTCGAGTGAACGATTATGCTACGAGCATAGATCTCAAGGATGCGTACTTTCACGTCATGGTACATCCGGCATTCAGAAAGTACCTTCACTTCTCTGTCCTAGGAGTTGTTTATCAGTTCCGAGCAATGTGCTTCGGTCTGAATCTAGTGCCCTGGGTCTTCACTCGAATAATGAACTCGGTAATGACTCATTTCCGAGCTCATTCGTGTGCAGTAACGTCGGCCTACTTGGTCGACATTCTTCAGAGGTACGGCGACAGATTAACGCTTCAGAATGATGTTCAGAGTCTGCTTCAACTGCTCCGACGTCTCGGTTTCATAGTAAACGAAAAGAAGTCGGATCTAGTTCCGTCCAAGTTGTTCATTCACTTGGGAATAAGCTTTGAGATGCACAACAATTTGGTCAGTTGTTACACTCGCTTTTGTCTTCACTCAGATGTAGTAACAGCGAGAGACTTCATGCGACTCATAGGTTTGTGCAGAGCCGCCGCAGATCTTATTCCGATGGGGCGCCTACGCACTCGTCCACTCCAGATATTTTTTACTCAGAATTGGAGTGTGAGGATTCATTCGCTCGAAACGAACATCGTCTTGTCGAACCAAGTAAAACAAGAGATTCAGACTTGGGCAGATATTCAATGGTTAACTCAGGGAGTGCCACTGCAACTGCCGGATCTGATTTTTACGATTATGACGGATGCGAGTCAAACAGGTTGGTGCGCAACTTTGTGCCCAACAGATTCGAGGTGCCAGGTCCTTTGGGATCCGCAATTCCTAAACAAGCACATAAACATCATAGAGATGATGTCAGTTTGGCTTGCGCTACGTCATTGGATGAACATTATTCAGAATTTACATGTTCAAATTCTGTCCGGCAATTCGACAGTAGTAGCGTATATTCCGAACCAGGGAGGCACTCATTCCATTCCATTGTTCAACTTAACGGAGAGAATCCTTCTGTTTGTCCTAGAGCATCAGGTTCTTCTGTCGGACCGTCATATTCCGGGTCGTCTGACGTTCTAGCAGACCCCCTTTCTCAGAAAGGTCGTATGTTGCCGTCAGAATGGACTCTCAACAAACGAGTATTCAATCAGATCTGCTACCAATGGGATCGCCTGATGACAGACTTGTTTGCGACGCATCTCAACAATCAATTGCAGACGTATGTGTCGCCATGCCCAGATCCTTGAGCGTTTGCAGTAGACGCTCTCTCGATCTCTTGGGACGGAATGATAGGATACGTGTATCCTCCAGCTCCGTTGATTCAACAGATATTGCTAAAAATCAAGCAATCTCACTGCAAGATTCTGTTGGTAGCATCTCTGTCACCCCAGAGACCATGGATAAATCTCCTCAGGTGTCTGTTGTGGGACATTCCTCGGAAGCTTCCTCCATGGGAGGACCTTCTGTCGCAGGGGAAATCGTGCACACTGCATCACAACCCGCAAGGTCTCAACCTTCACATATTTCCATTGTGCGGTCCTTCTTGCACAGCAAGCAATTTATAGGACGAGCAGTGGATGCAATTTCTAACTGTAGGAGGACCTCCTCTTCGCTAAATTATGCTGCTAAGTGGAAGGTTTTCTCTCGGTGTAGGGATCATTCTATTGATATTTATGATCCCTCCATTCCAGACATTGCTAATTTTTTGGTCTACTTGTTTCACGAGATCAAACTGCAGCCAATAACTATTAAGGGTTATAGGTCTATGCTATCGGATACTTATGCTCATCATGATAGCTTACAAATTGGATCTAATGTCTCTTTATCAAAGTGTTAGTTAAAAACTTTTCGATAAATAGACCTAGAACCCTTAGGTTAATTCCTAAGTGGAATTTAGCTTGGGTTCTTCTGAAGCTAAAAGAAGCGCCATTTGAACCCTTTTGACACGGTAGACTTCAAATACTTATCTTATAAGACAGCTTTTCTCTTCCGCTAGAAGAGTTAGTGAGCTTCATGCACTATCTGTTGATGATTCTCACTGTTGTAGTGTTGGTAATACTATTACTTTGACTACTAATGTTGGATTTTTGGCTAGGAATCAGGCTCCTAATAAGTTCCCTGAACCTATTGTTATTAAGGCTCTTCCGTCCTCAGACGGCCATAGGCCTTTGCTATGTCCAGTTAGAGCTATGCGTATTTACAAACGTACATCTGAGTTTATCAGAAAGGGACGAAAACGTTTCTTTCTGTCTCTGCTGCCTAATAGAAGGGACATCATGGTCCATTCTATTTCAAGGTGGATTCAATTGACTGTTCGTACTGCTTATGAAAAATTATCTTCTACTCAGCAGTCTGTGCTTAAGATTTCGGCGCATGAAGTGAGGGCGCTGTCTACATCTTGGGCTTATGCTAATAGTATTGCTATTACCGATTTGGTGAAGGCTGTATACTGGTCTCAGCCTTCTACGTTCACAAATTTTTACCTTAGAAATATTGAGTCTATTTCTGGCGACCTGCGTTGTTTAGGTCCGTTATCTGTTGCTCAGAATGTCGTCCACTAAACAGTTGCAACTATAGTTATGCAGGCTTTCTGTTCCAGCAGTGACTCTGTCCTGCTGCCCTCTTCGTTCTGGGGTGATTGACCCAGTGCCAGGGGTAGGGGGGGGGGGATGGTGTTCCCTTATATCACCTGCTTTATAGTGAAAAGCAAGGGAATACCTTCCCTGGAGTCAGTAATTCCGAGTCAGTGCTGGGATGGTTTTAAAGTGTAAAGCTAATGTTTATCTCATTTATGTAATATTTTTAAAGTGTAGCTCGGTGTGAAGTATTTGTATATGTCACGTGTCATACGAGCGTTAATATACAATCCTTGAACACTTTTAAATGAGTATAAAGAGTCTCATTCTCTGGACTATCTTTATTTATTGGCTTTCCTTTAAAGAATTAGTATAATGGGTTATACTGGATGTTAATAGAGATCATTGATGTTATTGTGCTCAATTACGGATTGGTAATGTGTCTTTCTTATTTTGTATAAACAAGAAAGATACATGTAAATCCTGTTTCTCCTTTTCTCCTTGAGGGGATAATTCTGTTTACATGTAATTGAGCCTATTGTATTTTCCTTTATGTCCTAGGCCCTCCAGCCTTTTGTCTATTCAGCTAAGTCTGGGTCATTGGTACAGTATAAAAATGTTAAAAAATTTATAGTAATTTATATATTTTTTATACTTACCAATGACCCAGACAGGGATGGCCCTCCCATGAGTTGGGAACTCATACCTCCCCGCTGATTACATAACACTTACCAGGCACTGATTGTAAGAATGAAGATTTGGCACAAATTTCGGTACTTCCTTGACACTGCGCATGCGCAGTGGACAAAAGTATGGAGGACCATATAGGACATAGATTTTTGGGATTTTGATGCAAATTTTGGGGATTGGGGGGGCAAAATTTGTGTGTGACCCTGAATTTTTAAGAGTTAGCACCAGCTAAGTCTGGGTCATTGGTAAGTATAAAAAATATATAAATTACTATAAATTTTTTAACTTTCGAACGATAAAAGTGGTTCCCCCAGAGCCACTTGGGGCCAAATCAAAATTCCGAAACCTTCATGCACATCTAGAGATGGTACCTGAACACCTTAGCATAGTTTAAAAGTTTCAAATTAAGTACCCTAGGAACCTTTCGATAAAAACAGATTTTACAATGATAGAAGTGGTTCCACGAGAACCACTTAGGGCCAAATCAAAATTCCGAAACCTTTATGCACATCTAGAGTTGTTATCTGAACACATTAGCATAGTTTAAACATTTCGAATTAAATACCCTAGGAGCCTTTCGATGAAAACTGATTTTCATCTTTCGTGGCTACCTGAACATTGTAGCATAGTTTAAACGTTTCAAATTGAATACCTTAGGAGCCTTTCGATGAAAACTGATTTTATATCGATAACAGTGGTTCCACCGGAACCACTTGGGGCCAAATCAAAATTCCATAACCTTTATGCACATCTGGAGTTGCTATCTGAACACATTAGCATAATTTAAAGATTTCGAATTAAATACCCTAGGAGCCTCGATAACCACCTGTGGCCAAATCAAAATTCCGAAACCTTCATGCACATCTAGAAATGTTAACTGAACACATTAGCATAGTTTAAATGTTTTGAATTAAAAACCCTAGGAGCCTTTCGATGAAAACTGATTTTCTAACGATAAAAGTGGTTCCACTCGAACCACTTGGGGCCAAATCAAAATTCCGAAACCTTTATGCACATCTAGAGATGTTACCTGAACACATTAGCATAGTTTAAATGTTTTGAATTAAATACCCTAGGAGCCTTTCGATGAAAACTGATTTTCTATCGATAAAAGTGGTTCCACCGGAATCACTTGGGGCCAAATCAAAATTCCATAACCTTTATGCACATCTGGAGTTGCTATCTGAACACATTAGCATAATTTAAAGATTTCGAATTAAATACCCTAGGAGCCTCGATAACCACCTGTGGCCAAATCAAAATTCCGAAACCTTCATGCACATCTAGAAATGTTAACTGAACACATTAGCATAGTTTAAATGTTTTGAATTAAAAACCCTAGGAGCCTTTCGATGAAAACTGATTTTCTAACGATAAAAGTGGTTCCACTCGAACCACTTGGGGCCAAATCAAAATTCCGAAACCTTTATGCACATCTAGAGATGTTACCTGAACACATTAGCATAGTTTAAATGTTTTGAATTAAATACCCTAGGAGCCTTTAGATGAAAACTGATTTTCTATCGATAAAAGTGGTTCCACCGGAATCACTTGGGGCCAAATTAAAATTCCATAACCTTTATGCACATCTAGAGTTGTTATCTGAACACATTAGCATAGTTTAAAGATTTCGAATTAAATACCCTAGGAGCCTCGATAACCACCTGGGGCCAAATCAAAATTCCGAAACCTTCATGCACATCTAGAAATGTTAACTGAACACATTAGCATAGTTTAAATGTTTTGAATTAAAAACCCTAGGAGCCTTTCGATGAAAACTAATTTTCTAACGATAAAAGTGGTTCCACTCGAACCACTTGGGGCCAAATCAAAATTCCGAAACCTTAATGCACATCTAGAGATGTTACCTGAACACATTAGCATAGTTTAAATGTTTCGAATTAATTACCCTAGGAGCCTTTCGATGAAAACTGATTTTCTATCGATAAAAGTTCCACCGGAACCACCTGGGACCAAATCAAAATTCCATAACCTTTATGCACATCTAGAGTTGTTATCAGAACACATTAGCATAGTTTAAACATTTCAAATTAAATACCCTAGGAGCCTCGATAACCTCCTGGGGGCCAAATCAAAATTCCAAAACCTTCATGCACATCTAGAGATGTTACCTGAACACATAAGCATAGTTTAAACGTTTCGAATTAAATACCCTAGGAGCCTTTCGATGAAAACGGATTTTCCAACGATAAAAGTGGTTCCACCGGAACCACTTGGGGCCAAATCAAAATTCCATAACCTTTATGCACATCTAGAGTTGTTATCTGAACACATTAGCATTGTTTAAACATTTCAAATTAAATACCCTAGGAGCCTTTCGATGAAAACAAATTTTCCAATGATAAAAGTGGTTCCACCGGAACCACTTGGGGCCAGATCAAAATTCCATAACCTTTATGCACATCTAGAGTTGTTATCTGAACACATTAACATAGTTTAAACATTTCGAATTAAATACCATAGGAGCCTTTCGATGAAAACTGATTTTCCAACGATAAAAGTGGTTCATCGGGAACCACCTGGGGCCAAATCAGAATTCCGAAACCTTCATGTACATCTAGAGATGTTACCTGAATACATTAGCATAGTTTAAATGTTTTGAATTAAATACCCTAGGAGTCTTTCAATGAAAACGGATTTTCCAACGATAAAAATGATTCCACCGGAACCACTTGGGGCCAAATCAAAATTCCGAAACCGTTATGCACATCAGGGTGTAGCCCGTGCTAAAGGAAAATGTGAACAGACTCACAGGCTAACAGACTTCCGCACGCGTGATGGCAATAGCTTATCTTGACTTTCTCAAGTTAAGCTAAAAATGAACACAGGTTCAACAGCAGTTTATTGGCATCGATTGGCTTGAATGCATTTCATGGAAAACACACTTCATTTACTAGGCATTTAGAGGATGTTTGTGAAGCAAACCAATGAAAAATAGTTCAGAAGAGCAATTTTCTTGTCTAAGTAGCTTGCAGGAGAGCAATTGTTTGCCACCCTTAACATTAAAAAAACAAGTCTTTGAGATGATATATCCAGGCCACCAGGGTTGAAATGTTCAATACACCATTAAAAAAGCACACATTATAATTTTAGATCAAAGCTCTGAAGGAGGAGCTGAAGTTTCATAATGCAGTGTATGACTTGCAAGTTAAATATTCTGAATCCCTAGTAGATACCATCAAGTAAGTGTCACTGTTTTGATTTTTCATACAAAAAGTATGTATTGAGGTCTTCATTAGTCAACTACATTGTGTATCAGGTGTCCAAAATACATTGCTGTTTCTGCGTGATATGAGTGACGAGGGTGCAGATACAAGTATGTGCTCAGTTATGCAGGGGTGGCATTCTCATTGTTCACCTACCTAACCCATGATATTTTCTCACCTGCCCTCATAATACTAATGATCACCATACTGAAGCCTGATTTTAACACTGTGGGTAATGAGGAAAACATTTGAAAAGTCGTTTCCTCCCAAACTACTACTCCAAATTCTTCCACGTTTTACATATAACATGTCAGCAGATTCACAAGTTGGGGTCATAGATAGGGGTGCCATGGGAGCTTCAAAATATTCACACTCTGGGAAATTAATAAAACTTTAACCCTTTACCTAAGAAATCAGCCGCATACGTCCACGTAATTTGCAAATTGAACTGTTAAAAAAAAAAAATTTCAAAAAATTCAACAAAACCATATTTTGTGACCTCTCGTTGGAATGAGCTCAACAGGTTTATTCCAATAAGTGGTCACATGATATGGTTTTGTTGCCTCTTTTTTTTAAATAATATTTTTTTTTCGAAGGGTTAAAGGGTAAATTAAAAAGTATCCTCTCCCAAACCCCTTTTCCAAATGCTTTAAATTATGAGATCTTTGTAATGCCTGTTAACAAGTTTGTTCAAATCAAACCCCTGGTGTCATATTCAGGGTATCACACTGTGGGTAACAAACCACTGTTCTAAATAATTTTATGTTTCACATATAACATCTCTGTAATGATGATCTACAATCAAGTAGAAATGAAGTCAGTGGCAACATTTCTAGTGGTGAAGCAACAACCAACACCCATCAAACACTTTGGCTAATGGAGGAAACATTAAAAATATTATTTTATAACAAAGAACTGGTCCTAATAATTTCATGTTTATTTTAAAACATCCTTGTAAGGTTGACATATACATTTCATTTTATTTTTGGTTATTATCAGCCTCCACATTTAAAACTGGGTAGTGGAGGAAACATTAAAAAGTCCTCTCACAAACCGTTGATCCAAATAATTTTCTGTTTGAAATCTTTATTTTTTTATACCACAACCAATGGCCCAGACTAGCTGGTGCTAATTCAATTTAATGCAGGGCCAAACACAAATTTTTCCACCCAATCCCCAAAATTTGCATACAAAACCTAAAAAAATAAGTCCTATCTGGTCCTCCATACTTTTGTGATCTGCACAAGCGCAGTATCCAGGAAGGTACTGAAATTGGCGCAAACCATCATTCTTTGTTTGGCCCTGAAGTCAGTAACAATGATCTGACATCTGTGCTTTAAAATCTCCTTTTTAGCCCGACTGTTTACAGTGAGGTCTATAGTCATGACTTTCGTCTGTCCATCCGTCTGTCTGTTAACATTTAGAGTTTTGGTTAAAGGTTGTGGTTAAAGTTTTTTACTGAAGGTTCAAGTGTTTTTTGTTTTTTTTATCCTGTTCAGTCATGACTTTCGTCTGTCCATCTGTTAACATTTGGAGTTTTGGTTAAAGTTTGTGGTTAAAGTTTTTTAGTCATCCTTTTTTTTCTTTTAAATTAATATTACTATTGATTGTATCATTCTCATTCTGTTTTTAGCCTGACCGTTTACAGTAAGGGGTATAGTAATGACTTTTGTCCGTCCGTCCGTCCGTGTGTCTGTCTGTTAACATTTAGAGTTTTTGGTTAAAGTTTGTGGTTAAAGTTTTTTACTGAAGGTTCAAGTGGGTTTTTTTTTTTTCTCTTTTTTCTCTTTTCCTGTTTAGTTGACATTTGGAGTTTTGGTTAAAGTTTGTGGTTAAAGATTTTTATTCAACCTTCAAGTACAGGCTATACCCAGTAGGTCTTGTCTGATCGTCACGAAATTTTATATGCAGGTTTAGGTCATGTCTTCATGAGAACGTCCCCTTTTGGTCGTGATCGGTCAACCGGTATGGCTGCCCGAGCCCAAAACCCGAAAACCATTAGCACAAGCTACAGGCCGTATTTATGAAGGGATTTCATTGCAACTTTATAGAATGCCTCTGTATAATGCCTAGATGAGAACGTCCCTGTATGGGCATGATCTGTCAACTGTGATGGCTGCCCAAGCCCGAAACCCAAAAACTTTTAGCACAGTCTGCAGGTCATGTTTAATATGGATGCATTTCATTGTAACTTGATACGATGACTCCGTATGATGTCTACATGAGAATTTCCCCATTTGGGCGTATCAACTGTCACAACTGCCCGAGCCCAAAAACCGAAAACCTTTAGCACAGTCTACAGGTCATATTTATGGAGGGATTTCATTGTAATTTGATAGGTTGACTCCATATAATGTCAGCATGAGAAAATCCCCTTTTGGACGTGATTGGGCAACTTTGACGGCTACAGGTGCCCAAAACCCGAAAACCTTCAGCACAGTCTACAGTCATATTTATGAAGGGATTTCATTGTAACTTCGTAGGATCAATCCACATGATGCCCAGATGAGAATGTCCCCTTTTGGTTGCGATCATTCAACCATGATGGCTGCCCGAGCCTGAAGCCCGAAAACCTTTGGCACAGTCTACACGTCATATTTATGAAGGGATTTCATTGTAACTTGATAGGTTGACTTCATATAAGGTCTAGATGAGAACGTCCCCTTTTGGGCAACTGTAACGGCAACAGAGGCCCGAAGCCCGAAAACCTTTAGAATATTCCACAGGCCATAATTATGAAGGGATTTCATTGTAGCTTGGTAGGGTGACTCCACGTTTGTAGTTAAAAACCCAAACAAACACCACAACCCCCTACCCCTACCCCCACCCCCCCCCACCCCCAATTAGGTTTTTTTTTTTCTTCTTTTCTCCAATATGCTTTTTGAACTATTTACAGTCACTACATGCGGAACCTTTTTTTAAACTTATGTACCCTATACCCCCCCCCCCCCCCCACCCTCCCCGCCGGGGCCAATTAGGCACTTTTTTTTTCCTTTCATCAAAAATGCTTGTTTACAGTTTGGGTTAAAAATCCAGACAAGCATCCCCCCCCCCCCCCCCCCCCCCCCCCCCCAATTAGGCATTTTAGTTTTTTTTATTTCCTCCAATATGCATTTTGAACTATTTACAGTCACTACATGCAGAACACTTTTTTTCCTTTTGTCAAAAATGCTTTTTTTGTTAAAGTTTGTGGTTAAAAATCCAGACAGAAATTATTCCCCCACCCCCCCCCCCCTCCCCAATTAGGCATTTTTTTTTTCTTTCCTCGAATATGCATTTTGAACTATTTACAGTCACTACATGCAGAACCTTTTTTTAAACTCATGTAACCCCCAATCCCACCACCACCCCCACCCACTCACTGGGGGGCCAATTAAGCACTTTTTTTTTCTTTTGTCAAAAATGCAGTTTTACAGTTTTGGTTAAAGTTTGTGGTTAAAACCCAGACAAACACCACCCCACCCCCCACCCCAACCCCCACCCCCATGGTGCCAGTTAGGTATTTTTTTTTCTCTGCTCAAAATGCATTCTGAAGGATTTAGACTGACCACATGTGGAAAAAAAATGGACTCCCCTAACACACCCCCACTCTCCCCCACCCCTCACCCCCACCCCACCTCCTCCTCACCCAGGGCCATTCATGCAACATTTTTTCTTTGGTACAAAATGCATTTTTAGCCTGACAATAGTCAGGGCTATAGTCATGACTTTCGTCCATCCATCTGTCTGCAAACAATTGGTTTCCAACTGATTACTCCAGTTTGGATTATTTTATTTGTTTTCAACCAAAGTTGATATGTGTATTTTTCAGCTAGTAATACAGGCCAGGTTTCAATATAGGTTCCACAACTCCCACCTCCCCCACCTGCCCCCCCCCCCCCCCCCCCCCCACACACACACACACAAACGTGTCACTTAGGCAATTATTCCCAAAATGCATTTTGAAGGATTAGGAGTTATTACATGCAAAAAAGAAAATTGACTCATATAGCCCAACATTGCTTTATGTATTGCATCTTTAATCTTTTACCTAACACAAGTTGAAGCCAACAGTACAAATTATTTTTCTGAAACATCAGATTTTTTCATTTTTAGCCCGACTGTTTACAGTGAGGGCTATAGTAATGACTTTTGTCCGTCCGTCTGTTAACTTTTAGAGTTTTGGTTAAAGTTTGTGGTTAAAGTTTTTTACTGAAGGTACAAGTGGTTTTTTTTTTTTTTTTTTTTTTTCTTTTCCTGTTTAGTTGACATTTGGAGTTTTGGTTAAAGTTTGTGGTTAAAGTTTTTTTATTCAACCTTCAAGTACAGGCTATACCTGGTAGTTCTTGTCTGATCGTCACAAAATTTCATATACATGTGTTAGGTCATGTCTACTTGAGAACGTCGCCTTTTGGTCGTGATCGGTCAACCGGTATGGCTGCCCGAGCCCAAAACCCGAAAACCATTAGCACAGTCTACAGGTCGTATTTATGAAGGGATTTCATTGCAACTTCATAGAATGCCTCTGTATAATGCCTATAATGCCAAGATGAGAATGTATCCGTTTGGGCATGATCTGTCAACCGTGATGGCTGCCCAAGCCCGAAACCCAAAAACTTTTAGGGCAGTCTGCAGGTTATGTTTAATATGGACGGATTTCACTGTAACTTGATACAATGACTCCGTATGATGTCTACATGAAAATTTCCCCATTTGGGCGTGATCTATCAACCGTCACAACTGCCTGAGCCCAAAACCTGAAAACCTTTAGCACAGTCTACAGGTCATATTTATGGAGGGATTTCATTGTAACGTGATAGGTTGACTTCATATAATGTCTACATGAGAAAGTCCCCTTTTGGACTTGATTGGGCAACTCTGACGGCTACAGGTGCCCGAAGCGCGAAAACCGTCAGCACAGTCTACAGGTCATATTTATGAAGGGATTTCCTTGTAACTTTGTAGGATCAATCCACATGATGCCCAGATGAGAATGTCCCCTATTGGTTGCGATCATTCAACCATGATGGCTGCCCGAGCCCGAAGCCCGAAAACCTTTAGCACAGCCTACATGTCATATTTATGAAGGGATTTCATTGTAACTTGATAGGTTGAGTTCATATAATGTCTAGATGAGAACATCCCCTTTTGGGCAACTGTGACGGCAACAGGGGCCCGAAGCCCGAAAACCTTTAGCACAGTCTTCAGGTCATATTTATGGAGGGATTTCATAGTAACTTGATAGGTTGACTTTAAAAAATGTCTAGATGAGAACATCCCCTTTTGGGCAACTGTGATGGCAACAGAGGCCCAAAGCCCGAAAACCTTTAGAATATTCCGCAGGCCAAAATTATAAAGGGATTTCATTGTAGCTTGGTAGGATGACTCCAAGTTTGTGGTTAAAAACCCAGACAAACACTACCCCCCTCCCCCTACCCACCCCCCACCCCCCCCACCCCCCCCGCTGCTACCCCAATTAGGCTTTTTTTTCTTCTTTTTTTTTCTCCAATATGCACTTTGAACTATTTACAGTCACTACATGTGGAACCTTTTGTAAAACTTACATACCCCCCCCCCCCCCTCCATCCCTCCACCCCCACCCCCCTGGGGGCCAATTAGGCACTTTTTTTTTCTTTCCATGCATTCTGAATCATTTAGACTGACCACGTGGAAAAAAATGGACTCCCCTGACACACCCCCCACTCTCCCCCCACCCCTCACCCCCACCCCACCACCTCCTCACCCAGGGCCATTCGTGCAATTGTTTTCCTTTGGTACAAAATGCAATTTTTAGCCAGACTGTTTATAGTCAGGGCTATAGTCATGACCTCCGTCCATCTGTCGGTCCATCCATCTGTCTGTAAACAATTGGTTTCCAACTGATAACTCCAGTTTGGATTATTTGATTTCAGCCAAAGTTGATATGTGTATTTTCCAGCTAGTAATACAGGCCAGGTTTGAATATAGGTTCCAGAACTTCCCCCCCCCCCCCTGTCCACACACACACACACACACACACACACACACACACACACACACACACACACACACACACACACACACACACACACACACACACACAGAGTCTTGTCTTCCCTACATACCGAGGTACCCCATTGTTTGTCTTTTGTGTGGACTAACGGTTTCAACCTCGTTTTGCAGGTACAGTTCTGGGAAAACAACCGAGGTAAAGGGTTTCTTTTGTCTTTTGTACCTCGGTAAGGCGAAACACTCAAACTCTTTTGTCTAGTTACCTCGTCAAGTTGGTAAGACAAACACACACACACACACACACACACACACACACACACACACACACACACACACACACACACACACACACATGTCACTTAGGCAATTATTCCCAAATGCATTTTGAAAGATTGGGAGTGAATTCTCGAAACGATAATTCTGATCTCGTAGTTAAGCAGTTGCGGAATATGCTTAGCGATATCAGGGTCAAGTTTAGATCAGCAAAAATTTATTTCGCTGAACTAAACTTTTCGCAAAAACTCCCTCAGGCTGAGAGGAGAACCCTGAGCATCATCAACGAAACCATTCGGAAAGTGAAGGACGTTAACGTTATACCTAAAATTGATGACGCGAAGTTTGATGTTGCTCAGGATTTAATCCATTGGACCACGAGAACCGCCAATATTATGTACGATCACTGGTTGAACCACCTAAATTTAAACTAAGTAAAGGCAAAGGTAACAGCCGCCTAACAGATGTGGGATTAGGAACTAATGTGGTTAACCTGTCTGGCACCAATGACCTAACAACCCAAGAGAAATCTCTTTTAGATCGCGGTTTAACTTTTGTACCAGCACCAAAGCCTAAAACTGATAACCAAACAAATTTACCACCATACAACTGTAATTTTCTTAGGCAAATGAAATTAGCAGACCGCTTTAGAAACTCCAGCGGTCGGAAACTTCCTTTCACAGAATCATCTGGTTGGTCACCTCCAGATAGTGAAGTAGATCCCGAAATTATTGAGGCTAGCAAACGAATCATCAAAAAGGTGTTCAGCATGAACATACTCTCCGATAAAGACAATTTAACAGCTGGTGAACGGAGAGCCCTCACGAAACTTCGAAAAAATAAGAAATTAGTAATTAAACCAGCCGACAAAGGTGGGTCGGTAGTTGTTCTATCTCGGGATAGTTATATAAAGGAAGCCATGAGACAACTCAGCAATACTAAACATTATAAGAAAATAGATTCACTTATTTGGCCTAGTAATATCGAAAAATTCAATAAGATCTTAAAATTTCTCCTCGACGAAGGTCACATTACCAAAAAACAATTGAAATATTTAACAGCTAAGCTCAGTGCTCAAACAAGACAATTTTATATCCTACCAAAGATCCACAAGGACCGTTCTTCATGGACGGATGACTTAACTCCACCCGGGAGGCCAATTGTATCAGATTGTAATTCGGAATCTTATGCGATCTCGGAATTAATTGATTATCATCTGAAACCTATAGCAAATAGACATCCGAGCTATCTAAAAAATACACAGGATTTCCTGTCAAAAATTTCGAAATTGAAAATATCGAAAAATGCAATTCTGGCTACTTTGGATATCGACAGTATGTATACGAACATTGATATTGATAAAGGTGTTAAATCAGTTAAAAATGCATTTGAAAAATATCCGGATGCGAAACGCCCGGATGAACAAATTTTGGATCTTTTAGAGCTGAGCTTAAAAGGTAATGACTTTCAATTCAATGGAGAATATTTTCTACAAATAATGGGTTGTCCTATGGGCAAAAGATTCAGTCCTAATTTTGCAAGCATCTATGTAGCGGAATGGGAGGAAAATGCCTTAAGCAAATGTGCAAAGCATCCTCTCGTATATCTCAGGTATTTAGATGACATTTTTATTATTTGGGAACATTCAAAAGAAGATTTTGATGAATTTTTAGAAATTTTGAACAATCACGATCCAAATATTAAATTGAAAGCTACTATCAGTGAAAATTCTGTTGATTTTCTCGATGTGACCGTGTATAAAGGCAAGCAATTTCAGGCGTCCGGTCATTTAGATTATAAAGTGTATTTTAAACCAACTGATTCACATCAATTGTTGCACACAAAATCATTTCATCCTCAACATACATTTAAAGGTATCATCAAATCACAACTCATTCGTTTCCACCGCAATTCAAGTGATAAGGTAAATTTCAATGAGGCTTGTTCTACTCTATTTGGCGCCCTCAGATCGAGAGGGTACTCGCTGCGCCTCTTGCGTAGCCTGAAATCCCAAACCCTGAAAAAGCTCAAAAGTCCAGCTGAAACTACCGATTTCGAACCACTGAAGATTGAACACAACAGACCGTTGCAGAATGGTAGTGGCGCGGTATTTAATTGCAAAAAGCCTCGTTGTAGACTGCATACTTTTATGCCTGATCAGAAAGAGGAATTTTCCTCCGAACAAACGAAAAATCATTATCAGATCCGTAACCCCCTCCATTGTGATTCACCAAACATTATTTACCTTATCACTTGTAAGCAATGTCGGAAACAGTATGTTGGTCAAAGTCAAAATCCTTTCCGAGAGCGTGCTACTAGACACAAACAGGATATAAAACATAATGCTGATGCCCCAGTAGCACAACATTTTAACCTTCCTGGCCATTCTTTGGACGATTTCGAAATCCATCCTATTGAACAACCACCAATTAAAGACACATTAGAAGAAACGGACGAATTTAGAAAAAAACGTGAAGCTTTTTGGATCAATACGCTTCAAACCCTCTGGCCATTTGGTATGAACATATCAGAGGGCGAATGCGAAAGGAGGTCCATCATTCCTTTCACTTTAACGTACAACAGAATGAATATCGAAATAGCAAAAATGTTAAAAGATGAATTCAATTTTACCAATTCTAAATTAAATGAACCTTTGAATCTTCGACCTGTCATCGCCTATAAGAAAAACAAAAGCTTGCGTAACATCCTTGTAAGGACTAAATTAGAGCCCATCAATGAATAACATCAATTTTTGCCAGTCAGTTTAACCAGTTCCTAAGCTCATCACTTAGTTTAAATCAATTTTATGTAATTTTTTGTCATGTTTGAAACCCATCAGGGTTCAGTAAATGAAAACAATTTTTCGGCGGCATATTAAAAGAAAAAAACGTTTCAGTAGGAAATGTCTGTGCCAGTGCGATTTTTTAACCTCAAACACACACACACACAGAGTCTTGTCTTCCCTACATACCGAGGTACCCCATTGTTTGTCTTTTGTGTGGACTAACGGTTTCAACCTCGTTTTGCAGGTACAGTTCTGGGAAAACAACCGAGGTAAAGGGTTTCTTTTGTCTTTTGTACCTCGGTAAGGCGAAACACTCAAACTCTTTTGTCTAGTTACCTCGTCAAGTTGGTAAGACAAACCCACACACACACACACACACACACACACACACACACACACACACACACACACACACACACACACACACACACACACACACACACACACACATGTCACTTAGGCAATTATTCCCAAATGCATTTTGAAAGATTGGGAGTTATTTCATGCAAAAAAGAAAATTGACTCATATAGCCCAACATTGCTTTATGTACTGCATCTTTAATCCTTTACCTAACACAAGTTGAAGCGAACAGTACAAATTATTTTTCTGAAACATCAGATTTTTTCATTTTTTACTTCTAACCATGGCTTATTAGTCCTTATTGCAACAAGCTCATCAAGTTTGTTCCATTAATAGGTCATAAGGTATGTTTTGAAGTAGAGAAATGAAAAAATAAAATTTGAATAGCAAATTTTGAATATCACGAGTGCAGATATGGCAGATTCATTAGGTAAACTGTTAACAAAAAATGGCTCCAACTATTTTGCATCTAAGCATTGCCATTCCTGGGACAGTCGGGCTGCATGCGTGACATCACTCTAGTTTTTTTTATGTTTCGTGTTATTTTGGGAAATATTTAACCCTTTTTAGCCCGACTGTTTACAATGAGGGCTATAGTCATGACTTTTGTCTGTCCGTCCGTCTGTCCATCTGTTAACATTTAGAGTTTTGGTTGAAGTTTGTGGTTAAAGTTTTTTTCTGAAGGTTCAAGTGGATTTTTTTTTTTCCCCCTGTTTAGTTGACATTTGGAGTTTTGGTTAAAGTTTGTGGTTAAAGTTTTTTATTCAACCTTCAAGTACAGGCTACACCCTGTAGTTCTTGTTTGATCATCACAAAATTTCCTATGCAGGTTTTAGGTCATGTCTACATGAGAACATCCCCTTTTGGTCGTGAGCGGTCAACCGGTATGGCTGCCCGAGCTCAAAATCCGAAAACCATCAGCACAGTCTACAGGTTGTATTTATGAAGGGATTTCATTGTAACTTGGTAGGATGCCTCTGTATAATGCCTAGATGAGAACGTCCCCTTTTGGGCATGATCTGTCAACCGTGATGGCTGCCCAAGCCTGAAACCCAAAAACTTTTAGCACAGTCTGCAGGTGAAGTTTTATATGGAGGGATTTCATTGTAACTTGGTAGGATGACTCCGTATGATGTCTAGATGAGAATTTCCCCATTTGGGCGTGATCTATCAACCGTGACGACTGCCCAAGCCCAAAACCCGAAAACCTTTGGTACAGTCTACAGGTCATATTTATGGAGGGATTTCATTGTAACTTCATAGGTTGACTTCATATAATGTCTAGATGAGAAAGTCCCCTTTTGGACGTGATTGGGCAACTGTGACAGCTACAGGGGCCCTAAGCCCAAAAACATTTAGCACAGTCTACAGGTCATATTTATGAAGGGATTTCATTGTAACTTGGTAGGATGACTCCAAATAATGTCTGGATGAGAACGTCCCATTTTGATCACAATCATTCAGCCTTGATGGCTGCCGGAGCCCAAAAACATTTAGCATAGTCAAAAGGTCATGTTTATGAAAGGATTTCATTGTAACTTGTTAGGTTGACTCCATATAATGCCTAGATGATAACATCCTCTTTTGGTCATGATTGGTCAACTGTGACGGCTGCAGGTGCCCGAAACCTGAAAACCTTTAGCACAGTCTACAGGTCATATTTATGAAGGGATTTCATTGTAACTTCATAGGATCACTCCACATGATGCCTAGATGAGAATGTCCCCTTTTGGTTGCGATCGTTCAACCATGATGGCTGCCCAAGCCAGAAGCCCGAAAATCTTTAGCACAGTCTACAGGTCATATTTATGAAGGGATTTTATTGTAACTTGGTAGGTTGACTTCATATAATGTCAAGATGAGAATGTCCCCTTTTGGGCAACTGTGACAGCAACAGGGGCCCAAAGCCCGAAAACCTTTAGAACAATCTACAGGCCATAATTATGAAGGGATTTCATTGTAGCTTGGTATATTTATGGAAGGATTTCATTGTAACTTGTTTGGTTGACTCCATATAATGCCTAGATCATGACATCCCCTTTTGGTCATGATTGGTCCGCTGTGACTGCTACAGGAGCCTGAGGCCAGAAAACCTTGAGCACAGTCTGCAGGTCATATTTATGAAGGGATTTCATTGTAACTTCGTAGGATCACTCCAGATGATGCCCAGATGAGAATGTCCCCTTTTGGTTGTGCTCGTTCAACCAGGATGGCTATCTCAGCCCAAAGCCCGAAAACCTATAGCACAGTCTACAGGTCATATTTATGAAGGGATTTCATTGTAACTTGGTAGGTTGACTTCATATAATGTATAGATGAAAATGACTCCTTTTGTATGCAATTGGACAACTGTGATGTCTACAGGGACCCAAAGCCTGAAAACCTTAATCACGGTCCAGAGGTCATATTTATGAAGGAATTTCAATGTAACTTGGTAGGATGACTCCAAATAATGTCTAGATGAGAACATCCTCCTTTGGTTGCGATCATTTAGCCTTGATGGCTGCCTGGGCCCAAAACCCAAAAACCTTGAGCATAGTCTATAGGTCATATTTATGGAAGGATTCATTGTAACTTGTTAGGTTGACTCCATTTAATGCCTAGATGATGACATCCCCTTTTGGTCGTGTTTGGACAACTGTGATTGCTTCAGGGGCCCAAAGCTCCAAAACCTTGAGCATAGTCTGCAGGTCATATATATGAAGGGGTTTCATTGTAACTTCATAGTATCACTCCAGATTATGCCCAGATGACAACGCCCACTTTTGGTCACGATCATTCAACCATGATGGCTTCCTGAGCCCAAAACCCGAAAAACTTTAGTACAGACTACAGGTTGAATTTGTGAAGGGATTTCATTGTAACTTAGTAGAATGACTCAGTATAAGGTTGAGATGAGGACGTTCCCTTTTAGTTGCAATCGATGTACCGTCATGGCTACACAGGCCTGAAGCCCAAAAACCTTTAGCACAGTCTACAGGCCATATCTATGAAGGGATTTCATTGTAACTTGATAGTATGACTCATTTTGAAATAATTTCACTGTAACTTGGTAACTTTCATTGACATACGTTAACTGTGAGGGCCACATACATTAACTGAGAGGTCATATTAACCCACCCCTCAGCTTTTTAGTACTGTCTACACCTCATATTATTTTTATTAAAAACATAGCATACAGGGAACAGAAATTAACATATTCCCAATTATCACAATTCTTGTCTTATTTCATAATCCTTTCATAAACATTGAACATTATCCTTTTCATCAAACAAAACACATAGACTAGTTAAGCTACAGTGTCATTGACACTTTCATTATCCCCTCCCACAAGGGAGGGATATAGCGCAGAGCTCGCTCCGTCTGTCTATCTGTCAGTCCGTCCATCCATCTGTCAGTCCATCTGTCTGTCTGAAGTTTCTTTAAGCCATAACTTAAACAAAAGTTAACAGATTTCAATTCTTTTCAGTACGTGTCTCTAGGACAATCATCCAATGAAAATTGTTGAAATTATTGCCCTGCCCTGCCCAGCCCCCGCCAATTAGGCATTTTTTTTTCTTTCTTTCCTCCAATATGCATTTTTAGCTCAACTTTGGCAAAGCCAAATTTGAGATTATGCCATGGCCAGTCGTCCGTCGTCTGTCCATCTGTCCGTCAACATTCAATATGGCTTGGGCTGGAGGCCATATTCACGAACCGATCTTTACGAAACTTCTTGGGTACCTTTGTTATGACCGTGGGACGAGAACGAGTGTTTTTGGGTCCGATCCAAAATTCAAGTTGGCCGCTGGCGGCCATTTTGTACAGACTTAGGTGCAATCAGATTTTTGCGCAGAACTTCCATATGAAAGCGCTGATTTGAATAATTTTTTGTATGAATGTTTAGTACCATGGGATACATCACATATATTAAGGGTTTTTTTCTCGTACGTAAATTATGCAAATTAGACTAACTTTGATGTATTTAGTGTTACTTTCAGCACTGTAAGTGCAAATGCCTGCCAATACGGCTCGGGCTAGAGGCCATATTTATAAACCGATCTTTACAAAACTTCTTGGGTACCTTTGGTATCACCGTAGGACGAGAACGAGTGTTTTTGGGTGCGGTCCGAAATTCAAGATGGCCGATGGCAGCCATTATGTACAAAATTAGGTGCAATCAGATTTTTGCACAGAACTTCCATATGAAAGCACTGATTTGAAAAATTTTGTGTGTGAATGTTTAGTACCATGGGATACATCACATATAATACGGGTTTTTTTCTCGTGCAGAAATTATGCAAATTAGATGAACTTTAATTTTTTCAGTGCTACTTACACACAGTAAGTACACATGTCAATACGGCTCGGGCTAGAGGCTGTATTTATCAACCGATCTTCACGAAACTTCTTGGGTACCTCTGTTATCACCTTGGGACGAGAATGAGTCTTTCTGAGTGCGGTCCAAAATTCAAGATGGCTGCCAGTGACCATTTTATACCAAAATTAGGACTAATCAGTTTTTTGTACACAACTTCTTTTCGGCTCAGGCTAGAGGCCGTATTTTTGAACCTATCTTTACGAAACTTCTTGGGTACCTTTGTTATCACCGTGGGATGAGAACAAGTGTTTTTGGGTGTGGTCCAAAATTCAAGATGGCCACCAGCCACCATTTTGTACCAAAATTAGTGCAATCAGTCTGTTGTACAGAACTTCTGTATGAAAGTTCTGATTTGAATAAATTTTTGTATGAATGTTTAGTAAAATGGAATACATCACATATAGTACAGGGTTTTTTCTCATGCAGAAATTATGCAAATTAGATGAATTTTGATTTATTTAATGCTACTTATACACTGTAAGTGCACATGTTAATACGGCTCGGGCCTGAGGCTGTATTTATTAACCAGTCTTCACAAAACTTCTTGGGTACCTTTGTTATCACCTTGGAACGAGAACGAGTGTTTGTGAGTGCGGTCCAAAATTCAAGATGGCTGCCAGTGGCCATTTTGTACTGAAATTAGGTCCAATCAGCGGGAGCGCGGTGGCTCAGTTGGTAGAGGTGCAGGCTGCAAGCCGAGAGGTCCTCGGTTCGAATCCCACCTGCGGCAACCGCGTTGTGTCCTTGGGCAAGACACTTCATCTCCATTGCCCGCGTGGGGGCACGATGACGCCGTGTACTAAGGCGTACTGCACGTCGATGGTACGCATGTCTTCAACCAATCTAACCCTGCCTGTGCTGCAGTGTGGAGTTACGATGTTGGGGAGCTGGCAGCTGCTCGTCGTTGCTCGGTGGTTCTCTCCGGGTACTCCGGCTTCCTCCACCCGTAAAAACTGTCACAGTCATGATTAGCCATTGTGCATAAATATGTGACCTTAAACATCAATAAATAAATAATAAATAAATAGGTCCAATCAGTTTTTTGTCACAACTTCTACACAGCTCGTATTTATGAACTGATCTTCACGAAACTTCTTGGGTACCTTTGTTTTCACCTTGGGACAGGAATGAGTGTGTTTCGGGGGGACTTTGTTATCACTGTGCTATGAGAACAAATATTTTGGGGTTCAGTAAGACCCACTCTGGGACTCAAAGATTTCTTTTCTAGTTTAGCATCTCACTGTCACCCACCTTTACAATACTTTACCTATACATTTGTTACAGGCTACGGTCAGTATTTATGTACAGACCATTACAATACTTCATATGTACCTTTGTTATCAGGTCATTACCTAGATGTTTGTCATTGCTGTGTCACATACTATACATTTACATGTCTTGACAAGTTGAGCTACAGTGTCATTAACACATTCATTAACTATTTACAGTCACTACATGCGTAACTTTTTTTTAAAACTCACATAAAACCCTCCCCCCTTCCCCACCCCCACCCCTCTCCCGGGGCGCCAGTTAGCCACTTTTTTTTTCTTTTGTCAAAAATGCATTTTTATATTTTTGCTTAAAAGTTTGTGGTTAAAAATCCATTGTGTCTAAGCATCGCCATTGCTGGGACAGTCGGGCTGCGTGACATCACTCTAGTTTGTACAGCAATTTAACTTACAACTTCCAGGTTAAAGTTTTTGGTTAAATTTTTTTTTGGTGGGGGGGAGGGTGTTTTAAAATTACACCTTTAATTCTTCAAACAGTTTCGTGGAATGTCACTGTTTCTTATTTGGGACAATATCTACTATCTACTGAACATTTCTACAGTGATTTTTATTAATATCGGCATGATTTTATCCCCTTTTAAAGTTTTCAGACTTACTTTCTTTCTATAGGTTACAGCATAGAAAATGAGTGATATTGAATATACAATCGCGAGACGTAGTTAACGAGGACTTGTCCGAGTAACTAGCTCGAGCGATTGTATGTTCAATGTCACGAGTTTTTGTGCTGTAACTGACTTGTCACATTGAAGTTTGCACAAACAATCAAAACACGAACAATCAAACACTCCACTGAACCCTTGTCTGACACGTGTCCATTCCCGTTTAATTAGTTAATTTCTTAAGCCAAACTTGCAAGACACATGAAGATTGATGGAAAGCAAGTGATATTACTTCATTTTTTCTGTTTCGTCATTGCGCTCAAAAGGTTGAGCGAGAAATTAAACGTTCCATTTATCATTAACACCCGGGTGTGGATTTCTTTCTTTAACTCTTTCAATAAAATCAAAAGTCAGGTAAATTCTCGTTTCTCTGTTCAAAACATTTTAGCACAGGTGCCCGTAATCTTTCCTCTCGGCTGTGTTTGTATTAGAACTGACAGGTTTCACAATCACTGTCTATTGTTCCTTGATTGGTAAAAGTGTGGCAATATATGTTGAATATCACACATGCTCTAACCAACTCTTCGAAATATATCACACACTTTTAACAAAGGCGTGACGTCATAACTATGTGACAAGTATTTGAAATTAGACTTTGCCACATACTTTTTTACTCTAATTCTTGCATGGTCAATACAACTTAAGGATTCCATTTACATCGATTTCTTTTATCGCTTTTAGGAAATATTTAACCCTTTTTTGCCAATCAATTTTACTTAGTATTCCCAGCTTAAAGTTTTGGATTAAAGTTCTGCTTTTCAAGGTTCTACCTTTCATTCTCCAAACACTCTGTTACAACGTAATTTCTTTTTTTCATTTCGGGCAAGGTCTACTGAAGCTGTACACAGTGGTTTCAAATAATATTGGTATTAATTTAACCCTTTTCTCAATGCTTTTCTAACTTAGTTTCTATAAATTTCAAATTAGGCTTCTACCACATACTTTGTTACTTTTTATCCCCTCCCACAAGGGAGGGATATAGCACAGAGTTCGCTCCATCTGTCTATCTGTCAGTCCGTCCATCAGTCCATCCATCTGTCCGAACTTTCTTGATACCATAACTTAAACAAAAGTTAATGGATTTCAATTCTTTTCAGTACATGTCTCTAGGTGAAGTTTGATGACCACAATGATCCAATGCAAATTGTTGAAGTTATTGCCCTGCCCAGCCCCTGCCAATTAGGCATTTTTTTTTCTCTCTCCTCCAATATGCATTTTGAATTATTTACAGTCACTACATGCAGAACTTTTTTTAAACTTACGTAACCCCCCCCCCCCCCCCCCCACCCCCACCCCCGAGTCAATTAGGCACTTTTTTCGTCAAAAATACATTTTTACAGTTTTTCTTAAAGTTTGTGGTTAAAAATGCAGACAAACACTCCCCCCACCCCAGGGACAATTAGGCTCTTTTTTTTCCTTCAAATTTTGCATTTTTACAGTTTTACAGTTTTGTTTAAAGTTTGTGGTTAAAAACACAGACAAACTCCACCCCCCAGGGCCAATTAGCCACTTTTTTTTCTTTTGTCAAAAATGCATTTTTACAGTTTTACTTAAAGTTTGTGGTTAGTCCTTATTGGAACAAGCTCATCAAGCTTGTTCCATTAATAGGTCATGAGGTATGTTTTGGAGTAGAGAAATGAAAAAATAAAATTTGAATAGCAAATTTTATATATCACGACTGCAGAAATGGCAGATTCGTTAGGTAAACTGTTAACAAAAAATGGCTCTGACTATTTTGTGTCTAAGCATTGCCATTGCTGGGAAGTCAGGCTGCTTGCATGGCATCACTCTAGTTTGAGGATGCCAGGCACAAATCAATGAAAGAATTGTTGGATCCAAGGCTGTAAATGGATGATGGAAGTGAACAAGGGTGGTTTCAGATATTCAGGGCTGTAACTTTATAATAATTATAAAAATTATTTCATGTTTCCCATTTTCAGGACATACTCCTGACGTCATCATTCTTGCTAATGATTAATCCACTGTTTGTTAAGCGTTCCTTTCCTTTCCTTCCTTGAAGCCCTCCTGTTAAACTCCTAAGCTTTTAGGCTATTTTTTATTGAAATTTTTTATTAAATTTCTTGAGAGTTTAATGTCTATTACAGAATGTTTATTCTGTTTATCCCCATGGTTACGTCCTCACCCTAGGAGTGTTAGGTCGTTTTGGTCTTGCATCTTCTATCTGATGTATCATTTTTTCTTCTTCGTATGAAGATCTAGCTTTGCATCTGATAGCATTTAAATCGGTTACTGACTTTGGGCCTTTTTGTGTGCCTGATGTCTTGTTTGCGATTTTTTCTTTTGACGTTGTTTACATGGGCAAGGTCCTCAAATATATGTAGTATTTAATATACTACTCAAAGTTTGCTAAGCACCAAGTATATCCAACTACCTGTTTTCCGTTTTAGTTGAAACATTGTAATGAAAAGTGTATATATATTTTATTTAATTATATCTTTAATGATTTAAGTACAGAAATTAAGATTTTATTTGAGTTTGAAATTATTTTTAAGCTTTTGAATACGATAACCATGGAAAATGTGTATTATTGTTAAAAGAGGAAATTTTTCAATTTGTCAAAAAGTTGACGGCGCGAACTGGTATGGGTTCAATATCAAGTATGAGACCCATTACCGTTAATTACAGCTTGACAACACCTTCTCATGCTCCCAATCAGGTTCCTGGTGGTCCTTTGTGGGATGTTGTTCCATTCTTGGACCAGTATGGCACCAAGCTCCTGGACACTTCTTGGGTGGACTGGACGGGCTGAAATTGCAAGCTGCAACTCATTCCAGACATGTTCAGTTGGATTGAGGTCAGGGGATCTTGCTGGCCAGTCCATGCTCAATCACCTCCCTCTGTCGATACTCCCGGACATCATGGGCAACATGAGGACGGGCTTTATCGTCCATCAGAATGAATCTATCACCCACTGCACCTGTATACAATCTGACGTGGGCTTCTAGGATCTCATCAATATACCGCTGTGCAGTCAATGTACCACGGTCAAGGACACAGAGCTCTGTATGTCCATCCCAGCTGATGCTGCCCCAGACCATGATTGACCCTCCACCATAGCGGTCATGCTCAGCAATGTTGGCTGCATGAATCGCTTTCCTGGTCTTCTCCATACCCTAGAACACCTATCTGTGTTGTCTAGGCAGTACCTTGACTCATCTGTAAAAAAGACAGGTCGCCAATCTTCTCTGGTCAATCCAACGTGATCCATGGCCCATCCATAGTATGCCTGGTGATGGTTCTGGGACAGTGGAATGTGAATACATGGTCTTCTCAATCGGAGACCACCTTCTTGCAACCTTGCCCAGATAGTCTGCATCGAAACATTTACCCTGGATGCATACTGAAGGTCACTGCGAAGCTGGGTTGCTGTGGCAAAGCAGTTCCTACGGGCCTGAATGATCAAAAACCGGTCTTCAGCTGCAGATGTTGCCCTGTCTCTGCCACCACCATGCCATCTTACTGGTGTGCCATATTGCTGAAATCTTGCCCAGGGTCTGGTGATCACCGTATGGTGCACACCAAGGGCTTCATCAACCTGACGATGGGTAGCCCCTTGCTCCACCATCCCTACAGCCCACTACATTTCTGCTTCAGACAAATGTCTTCTTACATTTGAGTTTGCCATATTCAATCATTAAATCACAAGGGTTTGTGTTGAAATGAAGATTGAAAAGCCTACACATGTCATGCGCATGTAGACAGTACACAAAAAAAACATGAAAATCAAGGGGTACATGCTTCCCATGACTGTCACGAAAAGTCTGCTTATCAAGAGAGCTAATGTAAACACTGGTGACCATCTGAATACATTCCTCAATCATATCCACCAAAAATATCGCAAATACGTCACAAGCAAATTTCACAATGATGTGTCAAATTTTTGTGCTTAGCAAACTTTGAGTAGTATATTATATTACTGTCTGAATACTGTAGGATACATTGATTATGATTCCGGTAGTGTAGCTAAAAAAATTTGGATTTTGTCCACACTAAGGCTCTGCCCTTGGGCTCATCATGTTCCCTTGGGGAACATAGGCATTTTTTCAAAAAATGTTTGAAAAATTTTTTGTTTAATTTTTCGAATTTAATTTTGATTGCTATTAGTATCTTTATCATATATTTATTGTGGAGTTTGTAGGAGTGCTATCGACTTTGTATTTTGATTGTAATTATGAAAGCTTGCTGCTCTAAATGCAAGGCGAGGAAGTCCACCTCGGATTTACATGCTTGTTGCCTTGCCTGTAGTCGATGCACACCTACGGATTCTTGTCCTACATGTATACATTGGGATGACAAACGTTGGAGACAGGTGTCATGGTACGTTGTTGGCGGTGAGATTCCTATGCCGGAGCTCTCACCGCAAGATAATTCAAGTTTTACAGTTTCTTTTTCAGAGGAACAAGAACATGTTGATGGTATTGTGACACCCATCCAAAGTGTACTACCATCGTCACATTCTGATGAGCAAACAGAGCTAGCTGCAAAGGTGCTCATGAATATTAAGCAAGGGATAAGGCCCCTAGTTAGTGTTCGTAATTCCTTGCAAGCAGCTCGGCCGGTGAAGCGATTACTTCATCTGTGGGACCCGTCACCGGGTAAGTCTATCTGCAAAGGTGCTCATGAATATTAAGCAAGGGATAAGGCCCCTAGTTAGTGTTCATAATTCCTTGCAAGCAGCTCGACCGGTGAAGCGATTACTTCATCTGTGGGACCCGTCACCGGGTAAGTCCATTGCGGTCGAAAGAAGTGTAGATTTGGGCAGAGAGAGCACCTCAAAATCAAAAGCTCACCCAGACACGACGGAAATAGGGAGGAAGTCAACTAGTTTCTTTTCGGGAGACTCGGCGAGGTCTGACAAGACTGCAAGTGGGAGAGGCCCCTCTCTAACCCAACAACACTTGGGGCCAAATGTTGTTTTGAGAAACTTGCACGAGCTGGAGCATACGTCCACAACCACCACTCATGACGCTCTGTCTAGACTGCAGCCAGGGTCAGCTACAGTCATGGTTTCCTCCACTACATTACAAAAGCACACATGACTGCATGCTAGCTACCCGACTTCGGATATCCAGCCAGGTGTGTGAAGATGGATCCAGCCTTCGCCCGTGAAGTCGGACCATCCGGTAGCTAGCGATCCAAGGCTTCGTTCATCGGGATGTTCAGAGAAGAGATCTTCGTCCCAGGAGCAGCAAGTGGCGAAAAAACAGAAGACCGCTGCTCCTCAAGCCTCGGTAACGGACTTGCTGTCGCAGATTGCGCAGCTGATCACAGCATCCCAGCAAGTGCAAGAGCATCCTTCCACAGACGCCAGTGATGAGCTGTCGGTCGGTGATATGTCGGTCCAGTCATCTGCACACAGATGCGATGGACCAAATGTCACAGCTGAATCAGTCGGGTGGTGAAAGAGGATTACCCTTCCCTTTCGGAACAGCATATGGTAGCGATGAATTTTATTCATCAATACTGTCCTGAAATTGTTCCACCTGATCAGCAAGCTGCGACTACAAGAGAAAAAAACGCTGTTGTCTCTGGACACAGACTTTGTGCGGAGGAAAGAGGATGTTCTTCCTTCCCAATACAATCTAGACAGGTGTTGCAGGCCTTCAGCTATGTTGACGACACCATATTCAACCTCTCGAGTGCTATGAGGAAAGGTGGTTTCTTATCTACATCTTCTATAAATATACCGTTCCTTGGACCACGTTCATATAAAATGGCTGGAGAAGATGTCCAGAGTGCTCCTCTGCATTTAGATGAGCAGGCTGGGGATGTAGATATGTCCCTACCTGCTTAATTCAATATATGTTCGGAAGTGATGGAATGTGCTATTTCATCCAATTGAGCGAATCTGGGCGCGGTGTCCTATGTAGATCACCTTACCAGAGCAATGGTGCAATGTCTTGATGGGACGGAATTTGAGGACGTTTGTTCCTTGCTTAGAGTTCTTTCCAGGGCAATCATGTTTGCACGTAAAGTGGCAAATTTGGAGTTGATCAGACGTGATACTGCCCTTGCGTCATCATCACTTATAGATCACAAGGTGAAAAGCTCTCTCTGAGTCGCTCTCGTCTCCGGACATACTCTGTTTGATGACAAGCTTTTGTTAGTCTGTGAGCAGGCTGCAAAGAAAGCTTCCAGTGCACTGTTATTGAAGTCAGTGTCACAGCAACATGCTTCAGCAGACGCGGTAAGCGAGGCCTTTCCACTTCAAAGTCCTCTAAAGGGAACTCCTCGCGAGGGTACAGGAAACCCTCTTATTCTTACTCCGGAGGTCGTCAGTATAGCGACTCGGGAAAGGGGCGCAGGTCTGATCAAAACTATAGGTCATACGCCCCTAAGCCGACGGGATGAAGTTCTTCACTGGGAGGAAGTAGTTTCTCCTCCCGTAAGCCTTGTAAGTCATACAGGTGTTGGACAAGACCTCTATTGTTTGCCAGTTGGCGGAAGATTATCAAACTTCGCGAGAAACTGGATAGAAGTCACGGAAGATCAGTGGGTGAGAAGTGTAGTCTCGGAAACGGTTATCATTCCGAGCAAAACCCCCACTTACAAGATGTCTGCATTGGACAAATATTTCGGCTCATCCTTTCAAAAGAGAGTCTCTCCTAGTGGAGGTACAGGCTCTCTTATTAAAGGAAGCAATAGAGGTCATCGAGAATCAAAATTCTCAAGGTTTTTACAGTCACCTGTTCCTCATACCGAAGCCAGACGGCTCGTTCCGACCGGTAATAGACTTGAGCTGGATAAACAAGTTGATCGTGGTTCCAAAGTTCTATATGGAAACCATTCGGTCGGTAAGAGCGAGCATTCAAGTGGATGACCATGCGGCAAGCATAGATCTAAAGAATGCCTACTTTCATGTCCTGGTACATCCAGCATTCAGAAAATACCTGCGTTTAACCGTGCAAGGAGAGGTGTATCAGTTCAGAGCAATGTGCTTCAGTCTGAACCTGGTTCCTTGGGCTTTCACTCGAATAATGAACTTGGTAATGTCATACTTCCAAGCTCATTCATCTGTGGTAACATCGGCTTACTTGGACGACATTCTTCATCTTCAGATACGGCAACAGAATTATTCTTCAGAATGACGTTCAGAATCTGCTTCAATTGTTCAGACGTCTCGGTTTCATAGTAAACAAAAAAAGTCAGATCTAGCTCCGTCCAGGTCGTTCATCCACTTGGGAATGAGCTTCGAGACTCGCAACAATCTAGTTCGTCTGCCGTTACCCAGAGCAAAATTTGTCAGTTGTTATGCTCGCTTTTGTCTAAACTCTCCCGCAGTAACAGCAAGGGAGTTGATGCAACTAATGGGGCTGTGCAGAGCTGCTGTGGATCTTATTCTGATGGACCGTCTGTGCACGCGTCCCCTCCAGATATTCTTTACTCAGAACTGGAGTGTGAAGATGCATTCGCTCAAAACCAGTATTGTTTTAACGTACCTAGTAAAACAAAAGGTTCAGATTTGGGCAGATCTTCAGTGGTTAACTCAGGGAGCTCCTCTTCAACTGCCAGATCTGGCTTTCACAATTATGACGGATGTGAGTCAGATGGGCTGGGACGCGCCTCTAAGTCCCACAGACTTGAAGTGTCAGGGTCTTTGGGACTCTTGGTTCCTAGAGAAGCGCATAAACATCAAGGAGATGATGTCAATCTGGCTAGCAGTACAACATTGGATTCGTCAAATAGCGAACGCCCATGTTCAAATTCTGTCGGACAGTAGTAGCTTACTTCAGGAACCAAGGTGGCACTCACTCGATTCCGTTATGCAAATTAACGGAGAAGATTCCCCTATTCATTCTGAATCATCACGTTCATCTCTCAGTTCATAATATACTGGGCCATCTGAATGTACTAGCAGACTAGCTCTCTCCGAAAGGTTGCCTGTTGCCATCGGAGTGGACTCTCAACAAGCGAATATTCAGTCAGATCTGCTACCAGTGGGATCGTCCCATGATAGATCTTTTTGTGACACACCTAAACAATCAGTTAGGTTCATATTGCCTTTTCCAGATCATGGAGCGTACGCAGTAGACGCTCTATCGATCTCATGGGATGGAATGATAGGATATGCATATCCTCCTGCTCCGTTGATTCTGCAGATTCTGTTAAAGATTAAACAGTCTCACTGCAAAATCTTGCTAGTAGCACATCTGTCGTCACAGAAACCTTGGATCAATCTTCTCTGGTGTCTGTTATGGGACATTCCCCGGAAGCTTCCTCCTCGAAGGGATCTTCTATTTCAGGGGAAGTCATGCGCACTGCATCACAACCCGGAAGGTCTCAACCTTCATGTATTTCCATTGTGCGGTCCTTCTTGCACGGAAAACATTTTACAGGACGAGCAGTGGATGCAATTTCTAACTGTAGTCAGGCCTCCTCTTTTTTGAATTATGCAGCGAAGTGGAAGGTTTTCATCCATTGGTGTATGGATCATTCGATAGACATAAATGATCCGTCCATTCCACAGATTGCCAATTTCCTGGTCTACCTGTTTGACAAACTCAAACTGCAGCCCGTCACTATTAAGGGCTCTATAGGTCTATGTTATCAGACACTTACACTCATCCTGATAACTTGGCTATTGGATCAGATACTTCTTTATCCAAGCTAGTTAGAAATTTCTTTATTAATATATCTAGAACCGTCAGATTAATTCCTAAGTGGAATTTGGCTTGGGTTCTGTTGAAGTTTAAAGAAGCTCCTTTTGAGCCGTCAGACGATGTAAAGTTCAAATTCTTGACCTATAAAACTGCATTTCTCTTAGCCTTTGCACCTGCCAGAAGAGTAAGTGAACTTCGTGCATTATCTGTTGATGATTCCCAGTACCGTAATGTGGGTAATACTATTACCCTCACTACGGAAGAGGCATTTTGGGTTAACAATCAGATTCCGGATAAGTGGCCGGAGCCTATTATCATTAAGGCTTTACCGTCCTCTGATAACCATTGACCCTTGCTGTGTCCAGTTCGAGCAATGCGCATTTATAAACGTCAATTGGATTTTATTAGAAAGGGAAGAAAACGATTCTTTCGTTCTCTGATTCCTAACAGAAAAGATATTTCTGTTCATTCTATCGCTAGATGGCTCATTTGGCAATATGTATTGCCTACGAAAGTCTATCTTCAGATCAACATTCTGGCAACAAGATTTTGGCGCACGAGGTTAGAGCACTGTCCACTTCTTGGGCTTATTCTAACAGTATAGCCATTACTGATCTTATGAAGGCTGTTTACTGGGCACAGCCCTCTTTATTTACCAAGTTTTGCCTTAGAAATTTAGAGGCCATCTCCGGTGACCTAACAGATCTTTGGGTCCTCTTTCTGTTACTCAGAATGTCGTCCATTAATATTACATCTATAAGGTCTTTAGGCAGTCTGCTTGAGCATGGATGCCGTTCTGCTGCCCTCTTCATTCTGGAGGGACAGATGTTCTCTTATGTTATCTGGCTTTATTGTGAAAAGCAAAGGAATACCTCCTCCAGAGACAGTAGTCCAGCATCGGTGCTGGGTAGTTTTAATGTGTAGCTTGGTGTGAAGCAATAACTATGTCTCATTTATGTACTGTTTTTAAAGTGTAGCTCACTGTGAAGCATTTGTACATGTGTATATGTGTCATACGAGCGTTAATGTATGATCCTCGGACACTTTTAAATGAGTATAAAACATCTCATTCTCTGGACTATCTTTATATACTGGTTTCCTTCACCGAATTAGCATAATGGGTTATGCTGGCATTAAATGGAGAAATATGTAATTCCTATGTCTTCTATTCTCCTGTAGGAGCTATCCTTTATCGAAGTAATTGAGAGATTGGATTTTCTCTAAGTCCTAGGCCCTCCAGCCTTTTTACCATTCATCTAGTCTGGTCCATTGGTTGTGGTATAAAAATATGATAAATTTTAGTTAATTTATATATTTTTTATACTTACCAATGACCCAGATGGGGATGGCCTTCCCATGAGTGGGCACTCATATCTCCCCGGTGATTATAACATTTAGCAGTCACTGTAGAAAGAATGATGGTTGGCGCCAATTTTGGTACCTTTCTGGATACTGCACATGCGCAGATCACAAAAGTTTGGAGGACCAGATAGGACTTATTTTTGAAGGGGTTTTGTATGCAAATTTTGGGGATTGGGGAGCAAAATTTGTGTTTGGCCCTGAATTAAATTGAGTTAGCACCAGCTAGTCTGGGCCATTGGTAAGTATAAAAAATATACAAATAACTTAAAATTTATCATATTCATTATATGTCATCTTCTGATGAGGGGATATTGCCACTCAGGTGAGCTTCTCAGTTCCTCTGGGGCCTCTTGTTTTTGTTACCAGACCATTTATACAGTTATATCCAGCTGTAAAGAGATAACATTATCTGGATGAATCCAAAATAAACTAAATGGAGATGACTGATTTTTAGCTCGCCTGACTGCAAGTCAGTGTGATCTATTGCCATCAATTGGATTCTTTTGATATTTGGTCTACAAGATCTCTAGGGAGGTCAGATTCAAGTTTGTTCAAATTGAGACCCTGGGTTAATATTTGGGCTCCCTATGGGAGCCCAGATATTAACTTAGTGCAATATAGGGAATAATCTTTAAAAACTCTTCTTCTTTTTCAGTTCCACCAGTCCGATTCTTTCACATCAGATCCCTGGGTTGATATTTGGGGCTCTTTATTGGAGACCAAAGTTTAACTTAGTGCAGTATGAGAAAATTTCTTTTAAAATCTTCTTGAGATCCACCAGTCAGAATTCTTTCATATTTTGTATACAACATCTCTAGGGAGGTGGCTGTGGGGGTCAGATTCAAGTTTGTTCAAATCAAGTCTCTGGGTTAATATTTATGCTCCCTATGGGAGTCTGAATTGTAACATAGTACCATATGAGGAGTTTCTTTAAAAATCTTCTTTTCACATCCACCAGTCAGAATATTTTCATATTTGGTATTCAATATCTCTAGGGGGGTCAGAGTCAAGTTTGTTCAAATCGGGATCTTGGGTTAATATTTGAGCTCTTTATTGGGGCCCATAGTTTAACTCAGTGCAATGTGAGAAAATTTCTTGAAAAATCTTCTTCTTCAGATCCACCAGCAAGAATCTTTTCATATTTTGTGTGTGACATCTCTAGGGGTGTCAGATTCAAGTCTGTTCAAATCGAGTTCCTTGGTTAATATTTGGGCTCTGTATGCCAGTTACTAACTGATACACTCATCTCTTTTGACAACTTTAGTCAGGTGAGCATTTTAGGTTCACTTGAGCCTCTGGTTTTTATATGGTGACCATTTTCTAGAATATGACCTTGGATCAAAAGATTAAAATTGTGCATTTTTGTTAACTTTCATATATAGCAAACTTCATTTGTTTCAATCTGTCTTTAAAACATAAATATCACAAAATTTATATCATTTAGCAACACACCTTGAGTGAAATTCTTTTGAGGATTTTGTTTATTGTTTGTTTTTCAGTTGCTTTTATAGTCTTTGTGAAAGAAATGGCTGTTATCAAAATTTATTTTTAGTTCAACTTTGGCGAAGCCAAATTTGAGGTATTGTCATGGCACGTCGTCCGTCTGTCGCGCCATACGCACGGCTTGGGCTAGAGGCCGTAATTATGAATCGATCTTTACAAAACTTCTTGGGTACCTTTATTATCACTGTGAGATGAGAACAAGTGTTTTTGGGTCCGGTCTGAAATTCAAGATGGCCACTGGCAGCCATTTTGTACAAAATTAGGTGCAATTAGATTTTTGTGCAGAACTGCCATATGAAAGCTCTGATTTGAATAATTTTTTTGTATGAATGTTTAGTACCATGGGGTACATCAAATATACGGGTTTTTTTCTCATGCGTAAATTATGCAAATTAGACTAACTTTGATTTATTTAGTGTTACTTTCAGCACTGTAAGTGCAAATGCCAATACGGCTCGGGCTAGAGGCCGTATTTATGAAGTGATCTTTACGAAACTTCTTGGGTACCTTTGTTATCACTGTGGGACGAGAACGAGTGTTTTGGGGTCCGGTCTGAAATTCAAGATGGCCACTGGCAGCCATTTTGTACAAAATTAGGTGCAATCAGATTTTTGTGCAGAACTTCCATATGAAAGTTCTGATTTGAATAATTTTCTGTGTGAATGTTTAGTACCATGGGATACATCACATATAATACAGGTTTTTTCTCGTGCATAAATTATTCCAATTAGACTAACTTTGATCTATTTAATGTTACTTTCAGCACTGTAACTGCAAATGCCAATACGGCTCGGGCTAGAGGCTGTATTTATGAACCGATCTTTACGAAACTTCTTGGGTACCTTTGTTATTACCTTGGGACGAGAACAAGTGTTTTTGGGTGCAGTCCAAAATTCAAGATGGCTGCTGGCAGCCATTTTGTACCAAAATTAGTGCAATCAGTTTTTTGTACAGCATTTCTGTATGAAAGTTCTGATTTGGATAAATTTCTGTACGAATGTTTAGTAACATGGAATACATCACATATAATACAGGTTTTTTTCTCGTGCAAAAATTATGCAAATTAGATGAACTTTGATTTATTCAGTGCTACTTACACACAGTAAGTGCACATGTCAATGCGGCTCAGGCTAGAGTCTGTATTTATGAACCGATCTTCACGAAACTTCTTGGGTACCTTTGTTATCACCTTGGGATGAGAACAAGTGTTTCTAGGTGCGGTCCAAAATTCAAGATGGCTGCCAGTGGTCATTTTGTACTGAAATTAGGTCCAATCAGTTTTTTGTACACAATGTCTATATGGCTCAGGCTAGAGGCTGTATTTATGAACCGATCTTTACAAAACTTCTTGGGTACCTTTGTTATCACCGTGGGACGAGAACGAGTGTTTTTGGGTGCGGTTCAAAATTCAAGATGGGCCGCCAGCAGCCTTTTTGTACCAAAATTAGTGCAATCAGTTTTTTGTACAGAACTTCTGTATGAAAGTTTCGATTTAAATAAATTTTTGTAGGAATACTTAGTAACATGGAATACATCACATATAATACAGGGTTTTATCTCATGCACAAATTATGCAAATTAGATGAAGTTTGATTTGTTCAGTGCTACATCTACACAGTAAGTGCACATGTTAGTACGGCTCGGTGTAGAGTCTTTATTTATGAACTGATCTTCACGAAACTTCTTGGGGTACCTTTGTTATCACCTTGTGACAGGAACAAGTGTTTTTGGGTGCCTTTGTTATTATCACTGTGCTGTGGTCATGATTAGCCATTGTGCCGAAATATGTGACCTTAAACACCAATAAATAAACAAATAAATATCACTGTGCTATGAGAACAAATATTTTTGGATTCAGTCAGACCCACTCTGGGACTCAGAGATTTCTTTTCGAGTTTAGCATCTAACTGTCACCCCACTTTTACAAAACTTTACCTATATATTTGTTACAGGCTACGGTCATCATTTATGTCCAGACCGTTACAATACTTTACATGTACCTTTGTTATCAGGTCATTACCTAGATGTTTGTCATTGCTGTGTCACATACTATACATGTACATGTCTTAAACAAGACACTTTCATTTGTAGGAATGCATATGAAAATTTTGAACAGTCTACACAAGATTTTATAGCCAAACCACTTCGAGGTAGGAAATGTTGTTCTTGTTTTTTCTTGGGAAATATGGCCTGGGTTAATTATACTAGTTTTAAAATAGTTAGTTGATCAGTCACGTTGATGTGATTAGCAGTGCAGTTGATTTGTAAAAATGCCTTGTTGACTAATCATTAATGATATTCCATTCTACTTTTGAATCAGGGCAGTAGAATAAATTGTGAACGTTTCATACCTGTTTTCTGACACTAAATAATAAATTAAGTTTTTGAGTGTCAAAGAACTTTTTTAAACCAAGAAAAACTCTGAGATTGATGAGTTTGTATATACAGTACAGTATAATGTTTATGATGAAAATAAGAAATAATGTAATAGTTGCCTTTCATGCAGTGAAATAGAATTTTTTTTTGGGGGGGGGGGGGGGGGGGGGGGTTTAATGTCACATTTGACAGCCAGGGTCATCTTGTGTTTGACAGTTTTACGGGTGGTGGAAGCCAGAGTACCTGCAGAGAACCACTAAGTAGTGACAAGCAACTGTCAGACTCCCTAATATACTAATTTGGCACAAGCAGGGTTAGCATTGGTCGAAGGCAAGTGCACCATCAACCTGAAGTACAACTTAGTACACAGCACCACCATGCCCCATGTGGGCAATCAGGATTAAGTGCCTTGCCCAAGGACACAATGCAGTCATTGCTGGTCAATATCTCTAACCACTGAGCCACTGCTCACCCCATGAAATAGAATAAGCTATCAACTTGTTTTCAAAATTGTTGGTTTATAAGCTTTTACTTTTGATAATAAAAAGCAGCATACCTCTAATTAGTAATTTTTAACGTCCCAAAGATATTTATTGAAATAAACATTGAATACCCATCACTTAAAGTTTAGAGCACATTAAAAGTCACATAAATTATGTTAAGCTCTATTTGTGAGTCCCTTTGTTTTGTGTTTATCACACAGGATGATTCAGACTAGACAGTTCAGACCAGATTATTTTTTTGGACAGTTTGGATAATATTTTGGATGATTTGGACTGATATTTTCATCTGTATGGTTTGAGTCTTCCAGATATAGTTTTGTTTTGGATTTATAAAAAGCACAGATAGACTTTAGTGTTTTCAAAACAAAGAAATTGTGTAGCAATACAGTGTCACTACAGTTTTAAAATATATTGAATCCCATCCATATGATTCTTGTCTTTCAATCTATGAAGCAAAATTGTTGTAATGAGTGCTGTAAAGGCTTGGACAAGTTTTCAGAAAATATTACAATGTGTAAGTGTAATATCTTGACGGTGGCTTCTGATGAAGTCTTTGCTGCCTGCAAAGGTAGCCAGGATTTGACCAGAAACAACTGTCGAGGTGCTTCAGTTATTATCTGAAAGACTAACTTAAGATTTTTTTCTGAGGCACCTGTTTCAAGACAAGAAAAGTTATCTATATCATCATTTAGATTAAATCATTTTGCTCTATGGGGTGAATTAACCTGCAGCAGATTGATTGACTGGTAAACATTGACTGGCTGTGAAAGATCAGTCTGTATGTACAATTTTTTTGCACAGCCTTCAAGTTAGACCCAATTTCAAAAGTTCCAAATTGATCCTGAACTTCTTGTAATAACAATCTTCTAGTAAAAAATGGGTGCAACCTTTACAGTGGTAATAAATGTAGTCAAGAGGGAGATATTTTTGGTTGAAGATGACGAGCAACTTAAACACGGAAGTAACTTGTTCACATATATACAGTAAAGCAACTGGAATAATGATATAATTTTATGAGATCAAACATTTTCGGAGTGTATTTTTTTTGTATCTAGAGTAAAGAGTAATGTTTCATTTTACACCAGTAACAAAATGATACATTGAGCTTCTTTCTTAAACTATTCATTATACAACGTAATCTGCAAATGGGTTATTATGTAAGCTCTTTATTGCCAGGCCGGAATATGAGTAGCTCGAAGGAAAGAAATTTTTTGAAAGAACCAGATTTGTGTAACAAAATTCTTACTAATCTAAAAAGTGATGCTTCCAAATGACCATATCTTGATTCCACAAGGCTCTTAACACTTAAGAGACTATCTCATTTCCAAGGTTTTGCTACTTCCATTACACTGTAACCTACTAGTCTAGTGGCATGGCTGCAATTTTTAGCTCAACTTTGGCGAAGCCAAATTTGAGGTTTTGTCATGGCCCGTCATTCGTCTGTCTTTCGCGCCGTACACACGGCTCGGGCTAGAGGCCGTATTTATGAACAGATCTTTATGAAACTTCTTGGGTACTTTGTTATCACCGTGAGACGAGAACGAGTGTTTTGGGGTCCTGTCCGAAATTCAAGACGGCCGCTGGCAGCCATTTTGTGTAAAAAATTAGGTGCAATCAGTTTTTTGCGCTGAACTTCCATATGAAAGCTCTGATTTTAATAATTTTTTGTATGAATGTTTAGTACCATGGAATCTCGTGCGTAAATTATGCAAATTAGACTAACTTTGATTTATTTAGTGTTACTTCCAGCACTGTAAGTGCAAATGCCAATATGGCTCGGGCTAGAGGCCGTATTTGTGAACCGATCCTTACGAAACTTCTTGGGTACCTTTGTTATCACCGTGGGACGAGAACGAGTATTTTGGGGTTTGGTCTGAAATTCAAGATGGCCACTGGCAGCCATTTTGTACAAAATTAGGTGCAATCAGATTTTTGCTCCTTTTGAACTTCCATATGAAAGCACTGATTTGAATAATTTTTTGTGTGAATGTTTAGAACCATGGGATACATAACATATAATACGGGTTTTTTTCTCGTGCATAAATTATGCCATTTAGACTAACTTTGAATTAAATGCAAATTAGACTAACTTTGATTTATTTAATGTTACTTTCAGCACTGTAACTGCAAATGCCAATACGGCTCGGGCTAGAGGCCGTATTTATGAACCAATCTTTACGAAACTTCTTGGGTACCTTTGTTATCACCGTGGGATGGGAACGAGTGGTTTTGGGTGCGGTCCGAAATTCAAGATGGCCACCAGCAGCCATTTTGTACTTTAGTTAGTGCAATCAGTTTTTTGTACAGAACTTCTGTATGAAAGTTCTGATTTGAATAAATTTTTGTTTGAATGTTTAGTAACATGGAATACATCACATATAATACAGGTTTTTTTCTCGTGCGAAAATTATGCAAATTAGATGAACTTTGATTTATTCAGTGCTACTTATACACCGTAAGTACACATGTCAATACGGCTTGGGCTAGAGTCTGTATTTATGAACCGATCTTCACGAAACTTCTTGGGTACCTTTGTTATCACCTTGGGACGAGAAGGAGTGTTTCTGGGTGCTCTCCGAAATTCAAGATGGCTGCCAGTGGCCATTTTGTACCGAAATTAGGTCCAGTCAGTTTTTTGTACACAACTTCTATACGGCTCAGACAAGAGGCTGTATTTATGAACCGATCTTTACAAAACTTCTTGGGTACCTTTGTTATCACCGTGGGACGAGAACAAGTGTTTTTGGGTGCAGTCCAAAATTCAAGATGGCCACCAGCAGCCATTTTGTACCAAAATTAGTGCAATCCGTTTTTTGTACAGAACTTCTGTATGAAAGCTCTGATTTGAATAAATTTTTGTTTGAATGTTTAGTAACATGGAATACATAACATATAATACAGGTTTTTTTCTCGTGCAGAAATTATGCAAATTAGATGAACTTTGATTTATTCAGCACTACTTGTACACTGTAAGTGCAAATGTCAATACGGCTAGGGCTGGAGGCTGTATTTATGAACTGATCTTCATGAAACTTCTTGGGTACCTTTGTTATCACATTGGAATGAGAAAGAGTGCTTTTGGGTGTGGTACGAAATTCAAGATGGCTGCCAGCGGCCATTTTGTACCAAAATGTGTGCAATCAGTTTTTTGTACAGAACTTCTGTATGAAAGTTCTGATTTGAATAAATTTCTGTATGAATGTTTAGTAACATGAAATACATCACATATAATACCGGTTTTTTTCCCTCTCACGCAGAAATTATGCAAATTAGATGAACTTTGATTTATAAAGAGCTACTTATACACAGTAAGTGCATGTGTCAATACAGCTTGGGCTAGAGACTATTTATGAACCGATCTTCACAAAACCTCTTGGGTACCTTTGTTATCACCCTGAGATGAGAACAAGTGTTTCTGGGTGCAGTCCAAAATTCAAGATGGCTGCAGGTGGCCATTTTGTACCGAAATTAGGTCCAATCAGTTTTTTATACACAACTTCTATACGGCTCAGGCTAGAGGCTGTATTAATGAACCGATCTTTACAAAACTTCTTGGGTACCTTTGTTATCACTGTGGGATGAGAACAAGTGTTTTGGGGTGTGGTCCAAAATTCAAGCTAGCCGCCAGCAGCCTTTTTGTACCAAAATTAGTGAAATCAGTTTTTTGTACAGAACTTCTGTATGAAAGTTCTGATTTGAATAAATTTTTGTAGGAATGTTTAGTAACATGGAATACATCACATATAATACAGGTTTTTTTCTCACGCAGAAATTATGCAAATTAGATGAACTTTGATTTGTTCAGTGCTACTTATACACAATAAGTGCACATGTCAATACGGCTCAGGCTAGAGTCTGTATTTATGAACTGATCTTCATGAAACTTCTTGGGGAACCTTTGTTTTCACCTTGTGACAGGAACGAGTGTTTTGAGGTGCCTTTGTTATCACTATGCTATGAGAACAAATATTTTTGGGTTCAGTCAGACCCACTATGGGACTCAAACATTTCTTTTCTAGTTTAGCATCTAACTGTCACCCCACTTTTGCAATAATTTACGTATATATTTGTTACAGGCTACGGTCAGCATTTATGTACAGACCGTTACAATACTTTACATGTACTTTTGTTATCAGGTCATTACCTAGATGTTTGTCATTGCTGTGTCACATACTATACATGTACATGTCTTAAACAAGTTGAGCTACAGTGTCAATGGCACTTTCATTTTTAGCTCAACTTGACAAAGTCAAGCTGAGCTATTGCCATCACTTCTCGTCTGTCGGCGTACGTACGTACGTCCACAATTTCCTTTGGCACACCTCGCAGGTCGCATTTATGATCAGATCGCTTTGAAACTTGGTATGCTTGTGTGGGGTGACCTCTAGATGGGAGCTATCGATTTTCTTCCATTTCCGTCAAAAAATGTTGCCGCGGCCAACGTTCTTAGAACTTAGTTTAGTCAGACCTCAATATTTCCCTTTGGCACACCCTGCAGGGCACATTTATGATTGGATTGCTTTGAAACCTGACATGCTTATTTGGGGTGACCTCTAGATGGGAGTTATCGATTTTCTTCCATTTCTGTCAAAAAATGTTGCCGCGGCCAACGTTCTTAGAACTTAGTTTAGTCAGACCTCAACATTTCCCTTTGGCACACCCTACAGGGCACATTTATGATCGGATTGCTTTGAAGCCTGGCATGCTTGTTTGGGGTGACCTCTAGATGGGAGCTATCGATTTTCTTCCATTTCCGTCAAAAAATGTTGCCACGACCAACGTTCATAGAACTTAGTTTAGTCAGACCTCAATATTTCCCTTTGGCACACCCTACAGGGCACATTTATGATCGGATTGCTTTGAAACCTGGCATGCTTGTTTGGGGAGACCTCTAGATGGGAGCTATCAATTTTCTTCCATTCTCGTCAAAAAATGTTGCCTCGGCCATCGTTCTTAGAACTTAGTTTAGTCAGACCTCAATATTTCCCTTTGGCACACCATACAGGGCACATTTATGATCGGATTGCTTTGAAACCTGGCATGCTTGTTTGGGGTGACCTCTAGATGGGAGCTATCGATTTTCTTCCATCTTTGAACTTAGTTTTAGTCAGGCATCAATATATTCCTACAGGGCACATTTATGATCAGATCGGTTTGAAACTCTGTATGCTTATTTGGGGTTACCTCTAGATGGGAGCTATCGATTTTCTTCGATTTCCGTCAAAAAATGTTGCCACTGGCAATGACCTTCGATGAACTTAGTAAAAACTTAGCGCAGTTAAGATTCAATATTTCTCTTTGACACACCCTGCAGGGCACATTTATGATTGGATCACTTGCAAACTTGGTGTGCTTGTGTGGGGTGACATCTATATGGGAGCTGTCAATTTTCTTCCATTTCTGTCAAAAAATGTTACCGCTGACCTTTGAACTTAGTTAAGTCAGACCTCAATATTTCCCTTTAACACACCCTTCAGGGCACATTTATGATTGGATCACTTTGAAACTTGGTATGTGTGCTCGGAGTGACCTCTTAGCTATTGCTATTTTTCATTTCCATAAATAATTATTGTCGTTATAACCAGACTTTGAACTTACTGCATTTGTGCATCAACTTATTCCTTTTGCACTCTCTGCAGGGTATATTTATGAATTTCCATAAAAAAAATAGCAGTGACCTTCTACTTAGTGTATTTGTGCATTAACATCTTCCTTTGCCTCAGAGGGCACATTCATTATCAGGTTGTTTTGAAACTTTGTATGCTTATGCTGGATGACAAATATAGGAGCTATTGATTTTCTTTTCATTTCCATCAAAAACTGTTGCTGTTAGCAACAATCTTTGAATTTATTGCATTCGTGCATCAACATTCTTTGACATGGCTTACAGGCCACCTTTATCATAGGATTGTTTTTGAACTTGGTGTGCTCATTACGCAAGACCTTTAGATAAGAGCTATTGATTAGCATTCATTTCTGTGAAAAAAGTTGCCATTTACAATTACCTCTGAACATACTGCATTTGTGTATTAACATTCTTCCTTTAGCCAGTCTTACAGTTTACATTTAAAAATGCATGGATTACTCTGACGTTGTGCACACACAATGCTGTTATGTTGAAATTTCATCAAATAACATTGGTACCAATGATCTTCAATTTTGCCATTTCATTTAAAACTTACCAAGTTCAAGTTTGTCAAGTTGAGCTACAGTGTCATTGACACTTTCATTTAGTTGAGTTATGGATGCGTAAAAAGGCACCTTATTCCTTGACTAGAAACCCCTTACAGGATGTGTTTTTTCTAGTTGGAAACCCTCCATCATTTTGGAAGTACCTTTTGCTGAGGCCACAAGGTTTGTCAATGTTGGAAATAGGCCCCTAATGATTGAAAATTCAACACAAAGTCACCCAACATATAGTCACTTATGTAGATGATTTCTTAAAGTGTATAAAAATGATTATTTTTAACATTTAAAAAAAACTTGGTTTGTGTATGTGTGATCCAATGAGTGATCACAGCTATGTTTTTGAAAAAAACTCTGAAATTTTTAAATTAAACTGTAATCTCAATCAGTATTTTTCCTTTTAAATGTGTGAGATAAAAAGTTAATCAGATAAATGACTATATTTTTAGCTCAACTTTGGCGAAGCCAAATTTGAACTTTTGTCATGGCCTGTCATTTGTCTGTCCGTCCGTCCGTCTGTCCGTACGTCAACAATTGGATACGGCTCGGGCTAGAGGCCGTATTTATGAACCGATCTTTACGAAACTTCTTGGGTACCTTTGTTATGACCGTGGGACAAGAAGGAGTGTTTTTGGGTGCAGTCCAAAATTCAAGATGGCTGCCAGCCGCCATTTTGTACCGACGATGCAGAAATCTGTTTTTTGTACAGAACTTCCATATGAAAGCTCTGATTTGAATAATTTTTCGTATGAATGTTTAGTACCATGGGATAATCACACATAATACAGTTTTTTTTTCTCGTGCATAAATTGTGCAAATTAGACTAATTTTGATGTTTTAGGGTGTTACTTTCAGCACTGTAAGTGCAAATGCCAATACGGCTTGGGCTAGAGGCCGTACTTATGAACCGATCTTTATGAAACTTCTTGGGTACCTTTGATATCACCGTGGGACGAGAACGAGTGTTTTTGGGTCCGTTCCGAAATTCAAGATGGCCGATGGCAGCCATTTTATACAAAATTAGGTGCAATCAGATTTTTGCACAGAACTTCCATACGAAAGCACTGATTTGAATAATTTTTTGTGTGAATGTTTAATACCATGGGATACATCACATATAATACGGGTTTTTTTCTCGTGCAGAAATTATGCAAATTAGATGAACTTTGATATTTTTATACTGTACCAATGACCCAGACATAGCTGGTGCTAACTCTTAAAATATAGGGCCAAACACAAATTTTGCCCCCCAATCCCCAAAATTTGCATCTGAAACCAAAGAAAACATGTCCTGAATGGCCCTCCACACTTCACCTCCACTGCACATGCGCAGTGTCAAGGACGTTCCGAAATTGGCGCCATTAATCATTCTAAGTTTGGCCCTTCATCAGTTAACATCTGACTGATCTTTGTGCTTGTAAATCTCAGTTTAAATGATGCCAGACACATAAATATTAGTGAAATGGTGATTCTAAGGAGGATAGAGAAGGAGGAGAGGAAAAATGTGTGACAGAATATTATCAGGGCTGTAACTTAAAATTTTTTAATGAAATTATGTTAAGTTACCTATTTTCGAGGCAGCAGCCATTTTGTTGTCATTCTGATTATTTAGTTACACTGATTTTTTAGTGTTTTCCTCTCTCCCTGTCCTTTAAGTACCCCCTTGCTATTCTCCCATGCTTTTGGCATAGTTTTTGTAATTATTATTACTAAATTTTCTTGGGAGTTTTAGCTGAATAACAGAATGAATTCTGTTCTTTTCCCCATGTTTACGTCTTCACCTACGGGTGGTTAGGCGTTGTGTTCTGCATCTACCATCTGATGTTCTGCAGTTTCTTCCCTGGAAGTCTCTGTTTTGCATCAGATAGTGTATTTTTGGTAACTGATTCCGGGCCTGGGTGCCTGGAGTCTTATTTTAGTGTTTTTACATTCATTGTTTACATTTACAACAGCCCTCTGTGTGAGGGGGGGGGGGGGGGGGATTTCTGGAAAATAATATCTTGATGTTATTTTAATCATAACTAGATACATTATTATTGTTCGTAAGTGTTGAATAAATTGTTTAAAATATTTTTAAAATTTTTGTCCACACTTAGGCTTGGGATCCATTGGGGCTCAACATTACTTTTCAGAAACTTGGGCTGTTCTGAAAAAATATTTTTTCAAAATATTTTGATTTCAATTATTTTTTCTATATTAATGGATCATATTATTATTATGTATTTTGATTGCCAGGGGTTAGTGCGAGTACCAGGACTTGTTTTCTTTTCACATTGAAAGGATATTGATCAATTGTAATAAGAGGAAGTCTTCCTCTGACTTTTATAATCATTCTATATGTGGTCTGTGTACTCGCATTAACTCCTGTTCTGTATCGTATGATTTCGATGACAATATGGGAAGCGTATGTCACGGTATGTTATTGGGGAATTGGACACTCCGGTCCTTTCCCCGCAGGGTCACTCTACTTTATCAATTTCTATTTCAGATGATCAAGACTAGGGTGATGTATCTGTGATGTCTTCCAACAGTGTGCCTCCGTCATCACAATTAATGAAGGGCTAGCGGAAAAGTGCTCATGTAAATACGCCAATTGCCTAAGAGGACCCTAGTAGGTTCGATGGCCTTTGACGTCCGCTAGCTCGCCCGGTGTAGCGTCCATTCACCGAATGGTTCGGCAGCCGGGTTCGTCCGTTGCGGTCTAGAAGGAATTTTGGGGTGATGCGAGCACTATAAATCAACCAAATGCACACCCAGTGACGGCGGATCAGAGGGAGAACGGAGGAAGCCTTTTAGTCCGGTTCATAGCTCGTTCTGGTCCATCCGGACGGCGAGCGAGAGAGGCCCCTCTCTCGTACAACAACATCTGGCCCCAGATGTTGTGGTACAAAATGTTTCGCATTCGGAGCATACGTCCGTCGCTCGGGACGCTCCGACATATAGTCAGTCCGGAGTAGACTGTCAATAAGGCTTCCTCATTCTCATGGTAGCGCACACGACCGCTCTTGGCTACGTGACCTCGGATATCCAGTCAGCTTCGCCAGTCAGAGAATCATTGGCGACCAGGTCACACCATCCGGTAGCCAGGGACACGAGGCCTGCAGACTCCGGACGTTCGCATAGGAAGTGTGTGGGAGTCAATGTCCACGGAGCTTCCGGCGGCAATGCATCGTAAGACCGCTACTGCACAGGCCTCGGGAACGGACGTGCTTTCCTAAATAGCACAGTTTATCACAGCATCCCAGCATCAACTGAATCTGTCGCATATTTTTTATCCGACGATGCTGGGTCGGGACGCTCCGCGGAAGTGGGTACGGACGTCCGAAAATTTCATCCGGTCCGACGGGATACCGAAAGGGATTTGGAGGATTTCGAGCTTTCCCTTTCGGAACAACATATGCTGTTGTGTATGTCATCTGACTTGGTCTTCTACAGCTTCTTTCGTCGGACCAGAATGCTGCGATGCCGGATAAGAAACTGATAGCGTCGGTGGACTTAGAAATTTTTGGTTCGGTTCAGGGACATCGTCCCTCAGTTCCGACATAGTCCAATAATGTCACACAAACTTTCGAATTATTGAACGACGCTATATATATTATTATGATATGCTTGCTATAACCAAGCATTTCTGGTTTCTTGTTCGCAAAGTTACGGAGATGTCTTTCAAAAGTGTGCCTCTGTCATCATAGTTAATGAAGAGCTAGCGGCAATAAGTGCTCATGGAATATGTCTATCGCCTACGGAGTGACATTCGCTAGCTCACCCGGTGTAGCGTGCATTCATCGAATGGTTCGGCTGCCGGGTTCGTCTGTTGTGGTCTAGGAAGGAGATTTGGGTGATGCGAGCACTTTAATTACTTTAGTACTCACCCAGTGACGGCAGATTGAGGACAGATCGGAGGAAGCCTGTTAGTCCGGTTCCTGGCTTGTCCAGGTCCGTCCGGGCTGTGAGCAAGAGAGGTCCCTCTCTCGTCCAACAACATAGGGGACCGCATGTTGTGGTTCAGATATTTTACATTCGGAGCATATGTCTGTCGGTCGGGACGCTCCGTTATATTGACAGTCCGAGAGACTGTCCATAATGCTTCCTCATCCTCACAGCAGGGCACACGACCGCACATTGGCTACGTGACCTCGAGTATCCGATCAGTTTCGTCATTCAGTGATTCCACGGCGAATAGGTCACGCCATCCGGTAGCCAAGGGACATGAGGCCTATACACTCCGTTCGCTCGCATATTGGTAGTATGCACGGGGTAACGATCACGGAGCTTCCAGCGGCAATGCATTGTAGGACCGCTTCTCCTCAGGCCTCAGTGACGGACGTGCTATCCGAGTTAGCACAGTTGTTTCGCAGCATTCCAGCAATTGACAGTTTCTTGGTCGAATCGGGAATTATCCGACGGCGCTGGGTCGGTGCGGTCCGCGGTTGCATCAGGTACGGACGACCGAACGCTTTATAGGGTCCGACAGGATGGCGAAAGGGATTCGAAAGATTTCGAGTTTTCCCTTTTGTAGTATCGGAAGCTGCCATTCATATCTTCTGGCATTATCTTCCAGTGATTGTTATTTCGGACTACATTGCTGCGATGTTGGATAAGAGACTTATAGCGTCATTGGACTCGGAATTTTGGATCGCTTCAGGGACATTGTCCCTGACTTACCGACGCAGTCCAATAATTTCATTACAACATGTGTTTTATTTTTCGACGCTATACATGCATACAAGCCTGCTACCAAGCATGATAGTTTAGTTTCTTGTCCGCGTTGCTCATTTCTGCCGTTTTATCATTTATACGAATAGTTTATTTTGGCAGAGCAGGGCATACCGAGAGTTCATATGCGTTTAGACGGTGTGGTTAAAGACTGGAAATATTCTTTTTCGCCGTCTATGTCTTTTCCAACTTCAATGATGGAAACGACAATGATGTCTAGTAGACTTAACTTAGACGCTTTATCATACGTAATCCACCTTACTGAGGCGTTATCATTAAGTCTTCAAGAAAAGATTTACGGGATATTATCCTCAATGTGATTTCTTTTGAGGGCAGTAGTTTGTTCACGTATAACTCAGCCCTTCAGTGGCTGATTGGAGTTGGTTAGACGTGACGTAGCCCTAGCTACATCCACGCGCGTGGATAGTAAGGTTAAGAACTCTCTCAGAGTCGCTTCGTTCTCGAAGAAGCTTCTCTTCGACGGCAACTTTTCAGCAATCCATGAATTGCTCGATTTACACGTTCTCTTGTCTATCTAGTGTTACAAGAGTTTCAGACTGGGGCAAACTTTCGGTGGTTGACTCAGAGAGTGCCACTGCAGTTGCCGGACCCGAGTGTTGCAGTTATGACGGTTGCCAGTCAAACAGATTGGGATATAATATTGATCCCAACGGATTCGAAGTGCCAGGGTCTTTGGGTTCCGCAGTCTCTTAGCAACCAATTATCTTCCGCGGAATAATGTTTTTTAGGCTTGCTTTATGTCATTGCATGAACATTATTCAGAAACGCATGCCCAAATCCTGTCCGTTAATTCGACAGTAGTGGCGTATCTCCGGAACCAGGGAGGCACTCATTCGTTTCCGTTATTCAATTTAATGGAAAGAATCCGTCTGTTGGTTATAGTACACCAAGTTCTGTTTTGGTCCGTCATATTCCGGGTCGTCTGATTGTTTTACCGGACTCCCGTTCACTTAGGGGTCGCTTGTTGCTGTCAGAATGGACTCTCAACAAACAAGTATTCAATCAGATTTGCTATCTATGGGAGCGCCCAATGATGATTTATTTACGACACAGCTTGCTAATCAATTGCAGATGTATGTGTTGGCTTGTCCGGATCTCTGAGCTAATGTTGTTTACGCTCTATTGATCTATAGGACGGAATGATAGGATACGCGTATCCTCCGGCGCTGTTGTTTCAGCAGGTATTGCTAAGATAAACAACCACAATACATTTCTGTTGATAGCATCTCTATCTTCACAGAGACCATGGGTAATTTACTCTATTGTCTACTGTGGGACTTAATGTGAAATCTTCCTCAATGAGAGGATCTTTTTTCGCTGAGTAAATCATGTCATCTTTATCACAACCCGCAAGGTCGCAACCTTCATGTATTCCGTTGTGTGGTCCGTATTGCATTGTAAGCATTGTACTGGACGAGCTTTGGACGCGATTTCTTACTATAGGAGATCCTCTTCTTCGCTATTCTATGCGGCTAAAGTGGAGGCTCTTCCGTCGTTGGTGTAGGGATCATTATGTTCATATTGTTGATCCCTCCATACTAATCATTGCAACTTTTTAGTATACTTGTTTGACAAGATCTACTGCAGCCTGTTATTTTTAAGGTTATAGGTTTATGTTACCTCATACCTATGCACTCTAGGATAGTTTACAATTGAGTCTAATGTCTCTTTATCTAAGTCAGTTAGTAACTTTTTGATAAATAGACTTAGAATCTTTAGATTAAATTCCTATATGGAATTTAACTTCGGTTCTTATTTAGCTAAGTAATCATTTGAGCCTCTGGAAACAGTAGTTTTCAAATTCTGACCTTTTAGACAGTAATTCTGTTGTTTTCTCTTTTACTGAAGAGTCAGTGAGTTTCATGCACTATCGATGGATGATTTTCACTTTCGTAGTTTCGGAATCACTTCTTCCTTTACTATTTAGGTTGGATTTTTGCATAAGAGTTAGGCTCCTAATATCCGGAACCTATTGTTATTAAGGTCCTTCCGTCTTCGTACAGGCATAGGCCTTTACTCTCTCCGGTTAGAGTTTATGTATTTATAAACAGATATCTGTTTATTACTATGGGCGTAAGCTTCTTCTGTCTTTGATGCCTAGTAGAAGGATGTTACGCTCCATTCTATTGCTAATGGATTCTATTAACTATCGGTACTGCTTATGGTATATCATTGACTCAGCAGTTGTGCTTAAGATTTCGGCTCATGAAGTAAGAGTTCTTCTACATCTTGGGCTTACCTTAATAGTGTCGCTATTATAGATTTTTGAAGGCTGCTCATTGCGCTCAGCCATCCACATTCATGAATTTTTATCTCAGAAATATCGAGTCCATTTCTGGAGGCCTCTATTGTTAGGTCTATTATCTACTGCTCAGAATGTCATTCACTTAACAGTTGCTACTATAGCTAGGTAGGCTGTCTGTTTCGGCAGTGACTCCGTTCTGCTGCCCTCTTCGCTCTGGGCTATTTGACCCAGGGCAAGAAAAAGGGGGGGGGGGGGGGGGAGGGTGTTCCCTTGGGTCACCTGTTTTACTATGAAAACAAGGGGATACCTCCTCCGGAGTTAGTAATTCTGAGCTGTTATTGGGATGGTTGTTTAGTGAGAAGTTTATGTTTTAAAAATTCATTCAAGTCTTAGTTTTTAAAGTATAGCTTTTGAATATTGCATGTGTCAACGGACATGATTATGCAATCCTCAGACTCTTTTAAGGAGTATAAGAGTCTCTATTCTCTAGACTTACTTTATTTATTGGCTTACTTTAAAAATTATTAGTATAAGGATTATATTGGATATTAATAGAGTACATGGATGTATGATGCTCAATTTTGGAAGGTGTTGTATCTTTCTAATTTATCATAAATAAGAAAGATACATGTAAGGCCTATTACTTCTTTTTCCCTACAGGGGATGACTCTATTTTATATTATTGAGCGTATTCCATCTTGCTCTATGTCCTTGGCCCTCCAGCCTTTTTACTATTCAGCTATGTCTGGGTCATTGGTACAGTATAAAAATGTTAAAAAATTTATAGTAATTTCTATATTTTTTATACTTACCAATGACCCAGATGGGGATGGCCCTCCCAGGAGTTGGGAACTCTTGCCTCCCCGCTGAGTACATAGCGCTTACCAGGCACTGGTTATTAGAATGATTAATGGCGCCAATTTTGGAACGTCCTTGACACTGCGCATGCGCAGTGGAGGTGAAGTGTGGAGGGCCATTCAGGACATGTTTTCTTTGGTTTTAGATGCAAATTTTGGGGATTGGGGGGCAAAATTTGTGTTTGGCCCTATATTTTAAGAGTTAGCACCAGCTATGTCTGGGTCATTGGTAAGTATAAAAAATATAGAAATTACTTTAAATTTTTTAACTTTTTCAGTGCGACTTGCACACAGTAAGTACACATGCAAATACGGCTCGGGCTAGAGTCTGTATTTAAGAACTGATCTTCACGAAATGTCTTGGGTACCTTTGTTATCACCTTGGGACGAGAACGAGTGTTTCTGGGTGCGGTCTAAAATTCAAGATGGCTGCCAGTGGCCATTTTGTACCGAAATTAGGTCTAATCAGTTTTTTGTACACAACTTCTATACGGCTCAGACTAGAGGCCATATTTATGAACCAATCTTTACGAAACTTCTTGGGTACCTTTGTTATCACCGTGGGATGCGAGCAAGTGTTTTTGGATGTGGTCCGAAATTCAAGATGGCCACCTGCAGCCATTTTGTACCAAAATCAGTGCAATCAGTCTTTTGTACAGAACTTCTGTATGAAAGTTCTGATTTGAATAAATTTTTGTATGAATGTTTAGTAACATGTAATACATCACATATTGTAAGGGTTTTTTTTCGTGCAGAAATTATGCAAATTAGATGAACTTTGATTTATTCAGTGCTACTTACACAATGTAAGCACACATGTCAATACGACTCAGGGTAGAGGCTGTATTTATGAACCGATCTTCACAAAACTTCTTGGGTACCTTTGTTATCAACTTGGGACGAGAATGAGCGTTTCTGGGTGCGGTCCAAAATTCAAGATGGCTGCCAGTGGCCATTTTGTACCGAAATTAGGTCCAGTCAGTTTTTTGTCACAAGTTCTATACAGCTCATATTTATGAACTGATCTTGGGTACTGATCTGAACTTCTTGGGTACCTTTGTTTTCACCTTGGGACAGGAACGAGTGTGTTTTGGGGTGCCTTTGTTATCACTGTGCTATGAAAACAAATATTTTGGGGTTCAGTCAGACCCACTCTGGGACTCAAAGATTTCTTTTCTAGTTTAGTATCTGACTGTCACCCACCTTTACAATACTTTACCTATACTTTTGTTACAGGCAACGGTCAGTATTTATGTACAGACCGTTACAATACTTTATATGTACCTTTGTTATCAGGTCATTACCTAGATGTTTGTCATTGCTGTGTCAGATACTATACATGTACATGTCTTTGTCTTGACAAGTTGAGCTGCAGTGTCATTGAGACTTTCATTATACTAATAACCAATGGCCCAGACTAGCTGGTGCAAACTCGATATTATCTAGGGCCAAACACAAATTTTGAACCCCCCAATCCCCAAAATTTGCATACAAAACCAAAAATTAAAAGTACTATCTGGCCCTCTATACTTTTACCATCTGCGCAATCGCAATGGTCAGAAAGAGGCCGGAATTGGTGCCAACATCATTCTTTGTTTGGTCCTAAAGTCAGTAACAGTGATCTGACATTTGTGCTTTAAAATCTCCTTTTTGAGGATGCCAGACACAAATCAATGCAAGAATTGGTGGATCCAAGGCTGTTAATGGATGATGGAGGCGAACAATGGTGGTTTCAGACATTCAGGCCTGTAACTTTATAATAATTATAAAAATTATTTCATGTTTTACATTTTTGGGACATACGCCTGATGTCATCATTGTTGCTAATAATTAATCCACTGTTTGTTAAGTATTCCTTCCCTATCCTTCCATGAACCCTTTCTGTTAAACTCCTAAGCTTTTTGGCTATTTTTTTATTGAAATTTTTTATTAAATTTCTTGTGAATTTAACGTGTATTACAGAATATTTATTCTGTTTATCCCCATGGTAATGTCCTCACCCTAGGGGTATTAGGTCATTTTAGTCTTGCATCTTCTATCCGATGTATCGTTTTTTCTTCGTATGAAGATCTAGCTTTGCATCTGGTAGCATTTAAATTGGTTACTGACTTTGGGCCTTTTTGTGCCTGATGTCTTGTTTCCGTTTTTTATCCCCGCATTTTAAAAAATGCGGGGATATTGTCATGATCTCCGTCCGAACGTCCGTACGGCCGTATGTCCATATGGCCGTACGTCCGTACTTCTGTACGTCCGGTTTTGTAATTCAAAACGCTGTAACTTTCTACAGTTGTGCGATAGGGTCTGTGCAACCCAAAAATACAACTTTTAAATTTTTATGCCACCAGGTGGCTTCTGTGGAGCCACTTAAAAAATGTTTTATTTTTTCACTTTTTTGCAGAATAGTCCCAACCTATGTAATTCGGAGTTCTAAAATTACACTAGGGTGTTGCTAAATGATCTGTAGATATGTAGGAAGGTTTCGGATTTTTCGGGTGCCACGTGGCTGTGCCACCGTAGCCACTTTTGTGTTTTCTTAGACCGTTTCCGGCAAAAGGCTCGTAGGATATGTAATTTGAAATGCTAAATCCATGCTCAGATGTTGCAGTAGGGTCTATAGATGCGCACGAAGGTTTCGGATTTTTCGGGTGCCCCGTGGCTGTGCCATCATAGCCACTTTTGTGCTTTCTTAGACCGTTTCCGGCAAAAGGCTCGTAGGATATGTAATTCGAAATGCTAAATCCATGCTCAGAAGTTACAATAGGGGCTATAGATGCGCAGGAAGGTTTCGGATTTTTCGGGTGCCACGTGGCTGTGCCACCGTAGCCACTTTTGTGTTTTCTTGAACCGTTTCCGGCGAAAGGCTCGTAGGGTATGTAATTCGAAATGCTAAAACCATGCTCATATGTTGCAGTAGGGTCTATAGATGCACACGAAGGTTTCAGATTTTTCGGGTGCCACGTGGCTGTGCCACCGTAGCCACTTTCGTGTTTTCTTAGATCGTTTCCGGTGAAAGGCTCATAGGGAATGTAATTCGAAATGCTAAAACCATGCTCATATCTTGCAGTAGGGACTATAGATGCGCACAAAGGTTTCGGATTTTTCGGGTGCCTTGTGGCTGTGCCACTGTAGCCACTTTTGTGTTTTCTTAGACCGTTTCCGGCAAAAGGCTCGTAGGATATGTAATTCGAAATGCTAAATCTATGCTCAGATGTTGCAGTAGGGGCTATAGATGTGCAGGAAGGTTTTGGATTTTTCGTGTGCCACGTGGCTGTGCCACCGTAGCCACTTTTGTGTTTTCTTGAACCGTTTCCGGCGAAAGGCTCGTAGGGTATGTAATTCGAAATGCTAAACCATTCTCATATGTTGCAGTAGGGTCTATAGATGCACACAAAGGTTTCAGATTTTTTTGGGTGCCACGTTGCTGTGCCACCGTAGCCACTTTCGTGTTTTCTTAGATCCTTTCCGGCGAAAGGCTCGTAGGGAATGTAATTCGAAATGCTCAAACCATGCTCATATGTTGCAGTAGGGACTATAGATGTGCACAAAGGTTTCGGATTTTTCGGGTGCCACGTGGCTGTGCCACTTTAGCCACTTTTATGTTTTCTTAGACCGTTTCCACCGAAAGTCTTGTAGGGTATGTAATTCGAAATGCTAAAACTATTCTCAGATGTTGCAGTATGGTCTATAGATGCGTACGAAGGTTTTGGATTTTTTGGGTGCCACGTGGCTGTGCCACCATTACCACTTTCGTGTTTTCTTAGACCGTTTCCAGCGAAAGGCTCCTTGGGTATGTAATTCGAAATGCTAAAAGCATGCTCAAATGTTGCAGTAGGGTCTGTAGATGCACTTGAAGGTTTCGGATTTTTGGGGTGCCACATGGCTGTGCCACCGTTGCCACTTTCGTGTTTTCTTAGACCGTTTCCTGCAAAAGGCTCTTTTTCAGCAGCCATGTGGCTGTGCCACTGTTGTCACTTTCATGTTTTCTTAGACCGTTTCCGGCGAAAGGCTCCTAGAGTATGTAATTTGAAATGCTAAAAGCATGCTGAGATGTTGCAATAGGGTCTGTAGATGCGCACAAAGGTTTTGGATTTCTTGAGTGCCATGTGACCGTACCACCGTTGCCACTTTCGTATTTTCTTAGACCATTTCCGGCAAAAGGCTCCTAGGGTATGTAATTCGAAACGCTAAAACCATGCTCAAATGTTGCAGTAGGGACTGTAGATGCGCACGAAGGTTTCGTATTTTTCAGGTGCCACGTGGCTGTGCCACTGTTGCCACTTTCATGTTTTCTTAGACCGTTTCTGACGAAAGACTCCTAGAGTATGTAATTCAAAATGCTAAAAGCATGCTCAGATGTTGCAGTAGGGTCTGTAGATGCGCAGGAAGGTTTCGGATTTTTTGGGTGCCATGTGACCGGACCACTGTTGCCACTTTCGTGTTTTCTTAGATCCTTTCCGGCGAAAGGCTCGTAGGGAATTCAATTCGAAATGCTCAAACCATGCTCATATGTTGCAGTAGGGACTATAGATGTGCACAAAGGTTTCGGATTTTTCGGGTGCCACGTGGCTGTGCCACTTTAGCCACTTTTATGTTTTCTTAGACCGTTTCCGGCGAAAGGCTCCTAGGGTATGTAATTCGAAATCCTAAAACCATGCTCAAATGCTGCAGTAGGGTCTGTAGATGTGCACGAAGGTTTCGGATATTTGGGGTACCACGTGGCTGTGCCACCGTTGCCACTTTCGTGTTTTCTTAGACAATTTCCGATGAAAGGCTCCTAGAGTATGTAATTCGAAATGCTAAAAGCATGCTTAGATGTTGCAGTAGGGTCTGTAGATGCTCACGAAGGTTTTGGATTTTTTGAGTGCCATGTGACCGTACCACCGTTGCCACTTTCGTATTTTCTTAGACCGTTTCCGGCAAAAGGCTCCTAGGGTATGTAATTCGGAACACTAAAACCATGCTCAAATGTTGCAGTAGGGACTGTAGATGCGCACGAAGATTTCATATTTTTCAGGTGCCACGTGGCTGTGCCACTGTTGCCACTTTCATGTTTTCTTAGACCGTTTCTGACAAAAGACTCCTAGAGTATGTAATTCGAAATGCTAAAAGCATGCTCAGATGTTGCAGTAGGATCTGTAGATGCGCAGGAAGGTTTCGGATTTTTTGGGTGCCATGTGACCGTACCACTGTTGCCACTTTCGTGTTTTCTTAGCCCCTTTCCTGCGAAAGGCTCCTAGGGTATGTAATTCGAAATGCCAAAACTATGCTCAAATGTTGCAGTGGGGTCTGTAGATGCGCACGAAGGTTTCAGATTTTTCAGCTGCTATATGGCTGTGCCACCGTTGCCACTTTCATGTTTTCTTAGACCGTTTCCGGCGAAAGGCTCCTAGGGTATGTAATTCGAAATCCTAAAACCATGCTCAAATGCTGCAGTAGGGTCTGTAGATGTGCACGAAGGTTTCGGATATTTGGGGTACCACGTGGCTGTGCCACCGTTGCCACTTTCGTGTTTTCTTAGACCATTTCCGATGAAAGGCTCCTAGAGTATGTAATTCGAAATGCTAAAAGCATGCTCAGATGTTGCAGTAGGGTCTGTAGATGCTCACGAAGGTTTCACATTTTTTGGGTGCCACGTGGCTGTGCTACTGTTGCCACTTCCGTGTTTTCTTAAACCGTTTCCAACGAAAGGCTCCTAGGGTATGTAATTCGAAACGCTAAAACCATGCTCAAATGTTGCAGTGGGGTCTGTAGATGTGCACGAAGGTTTTGGATTTTTCAGCTGCCAAGTGGCTGTGCCGTTGCCACTTTCGCATTTTCTTAGACCGTTTCCGGCAAAAGGCTTCTAGGGTATGTAATTCGAAACGCTAAAACCATGCTTAAATGTTGCAATGGGGTCTGTAGATGCACTGGAAGGTTTCGGATTTTTCAGGTGCCACGTGTCTGTACCACCATTGCCACTTTCGTGTTTTCTTAGACCGTTTCCGGCAAAAGGCTCCTAGAGTATGTAACTCGAAATGCTAAAACCATGCTGAGATGTTGCAGTAGAGTCTGTAAATGTGCAGGAAGGTTTCAGATTTTTTGGGGGGTGCTACGTGGCTGTGTCACCGTTGCCACTTTTGTGTTTTCTAAGACCGTTTCCGGCGAAAGGCTCCTAGGGTATGTAATTCGAAATGCTAAGCGCATGCTCAAATGTTGCAGTAGGGTCTGTAGATGCGTACAAAGGTTTCAGATTTTTCAGGTGCCACCATTTTGCTTTCATGTTTTCTTAGACCGTTTCCGGCAAAAAGCTGCTAGAGTATGTAATTTGAAATGCTAAAACTATGCTCAAATGTTGCAGTAGGGTCTGTAGATGTGCACGAAGTTTCGGATTTTTGTGGTGCCACGTGGCTGTGCCACCATTGGCACTTTCATGTTTTCTTAGACCGTTTCCGGCAAAAGGCTCCTAGGGTACATGTATGTAATTCGAAGTGCTAAAGCCATGCTCAAATGTTGCAGTGGAGTCTGTAGGTGCGCACGAAGCTTTGTCACCTGTGCCACTCAATATGATTTTAGTGTGTCATATAATACATTTCATCTTTGTATCAAGCATTCATACAAAGTCAAGGATGCAAATGCGGGGATACACTATAGTATGCTTTGCACACAAGTGACACCATCTAGTTTTACTTGACATTGTTTTCATTGGAACGTCCTCAAATATATGTAGTATTTTGTATTATATTACTGTAGAATTACTTTAGGATACATTGGTTATTATTCCGGTAGTGTAGCTCATAATATTTGGATTTTGTCCACACTTAGGCTCTAACGGGATTCCCTTGGGCTCATAATGTTCCCTTTGGGAACTTAGGCATTTTTTCAAAAAATTTTCAAAATTGTTTTTATATATTTTTGTATTTAATTTTGATTGCGATTATTCATGTATCTTTATCATATATTTTGTTGTGGAGTTTATAGGAGTGCTATCGACTTTGTCTTTTGTTATTATGAAAGCTTACAGCTCTAAATGCAAGGCAAGGAAGTCTTCCTCGGATTTACATGCTTGTTGCCATGCCTGTAGTCGATGCACTCCTATAGATTCTTGTCCTACTGTGTACATAGGCATGACAGACGTTGGATACGGGTTTCTCGATACATTGTTGGCGGTGGGGTTCCTATGCCAGAACTCTCACCGTAATATAATTGAAGTTTTTCAGGCTTCCTCCACTACATTATAAAAGCACACACGACCACATGCTACCTACCCGACTTCGGATATCCAGCCAGTTGCGCGAAGACAGGTTTTTTTTCTCATGCAGAAATTATGCAAATTAGATGAACTTTGCTTTATTCAGTGCTACTTATACACAGTAAGTGCACATGTCAATACGGCTTGGGCTAGAGGCTGTATTTATGAACCGATCTTCACGAAACTTCTTGGGTACCTTTGTTATCGCCTTGGGACAGGAACGAGTGTTTTTGGGTGCCTTTGTTATCACTGTGCTATGAGAACAAATATTTTGGGGTTTAGTCAGACCCACTCTGGGACTCAAAGATTTCTTTTCTAGTTTAGCATCTGACTGTCGCCCACCCTTACAATACTTTACGTATACATTTGTTACAGGCTACGGTCAGTATTTATGTACAGACCTTTACAATACTTTATATGTACCTTTGTCATCAGGTCATCACCTAGATGTTTGTCATTGCTGTGTCACATACTATACATATACATGTCTTAACAAGTTGAGCTACAGTGTCATTGACACTTTCATTTTTTAGCATCATTATTCGTAGTAATATATTCTTCTCCGAACAGTTATTGGTTGTTTCGGACCTAGGAAACAATGAATTATTTTGGGGACGGTCCGTGATGGATCTGTTAATCATAGCTTGTTCCAATGTTCTAATTCAGGTTTCTATGAAGATACAGTACACATTCTCATATATTCGCACGTGTCAATAGGAGTGTTATTGGAATTAATTGTACACCTGAACGGGGTCGCCTGTTGGTTGCCTTAGAAGCGTGTTTTCTCTTCAGACATTTTCCATAGGGATTCTATTGAACAAGTGTATGTTGTACTCATTATATCACCGGTTTTCGTCCTATCTACGTATTCCATCTCTGGTATACATTAGAAGCGTGCGCTATTAATTACTGGGATTGCCATGATAGCCTTGGCTTCTGAAGTGGTGTTAAGCACCAATAATTAATTATAATTAATATTTGGGTGCCTGTTGGACGAATATATAATGTTTAATGGGTACCGCTTTTCACTGATTCCAGAGCTCTCCCCTCTTCGTTTTGAAGAATATTCCTTCAAAAGGGGGGGGGGGGGGGAATTTTTGTAAAATCTCCTTCGGCTTGATAAGTGTGTAACTATGAGTGAAGCTGTTTTGTCTGTAGATTATATCTGATCCTAGATACAGATTGTTTATTATTTATATATGACGTATGTTTGTGGGGGTTAGTCTCTCACTCTCAAATACACCATCCTAATTTATGGATCTTAGTCTGGACTAGCCTTAAAAATTGGGGGCTCTTTACACCCAATTAGCATAATCTTTCATGCTAAGAATATGGAATTACTTGGATATGGCTCCTTATTTATGATATGTCTTCTCTATTATTTTATAGAGAGGCATACATGTAATTCCTTTTAAATTTAATTTCCTTTCACCTTGGAATGCAGGCTTAGGAGCTATATTTGGTCTGCTAATTTTTAAGTCCTAGGCCCTTAGCCTTTTTACAATTCAGCTATACCTCCGCGCTGAGTTATTATTAGTATGCTCATTTACAAAGAATGATGTTGGCACCAATTCCGGTCTCTTCCTGACCACTGCGCATGCGCAGATGGTAAAAGTATGAGGGCCAGATAGGACTTTCAATTTCGGTTTTGTATGCAAATTTTGGGGATAGGGAGACGTTCAGAATTTGTGTTTGGCCCTTAATAATATCGAGTTTGCACCAGCCAGTCTGGGCCATTGGTAAGTATAAAAAATATACAAATTACTTTAAATTTATCATTTTTTGCAATAGATATATTGAATACATATGAAGAACTGAAAACCAGTGCATCAGAAGATGCATTGAAAGAATTCTTAAAAACTGTCAAGAACAATGCAAAGCAGGTATGGAAAAAAGTTATTGATGATATTCTTATACCACCACTCCCACCCCCACCTCTTACTAGGTAGAAAAGCACTATTCTAACTTTACATTCTTAGGGTTTACTGTCAAGAATTTCTTTTAAAAAGAAAAAGTTTAATCAGGTTGATTACAAAGGTGTAGGAACAGCTTGCCCTTTGGAAGCTATCAACAGAGCTTCTGATAAGTTGTGAAAAGGCATCAAAATGCATTGTTTTTTTAACTCATTACCTAGCATGAATAGCAGACTACACTTACACAAACATTTCTTGAATAATTAATTACAGTGGAACTCTGTTAATTAAATAGTCACTTGTCCAGTTTAAAATATTCAATCAACAGGAGTATCCAGTTAAAAGAAACTGTGGCATTTTTCTATTTTTAGCTCAACTTTGACGTAAGTCAAATTTGAGCTTATGCCATGGCCAGTCGTCCGTCTGGCCGGACATTCTAACAGTTGGTAGTTGTGTGGCTATTTTTATGGGACTACAATAAAATGCATGTCCATCATATTAAAACAAGAGATTTTTGGGAAAAGTTTTGGGATGGTAGCAAACCCAGACCCTACCCTTTACTGACCCTAACCCTAACCCTACCCCTCCCACCCCCAATTCTAAACCCCACCCTAGACTAATGAAAATTCAATATATTCCTAGTCTATTTTAACTAAAATGCATGTCCATTGTATTAAAACAACTTTTTGGGTGAAAATTTTTTGGGGTGGTAGCAAACCCTAACCCTTCCCTTTACTGACCCTAAACCCACCCCAACCTACCCCAACTCTAAACCTCCACCCTAGAATATTGACATTTAACTATGTGACTAGTCACATAAATTGTGGTAGTCACCTAACCCCCATTTCTTATCAACCTACTCACAATTGTTTACTACAGGCTTGCACTACAGTGGAAGTCCCTAACTCGGATAAAATACTCTCTATTTTTGTCTTTCCCAAGCAAGTTGGGAAAGAAAAGTGGTGCAAAAGCACCAATAAAAATAAGCCAAAACTGGGTCGAGTGCAACAGGCGCAGACCCAGTACGGGACGCTCTCTCCCAAGTACAACTCCACGACTTCCGTTGCCAGTGCGCATATACCGTCTCTAAAGACTCATTCTTTTTGAAATCCGCTTCGTGTCGAGATGTTTTTGCACGCTTATCAGTGTTCCACCAGCTCGATGTTTGATGATTCCTGATTCATTATACCACAGTGTATCCTTTGTATTCTCAGGAACAGTGTTTTATATATTCTCTTTTCTATTATATGTCCATAATGTATTTTTATTTGCTCTCTCTCGAGTCGCTCGCGAATTTCGCGTGCCACGCAGTTCGGACTTAGATTTTTTCACAATTATTGTTAATGCTTTTTTTGCAAAATTTTCAAATTGTGTTAGAGTTAGGTGTCAGCGGGGTACCACTCCTGCAGTGTTTCTTCTTTCTTTTGAGAGTAGTCTTCCTGTTGGGTGGTTCCCGGTTGACCTTCTGGGGTCTTTGTTTCTGTCACCTTTCTCTCTTCTTTGGGGGTGTTCTGTTTTCTCATCTCCACTTCTCTGCTCCTCTCACCTCTATCATGCCCAGGACAATTCCCTGTGGGCAATGTCTGCTGCCAAAGCATATGGACGATGTACATTTGTCTTGTTCCTCCTGTAATGGGTGTTCGGCCGAGCGGCCGTGTGGTGTCTGTGGAACATGGTCTTCCACCTTCTGGGCGTCAGTAAACCGTGTCGTTCATTCTCGTGGCCGTGCCTCCCGCTCCCGCGGGAAAGGAGAACGTGGTCGTTCGGCACCTCCCGAGTCGACTTTGTCTGGTGAGAGTTATTCCTCCTCCGTGGAGGATGTGCAGTCTTTTCCTGTGGTGGATACTGCGGGGGCCGTTGAGTGTTCTGGTGTAGAGATGCCTGGTTCTGGGACTACGGTCCCCCTCCAGTCGACATCTGAGGCTGTCACTTGGGTTGTGACTCCTCCTTCGGAGCCGAGCCGGTGTGCTCTCTCCACTATTTCACCAGCCTCAACGACTCTCGACGTATCTACTACTGCTGCTGGCCCGTCTGCTTCGTTATCTGTTTCAGCCGGCCTCGGCTTTTCGCTGCAGGGGACTGCAGGACTGTCCGATACTGTAGACATGGGATATCGGCCTCAGCCTTCCCTGACTTCAACTCGGCGAAGTCGGAAGGGGCTGCCGGCCGAGCCCATCGCTGTGGTCTCTTCGCCGTCGAGCACCACAGTTGTGTCTTTGGATTCAGATGTTCGTAGTGGAAACACTATGAACTCCGTGGCGTTTCCGTCTACTCACTCTGGTCACACGACCAGATTTGGGGGACCAACGCCTTTTGTGCAGCCTGGACCTTCTGCCCCGCAGAGGTCCGCGGTGACTCTCATGAGTTCTCGCAATATTGATCCTCGGGGTGCATCGTACCCCTATAACGTCTGCCTTCAGATGTTTCGGCTGCCGCCCGACGGTGCCCGTCGTCCCGTGTCGGGTGTTTTGGAGGACCGTGACCCTTCGCTGGTTAAGAGGGTCAGAGGTGAAGCCACTTTGCCGGTTCGCTCCCCTGTCGAACTGGTCAGTACAGGCAGTGAGCTTAGGGAGGCCCTCTCCTTACTCACTCAGGTTCTTTCTAAGAGCCTTCCTGTTGCTTCCAGCGAGGCTATGGGTGGTTTCCAGGCGCCTCCTTTGGCGCCGCTTCCCGGGATTGGAAACAGGCCGGTTTCCGATTCCTCTGGTGTCCCGACACCATGGGAGGCGTCGGCTGGTTTGCCCACGATGGGCTATGTGTCTTCCGACTCTAGGGAGGAGTCCGACATGCTTGAGGTCGAGGGCCAGCAGTCTTCGGACTTGGGGACAGCTCTTGACTTTGTGTTTGGGTTTCTGCCTGAGCTCAAACCTGCTAACCAGCCGACAGTGTCAGCCTGGCCGCGATCATCGGTCGCGCGCCAACAGCCTATGGAGGAACCTGCTTCTGGGCGCCTTCGACCGTGCCAGTCGGTACAGGTGGTTGAGGCTTTTTCAGCATTGGATGCCAAGCTGAATTCCAAGGCTTTGAAGACTTCGTTCTTCACCAGGGTTGACACCTTTTTGCCTCCTGTGCGTTATCGTTCCTACGATTCCGCCAATCCGTCAGTCTGCCAGACTTTGACGGTTCTGGATCAGGACTCCACTTCCCTCGGGCTTTCCAAGCCCAAGTCTGCCGTCATTCCAATGACAACTCTGGAGTCCACGTTGGGCTTATCTAGAGAGATGCTTGGCATGCTTTCTCTCTCAGATCACGTCGTCTCAGCTTTGGCTGCTTATCTGCCTCCAGATAAGTTTGACGAGGTACAGGCTCCTTTGCGTGTGCTGTCCAAGGCGCTTATGCACCTTACTCACACGCATGCCTGTAACATGGCCAATTTGGAATTAGTTCGAAGGGACGCTGTGCTGGACACAGGACGATCCCTTCCCGAGGAGCAGCGTGCTACTCTTCGATCTGCTTCTTTGGCAGGTCCGCAACTTTTCCATGGTTCCGTGTCGACGGTCCGGGATGACGTCCTACGTCATTCCAAAGATCAGCTGCTGTTTCGTCAGCTTGATCAGCCTTCTCGGGGAGGCAAGGGCCGTTCCAAGCCTAACAAGTACCCTTCTGCTTCCTCTGTGAAGCAAAAGGCTGGTCCTTCTGCCGCCGCCTCTACTTCTTACTCACGGGGTAAAGGTAGGGGTCGGCAGAATCGAGGGAAGTCTCAGGATTCTTCATTTAGCAGAGGAGGTGGTTTCTTCTCTCGCGGGCCTCGTCGGGGCTCGAAATGAAGGTCCTCACCTCGACTCGTCCCAGGTTGGAGGAAGGATAGCAGAGTTCGCAGACCATTGGACCACCATCACATCCGATCCATGGGTGTTAGATGTTGTTCGGTCTGGGCTGCGCATATCCTTCCGACGGCACCCCACTCTGTCAAGGGTGCCTCTTCCAACCACAGTTCCTTCAGACGTTTTACGTCGGGAACTTTTGTCCACGGAGATTGCCAATCTCCTGGCAAAGGGGGCGATCGAGGTCGTCAGGAACGTTCAGTCAGTGGGTTTCTATTCCCGCCTGTTCTTGGTGCCGAAGAAGGACGGCCGACTCCGACCGGTTATCGATCTGAGTATCCTGAACCAGTCTATCATTGCTCCCAAGTTCAGCATGGAGACTTTCAGGTCGGTCCGCCAATCCATTCACCAGGGAGATTTCGCAGCCAGCATCGACCTGCGAGACGCTTACTTCCACGTTCCGATGCATCGGGCATCACGGAAGTATCTCAGGTTCGCTTTTCTGGGGCGAGTTTACCAGTTCAAAGCCATGCCTTTCGGCCTCAACCTGGCTCCTTGGGCGTTCACCAGACTGATGTCGCATGTGATAGCGTTCCATCGCACACAGTCCAGGGTGACTACTTCGGCATATCTGGACGATATCCTCCAGAGGCATTCCAATGCTGCCTTCCTGGAATCGGATGTCGCCACTCTGTTGAGCTTGCTCACGTCGCTAGGATTCAGAGTCAACGAGGAGAAGTCGGACCTGGTCCCTTCTCAGTCGTTTTGTCATCTGGGGATGTCTTTCCAAACCAAATTCAATTTGGTGGCTGTTCCCCAGGCCAAGGCTGTGATTCTCTCAGCTTTTGCTCTGACTCTGTCCCAGTCCAGGTCCGCGACCGCTCGGAGTTTTCTCCGGCTGATCGGTCTCTGCGGTTCGGTGACGGATCTCATTCCTCTAGGTCGGCTGCGTGTCAGACCTCTCCAACACTTTCTGCTCAGTCGTTGGAGACCGAATGTAGATTCTCTGGATCAGGTGCTTCCGTTTCTGGACTCTCTGTATCCTCACCTTCTTCCCTGGACAGATGTTCAGTGGATTACGCAGGGTGTTCCGCTGGACTTACCCACGTCCGATCGCGTTCTGACGGCAGATGCCAGCGATCTCGGATGGGGTGCGACGTTGGATCCTCTCGGTCTTTCCCTACACGGGATGTGGGACCAGGATCAAGCAGCTCTACACATCAACCAGAAGGAGCTTCTTGCTCTTCTTCTGAGTTTCAGGCAGTGGATCCCTCACCTGTCGAATCGCCAGGTCCTTCTACTATTCGACAATTCGACAGTGGTTGCTTACATTCGGAACCAGGGCGGCACGCACTCGCTTCCGATGTACGAGTTAGCTCGGGATCTTTTACTGCTCGCTCAGGATGTTCACGCCGGAGTGGTTGTTCGTCACATTCCCGGTCGTCTGAACGTCCTAGCCGACTCCCTGTCCCGACAGGGCAGGGTTATTTCCACCGAGTGGATGCTTCACAGGGCAGTGTTCCAGTCGCTTTGGGATCTCTGGGGACGTCCCCACATCGACCTCTTTGCGACTCGTTGGAACCATCAGGTGGACACTTTCGTGTCCCCGTGTCCAGATCCTCTGGCTTTTGCCGTGGACGCTCTGTCACTCGATTGGAACGGTCTAGTCGGCTACGCCTTCCCGCCGGTTCCGATTCTTCCTCAGGTTCTCGCCAAAATTCGAACCTGCAGTTGTTGAATCATTCTGATCACTCCCCTGTCGCCTCAGCGGGTGTGGATCAATCAGCTCCGATCGCTGATGGCGGCGGTTCCGGCACGTCTCCCGCTACGTCGCAACCTTCTTTGTCAAGGTCGCCCGAGGAGGTTTCACGTCGACCCGACTTCATTGTGCCTTCACGCATATCTTTTGTCAGGTCCTGTCTCCTCCGTAGAGGTTTTTCGAGACGAGCAGTGGAGTGCATTTCTTCTTCAAGGAGGCACTCCACTGGTTTAGCTTTTGCAGCTAAATGGAAGGTCTTCTGTCGATGGTGTGCTGATCACTCTGTTGATTTTGCCAATCCTTCGATTTCACAGATTGCGGAGTTTCTGGTATATCTGTTTGATTCTCGGGGTCTCCAGCCTGTTACCATCAAGGGTTACAGGTCTATGCTTTCAGAGACTTTTTCTTATGTGGGGAAGCGTCGTATCGGCACTAATCCTTACCTCTCCAAGCTTGTTTGGCACTTTTCTTTGAAAAGGCCTCGGACTTTGCAGCTTACTCCACGATGGAATCTTTCATGGGTGCTGCTTATCCCAGGTGGATATGCAATTTCTCACATATAAGACGGCTTTTCTGATGGCATTTGCTTCGGCCAGACGGGTTAGTGAGCTTCACGCCCTCTCGGTTGACCCGGCCTTTTTTAGGAGCTCTCCCAACAGTGTTACTTTTACCACTGATTGCTCCTTTTTGGCTAAGAATCAGTTACCAGATACTACTCCTCCTCCTATCTGTATCAGGGCTCTTCCCTCTGTTGAGGGTACTCACCCTTTGCTCTGTCCGGTCCGTGCTATTCGCATTTATCTTGATCGGACACGCTTCATACGGAAAGGCAGAAAACGGTTTTTTCTGTCTCTCATTCCGGGTCGACAGAAGATCTCTCCTCAATCCATTTCTCGATGGATTTGTCTTGCTATTCGTACGGCTTATAGTCGTTTAGCAGCTGGCGATTGTATTACCAGTCGTATTTCTGCCCACGAGGTGCGGGCACTGTCTACCTCTTGGGCTTATTCTAACTCCGTCAAGTTGTCGGATGTTATGCAGGCAGCCTACTGGAGAAATGCTTCTACTTTCTCCACCTTTTATTTACGCCAGTTGCAGGAGCAGTCGGAGGACCTTTTTGCCCTGGGTCCTCTTTCCTCTGCTCAGGCTGTTGTCTGCCATAGCCATTAGGCTTCTTGAAGGTCAGTTTCAGCCTTGTGCTGTTACTGCCCTTTTTCTGTCTGTGTGTCACACAGGCTCATATGTCTCTTTTCATTGTCCTTTACCAATGATTGCGACATTATGGTTGATAAGCCTCGGGACTTCTTCCATCTACTTCACGGTTCAGTGCGCTAGGGTTATGTGGGGGTTGGTTATGCGATTCCCTCCAGCCTTTTGTCTATTCAGCCTGTAGTAAACAATTGTGAGTAGGTTGATAAGAAATCTAAATTTTATAGTAAATTTCCTTTCTTATTATACCTACCACAATTGTTTACATGGAGGCCCTCCCGTCTTCTTTACGGGTAAAGAATCTTTCCTCCCCGCTGATCACATAACTCTAACGTTTACGGATTCAAAAAAGAATGAGTCTTTAGAGACGGTATATGCGCACTGGCAACGGAAGTCGTGGAGTTGTACTTGGGAGAGAGCGTCCCGTACTGGGTCTGCGCCGGTTGCACTCGACCCAGTTTTGGCTTATTTTTATTGGTGCTTTTGCACCACTTTTCTTTCCCAACTTGCTTGGGAAAGACAAAAATAGAGAGTATTTTATCCGAGTTAGGGACTTCCACTGTAGTGCAAGCCTGTGGTAGGTATAATAAGAAAGGAAATTTACTATAAAATTTAGATTTCTACCAACAAATAGCCACCTAAACCCCATATGTCTGCCCGTCTGTCCGACTGTCCGTGAACAATTCAATACGATTTGGGCTAGAGGCCATATTTATGAACCGATCGTTACGAAACTTCTTGGGTACCTTTGTTATGACCGTGGGACGACAACGAGTGTTTTGGGGTCCAATCCAAAATTCACCTTGGGACGAGAACGAGTGTTTCTAGGTGCGGCCCAAAATTCAAGATGGCTGCCAGTGGCCATTTTGTACCGAAATTAGGTTCAATCAGTTTTTTGTCACAACTTCTATACGGCTCGTATTTATGAACTTATCTTCACGAAACTTCTTGGGTACCTTTGTTATCACCTTGGGACAGGAACGAGTGTGTTTTGGGGTGCCTTTGTTATCACTGTGCTATGAGAACAAATATTTTGGGGTTCAGTCAGACCCACTCTGGGACTCAAAGATTTCTTTTCTAATTTAGCATCTGACTGTCACCCACCTTTATTACTTTACCTATACATTTGTTAGAGGCTACGGTCAGTATTTATGTACAGGCCGTTACAATACTTTATATGTACCTTTGTTATCAGGTCATTACCTAGATGTTTGTCATTGCTGTGTCACATACTATGCATGTACATGTCTTACAAGTTGAGCTACAGTGTCATTGACACTTTCATATAGTTATACACTGAACATTTATTCTATTATATCTTGTTGGACAGAGCTCATTGAGCTCTGTCACACAAGACATAATAGATTACATGCCTGTATTGGATATATTGAGGAACAAAATGTCAATAAATGTGGGGAATTCAGGAGATATCCTAGTAATTCTTTGGCAGGTAACATGTTTATTTTTACACTGTAAACCAATGGCCCAGACTAGCTGGTGCTTAACTCAAAGTTATTAAGGGCCAAACACAAATTTTGAACCATCCAATCCACAAAATTTGCTTGCAAAACTGAAAATTAAAGGTCCTATCTGGCCCTCCATACATTTACTCTCCACGCATGTGCAGACGTCAGGAAGTGACCGGAATTGGCGCCAACATCATTTTTTGTTTGGCCCTAAAAGTCATCAACAATGAAATGACATCTGTGCTTTAAAATCTTTTTTGAGGATGCCAGACACAAATCAATGCAAGAATTGGTGGATACAAGGCTGTTATTGGATGAAGGAAGTGTTCAACGGTGGTTTTGGATGTTCAGGGCTGTAACTTTATGATATTTATAAAATTATTTTATGTTTCCCAATTTCGGGACTTATGCCTGACGTCATAATTTTTAAAAATGATTATTCCACTGTGTGTTAAGTATTCCTTCCCTATCCTTCCATGAACCCTTCCTGTTAAACTCTTAAGCTTTTTGGCTATTTTTTATTGAAATTTTTTATTAAATTTCTTGGGAGTTTAACATTTATTACAGAATATTATTCTGTTTTTTTCCCCAGGGTTACATCCTCACCCTAGCGGTGTAAGGCCGTTTAGTCTTGCATCTTCTATCCGATGTATCGTTTTTTCTTCGTATGAAGATCTAGCTTTGCATTTGATAGCATTTCAATTGGTTCTGATTTTGGGCCTTTTGTGTGCCTGGTGTCTTGTTTACATTGACGTTGTTTACATTATCAATGTCCTCATATATAGGTAGTTTCTTATATTCTATTACTGTAATATACTGTAGAATACATGGATTATTATTCCGGTAGTGTAGCTCAAAAAATTTTGGATTTTGTCCTCACTTAGGCTCTATCGGGATGCCCTTGGGCTCTTCATGTTCCCTTTGGGAACTTGGGCATTTTTACCAAAAAAAATTTTTGTTTACAAAAAATATTTTGAATTTAATTATAATTGCTATTATTCATGTATCTCAGTTATATATATATATATTGTTGTGGAGTTTGGAGGACTGATATCGACTTTAGTTGATACACTCCTGCAGACTCTTGTCATTCTTGTGTTGCACTGGGATGACTGATGTTGGAGTCGTGTGTCACGGTAACGTTGTTGGTAGTGAGGTTCTGAGGATCAGAGTCTCTTACCACATTTTAATTCATTCTGTCAGTTTCTATTTCAGGAACATGAACATGGTGATGATATTCTGCCACCCATCCAAGTGTGCTACCGTCGGCATGCTCCATGGAGCATATAGAGCTAGCTGTAATGCTCATTATTGCAAGAGTTAGCGCCTTTGCTTGAAGGTTTTAATCTCTTGCAAGCAGCTAGCTCGACCGGTGATGCAGTACTCTGTCCGTGGGTGCTGTGATGCCGGGTAAGTCCTTTGCGGTCTAAGAGGTGGATTGGCTAGAGCGAGCACTATAATATAAATAGCTCACCCAGCGATGACCGAAATAAGGAGGAAGGCTGCAGGTTCTTGTACTCTGCGAGGTCTAATAGACCGCGAGCCGGAGAGGCCCCCTTCTCTAATATAGCAGTGTCTGGGGTCAGATGTTGTTTTGAGAAACTTGCACAAGCCGGAGCATATGTCCGCCCTCCACTCGGGACGATCTGTTTAGTCTGCAGCCGGGGTAGGCTTCAGTTAAGGTTTCCTCTTCTACTTTTCACAAGGCCAAAATGAAGTTTTCTGGTTGCAAACTTGCACGAGACGGAGCATATGTCCGCCCGCCGCTCGGGATGCTCCATCTAGTCAGCAGCCAGGATTGGCTTCAGTCACTGCTTCCTCAGCTACGTTATTTTAGCACACACGACTGCATCCTAGCTACCCGACTTTGGATATGCAACCTACTGCACGAAGAAGGAACCACTCTTCGCCCATGAAGTCGGACCATCTGGTAGCTAGGGAGATGAGGCCTTGATCATCAGGACGCTCAGAGAAAGGATCCGTTTCTGACACACCGTCCCAGGAGCAGCATGCGGCTAAAGAACGGAAATCCGCTGCTCCTCAGGCCTCGATGATGGACTTGCTGTTGCAGATTGCGCATCTAATCGCAGCATCCAGCAAGTGCAGATGCAGCCTCCCTCAGACTCAGAATCTGAGCTCTCGGACGGTGCTGGGTCGGTCCAGTCGTCTGTTCGTGCAGATGCAATGGACCGAGATTCGCTGCTGATTCTCTCAGATGGTGAAAGGGATAAGAAAGAGGATTACACTTCCCTTTCGGAACAGTACATGGTTGCGATGGCTTTCATCCATCAATGCTACCCTGCTTTTGTTCCGCCGAATGAGAATGCTGCGACGACAAGAGAGAAACAGCTAACATCGTTAGGCGCAGACTTTATCCGGACAAAGGAGGAAGTCCTGTCTTTTTCCGGTTCTGTTTATGCAGGTGTCGCAGGCCTTTGGCCATATAGACGACGCCGTATTTATCCTCTTGAGTGTGAGGAAGAATGTGGTTTATTATCTTCATCTTTCGTTTACATACCGTTTTATGGATCACGTTCAATTTAAAAAACGGTCGGGGAAGATGTTCAGAGTGTTCTTCTGCGTTTAGATGAGCAGGCCGGGGATCTAGAGGTATCCTTACCTGTATCATTCACTATTCGCTCAAATGCAATTGAGACGGCAATTTCTTCAAATAGAGCGAATTTGGACGTTATGTATTACGTAGATCACCTTACCAGGCCTGAAAATAAGCAGTCTGACATTTGCAGAATGAGGTCCCCAGAGGGTGAATTTGATAATGCTATCCCATACAGTTTGCCAAATTTATCCTCTGGGTACCGCTTTCTGTTTAGTCTTGAAACCCTGATTCAGATTGAGGTTCAGAGAGGGTAAATTTAGTGATGCTACTCTGCTGTGCAGAGTAGCATCACTAAATTCACCCTCTGGGGACCTCATTTTGCAGATGACAGTCTTCTTATTTTCTGGCTTGCACCTTACTAGAGCTATCGCGCAACGTCTCCAGGGAAAGTAATATTTTTATACTGTACCAATGACCCAGACTTAGCTGGTGCTAACTCCTTAAATTCTAGGGCCAAACACAAATTTTGCCCCCAATCCCAAAAATTTGCATCAAAATCCAAAATTTCAATGTCCTATGTGGTCCTCCATACTTTTTATCCACTGCGCATGCGCAGTTTCAAGGAGGTCTCGAAATGGGCGCCAAAGTCAGTCTTTGTTTGGCCCTAAATTCAGTAACATCTCACTCATATTTGTGCTTGTAAATCTCAGTTTAAATGATGCCAGACACATAATTATGAAAGAAATGGTGGATCTAAGGAGGAAATAAAAGGATGAGAGGAAGAAACAGTGGCAGGATGTGTTCATGGCTGTAACTTATAATTTTTTACGAAATTATTTCATGTTCCCTAATTTCGGGGCATGGGCCTGATGTTGTCATTCTTGCTATGAATTTACCATTGTTTGTTCAGTGTTTCCTCTCTCCATTTCCTTTATTCCCCCCTTCCTATTCTCCCATGCTTTTGGCATAATTTTTGTAATTTTTTTTTTTACTAAAATTTCTTGGGAATTTTGGCTTGGTAACAGAATAATTATTCTGTTTTTCCCCATGTTTACGTCCTCACCCTTGGGTGGTTAGGCATTTTGGTCTGCATCTACCATCCAATGTACTGCAGTTTCTTCTCTGGAAGTCTCTGTTTTACATCGGATAGTGTGTAAATTGGTAACTGATTTTGGGCCATGTTTACAGTGCCTGGAGTCATGTTTCCGGTTTTTGTACACTTTTGTTTACGTTGACAATGGTTACTTCTGATAGTGATTACTTGTCTTCTGTTTAGTTCTGCTCATAGCCAGATACATTAATATTGTCCGTAAGTGTTACATTACTTTTTAAATATGTTTTAAAATTTTTGTCCACGCTTAGGCTTTTTTTGGATCCATTTGGGCTCATTGTTCCCATTGGGAACTTGGGCTTTCCTGAGATTTTTTCGAAAATTTTTTTTCTTTTGAATTATTTTTTCGAAATGTTATAATGGATTATATTATATTATGTATCTTTGTTTTCAAGGGTTAGTGCGAGTACTGTGACTGTTTATATTTTTTCATGATAAAAGAATATTGTTCAAATTGTAATGCGAGGAAGTCTTCCTCTGATTCTCATGTTCATTGTGTTTCTTGTAGTCAATGAACTTGCACTAATTCTTGCTTATTGTGTGTCAATTGGGATGGCAAACGTTGGAGTCGTGTGTCACGGTATATTGTTAGCGGTGAGAGGTCCATGCTGGTCCTCTCTCCGCAGGGTCATTCTAGTTTTTCAGTCTCTTTTTCAGAGGAACAAGAACAGGGTGATGTTTCCATGATGTCTTCAAGAAGTGTGCCTCCGTCGTCGCAGTCTAACAAAGAGTTAGCAGCTAAAGTGTTCATGGAAATATGACAATTGCCTAAGAGGTCCCAAGTGGGATCGACGGCGTTGTCGTCCGCTAGCTCGCCTGGTGAAGCAACCATTCATGGAATGGCTTGGCAGCCGGGTTCGTCCGTTGCGGTCCAGGGAAGGAGTTCGAGTGATTCAAGCACTATAAACATTGAACGTGCACACCCAGCGATAACGGATCCGAGGATAGTATGGAGGAAGCCTGTCAGTCTGGTAGCTAGCTCGTCCAGGTCTACCCGGACTCCGAGCGAGAGAGGCCCCTCTCTCTTACAGCAACATCTGGGCCCAGATATTGTTGTACGTAACGTTTGTCAGTCGGAGCATACGTCCACTTCACCTGCTTGGGACGCTCCGTTGCATAGACAGTTCGGAGAGACTAGTCTATCTGCTTCCTCATCCTCACGGCAGCATACATGACCACACCTTGGCTACATGACCGCTGATTCCAGCCAGGTTTGCCGACCAGGGATTCCACATCGACCAGGTCACGCCATCCGGTAGCCAGGGATACGAGGCCTTTACAGTCGGGACGTTCGCATAAAAGAAGTATGCAGGATTCAACGTCCCAGGAGCTTCTAGCGGCTAAATCACATAAGACCGCGGCTCCACAGGCCTCCGTAACAGACTTGCTATCGCAGATAGCTCATCTCATCATAGCATCCCAGCAGCCGTCAGAAACTTCTTCGGATCAGGAATTGTCTGAGGAAGCTGGGTCGGTTCGTTCCGCTGCAGAGTAAGGAAGGGACGACCAAGATTATCAAGTGGTCCAGCCGGATGGTGAAAGAGATTCAGCGGAGCTGGAATTTTCCCTTTCGGAGCAACATAAGGTAGCCGTAGATTTCATCCGGCAGTACCTTTCTGATGTTATTCCTCCGTACCAATATGCTGCGTTGCCGGATAAGAGACTGATAGCGTCACTGGACACAGATTTCTTAAGTCGGATTAAGGACATGGCGCCTGAGTTTCCAACCCAGTCCAGAAATGTCACACGGACATTTGAACTTTTGAATGACGCTACATTCAAACTTGCCTCCAAGATGGGCAAGTCCCGTTTCTTAGCGGCCAATGCTCTACAGCTGCCTTTCATCAGTTCAAGGAATACATTTGAAACGACAGGACAGGGCATTCAGAGAGTTCCTCTGCATCTGGACTACCAGGCTGAAGACCTAGAATTGTCTTTGCTGTCGTCTATGTCTATTCCAGCCACTACGTTGGAAACGACAATCTCGTCTAACAGGATCAGCTTAGACGCATTATCGTACGCAGATCACCTTACCAGAGCGTTATCATTGCGTCTCGAAGGAAAAGAATTCCAGGATGTACAGACTTCCTTAAGAGTTCTTTCGAGGGCCTTAGCATACTCTACGTATAACTCCGCCCTTTCAGTGGAAAATCTGGAGTTAGTTAGATGTGATGCTGTCCTGTCTGCATCCACTCGGGTGGATCGTAAGGTGAAAAACTCTCTTCGAGTCGCTCCGGTCTCCGGAGAGCTTCTCTTCGACGGCAAGCTTTCCATAATCTATGATAAGATTACTAAGAAAGCTTCAGACTCTCTGCTGTTCAAGTCCGCTTCTAAAAAGTCGGATTCAGCAGAGAAGAGTAAGGCAGGCATTTCTGATGCGAGTATGTCCAAGGGAAGTTCCTATAGAGGTTCCTATGCATCCTCTAGGTCTTACTCCAGAGACCGTCAAGGTAGCGACTCAGGTAGGGGTTGTAATACTGGCCGAGACTCCCGGTCAGATGCCCCTAGGTCGACGGGGCGAGGTGCGGGTCATGGAGGACGTGGTTTCTCCTCCCGCAAGCCTCGAAGATCCAGGAGGTGATGGGGCAAACCTCTATCGTGTTCTCTTGGGCGGAAGGCTATCGAGTTTCTTAACCAATTGGTTGTCGATTACGGATGACCCTTGGGTTCGATTGGTGATTTCAGAAGGGCTAAAACTGTTCTTCAAAAGAAAACCCCCGTTAACATGAAGTCCAAGATGAACTCAGCTTCCGTCAAATCCTCAGAAGAGAGGTTCGCTTCTATTAGAAGTCCAATCTCTTCTGGAGAAGAACCCGATAGAGGTCGTAGAAAACCAGGAATCTCCAGGTTTCTACAGCCATCTGTTTCTTGTTCCGAAACCAGACGGCTCGTTTCGTCCAGTCATAGATCTGAGCTGGATAAACAAGCTGATCGTGGCTCCAAAATTTTATATGGAGACCATTGGATCGGTCAGAGTGAGCATTCGAGTGAACAACTATGCTGTGAGCATAGATCTCAAGGATGCATACTTTTATGTCATGGTGCATCCGGCGTTCAGAAAGTATCGCAGTCCTAGGAGTCGTTTATCAGTTCCGAGCAATGTGCTTCGGTCTGAATCTTGCGCCCTGGGCTTTCACTCGAATAATGAACTCGGTAATGACTCATTTCCGAGCTCATTCATCTGCGGTAACTTCGGCCTACCTGGACGACATTCTTCAGAGGTATGGCAACAAGTTAACGCTTCAGAACGATGTTCAGAATTTGCTTCGACTGCTCCGACGTCTCAGTTTTATAGTAAACGAGAAGAAGTCGGATCTGGTGCCGTCCAAGTCATTCACCCACCTGGGAATGAGTTCGAGATGCACAACAATCTCATTTGTCTGCCGTTAACCAGAGCGAAATTAAGCAGTTGTTACGCTCGCTTTTGTCTTCACTCCGACATAGTTACAGCGAGAGTATTCATGCGACTGATAGGTTTGTGCAGAGCCGCCGCAGATCTTATTCCGATGGGGTGGCTATGTACTCAGCCACTCCAAATCTTTCTGACTCAGAATTGGAGTGTGAAGATTCATTCGCTCGATACGAACATCGTCTTGTCAAATCAAGTGAAACAAGAGATTCAGACTTGGGCAGATATTCAGTTGTTAACTCCGGGAGTTCCACTGCAATCACCGGTTCCGAGTTTTACGATTATGACGAATGCCAGTCAAACAGGTTGGGGCGCAACATTGAGCCCAACAGATTCGAAGTGCCAGGGTCTTTGGGATCCACAGTTCCTAAACAAGCACATAAACATCAAAGAGATGATGTCAATTTGGCTTGCGCTACGTCATTGGATGAACATTATTCAGAATTCACATGTGCAAATTTTGTCCGACAATTCGACGGTAGTAGCATATATTCGGAACCAGGGAGGCACTCATTGCATTCCGTTATTCAACTTAATGGAAAGAATCCTTCTGTTTGTCCTAGAGCATCAAGTTCTCCTATCAGTCCGTCATATTCCGGGTCGTCTGAATGTTGTGGCAGGCTCCCTTTCTCGGAGGGGTCGTATGTTGCCGTCAGAATGGACTCTCAACAAATGAGTATTCAATCAGATTTGCTACCAGTGGGAGCGTCCGATGATAGACTTATTTGCGATGCATCTCAACAATCAGTTGCAGACGTATGTGTTGCCGTGTCCAGATCCTCGAGCGTTTGCAGTAGATGCTCTCTCGATCTCTTGGGACGGAATGATAGGATATGCGTATCCTCCAGCGCCATTGATTCAGCAGATATTGCTCAAGATAAAGCAATCTCACTGCAAAATTCTGTTGGTAGCATCTCTGTCACCCCAGAGACCATAGATAAATCTACTCAGGTGTCTGTTGTGGGACATGCCACGGAAGCTTCCTCCACGGGAGGATCTTCTTTCGCAGGGGAAATCGCACACACTGCATCACAACCCGCAAGGTCTCAACCTTCACATATTTCTGTTGTGCGGTCCTTCTTGCACGACAAGCATTTTACAGGACGAGCAGTGGACACAATTACTAACTGTAGGAGGACCTCCTCTTTGCTAAATTATGCTGCTAAGTGGAAGGTTTTCTCACAGTGGTGTAGGGATCAATCTGTTGATATTTATGATTCCTCCATTCCAGACATTGCTAATTTTCTAGTCTACCTGTTTGATGAGATCAAACTGCAGCCTGTTACCATTAAGGGTTATAGGTCTATGCTATCTGATACCTATGCACATCATGATAGTTTACAGATTGGATCTAATGTCTCTTTATCTAAGTTAGTGAAAAACTTTTCGATAAATAGACCTAGAACCCTTAGATTAATTCCTAAGTGGAATTTAGCTTGGGGGTTCTTCTTAAGCTAAAAGAAGCGCCATTTGAGCCTCTTGATACAGTGGACTTCAAATTCTTATCTTATAAGACAGCTTTTCTCTTAGCCTTCTCTTCTGCTAGAAGAGTTAGTGAGCTTTATGCACTATCTGTTGATGATTCTCACTATCGTAGTGTAGGTAGTACTATTAACTTCACTACTTATGTTGGATTTTTGGCTAAGAATCAGGCTCCTAATAAGTATCCGGAACCTATTGTTATTAAGGCTCTTCCGTCTTCAGATGGGCATAGGCCTTTACTCTGTCCTGTTAGAGTGATACGTATTTACAAACGTAGATCTGAGTTTATCAGAATGGGACGTAAACGTTTCTTTCTGTCTCTGCTGCCAAATAGAAGGGACATAACGGTCCATTCTATTGCTAGGTGGATTCAATTAACTATCCGTACTGCTTATGAAAAATTATCTTCAACTCAGCAGTCTGTGCTTAAGATTTCGGCGCATGATGTAAGAGCTCTATCTACATCTTGGGCTTATGCTAATAGTGTTGCTATTATAGATTTGATGAAGGCTGCATATTGGTCTCAGCCTTCCACATTCACGAATTTTCATCTTAGAAATATTGAGTCCATTTCTGGAGACCTGCATTGTTTAGGTCCGTTATCTGTTGCTCAGAATGTCGTCCACTAAACAGTTGCAACTATAGTTATGCAGGCTTTCTGTTCTGGCAGTGACTCTGTCCTGCTGCCCTCTTCGCTCTGGGGTATTTGACCAAGGGGAAGGGGTGGGGGGGGGGGGGGGAGATGGTGTTCTCTTAGGTCACCTGCTTTATAGTGAAAAGCAAGGGAATACCTCCTCTGGAGTCAGTAATTCCGAGTCGGTGCCGGGATGGTTTTAAAGTGTAAAGCTAATGTTTAACTCATTCATGTAATATTTTTAAAGTGTAGCTCGGTGTGAAGCATTTGTATATGTCACGTGTCATACGAGCGTTAATATACAATCCTCGGACACTTTTAATGAGTATAAAGAGTCTCATTCTCTGGACTTTCTTTATTTATTGGCTTTCCTTTAAATAATTAGTATAACGGGTTATACTGGATGTTAATAGAGATCATTGATGTTATTGTGCTCAATTACAGAATGGTATTGTGTCTTTCTTTTTTGATACAGATAAGAAAGATACATGTAAAGCCTGTTTCTCCTTGAGGGGATAATTCTGTTTACATGTAATGGAGTCTATTGGATTTTGCTTTATGTCCTAGGCCCTCCAGCCTTTTTTTCTATTCAGCTAAGTCTGGGTCAATGGTACAGTATAAAAATGTTAAAAAATTTATAGTAATTTATATATTTTTTATACTTACCAATGACCCAGTTGGGGATGGCCCTCCCATGAGTTGGGAACTCATACCTCCCCGCTGATTACATAACGCTTACCAGGCACTGGTTGTAAGAAGGACTTTTGGCGCCAATTTTGAGACCTCCTTGACACTGCGCATGCGCAGTGGATAAAAAGTGTGGAGGACCACATAGGACATTGAAATTTCGGATTTTGATGCAAATTTTGGGGATTGGGGGGCAAAATTTGTGTTTGGCCCTAGAATTTAGGGAATTAGCACCAGCTAAGTCTGGGTCATTGGTAAGTATAAAAAATATGTAAATTACTATCAATTTTTTAACTTTGAGGACGTTCGTACCTTTCTTAGAGGTCTTTCCAGGGCAATTATGTATACCACGTATAACTCCGCCCTAACAGTGGCTAATCTGGAGTTAATCAGACATAATGCTGCCCTTGCATCATCATCACTGATAAGATGACCAGGTGAAAAGCTCTCTCCAAGTCGCTCCGGTTTCCGGACATTTTATTTTTGACAACTAGCTTTCGTTAGTCTATGAACAGACTACAAAGAAAGTGTCTAGTGCTCTGCTTTCGAAGTCGGCGTATCAATGACCCGCTTCAGCAGACAAGAGTAAAGGAGGGCGTTCCAGACAAAAATCATCAAAAGGAAACTCCTCATGATGGTACAAGAAACCCTCTTATAATTACTCTGGAGGTCGTCAGTATAGCGACTCGGAAAAGGGGCGTAGGTCTGATCGGGACTATAGGTCAGACTCCCCCTAGGCCAATGAGACAAGGTTTTTCGCGGGGAGGATGTGGTTCCTTCTCCTCTAAGCCTTGCAGGTCATACAGGTGATGGTTTAGACCTCTCACTACTTCAGGCTCAGGGTATTAAAAGGTTGTTAAAATCCAATTAAAAAAATTCCATTAAAATCCCTTTAAAACCCCATTAAGTGCACCCATTAAATTCCATTAAAAGGAACATGATTAAGTGGTATTAATTTTCAAGAAATTAATGGCCAATGCCATTAAATAAGTGTTAAATATTTTAAGGGTTCTCCACTTCTTTAATAAGCATTAAATACCATTTTAATTGTCATAATTTTATTAATATTTAATAGCCATTAATTGTTATTTAACGGCCCTATGTAAAAATATTTTTAAGTGTCTTTTAATGACATAAAACATTTGATGGTCATTAATTTCCATTAAAAGGAACACGTTTAATGGTTAAAATTAACAGCTGTTAAAGTTATCACTAGTTTTATTGGATAAAATTAACAGCCATTAAAAATAAGACCAGTTTAATGGATAAAATTAATGGCTATTAAAATTAACATTAGTTTTAATGGATAAATTAATAGCAATTAAAAATAACACCAGTTTCAATGGCACTTAATAATTATAATGCAGCAGTTTCTCAGATCAGGTCTTTTAACTAGTATTAAATTGTTAAACAAGTTTACCCTGAAATGGAACAGCATCCCAACGCCTTTGAAAAAGAGGCCTAGATATTGGGGCCGGCTTGCCTCCCTCCCCTCTGTGGCATTTCTGCATGGTTGGAATTTTTTATCACTTCTTCTTTCAACTGGTGGGTGTATTGCAACTAAATCAAGGTGGGGGTAGATTTTCCACCAGATAAATATTTTCAATTTTTCAAAAAAAGTAACAAAAAGAACTAACTAGCTAATAATGTTGAGCTCATGGACAAGTGTGAAAATTTGATTTTGCATCAGGCACTTTGTTTTCAGAAACTGTAAATAATCTTCAAGTGGAAAATCCACCCAACTGTGATTTAATGGTAATCAACCATCCTTGCATGAACTGTACATACATTTCATTAGTCCATTTATTTATGGGGTGCATTTGTTCTTTTCACAAATATCTTTCAACATTAACACTATTTTTGTTTTGAAGAACAACAAGGTTATATTAATATAATGATATGTAACTTGTTAATTGTCCAAATCTTTATTGTATTGTCTTGGTTAATTAGTAGCTACGCCCCTGAGCCAACCCCACCCCCCCCCCCCCCCCACCCCCTCCGCCATCCACACACACACTCATGCATGAGCATTGTGAACACTGTCGAATGGACATGTCTTGATGTTGTTGGAATAAAATTGAAAATATTTGGTAATGTAGTTGTGCATAAATATAATATAAACCCATTTTTCGTTATTTGTACATGCTCCGTTTCACTTTGCCGTCTTATTCCACCGACTTGACCAAGTGAAATAACTTTCGTAAACTCGGGCACTTGAAGGGTGCGATAATGTTTGTTCATGGCTCCATGATGTTCTATGGGGTATCTGTAATGCTCTGTGGGGTTCTATGGGGTATCTATGGAGTTCTATGATGTTAGTCCAAATATAATAGTGCATAATATAATTTTTGGGGTTGGTACGGCCTGTAGGACCAACGCTCTCGATCCCTGTGCTGTACTATATGATCGACAAACGATTTACTTGCCGGTCTATCTCGCCTCGTCAGAACAATATGGCATATCCTGAAGCTTTGTGTCAATATGTCACCAAAACTGCGAAAGAGGGATAATTGTAAAAAAACAAAAAACTTGGTGTCGGTCTCCATAATTATTCAGAAATGAAAGATTCAAATCATCGAAATGGTTCGTGAAAAAGAAACTGGCAGCCATGTTTGGTATTTTTAAACATTATGACGTCATTCCTTCCTTAAGCAATTGGTTGCAACCAGGGAATCCCTGGTTGAAACACAATACATACCCTTTGGGGGTGTATTCTCCCTTATAAAAATGTACCACGGTAAACCATGGTACATTCCAAAATACCCTGGTATTACCAGGGTATTTTTGGATTTACCATGGTACTTTTTTATAAGGGCTGTTCAATCAATCGCATAAGAAAGGAATGATGTCATAATGTTTAAAAATACCAAACATGGCTGCCAGTTTGTTTCTCTTACATTTATCCCTCTTTCTGTCAAATATTGACACAAAGCTTCAGGATATGCTATATTGTTCTCTCGAGGCGCGATAGACTAAGACCGGCAAGTAAATCGTTTGCCGATCATATAGTACTCTAATGTGCCGAATAATAGTGTTGGCACTATTATTTATTAATTTTGGAGAAAAATTCTGACCATCTCTTTTATTTGGTAATGAGACAAAAAGTGAAAATGCCATCACTATTATTTATATTTGGTGAAAATTCATGCCATCCAGGGATTTTTCTGGGTGACGATAGGGGCCGAATATAGGCCCCATTCCCAATGAGATTTTGGCATTATTTTTCCCAATTTCTAACATTAAATTCCCAATTGGTACCGAATATCAATTTGTTCACAACATTTATGAACATTTACAGCAAAATTAGGCCTTCTTATGCTGATAGAGGAATATTAAACCATAATTTTAAATTAAAAAAAACAACTTTTTTATTTTTAATGTGCCTGTATAGAAGAAATGCGTACTTTTCTAAACCCTACAGAGTCAACAGGATTCCCAATTTGGTCCAATAAGATGGCTATTTTCCCAATTGCATGGGCCCCTGGCCCCTTTCCCAATACACCCGGTCCTACTAATTACTGACCAAAACAGTCCAAAGCCATCCAAAACAGTCCAAAACCATCCAAAACCGACCAAAAGTTCTAATTATCGACCAAAATACCAACCAAAAGACAGTAAGTACCGACCAAAAAAATAAATGAGTACAACCAAAAAAAGGAAGATTTTTTAGAATCTCGAAGGTTTTAATCAGTGATTTGTGGGTGGTTAAAAATAGAGGTAGCGGCGGACCTCCAGTTGCAGATAATTTTCAGGGAAGTGAGTATCATAGGGGATAAGGTGAGGCATTATTCATAAGTCGGGGTTGTCTCCGTAAAATGGGGTTATTGTGGTATCATATCTCCGGGTAATCTAACCGGGGTGGGGTGATGTTGAAACTCGCTTCGAGTAAAAAATGGAGTGTTTTGGGGGCGGGGAGGGGGGGGGGGGCGGTGATTTGAAATTCACTGGGAGAGCGGGCATTCATGAATTTATTTGTGGGTAAAATGAATGTACAGTTTTGTGTAGGGGTTTAGAAACTCACTGTGTCTGGTTGGGGGGTTACATATGTTTAATTGTGGGTAAAATGAATTCAGGGTAGGATTTGTCTGCCTTTTTGCAGAACTGAGGTTGTGTATTTGTTCATTATATATAGCCTACACTGGTGGTTTATTTTGCATGGGTGGCATGTTTGGTGCTTTGCCCCAAGCCTCAAAATAATTTCCACATGTGAGCCTGTCACCATGACAGATACCAAAAAGATTGTGCCTGTCATTTTCAAGTTTAAGCCTGTCATGAAATTTGAATTATTTGATTACGAGTTACATGTTAATTTGTGATGCTATGGTGTTGTAATTGCAATAGTTTACAAAGGTATTCATGAATTGATGTATAACAGTATACCTAATGCTAGCAGCAGACGACACTCGTAAAAAATTTCTCGTGTGACTAAAAATTTTCATTTTTGCTCCCACAACATAGCTTATGACCCATCATTGGAACGAGCGCAATGAAAGCTATGATTTGGAAGCAAAAAATTAAAATATTTAAAAAAACGAATGGCGATTTTCGTATATACCACTGGCCGGTTTTGGCTGTTAGGTTAAGTAAAGAGTTCATGAAAAAAAAAACTCATGAATATTTTATTGTTTCCTTCTGTTTTAATTATTGTTAAAAAATGTAAAAATCCAAATCCAGACATCGCTGATTATTTAATGTTTCATATTGCTCATATAAGTGTAGTATTAATTGTCCATACGTGGATGTCCAACCCCCAATTTCTACCCAAAGAACACTCTTTTGATTATTATCACCACTTGAATCGAACCTAGATTTATTTATTTATTTTTTTTAAAAATGTCTTATGAAAGATTCAGTGTGCCGGTTTGACAACTTTGAAAAGAACATGGGTAGCTCTCAGTTCTAAAAATTGTACTGGTCATTATGTCAGGCTCAAGTGAATTGGTGCCTGTCAAACGTGCACGTTGAGCCTGACAATGACCATAACAGGCTGCTTATTTTGAGGCTTGCTTTGCCCCCCCCCCCCCCCCCCCCACAGTGAGATTCGAAACTCATACAAAATACCGTGCATTCATTTTACCCACAAATAAATACACGAGTGCCTTCTCACAGTGACTTTCAAACCCCCCCCCCCCCCCCCCCCCCCAAAAAAAAAAACCACTCCGATTTTCACTCAATGTGAGTCTCAACCACCCCCCCCCCCCTCCCCCCCAGATTATTATCCGTTGATATGATACCACAATAACCCCGTTTTACAGAGACAACACCGACTCACCCTATCCCCATGATAGCATCTTCCCTGAAAATTCTCTCCAGCTGGAGGTCAGCCACTACCTCCATTTTTAATCACCCACAAATCACTGATTAAAACCTACAAGATTCTAAAAAAATCTTATATTTTTGGTTGGTGCTCATTTATGTTTTTGGTCGGTACTTATTGATTTTTAGTCGGTAATTAGCACTTTTGGACGGTTTTGGTCTGTAATTAGTAGGACCCGTTACACCTAGAAAAATCCCTGCCATCACTATTATTTGGCACTTCAAAGTACAGCACAGGGATCGAGAGCGTTGTATCCAGAGGCTGTACCAACCCTAAAAATTATATTACTGACCCGACCCGACACCCCTGGCTCCTCATTATATGGAGGCTGAAACGTCCCGGGCCAAAACATCCCAGTACCTAAAGTAACAAAAACCCAATCGAGTGTTGTATCTGACAGTAGGTAGGATCATTTTCAACCGGTTGATGCCGTTTTCACCTGATTCCTTTTGATATCCCAACAAATTCCCAATTTTCGAGAAAAACAATATTCAGCACTGGTACGAAATGCATGCAACACTTTCGTCATTTCTGTAGCGGTTTTTAACTTCGTGCTCGCTTAAATTAGACAAGTTCCTTCAAAAACATTTCTAAATGTTTTTCGCCGCTTGGGTTGTGTTGAGTTGAGACAGACATACCCAAGGCAAGCGTACACGTCAACTCGGAATACTGTCAACTCGTACACACAATTAGACAATTCGCACCCGACTGATGATTCATTACCCAAGAGTACAATAGGCCCTACCTGTGAATGAGCCATTGTGTCAAATGCATCCCAGTGAAACACAATAATGAATTTATCAGTGAGACAAGATCGGGCCGATGTTTCTTACCGAACCTACACGACTGTCCCCCCCCCTCCCAACATAACACCCCCCCACCCCCACACCCCGACCCCCCGGTCACCACCACCACAGTCGGACATCCTAAAATACGCAAAATAAAGTGGATGACTGTCCAGTTGAATTGAGAGTGGTGAAGTAACATTCATTGGAACTTTATGATTACTTTTCTCAGTTTCCATTTACAATGGATTTTTTTCTTTAATTAAGCTCAGTATCATTATCATTATCAGTATAAGGTTACTTAATTATTTTACGATTGTTCATACCGTACTGACCTGTGTCAAAGCCCATATTTTGATTAAGCTCACCCCCCGCTTTTTCAGATTTGTGAACCAGGGTGCCCTACTCGAGTCAAAGCCCACCCCCGAAGTTTCAAATTGGACGAAAGTTGTTTGAGACAAGACGTCAAATTTACAGGCATCAAGATTCAAATGGAAAAACAGTTTACTTGTTGCAACACTGTACTTACCAAATAGAACTAATAATACTGTATTATGTATATATTTTTATACTGTACCAATGACCCAGACTTAGCTGGTGCTAACTCCAACAAAACCAGGGCCAAACACAAATTTTGCCCCCCAATCCCCAAAATTTGCATCCAAAACAAAAAGAAATCATGTCCTAAAGGACCTCCATAGTACGCCTCTACTGCGCATGCGCAGTGACGCAGTCGTCCCGAAATTGGCGCCAATTATCATTCTTTCTCTGTTTGGCCCTTCATCAGTCAACATCTCACTGATCTTTGTGCTTGTAAATCTCAGTTTAAAGGATGCCAGACACGTAATTTTTGGAGAAAATGTGATTCTAAGGAGGATAGAAGGAGGAGAGGAAAAAAGAAGTGGCAAAAAATAATCAGGGCTGTACTTAAAATTTTTTGTTGAAATTATGTTAAGTTGCCTATTTTCGAGGCATGGGCCTCTTGTTGTCATTCTTGCTAATTGTTGCACTGCTTATTCAGTGTTTCCTCTCCCCTAGCCTTCTAAAGTCCCCCCTTGCAATTCTCCCATGCTTTTGGCATATTTTTGAGAAGTTTCATTTCTAAAATTTCCTGGGAGAGTTGCTTGGTTACAGAATGTTTTCTGTTATTTTCCCCATAGTTACGTTTTCACCCATGGGTGTATAACGTTTGTGTTCTGCATCTTCCATCTGATGTTCTGCAGATTCTCCCCTGGGAGTCTCTGTTTTGCATCAGATAGAGTGTAATTGATGACTGATTCCGGGCCAGTTTTTTCAGTGCCTGGAGTCATGTTTTCTAGTGTGTTTACACTGTTTGTTTTCATTGGCAACAGCCTTTTTTGAGGGGGGCTGTTTGCCTTTGTGGTAGTTTATCTCATTATAAGATACATTTATATTATCCGAAAGTGTCTCATTAATTATTTTATATAAATTTAAAATTTTTGACCACACTTTGCCATCGGATCCATCGGGGCTCAACGTTACTTTTCAGCAACTTGGGCTTCTCTGAAAAAATATTTTTTCAAAATTATTTTGTTTTGCAATTGTTTTTTCATTTATTAATGGATCATGTTATTATGTATCTTTGTGTCAGGGGTTTTTGCGAGTAACTAGGACTTATTGTTGTTCTTTCACAATGAAGGGACATTGTTCAAATTGTAATAGGAAGAAATCTTCCTCTGACTTTCATGATCATTGTATTAATTGTAGTCAGTGTTCTCGCATTAATCCCTGTCCTATATGTGAACATTGGGATGAGAAACATTGGAAACGTGTGTCACGATATGTTGTTTCTGGAGAAAGAGCGATGCCGGCTCTTTCTCCACAAGGTCACTCTACTCTCTCAGTTTCTATTTCAGAGGAACCAGAACAGGGTGATGTTTCCATGTTATCTTCTTCAAGTGTGCGTCCGTCGTCACAAATGAATTCAGAGCTAGCGGCAAAAGTGCTCATGGAGATTAGACAAATGTCGTCCGCTAGCTCGCCCAGTGTAGCGTCCATTCACCGAATGGTTCGGCAGCCGGGTTCGTCCGATGCGGTCCAAGAGGAAATTTTGGGTGATGCGAGCACTATAAACATAATAGATGCACACCCAGTGACGGCGGATAGTAAACGAGAACGGAGGAAGCCTTTTAGTCCGGTTCCTAGCTCGTCCAGGTCCAGCCGGGCCGCGAGCGAGAGAGGCCCCTCTCTCGTACAACAACATCTGGGACCAGATGTTGTGGTACAAAAATGTGTCTTTAGCGGAGCATACGTCCGTCGCTCGGGACGCTCCGTTGTATAAGCAGTCCGCAAAGACTGTTAAGGCTTCCTCTTCTCGTCGGCGCACACGACCGCACCTTGGCTGCGTGACCTCCGATATTTTGCCAGCTTCGCCGATGAAGGATTCTTCGGTGACCAGGTCACACCATCCGGCAGCCAGGGATTCGAGACCGATGGACTCCGGACGTTCGCATAGGAAAAGTATGCGGGAGCCATCTGATGCGGAGCTGCCCTCGGCGAAGCAGCGAAAGACCGCGCCTCCGCAGGTCTCGACGTCGGACATTCTAGTGCAGATAGCACAGCTTATCGCAGCATCCCAGCAGCCGACAGAAACGGTGTCGGATCGAGAATTATCCGACGGCGCTGGGTCGGTACGCTCCGCCGAAGCATCGGGGGCGGACGACCGGGAACATCGGGAGGTCCGACCGGATGGTGAAAGGGATACGGATGAATTGGAGCTATCCCTTTCGGAACAACATAAAGCTGCCGTGGACTTCATCCGGCACTTTCTCCCTCAAGTTGTTCCGTTGGGCCAGACTGCTGCGCTTCCGGACAAGAGAATTATAGCGTCATTGGACTCTGAATTTTTTGAGCAGTTCAGGGACATCGCTCCCGAGTTTCTGTCGCAGTCCAATAATGTTGCAAGAACATTTGAATTATTGAACGACGCTATATTTAAACTTGCTTCCAGGACGGGGAAAGCAGGTTTCTTGTCCGCTAATACTCTTAACCTGCCTTTCATTAATGCAAGGAATAAATTCGACACGGCAGGACAAGGTATACCGAGAGTTCCTCTGCGTATGGACGACGAGGCGGAAGACTTAGAGCTATCATTACCGTCGTCAGCTTCTATTCCAACTGCGGTGTTGGAAACAGCTATTGCGTCTAACAAAGCCAATTTAGATGCCTTATCTTACGCAGATCACCTTACTAAGGCATTATCACTGCGCCTTCAAGGGGAAGAGTTTCAGGATATACAATCCTCTTTAAGACTTCTTTCAAGGGCAGTAGCTTATTCCACGTGTAACTCCGCCCTTTCAGTGGCAAATCTGGAGTTGGTTAGACGTGACGCAGCCCTAGCTACATCCACACTAGTGGATTCTAAGGTGAAGAACTCTCTTAGAGTCGCTTCGGTCTCAGGAGAACTTCTCTTTGACGGCAAGCTTTCCGCTATTTATGATAATATTAAAAAGAAAGCTAATGATTCTCTGTTGTTCAGATCCGCTCCTAAAAGGTCGGATACAGCAGACACGAATAAGGCGGGCACTTCTGGGTCTAATGCGCCCAAGAGAGGTTCCTATAGAGGTTCCGGTGCGTCCTCTTGGTCTTATTCGAGAGACCGTCAGGATAGCGACTCTCGTTCGGGACGTCCTTCAGGCCGGGACAATCGGTCGGACGCCCCGAGGTCGACTAGGCGAGGTGCGGGTCGTGGAAGACGTGGTTTCTCCTACCGCAGGCCTCGCAGGTCCAGGAGGTGATGGCTTAAACCTCTATCGCGTTCCGGTTGGCGGAAGGTTGTCGAGTTTTTCACAAGAGTGGGCGTCGATTACGGACGACCCGTGGGTGAGAGGAGTGACTTCGGAAGGTCTAAAGATATCCTTCAAACGAAAGCCTCCATTAACTCAAAGTCCAAAGTGGACTCATCTTCCGTCAAATCCACAGAAAAGAGACGCTCTGTTATCAGAGGTGCAGTCTCTTTTAATGAAGAACGCGGTAGAGGTCGTAGAAAACCAGGATTCGCTGGGATTCTACAGCCATCTGTTTCTGGTTCCGAAACCAGACGGCTCGTTCCGTCCAGTCATAGATTTGAGCTGGATAAACAAGCTGATCGTCGCTCCGAAGTTTTATATGGAGACGATTCGATCGGTCAGAGCGAGTATTCGGGTGAACGATTATGCAACGAGCATAGATCTCAAAGATGCGTACTTTCACGTCATGGTACATCCGACATTCCGAAAGTATCTACGCTTCGCAGTCCTAGGAGTGGTGTATCAGTTCCGGGCCATGTGCTTCGGATTGAATCTAGCACCCTGGGCTTTCACTCGGGTAATGAACTCGGTAATGATCTACTTCCGAGCTCATTCGTCTGCGGTAACGTCGGCCTACCTGGACGACATTCTTCAGAGGTACGGCAACGAGTTAACGCTTCAGAACGATGTTCAGAATCTTCTTCTATTGCTCCGACGTCTCGGTTTCATAGTAAACGAAGAGAAGTCGGATCTGGTGCCGTCCAAGTCATTCACTCATCTGGGAATGAGCTTCGAGACGCACAACAATCTCGTTCGTCTGCCGTTAACCAGAGCGAAATTAGTCAGTTGTTACGCTCGCTATTGTCTGCATGCAGACAAAGTCACGGCGAGAGAATTTATGAGACTGATAGGTCTGTGCGGAGCCACCGCGGATCTCATTCCGATGGGGCGGCTACGCACACGTCCTCTTCAAATTTTCCTGACTCAGAATTGGAGTGTGAAAATTCATTCGCTCGATGTAGACGTTCTCTTGTCAGATCAAGTGAAACAAGAGATTCAGACTTGGGCAAACATTCAGTGGTTAACTCAAGGAGTTCCGCTGCAGTTGCCGGATCCGAGTTTTACCATTATGACAGATGCCAGTCAAACAGGTTGGGGTGCATCATTAATCCCAACGGATTCGAGATGCCAGGGTCTTTGGGATCCGCAATTCCTGTGCAAGCACATAAACATCAAGGAAATGATGTCAATTTGGCTTGCGTTACGTCACTGGATGGACATTATTCACGATGCTCATGTCCAAATCCTATCCGACAATACGACAGTAGTGGCGTATATACAGAATCAGGGAGGCACTCATTCAGTTCCGTTGTTCAATCTAACGGAAAGAATCCTTCTGTTTGCGTTGGAACATCACGTTCTTCTTTCGGTCCGTCACATACCGGGTCGTCTGAATGTGCTAGCAGACTCCCTTTCACGAAAGGGTCGCTTGTTGCCGTCGGAGTGGACTCTCAACAAACAAGTATTCAATCAGATTTGCTACCAATGGGAACGGCCAATGATAGACTTATTTGCGACACATCTCAACAATCAGTTGCAGACGTATGTGTCCCCGTGTCCGGATCCAAGAGCATTTGCAGTAGACGCTCTGTCGATCCCTTGGGACGGAATGATAGGATATGCGTATCCTCCAGCGCCGTTAATTCAACAAGTATTGCTAAAGATAAAACAATCTCAATGCAAGATTCTGTTGGTAGCATCTCTGTCGCCACAGAGACCGTGGATAAATCTACTCAGGTGTCTGTTGTGGGACCTACCGCGGAAGCTTCCTCCACGAGAGGATCTTCTTTCGCAGGGGAAATCGCGCCAACTCCATCACAACCCGCAAGGTCTCAACCTTCACGTTTTTCCGTTGTGCGGTCCTTCTTGCATGGCAAGCACTTTACAGGACGAGCAGTGGACGCGATTTCTAACTGTAGGAGGACCTCCTCTTCGCTAAACTATGCGGCTAAGTGGAAGGTTTTTCGTCGTTGGTGTAGGGATCATTCTGTAGATATATTTGATCCCTCTATACCAGACATTGCAAACTTTCTAGTATACTTGTTTGACGAAATCAAACTGCAGCCTGTTACTATAAAGGGTTATAGATCTATGTTATCTGATACCTATGCACATCATGATAGTTTACAAATTGGATCTAATGTCTCTTTATCGAAATTGGTTAGAAACTTTTCGATAAATAGACCCAGAACTCTTAGATTAATTCCTAAGTGGAATTTAGCTTGGGTTCTCCTTAAATTGAAGGAAAAGCCATTTGAACCTCTTGGGACAGTAGATTTCAAATTCTTATCTTATAAGACAGCTTTTCTCTTAGCTTTCTCTTCTGCCAGAAGAGTCAGTGAGCTTCATGCACTATCGGTGGATGATTCTCATTATCGTAGTGTTGGGAACACTATCACCTTCACTACTAATGTGGGTTTTTTAGCTAAGAATCAGGCTCCTAATAAATATCCGGAACCTATTGTTATTAAGGCTCTTCCGTCTTCAGACGGGCGTAGGCCTTTACTCTGTCCTGTTAGAGCACTACGTATCTATAAACAGAGATCTCAGTTCATCAGAAAGGGACGGAAACGTTTCTTTCTGTCTTTGATGCCTAATAGAAAGGACATTTCAGTCCATTCTATTGCTAGATGGATTCAGTTAACTATCCGTACTGCTTATGAAGATTTATCTTCTTCTCAGCAGTCTGTGCTTAAGATTTCTGCTCATGAAGTAAGAGCTCTTTCTACTTCCTGGGCTTATGCTAATAGTGTTGCTATTACAGATTTAATGAAGGCTGCTTATTGGTCTCAGCCATCCACATTTACTAATTTTTATCTCAGAAATATTGAGTCCATTTCTGGAGACCTGCATTGTTTAGGTCCGTTATCTGTTGCTCAGAATGTCGTCCACTAAACAGTTGCAACTATAGTTATGCAGGCTTTCTGTTCCGGCAGTGACTCCGTCCGGCTGCCCTCTTCGCTCTGGGCTATTTGACCCAGGGCAAGGGGAAGGGGGGGGGGGGGGGGGGGGGCGGGTGTTCCCTTAGGTCACCTGCTTTATAGTGAAAAGCAAGGGAATGCCTCCTCCAAGACAGTATTTCTGAGTCGCTTCCGGGATGGTTTTAAAGTGTAATATTAATGTTTAATTTCATTCATGTCTTATTTTTAAAGTGTAGCTCGGTGTGAAGCATTTGTATATGTCAAGTGTCAAACGGGCTTTAATATACAATACTCGGACACTTTTAAATGATTATAAAGAGTCTCAATTCTCTGGACTACTTTATTTATTGGCTTGCTTTAAAAATAATTAGTATAAGGGTTATACTGGATGTTAATAGAGAACATGAATGTTATTGTGCTCAATTATTAAGGGTAGTGTATCTTTCTAATTTAATATTAAATAAGAAAGATACATGTAAAGCCTAATACTCCTTTTCTCCTTAAGGGGTTACCTCTTTACTATATAATTGAGCTTATTGGATTTTCCTCTATGTCCTAGGCCCTCCAGCCTGTTTACTATTCAGCTAAGTCTGGGTCATTGGTACAGTATAAAAATGTTAAAAAATTTATAGTAATTTATATATTTTTTATACTTACCAATGACCCAGACGGGGATGGCCCTCCCTGAGTTGGGAACTCTTGCCTCCCCGCTGAGTACATAGCGCTGACCAGGCACTGCCAGTAAGAATGATAATTGGCACCAATTTCGGGACGACTGCGTCACTGCGCATGCGCAGCAGAGGCGTACTATGGAGGTCCTTTAGGACATGATTTCTTTTTGTTTTGGATGCAAATTTTGGGGATTGGGGGGCAAAATTTGTGTTTGGCCCTGGTTTTGTTGGAGTTAGCACCAGCTAAGTCTGGGTCATTGGTAAGTATAAAAAATATATAAATTACTATAAATTTTTTAACTTTTTGGAGTTGAGGTTTTTGTGTTGTTAAATTCGTCTTTTGTGTAATACATTATGTCTGTGTTCAGTGTAATAAGTCTTTATTAAAAAATTATATATCCCAAGCAAAATTGACATGTTTATTTTTCTGTCGACCTCGTTTTTGGAAGCTGTCACTTGTTTCAAATGAGTGTGCACGCTGATGTCAATAGTTGTCTGAAACACGCCCACAACAAATAGTTTTCACAGTGGTTGAACATCATCAAAAAGATACTAATTGAACACTGCCACTTTCGAGCGGTGCACAACTCATTGTGAAAGAACACTGCCACTTTCGAGCGTGCACAGGGACTGGATTTTTCGCCCGAAAGACAGTTCGCCGAAAGACAGTTCGCCGTAACTTTGGACAGTTCGCCGGAATTTTCAAGACAATTCGCCGAAATTTTGGACACTTCGCCGGAAGTTTTGACAATTCGCCAAAAGTTTGGACAGTTCACCAGAACTTTTAAGACAATTCGCCGGGATTTTGGACATTTCGCCGGAATATTGGACACTTCGCCGAAGTTTGGGCAGATCGCCGAAATGTGCCAGGGTGTCTCAAGCAGTTCGCAGAATCTTCAAAAGAGCCTTCTATTTATTTATTTATTGGTTCACAATCGTGATCTTTCTTTTTTCTTGGGTGGGGGGGGGGGGGGGGGAGGCAACCATAATATGTGAAAGGCTGTTGTGGAGTTTCGGCGGTCCTTCCTTAATCGTAACTAGGACCCTCCGATTGTTGCCCCATCGGTTTATTCCCAACTGGCCGAATCCCAACAAGATGAATGTCGAAAATGGTCATCCCAACAAGCCAAATCCCAACAGGACGAAATCAGAAATTCATAGTTTATTGTGAATGAACTCGAAAAATGTTTGGCATTTTCCAATTATTCTATTCAATTTACTGTGCCATCCCTCAACTTGATTGTTAGTGCGTACTGTTTCATTATGAACGTTCCACATTGATAGGCGAAAAGGTGTGAGCCAAGTATTTTCAAAATATGTCATTAATTGCTGTAGAGAGGGGTAGCGAGGGGTGTGCCTCAATGGTAGGAGATGACCTTATCTCCGAAAATGCAGTTCTGACTGTAAGTATTGGAAGAAAAGCTAGAGCCATCATTTTCCTGATCAACCCTTTGGCTTCATCTAACTCACGATAAAGTGTTGTTAACCCTAATGTCTGCACCTGTCTCCAGATGAGACTTTCGGGGGTTGTCGTTATTTTATTTTTATTTTGTTCAGAGCAGAGAGCAGGTTTACACACAATACCACACCCGAGGGTGTTACTTTTCTGTTCTTCTCTCTGTTTAGTGGTTAGGCTGTTTTGTTTATTTTTGGCAAGTTTTTGGGAAGGATGCAATAAAACGATGGGTACTGACATATGCCATGTCGGTTAATTTTGTTTTTGTTGCAATTCACAACACTGCCATATGCCATGTCGGTAGAAAAAAAGAATGTGCCATCAGTGTTAATTGATATTTTGGCTTGTCGGCAAAAAAAAACAGAAAAAAAACATTGTGTTCAATTAAATGTTCATTTCAATTTAGAATTTTATCCTCAATGGACCGGTTTTGACCTGTTAAATGGATTTTAAAAAATGGGTAAGTCATTTTTAAAATTTTAAAATCTTTTCGGCGAACTGTCCAATTTTAAAAAATTAAGTACCGGCGAAATGTCTTTTCTGGCGAACTGTCTTTCCGGCGAAAAGTCCAGTATTCGCGTGCACAACTCACTGAAAACGGGTGTTCAGCACTGTGAAAACGGGTGTTCAGAAATTAATCAGAAAGTGGTAATTAAAAATAAAAATAATTACAACTCTGGTATTTGAGAATTATATAGTAATATAACCAGGAATATCATTTATGACTTATTGGTTCAATAAAACATGCTCATTTATCATTTCATCATGCTCTGCAACATGTGAAGTTATGACTTTCAGTGTAAAATCAATTTTTTCAATGTTGACAAGGGAGGCAACTATTTTGTTATTCATATTCCGCTGTGTAAATTTTTTCTGGTCTTCATATTATGATTTTTTTTATTGATTTTGTGTGAAGGTATAGTTTGTTTTATTCGTAATAAATGTACGTATTTTAAAAAAAACAGCTATTTATAAACAGACTATGCTTGTCTGTTTTCAAGGGGTTGGTTTGCAGTGTTGATTGACATTCTTACGTCCATTTCTGGCTTCGAGAGTAACCTGTAGTGCTGTACAAAAAAATGAAAACAACACCGCATGGATTTCTGTTTGTTTTATTCATTAAATTGAGGATTAAAACCCGAAATCTGAAAATGAAACGTATGTACAAGATAATTATGAGAATTTTTAAAGCAAATTCTATAAAATTGATGGGCGGTTTCCAGAGAAACGTAACATACCCAGTGGATACTTACTTGTCTTATATAGGCCTATCGCTAATTCCGACGCATCCCAACGCGACATGCAAGCACTATTACCCGTCCCGAAGACCTCCCCCCCCCCCCCCCCACCACTTTGCAATTTATCCACTGCAAGCACCCCCGGGCTTCCACACGAGTCAGTACGGTATTATCAGATAATGTAAGGGAATAGTTGTCGTTATTCTTTCAATTTTCGATACTGTAGGCCGACTTTGTTGGGAACGGGTCAACTCGCCCCGAAGTCACCCTGGGTCAAGTTGGCCGGGTTAAGTTAAATATTTTCTTTATAAAATCTTGATGCATTAGTGTTTCAAAACAGATGGTGATCATATCATGATTAGTTGTACACATGTATATGTACTAGCATGTCCAACACATCCTTTCAAAGTACATTGTGTACATATGCATTGTTTCAACTGCTATATTTTGAAAGTAGACAATGAAATTAGTAAGTTAATGCATATATATACATATGCATTGTGACTACCGGTACATGATTACATTTGCATGTGTAATTGATAGTGTGCTTTCTGTGGGAACGAAGTGAACTGAAGTACACATGTAGTGCTTTTTCATTTTGGTATACAACAGGGTCAGGTAATTATAACCAATGCCTATAAGGTGAACGTGGAAGTCCTCTCAAGTTGACAATGGGTAGAAACAGTTAGTTAATCTTTAATAAAGTTACTTCATACTTGTTCTGGTCATGATATTGGCATATATGCTGAAAGTGAACACCAAAAATGATAATGATATGTGATAGAAATTGTATGAGACATGTACATATACAAAAGCTATTAAAATCATCCAAACATTCAGATACGTTTTTAATGGTCATTAATTTCATAAAATATTTATTCTGATAATTAATTAAATTAATAAATTTTTTTTCTTAAAGAGAAGAAAATAATTCACATTTTCATTGCCATTAAAAACAAGTTTTATTCATCAGTTCAATTAATAGCTATTAAAAGATGAAGAGTTTTGTCATTTAATTGCTGTTAATCACTTCATTACGAAAACTAATGGGTTTTTATGTTCATTAAAATCTATCCAAAGAATATTTTTATACCCCCCGCAAACAAAGTTTGGGGGGGGGGGGGGGGTATATAGGAATCACCCTGTCCATCCGTCCGTCTGTTTGTCCATCTGTCTGTCTGTCTGTCCATCTGTCCATCCTTGTAAGTGCAACTCCTCCTAAACCGTTTGAAGAATTTTCATGAAACTTTACACAACGGAAGAACTCCATATGAAGATGTGCATGAAGCAATATAATTCCGTTCTGACATTTCCAAGGGGAAATAATCTAACTTATACCGTCTGTCCATCCTTGTAAGCGCAACTCCTCCTAAACCGTTTGAAGAATTTTCATGAAACTTTACACAGTGGAAGAACTCCATATGAAGATGTGCATGAAGCAATATAATTCTGTTCTGAAATTTCCAAGGGGAGATAATCTAACTTATACATTTCAGGTGTGGGGGGTATCACTTTGTGAGTTTGCTCACAGTACCTCTAGTTTAATTTTTAACAGTTTTTAATGGGTTTTCTTGTTTTTCATGGCCATTAAATACAGTTATTTAAACTTTTTAATGGGCTACACGAGTTTCCATTAAAAAAAAAGAAATGGAAATTAATGGCCACCTTTAATGGAAAATGATGGTTTTAATGGGGTTTTAATGGAATTTAATGGATTGGTACTGCAGTAGTGTCTATTGCTGGCCAGTTGGCAGAAGGTTATCAAGCTCCGCAAAAAACTGGATAACAATCACGGAAGATCAGTGGGTGAGAAGTGTAGTCTCGGACGGCTTACGGCTATCATTCCGAGTAAAACCCCACTAACCAGTTGTCCGCGTTGGACAAATCTTCCATTAAATTCTTGCATAAGAGAGTTTCTCCTACCCAAGGTATAAGCTCTCTTATCAAAGGAAGCGATGCAGGTCATCGAGAATCAGGATTCTCAAGATTTTTACAGTCACCTGTTCCTCGTACCAAGCCAGGCGGCTCGTTCTGACCAGTAATAGACTTGAGCTGGATAACAAGTTTATCATGGCTCTAAAAGTTTATTTATGGAAATCATTCAGTCGGTAAAAGTGAGCGTCTGCATGATCGACTATGTGGCAAGCATAGATCTAAGGATCCGTGCTTTCATGTCCTTGTACATCCTGCATTCCAAAAGTACCTGCGGTCCGCCGTACAAGGGAAGGTGCATCAGTTCAGAACAATATGCTTTGGTCTGAATCTGGCCCCCTGGGCATTTCACTTGAATAATGAACTCGGTAATGTCTTACTCACAAGCTCATTTGTCTGTAGGAGCGTCGGCTTACTTGGACGACCTTCTACAGGGATACGGCAACAGAATTATTCTTCAGAACGATGTTCAGAGTCTGCTTATATTACTCCGACGTCTCGGTTTCATCGTAAACAAGAAAAAGTTGGATCTAGCTCCATACAAGTCGTCTATTCACTGGGGATTGAGTTTTGAGACTCACAACCCCCGTGGGAACCCCGGGAAGTGAAGCAGTGCTTGTTTACTCTGGTAAACAAGCTTTGTTTCACTGATAAAATAGGACCCAGTCACTAATGCTTGGGGTGCGAGTCCTCTAAAATAGGCAACATGGGGTATAAACGATTGTCTGACCTTGATTTTATCTCCATGTTGTGGTCATGATTAGCCATTGTGCAGAAGTATGTGACCATAAACAACAATGAATATAAATAATCTGGTTCGCCTGCTGTTACCCAGAGAGAAATTAGTCAGTTGTTATGCTCACTTTTGTCTACACTCAGACACATTAATAGTAAGGGAATTCATGTGACTGTTGGAGCGGCTGTGGATCTCATTCCGATGGGCTGCCTGCGCGCACGTACCCTCCAGATATTTTTCACTCAGAACTGGAGTGTGAAGACGCTTTCGCTTGAACCAGTATTGTTTTAACGTACCTAGTAAAACAAGGGTTCAAATTGGGCAGATATTCAGTGGTTAGCTCAGGGAGTTACGCTGCAACTGCCGGATCCGGCTTTCACGATTATGATGGATGTGAGTCAGACGGGTTGGGGTACGACCCTAAGTCCCGCAGTCTTGAGGTTTCAGGGTCTTTAGGACCCTCGGTTCCAGGAGAAACACATAACATCAACGAGATGATGTTAATTAGCTAGCGCTACAACATTGGATTCACATAATAGTGGACATCCATGTTCAATTTGGTTGGACAACTCGACAGTAGTAGCATACATCGGGAACCAGGGCGACACCCATTCATTTCTGTTATGCCAACTAACGGAGAAGATATTCCTAATATGTCATGAATCGTCATGTTCATCTTTTCATCCGTTATATACCGGGTCGTCTGAACGTACTAGCAGACTCGCTCTCTCGGAAAGGTCGCCTGTTGCAATTGGAATGGATGCTCAACAAGCAAGTATTTGGACAGTTTTGCTACCAGAGTGATCGCCCCATGATAGATCCGTTTGCAACACACCGGAACAATCAGTTACCATCGTTTGTGTCGCCTTGCCCAGACCATTGAGCACATGCAGTAGACACTCTGCCGAACTCATGGGTATGGATGATAGGATATGCATATCCACCAATTCATTTGATTCAGTAGATTATGTTTAAGATCAAACAGTCTCGTTGTGAATCCTACTAGTAGCACCTCTGTCGTCACAGAAACCTTGGATCAGTCTTCTCAAGTGTCTGTTATGGGACGTTCCCCGGAAGCATCCTCCACGAGAGGACCTTCTTTATCAGGGGAAGTTTTTGTTCTTTACGTCCTTTTCCGCCCATAGTGGCATAATGAAGTTAGTTAGACGTGAGGGAACCATTGCGGTTCCTATATTATTTTATGACTAACACAAGAATGACTAACTAATGCGGGTGAGGAGGGTTCGATATGACTTCGAATCCCCCCCCCCCCCCCCCCACCCCACTGCCAATGTGTTTTGAGCTGATTACTGGGCAAAACGTAGTTTTCTTCCCGCAAGACTCGTATAAGTTTAAATACATACATGCATTTCTTCACTTCTCGATTGTCTGCTGGGTCGTGTTCTGTGGCGACCTCATGGGCACATCCACTTTTAGATGGATTGGTTTCCTGTGATTATTCATCTATATGTCATATACGAGCGCATCTTTCATCATAATTAAATTGCATAATTAAGTCTTTGGGTACCTTGAAGGCTGCACAACCAGTTAACTGGTATTCAGATGATTACATGTGGGATTTTAATGCTCACGCTCATAATAATTATTAGGCTGATCCTTTATTGTATATTATGGACCTTTGAAATTTTGAATTATTTCGGGGGTGGTCCGTGTCTGAGCCTGTTAATCATACCTACTTCCATTTCTAGATCCAGGTTTCTATTAATGTCGGAACTCAACTCATATAATCGCACGTTTATAGTGTCATAGATATCGGATAGTACACGTCGGGGAGTGTTGTTACTGGAATTTATAGTACACCTGAATGGGGTCGCCTGTGGGTTACCTCAGAATGCGTTTACTCTCCAGAGATCATTCATTGTGGTTCAATTGGACATATGTATGTTATATATTATATCACCGGTTTTCAAGCTATTTGCATATGCCGTCTTCGGTGTACGTTATATAGCAGGCAATATTAATTACCGGGATCGTCACTATAGCCTTAACTTCTGCAGAGGTGTTAAGCACCATTTATTAATAATAAATTAATACCTGAGTGCCTGTTCGACGAATATTTATATTGTTTTTTGGTACCGCTTTTACTGATTCCAGAGCGCTCCTCTCTTTTTGAAGATTCCTTCAAAAGAAAAAGGTGGTGGGGGGGCGGATTTTTTACCTCTCCTCTGGCTTGATAGGTATGTAACTATGAGGAAAGCTGTTTTGTCCGTAATTATATCCTGCATACAGCTGGAGTTTTATTGTGTATGGCGTATGTTTGTGGGGGATATTCTCTCATTCTGAAATATGCCATCCTAATTTTTGGGGCTTAGTCCGGACTAGCCTTAAAAATTGGGAACTTGTTACATCCAATTAGCATAGTCATCGTGCTGAGTATACAGAATTACTAAAATTGGGCTCCTTATTTAAGATATGTCTTCTCTATTACTGTATAGAGAGACATACATGTAATTCCTATTAATTTTAATTTCCTTTCACCTTGGATTACAAGATAGGAACTATGTTGATCTACTAATTCTGAAGTCCTAGGCCCTCCACCTTTTTACGAATCAGCTAGTCTGGGCCATTGGTTTACAGTTTGAAAATATTATAAATTCATAGTACTTTGTATATTTTTATACTTACCAATGGCCCAGATGGAGATGTCCCTTCCATGAGGGGCACTCATACCTCCCCGCTGAATTTTTATGTAGTACTCTCTTCTACAAAGAATGATGTTGGTGCCAATTCCGGTCATTACCTGACGTCGGTGAATGTGCAGAGAGTGAATGTATGGAGGGCCAGATAGGACTTTTAATTTTCAGTTTTGCAAGCAAATTTTGGGGATTGGATTGTTCAAAATTTGTGTTTGGCCCTTAATAACTTTGATTTAAGCACCAGCTAGTCTGGGCCATTGGTAAGTATAAAAATATACAAATTACTATGAATTTATAATTTTTATTCAATTAACAGGAATTTACTTAACATATATTCAGTTAACAGGTCAGATTTGTATTGAAAGTATGGTAAATGGTTTGGTGTTTGCAACTTATATTCAATTTACAGGGTTATTAAATTAAAAGATATAAAATTAACTGCTCCACTGTTTTTCTTTTCAACCTACTCACAATTGTTTACAATTGGCTGTAACATAAGTGCAAACCCTACTTCGGAACTAACTCAAGCTTTTAGAATCTTTTCCAAACGAGTTGGAAAAGTACTAGAGTGCAAAAGCACGAAAAAGATCGAAAAAAGGGTCGAGCGAGACTAGCGCTCGAAATTACAGGTACTCTCTCTGCACACCTCTTGTGTTTACCGAGCGCATCGCAACAACCGTGACGTCAATTCCTTTATTTTCCGCCATTGTACATGATCGGAAATTTTTGTGACTCGTGCTAATTATGCTGTTTATTCTTCGTGAACAACTTATTCTACATATTTAGTGTGCTAGTGGATTGTATCCTTTTATCAAGCTACCAAATTATTATTACTTAATGTTAATTTGTATTTTTATTGCTTGTCTCTTCACACTTTATCTTGTCTTTCCCCCACGTGTGAACACGACCTTAGTACTGTTTTCCATCGGCGGGAAGCTTGATTATTATTTTGATATCATGCCTAAGACTATTCCTTGTACCTCTTGTTTGCAGGTGAAACATGTGGACGATTCTCATGCCACATGTGTCACTTGCAACAATTGCACTCAGGCCCAATCATGTGGTATTTGTGGGGTTTGGTCCTCTAAATTCTGGGCTTCTGTGAACAAGGTGGTTCTTTTCAGAGCTAGAACCCCTTGTTCTCGGGGTAAGTGTAGCCGTGCCGTAGCAGACATTTCTGCTGGTGCACGTGGTGACTCTGTCACACAGGATTCGGATCTGCCTTCTGTGGCGAGTTCCTCTGCAACTGTTGGCGGTGTTAGTTCAGTGATACCTGACGACGAGACCGTGGTCTCTTTGTCTTCTGATATCACTATTGAGGCGTCTGTTTTCGTTGAGAGCTTTTCCGAGGTCAGCTCGGTAACCCTCTCCAATCTGCCTCCTACACCGTCGACCGTTGTTGAGGAAGTTGCTACTCCAGATCCTATTCTGTCTGATGGTGGCTCTTCCATCTCCTTTGGGGATGGTCTACAGTCTCGGGGGACCGAGGCTGTATCTGCTGGTGTGTCTGTGTGTTCTCAGCCTCCCCCAGCCTCGCAGCGGTGCTGTGCGGGTTTGCTGTCTGCTCCGTCTCATCTGGCTAGGTTTGCTCCTAGTCGGTTGAGCTGGCCGGTCGCTTCGGCAGCGATTCCTCGTCCCTCGAGTGAATCGTTTATCGTACCACCTTCCCCTGCTAGTGTGCCGCCTAGAGGGGTGGTGTTGGGACGTTGGCATCCAGGGCCTGCTGTTCGGCAGCGGTCAGTGACAGCCCCTGTTAGCTGTCACTCTTGGAACCTTCCTCCGGTGATTCCTCACTGTGTTCCGGGTCTGGGTGTCGATCGATGCTTGCCGTCGGTCTCAGAGGATAGGCAGTTGGGGCCGTCTGCTGCGCAGAGGCCAATGACAGGTTCCTGTCATTCTTGGGACAATCCTCCGGTGTCTTCTCACCGTGTCCTAGGTCCAGCTACCGATCGACGTGCGCCGTCGGTCTCTTTAGAGGATTTGCAGGCAGGACCTTCTGTTTCGCAGAAGTCAGTGATGGCCCCTGGGCGTCACAATCGGGACTATCCTCCGGTGTCTTCTCACCGTGCTCTTATTATACCCCCGCTTCGAAGAAGTGGGGGCTATATAGGAATCGCCCTGTACGTCCGTACGTCCATCCGTCCGTCCGTCCGTCCGTCTGTCCGTACGTCCGTCCGTACGTCTTTCCGGACATGAAATTCTTGTGTGTGCAACTCCTCCTACATTTATCAATCAATTTGGACAAAACTTTTCAGACATCATCACTACTAAGTGAACATGTGCATATTCCAAGATTTTTGATCTGCGACAATTTTAACCAGGTTTTCTCCCTTTGACTTAGATTTATTGTGTCTTTCCATCCGAACAAATTCTTGTGTGCGCAACTCCTCCTACATTAATGAACCGATTTTGATGAAACCTTTCAAACATCATCTCTACTAAGTGAACATGTGCATATTCCAAACTTTTTAATCTGCGACAATTTTAACCAGGTTATCTCTCTTGAACTTTGATTTAATATGGGTTTCTACATGAAATTCTTGTGTGCGCAACTCCTCCTACATTTATCAATCAATTTGGACAAAACTTTTCAGACATCATCACTACTAAGTGAACATGCGCATATTCCAAGATTTTTGATCTGTGACAATTTTAACCAGGTTATCTCCCTTTGACTTAGATTTATTATGTCTTTCTGTTCGAACAAATTCTTGTGTGCGCAACTCCTCCTACATTAATGAACCGATTTTGATGAAACCTTTCAAACATCATCTCTACTAAGTGAACATGTGCATATTCCAAACTTTTTGATCTGCGACAATTTTAACCAGGTTATCTCTCTTGAACTTTGATTTAATATGGGTTTCGGCATGAAATTCTTGTGTGCGCAACTCCTCCTACATTTATCAATCAATTTGGACGAAAGTTTACAGACATCATCACTACTAAGTGAACATGCGCATATTCCAAAATTTTTGAGCTGTGGCAATTTTAACTAGGTTATCTCCCTTTAACTTAGATTTATTATGGGTTTCTACATGAAATTCTTGTGCGTGCAACTCCTCCTACATTTATCAGTCAATTTGGACAAAACTTTTCAGACATCATCACTACTAAGTGAACATGCGCATATTCCAAGATTTTTGATCTGCGACAATTTTAACCAGGTTATCTCCCTTTGACTTAGATTTATTATGTCTTTCCGTTCGAACAAATTCTTGTGTGCGCAACTCCTCCTACATTAATGAACCGATTTTGATGAAACCTTTCAAACATCATCTCTACTAAGTGAACATGTGCATATTCCAAACTTTTTGATCTGCGACAATTTTAACCAGGTTATCTCTCTTGAACTTTGATTTAATATGTGTTTCTGCATGAAATTCTTGTGTGCGCAACTCCTCCTACATTTATCAATCAATTTGGACAAAAGTTTACAGACATCATCACTACTAAGTAAACATGCGCATATTCCAAAAATTTTAGAGCTGTGGCAATTTTAACTAGGTTATCTCCCTTTAACTTAGATTTATTATGGGTTTCTACATGAAATTCTTGTGCGTGCAACTCCTCCTACATTTATCAATCATTTTGACGAAACCTTTCAAACATTATCACAACTAAGTGAACATACGCATATTCCCAAATTTTTGATCTGCGACAATTTTAACCAGGTTATCTCCCTTTAACTTGGATTTATTATGGGTTTTCAAATGGGATTCTTGTGTGTGCAACTCCTCCTACATTAATGAACCGTTTTTGAATACATGTTACACATTGTAAATGTGTTTTTCCAAATGTAAACCATATATGTGTGGGCTCTTTAAGTATTCAGTGCTGTTCTGTGGAAGGCCACATGCAAATACAAATTTCAACAACAAAAAATGATCTTTATGTATACATTTCCTTATGGCCTTCGCCTACATGATCAGAAGTGCATTCCTCTAAAAACCCAAAGCGGGGATATTAATCACCTTCAGTGATAGTTCTAGTTCTGTCTGCCGATCGACGTTCACCGTCGGTCTCTTCTGAGGATTTGGGTTCTTCTACCAGAAGGGTCCATTGGGAGGACACTCCGTCGGGCGATTCTGCTTCGACGGATTCTCAGGGTGACCTGCGCCAGGCCATTTTGGCGCTCACCCGGTTGCTTTCTGGCAACCCTCAAGTTGGCCTCCCTGTTCCTCCTGAGGCACAACCTCCTTTGGTCGGTCGCCGAGATGTCTCGCCTGGCCCTGTGGATACTGCACAGTATTCACAGGAGGTTTCTGCTGGTCAGCCCGAGTTGGGCTACGTCTCCTCTGCTACGGAGGATGACGAGTATCTTGAAGGTGATGGGCCCCCCTCGTCAGTCTTGGAGCAGGCTTTGGATTTCGTCTTTGGCTTATTGCCGGACGTTCAACCTTCCGACCAGCCTTCTGTGACCGTCCGGCCGCGGTCCACTGTGGAGCGCCGTAACCCTGTTGAGCCTTCTAGCTCCGGGGCTTTGCGTCCTCTGCAATCGGCTCAGGTTGTTGAGTCCTTTCAGGGCTTAGATGCCAAAATGCATTCTAAGGCCCTCAAGGGTTCCTTCTTTTCTAGAGCTGATGCCTTTCTGCCTCCATCGCGGTGTCGTGTGTACGATTCCGTCTCTCCACCAGTCTTCCAAGGGATGACTACTGTGGATGAGGATCCTTCTTCCCTCGGGTTGACTAAGCCTAAGTCAGCAGTTCTCCCGATGTCGGTAGTTGAGTCTATGGTGGGCCTGTCCCGAGAGATGCTGGGTATGTTATCTCTCGCGGACCATGTCGTCGCTGCTCTGGCTGAATATTTTCCACCGGGGGAGTTTGATGATGCTCAGGCGCCTTTTCGCGTTTTGTCACAGGCTCTTATGAACTTGACACACGCTCACGCCTGTAACACGGCTAATTTGGAGCTGGCACGCCGGGATGCAGTGTTGGATTCTTTACCATCCCTTCCTTCTGAGCAACGTGCTGTTCTGAGGTCTGCCTCTTTGGTGGGACCTCAGTTGTTCCATGGTTCCGTGGAAGCTGTTCGTGGCAAAGTTCTTCGTCATTCGAAGGACCAGCTTTTGCTGAGACAGCTTGACCAACCTGCTGCTGCGGGTGGGGGTCGTTCCAGGCCCGCCAAGCGTGCTGCTGCGTCTGCCTCGTCGGCGACGTCAGCTGCGCCTTCGGCTACGTCTGCCCCTTCTGCTCACAAGAAGCGCCGACGTGGCCAGGCTCACTGGCAGCCTCAGGCTGGAAAGTCTCAGGACTCTGTCACTTCCCGAGGTGGTTTCTCCTCTCGGGGGTCTCGTCGAGGTCGCAAGTGAAGGTTCTCACCTCGATTCGCCTCCAGTCGGGGGAAGGCTGTCGCTGTTTTACGACCGTTGGACAGAGATAACGTCGGACTCTTGGGTCCTCGACGTCATTCAATCCGGTCTGCGACTGTCCTTCCATCGGCACCCCAGTTTATCTCGGGTGCCCCTTCCGACTCAGGTCCCTTCCGATTCTCTGCGTCGGGACCTTCTGGTGCAGGAGATCGACAATCTCCTCACCAAAGGGGCGATCGAGGTCGTCAGGAACACCCTTTCACCGGGGTTTTACTCGAGACTTTTCTTGGTGCCGAAGAAAAACAGCCAATATCGTCCTGTCATCGATCTGAGTACCCTGAACGAGTACATAATAGCTCCTCGTTTCAGTATGGAGACTTTCCGGTCGGTTCGACGTTCGGTTCATCAGGGCGATTTTGCGGCCAATATCGACCTGAAGGATGCCTACTTCCATGTACCCATTCATCTGGCGTCACGGAAATACCTTCGGTTCTCGTTTCGGGATCGAGTTTTTCAATTCAGAGCTGTCCCGTTCGGTTTGAACCTGGCTCCTTGGGCCTTCACCCGACTGATGTCACAGGTGCTTGCTTTCCACCGCACTCAGTCGGCAATGACTTCGTCAGCCTACCTAGACGACATCCTCCAACGGCACCATGATGCTGCTGTTCTGGAGTTCGATGTCCAGCAGTTTCTTTGCCTGCTAGCGTCGCTGGGTTTCAGAGTCAATCGCGAGAAGTGGGATCTTCTTTCTTCTCAGCGATTCCGTCATTTGGGGATGGATTTCGACACTCTTCACAATGTAGTGTCGGTCCCCCAAACTCGGGCGACGATTCTTTCCGCCTTGACTCAGGACCTGCTTCAATCTTCCTCGGTCTCGGCCAGGACTTTCCTTCGGATGCTGGGCCTTTGCGGTTCAGTGACAGATCTCATTCTGCTCGGTCGCTTGTTTGTCCGACCTCTCCAACACTTTCTGTTGGATCATTGGCATCCGAATGTAGATCCGCTGGACCTGGAACTCACTATTCCTCGGTCTCTGCTTTGTCACCTCCGCACTTGGGCAGATATTCCCTGGCTTACACAGGGTGTTCCGTTGGATCTTCCTTTGGCCGATCGCATCCTTACTGCGGATGTCGGCGATCGGGGCTGGGGTGCGACGTTGGATCCTCTCGGCCTGTCTACTCACGGAGAGTGGGACAGCGAGCAGGTGGGCCTTCATATCAACCAGAAGGAGCTCCTTGCTCTTCTGTTGAGTTTTCGGCTTTGGATCCCTCATCTGTCGGACCATGTTGTCCTACTTCTTTCGGACAATTCGACAGTAGTGGCCTACATTCGGAATCAAGGAGGCACACATTCGATTCCCATGTATCGGCTGTCTCGGGATCTTCTTCTTTTGGCGTGGGATGTGAATGCTCGGGTGTCCATTCGACACATTCCCGGGCATCTCAACGTCCTAGCCGACTCCCTGTCCCGATGCGACATTGTCCTTCCAACCGAATGGATGCTACATGGGTCGGTGTTTCAGGCGATTTGCGAGCAGTGGGGCCGTCCTCAGGTCGACCTTTTCGCTACTCGCTGGAATCATCAGGTAGAGACCTTTGTCTCCCCTTGTCCAGATCCTCTGGCATTTGCAGTAGACGCTCTGTCTCTGGACTGGACAGGTTGGATCGGCTATGCCTTTCCTCCTGCACCGATTCTTCCTCAAGTATTAGCGAAGATTCGTGCTTGCAGTTGCAGGATCATTCTGATCACACCCCTGTCTCCACAGAGGGTGTGGATCAATCTGCTGCGGCCTCTATTGGCCGATCGACCGATTCGTCTGCCTCTACGTCGCGATCTTCTTTCACAGGGTCGTCCCAGGAAGTATCACAACAACTTGGCGAGCCTGTCCCTTCACGCCTGTCTTTTATCAGGTCCAGTCTCCGACGTAGAGGTTTTTCGAGACGATCATTGGAGTGCATTTCTGCATCGCGGCGACATTCTTTTGGCATGATTTATGCCGCCAAGTGGAAGGTTTTCTGCCGCTGGTGTGCAGATCACAATGTGAATTACCGTAATCCATCAATCGCTCAAATTGCGGATTTTCTGGTTTTTCTTTTTGACTCCAAGGGCCTCCAGCCTATTACGATTAAGGGCTATCGGTCTATGCTGTCTGATACTTTCTCTTATGTGGGAAAGCGGTGCATCGGTCGTAATCTTTTTCTCTCCAAACTTATTCGGCACTTTTCTTTGAAGAGGCCTCGAGTTTTGCGTCTTACACCCAAGTGGAACTTGGCATGGGTGTTGCACTGTTTGGAGGGGGCGCCATTCGAGCCTTTATCTGAGACCGACATGCTTTTTCTCACCTATAAGACGGCTTTTCTTCTAGCGATTGCTTCTGCACGTCGAGTCAGTGAGCTTCATGCACTATCTGTTGATTCTGCCTTCTTCCGAAATGAGGCTAACAGTGTCACCTTCACTACTGATTGCTCTTTTCTGGCTAAGAATCAACTTCCTGATTCGGTACCTCCTCCCATCTGCATTCGGGCTCTCCCCGCTGTAGATGGCCGGAGGCCTCTTCTTTGTCCTGTTGTGCGATCAAGACTTACATTACTCGCACTCAGTTCATTAGGAGGGGTCGGAAGAGATTCTTTCTGTCTCTCATTCCTAAGAGGCAGTCTATCTCTTCCCATTCTATTTCCAGGTGGATCTGTCTTGCAATCAAGCTGGCTTATTCTCGCTTGTCTGCGTCGGATCTTGTTTCGAACCGGCTTAATGCTCATGAGGTTCGTGCCATTTCTACATCCTGGGCGTTCTCCAATTCTGTTTCGCTCTGTGATGTTATGAATGCGGCTTACTGGAGGAATGCTTCTACCTTCTCCTCCTTTTATCTCCGCCACCTTCAGCAGCAATCTGAGGACCTTTATTCTTTAGGCCCTCTCGTTGCTGCTCAGGCTGTTGTGCACCCTCGTTAAAATTGTTTTTGTCGAGGTTGCGCTTCGCTCAGCCTTGTTCTTTTCAGGTGCCTTCTCTCTGTCTTCATTACAGGTTTTCGTTTTTGTTCTCTGCCATCCTTGCTTTCGTTCTGCTACTCTTGTTGGTATTGGTTATGTGATTCACCTCCTCCTATTGTTTATTCAGCCAATTGTAAACAATTGTGAGTAGGTTGAAAAGAAATTAAAATTTTTTAGTAAATTTTGTTTCTTAACATACCTACCACAATTGTTTACCGGAGGCCCACCCTCCTTGGGGATATCTTTGATATCAATGCCTCCCCGCTAAATCACAAACTTCTCGTTGGCGGAAATACGGAATTGATGTCACGGTTGTTGCGCATGCGCTCGGTAAACGCAAGAGGTGTGCAGAGAGAGTACCTGTAATTTCGGGCGCTGGTCTCGCTCGACCCTTTTTTCGATCTTTTTCGGGCTTTTGCACTCTAGTACTTTTCCAACTCCTTTGGAAAAGATTCTAAAAGCTTGAGTTAGTTCCGAAGTAGGGCTTGCACTTATGTTACAGCCAATTGTAAACAATTGTGGTAGGTATGTTAAGAAACAAAATTTACTAAAAAATTTTAATTTCTATTTTTGGCACCCTAAACAAAGCATATATCCCCCATTGGAACACACTTGATGAGCTCATTTCATTGAGTGATCTTGAGCTATGTTTTAGGGGAAAAAGTTGAAAAAATATCAAAATTTGAATGACAATTTAGAAAATTATGTTGATCATGATTCACAAGCATTAACTTGATATATGATAACATTTTTAGCTAACCTTGACAAAGTCAAGATAAGCTATTGCTATCACGTGTGCGGAAATCAGTTAGTCTGTTCATATTTTCCTTTAGCACAGGCTACACCCCGCAGTTCTTTTCCAAACGTCACAGAATTTCATATGCAGGTTTGAGGTCATGTCTAGATGAGAACGTCCCCTTTTGGTCATTCCCCTTTTGGTCATGACCTGTCAACCATGGCAGCTGCCCAAGCCCGAAACCCAAAAACTTTTAGCACAGTCTACAGGTCATATTTAGTATGGAGGGATTTCATTGTAACTTGGTAGGATGACTCCATATGATGTCTAGATGAGAACTTCCCCATTCGGTCGCGATCTGTCAACCGTGATGACTGCCCAAGCCCAAAACCTCAAGCACAGGTCGTATTTATGGAGGGATTTCATTGTAACTTGGTAGGTTGACTCCATATGTCTAGATGAGAACGTCCCCTTTTGGTCGCTATCATTCAGCCATGACGGTTGCCCGAGCCCAAAACCTGAAAAACTTTAGCTCAGACTACAGGTCGTATTTATGAAGGGATTTCATTGTAACTTGGTAGGATGACTCAGTATAATATCTAGATGAGAACGTCCACTTTTGGTCACAATTGTCCCGTTTTGGTTGCAATCTGTTAACCATGATGGCTACACAGGCCCGAAGCCCAAAAACCTTTAGCACAGTCTACAGGTCGTATTTATGGAGGGATTTCATTGTAACTTGGTAGGATGACTCCATATAATGTCTAGATGAGAACGTCCACTTTTGGTCACAATTGGTCAACTGTAACGGCTACAGAGGCTCGAAGCCTGAAAACCTTTAGCACAGTCGACAGGTTGTATTTATGAAGGGATTTCATTGTAACCTGGTAGGATGACTCCAGATAATGCCCAGATGAGAACGTCCCCTTTTGGTCACGATCATTCAACCATGATGGCTGCCCAAGTCCAAAACATGAAAAACTTTAGCTCAGACTGCAGATCGTATTTATGAAGGGGATTTCATTGTAACCTGGTAGGTTGACTCAGTATAATGTCTAGATGAGAACATCCCCTTTTGGTTGCAATCGGTAAACCATGATGGCTACACAGGCCCAAAACCCCAAAACCTTTAGCACAGTCTGCATGCCTTATTTATGAAGGGATTTCATTGTAACTTGATAGGATGACTTGTTTGGGAATAATTTCACTGTAACTTGGTAACTTTTGTTGACATACATTAACTGTGGGGGACAAATACATTAACTGCGAGGGCCACATTAACCCACCCCTCAATTCTTTAGTACAGCTACACCTCATTATTTTTTTGAAAATATAGCATGCAGGGAACAGAAATTAACATATTCCCAGTTATCACAATTCTTGTCTTATTTCATAATTCTTTCATAAACATTGAACATTATCCTTTTCATCAAACACAACACACAGACAAGTTAAGCTACAGTGTCATTGACACTTTCATTTAACACTACACTTATGATATTATGTGGAAATCTTGTGAAGCAAACTTCTACATTTAAATGGTAGAGCTTTAGATTTTTTATGGTAAAAATGTGTTCACATGTATTTGCCTTGTTATAAAGCAAATCTGTACAGATTTAATAATTTTTCTTTCAAGATAATATGAAACACATCCATAGAATATGAAGCCATTACGTTTCATTCTTGCACTTCAGAATAAAGCCCAAATATGGGCTTCCAGCACTCAACCAGTTCAGATTTGGTTTTGAAATCAGGTTCTCATCATTAACATCAAGTTTAGATGTGTGTGATATAAGTTTGCTGCTGGTCGACTTAAGCATTACAAAGTTATTGCCCTTCATTTCAGCAGTTATAATTATATTGAAATTGGAAAATGTTATTGAGGAATCTACTTCTACATGAATAAAGATATTGGTTTGAAATGTGGTGTACATGATCAACGTTAGGTGTCGTCGCTCACACAGGCCTCAAAATTCTGTGAGAATCAGAATCAGGATCATAATTTTGATTCTCACAAATGGTCCTTGTTTCATGTTCCAAACACACTATTTTGATTGTCGTAAACTTTAGGGAATTTTAAGCCTTGTTGTTGGCATACATGTAATTTACCGTGGCTTGATTTAAGCTTTCAGTGTTTGAGAACTTACTCAAAATTGGTATATATTTTATGAACATGTGTTACGGTTACAATGAAAGTGTGTTGCAAATAATAGTCTAATATGTTTATTTTATGTAGAGGTCATTTATGAGAATGATATTTCCTATAAACTCAGAGTGTGATGGAAAGAGTAGCATGGCAAATATTTTTAATATTTCTAAAGTTGACTATAGCATATGTGACTCAATTGCATTTTTTATAGTTATTGCTTAAGTTCTTCAGACACTGATGCTAAGAGAACATTAAAAAAAACATAGCAGTGACGACAGACATGCACATGTTTCAAAGAGGCTGAAGTGTAGTTGATGCCCAAAAAGACAAATTTTTAGGAGGGAAGTTCAATCTTTGATTTTTTAAAGTTTTTGGTTAAAGATAGAATAGATGTGGGAAAATTATGCTACATAAATTACCAAGTAAACCTCCCAAACAGCAGATGGTGTAAAACGGTGTGTAACCACGTATGGAAGTATATCATTTAGACAGGATGAATAAAGCAGGCAAGAGAGCTAATGGAGAACTATGCTATAGAGACTGAAGATCAAGAAGGGGGACTGCAGATGGGAAGGAGCTTTATAAGGGAAAGGGTGCTTGAGGATTGTAATAGAAACTGGCGAGCTGCAATTAGGACCAAGAGTTCTTTAGATGGGTTATATAAAAAGGATACTCTAGCTTTTGAGGAGGACCTGGATGGATCATTTGGGGGGGGGGGGGGGGGGGGTCATTGTTGTTTAAAATGAGATCCAAATCATTTGGGTTGAGGGGGAGAATCGGGAAAGGCGAGGAAAGAGTGTGCAAATTGTGTAACTTAGGTATAATGGAGACCATGGAACATTTCATTTTAGAATGCCCAAATATTTGCCTAGTAGAACATGACTCCTTGGGAAACTAATGGAAAAATGGGATGAAAATATGAAGTGTAAGAGTATGAAGAATGTCAAGAGTAAGAGGGTCAATGTTGTAGTTGGGGAGATCGAAAAGGCGCCAGTGGGGGGAATTATGAAACAGTTTTCGACTGAATGCTGGGATATTAAGAGAGAGAGTTGGGGAGGAATGCCTCAGTGGGGCACTGGGTTAATGTAGGCCTCCTCGTTGCAGGACCGCGACAAATCAGCAGAAGGCCAAAGATTTATTATTGTTATTTGCACTCAGTCACAACAACCAGTCTAAAATGGACTGCCATTCTAATCACTGTTGTGTTTGCTTATGAAATTTTTCTTGCTATATTTCCCCAATTACAGAGCTCTAAGTGACACAAATTTTAGGTTGCACCATCTGATGGTTTTGACATCAAATTATCTTTGATAATTGAAGTCAGATTTTGAAAATTTGGGATTCTACTTATTTTGCTCCTCAGACGCGATGAGATCTCTTAATTTTAGATTTCAGTACACATTTTAGTTTTGACACATTCGCGCAAATATTTTACCATGTGTCCACTGCATGTAATGTCATTTGATTTGTGAGGACCCAGTTTCATACAAGAAAAGTTAAACTCAGAAACTAAATGCATTTTTAGATTTATATTTTTGTGTCATTGATAATATGCAAAGTTTAAATGATAGACACATCATGAATATTGTGATATTGGAACTCCTGTGTAGAACGATAAATTTAGCTTGTTATGAACATTGTAAAAATTTCAGAAAAATGAAAACATAATATATTATCTAAATTGAAGCAAATGCAAAGTTTAAATGATAAAACACATGATGAGATTTTGAGATTTTGAAACTCTTGCAAAGAAATATAAATTTAGCCTGGTTTTGAAAATAGTAAAAATGTTGGAAAAATAAAAATGGAATTATCATTCTGGAGATGTGTGATAAATTATGTACCTAAACTTGTGGTCTGAAGGAAGAATAAAAATGGTCTACAGTAACAATATGTCATTTTTTATTCATTGAATGACAATAAAAACAAGCTGGAATAATAGATTTTTTTTCATTGTAGTTAAATGATGCAGTAGAAAGTTTTTGCAGAGATGAGAAAGGTAATATGAAAGTAGTAGCAATGATATCAGTTTCCAATTATTTTGCCAGTAAATACTATATTTTTATACTAGAACCCAATGGCCCAGGCTAGCTGGTGCTAACTCAAAAATATCTAGGGCCAAACACAAATTTTGCCCCCCTCCCAATCCCCAAATTTTGCATGCAAAACCGAAAATTAAAAGTCCTATCTGGCCTCCATATATTTACTCTCTGCTCATGCGCAGCTGTCAGAAAGTGACCGGAATTGGCGCCAACATCATTCTTTGTTTGGCCCTTCTGTCAGTAACAACAAACTGACATCTGTGCTTTTAAATCTCAGTTTTAATGATGCCAGACACAAATCAATGGTGAATTTGGTGGATCCAAGGACACAACTAGATGATGGAAAGAAGAAACGGTGGTTTGGAACGTTCAGGGCTGTAACTTTATAATTTTTATAAAAATTATTTCATGTTCCCCAATTTCGGGACATGGGCCTGACGTCATCATTCTTGCTAATGATTTTTCCACTGTTTGTTAAGTGTTCCTTCCTTATCCTTCTTTGAAGCCCTCAAGTTAAACGCCCAAGCTTTTTGGCTTGTTTTATTGAATTTTTTTTTATAAAATTTCTTGGGAGATTGACCTGTTACACAGAATGTTTATTCTGTATATCCCCATGGTTACGTCCTCACCCTAGGGGTGTTTAGGCATTTTTGGTCATGCATCATACATCCTATGTATCGTTTTTTCTTCTGATGAAGATCTTGCTTTACATCGGATAGTTCAAAATCTGTTACTGACGTCGGGCCTTTTTATTCAGTGCCTGGAGTCTTGTTTCCGGTTTTTCGTCTGACGTTGTTTACATTGACAACGCTCAATTAATATATGTAGTTTCCTATTTATTATCATGGTAGGACTGTTGTAAGGTACATTAAATATTCTGATAGTGTAGCAATTAATTTTTTTGATGATAATAAAAAAAATTTTGTCCACGCTTAGGCTCTATTGGGATACATTTGGGCTCATCGTTCCCTTTGGGGACTTGGGCTCTTGTCAAAATTTTTTGAACATTTTTTTCTTGTAAATTATTTTTTGATTTACATTTTGAATGTTATTTATTATGTTTCTTTTTCATATATTTATTGTGGAGTTGGGAGTACTGTCAACTTTAATTTGCTTCATTATGAAAGCTTATTGCTCAAAATGCACGGCGAGGAAGTCTTCCTCTGATTTACATGCTGGTTGCCTTGCTTTTAGTCGATGTACTCCCACTAATTCTTGCTCAACATGTGTCGGATGGGATGACAAACGTTGGGGACGGGTGTCACGGTACGTTGTTAGCGGCGTGAGGCCACTGCCGGTTCTCTCGCCACAAAGTCAATCTAGTTTCTTAGTTTCTATTTCAGAGGAACAAGGACATGATGATGTTTACGTGATGCCTAGAGAGAGTGTGCTGCCGTCGTCACATTCAGATGATCAAGCAGAGCTAGCGGCAAAGGTGCTCATGAACATTGGACAGGGCAAAAAACCACGGGCTGGTGGTTTCAGTCCCTTGTCGCCAGCTAGCTCGACCAGTGAAGCGGTTACTCCATCTGTGGGTACCGTGACACCGGGTATGTCCGGTCTAAGAAGTGGATTGGGTTGAGCGAGTACCTTAAAATATAAACAGGCTCACCCAACGACAACGGAACAGAAGAAGAAGCCAGCAAGTTCATTGGGAAGCTCGGCGAGGTCTGAAAGGACCGTGAGCGAGCAAGCCCCCTCTCTTTCCCAACAATATCTGGGGCCAGATGTGGTGATTAGGAACTTGCATCAGTCAGAGCATACGTCCGCGCCTCCCATCTGGGATGCTCCGTTAAGTTCACAGTCGGCTACAGTTATGGCTTCTGCATCGGCATCTTCCAAGCACACATGACTGCACCTTAGCTATGCGACTTCAGATATCCAGCCTGCATCGCCGAGAAGGGACCACTCATCGTCATGAAGTCGGACCATCCGGTAGCTAAGGAGACGAGGCCTCATTTATTGGGACGTCCGGAGAAAAGAGCTGTCTCGGACACACCGTCCCAGGAGCAGTCGACGGCCAAGAAACAGAAGACCCCTGCTCCTCAGGCCTCCATAACGGACTTGCTGTCGCCGATTGCGCAGCTCATCGCAGCATCCCAGCAAGTGCAGAAGCAGCCTATGGCAGTCTCAGAACCTGAGCTGTCGGATGGTGCTGGGCCGGTCCAGTCATCTGCAAGTTCAGATGCCGCTGACCGTGAATTTCAACTGATTCAGTTGGATGGTGAAAGGGATATGGAGGAGGATTACCCTTCCCTTTCGGAACATCACATGGTTGCGATGGATTTAATCCATCAACACTACTCAGAATTTGTTTCAACGAATCAGAATGCTGTGACTACTAGGAAGAAACCGCTGGCATCATTGGACGTGGACTTTATCCGGACAAAGGAGGAGGTCCTGTCTTTTCTGGTTCAGTCTAGACAGGTGTCACAGGCCTTCAGCCATTTAGACGACGCCATATTCAAACTTCCAGTGGAAAGAAGAAAGACGGTTTCTTGTCATCATCTTCCGTAAATTTACCGTTTGTTGGACCACGTTCATTTAAAACGGTCAGGGAAGATGTACAGAGAGTTCCTCTGCGTTTGGATGAGCAGGCAGAGGATCTAAACATATCCTTGCCTTCGTCATTCACTATTCGCTCAGACACAATTGAGATGGTAATTTCTTCAAACAGGGCGAATATAAACGCTATGTCTTACGCAAATCACTTTTCAAGAGCTGTGGCGCAATGTCTCAACAGAAAGGCATTTGAGGTCATTTGTACCTCTTTATGAGTTCTTTCCAGGGCTATTATGTTTACCACGTATAACTCTGCCTTAATAGTGGCTAATTTGGAGTTAATCAGATGTGATGGAGCCCTTGCGTCGTCATCTTTAACAGAAGACAAGGCGAAAAACTCTCTACAGGTCGCTCCAGTATCCGGACACAAAATTTTTTACGATAAGCTTCCATTGGTTTATGACCAAGCTACAAAGAAAGCGTCAATACTTTGCTCCTTAAGTTGGTGTCGAATCGACCCGCAGCAGCAGAACAGAGTAAGGAAGGACGTCCTAGACAGAAATCATCTAAAGGGGACTCCTAGCGAGGGTATAGGAAACCCTCCTATAATTACTCTAGGGATTGTCAATACAGCGACTCGGGAAGGGGGCTTAGGTCTGATCGAGACTACTGGTCAGACGCCCCTAAACCGGCGGGTCGAGGCTCTTCGTGAGGGGGACGTGGTTTCTCCTCCCGTAAGCTTCACAGGTCCTACAGTTGATGGTCAGGACCTCTATTGCTTGCCAGTAGGCAGAAGGTTATCAAGATTCGCAACAAACTGGATAACATTTACGGAAGACCAGTGGGCGAGAAGTGTGGTCTCGGATGGCCTACGGCTATCTTTCCGAAGGAAACCTCCACTAACATGATATCCGCGATGGACAAAACTTCTGTCAAATCCTTGCAAAAGTAAGTCTCTCCTGTCAGAGGTAAAGGCTCTCTTGGCAAAGGAAGCAATAGAGGTCATCGAGAACCAAGATTCTCTAGGATTCTACAGTCACCTGTTCCTCGTACCAAAGCCAGACGGCTCATTCCGACCTGTAATAGACTTTAGCTGGATAAACAAACTTATCGTAGCTCCAAAGTTCTATATGGAGACCATTCGGTCAGTAAGGGCGAGTATTCGAGTGAATGACTATGCAGCAAGCATAGATCTAAAGGATGCATACTTTCATGTCCTGGTACATCCGGCATTCAGAAAGTACCTACGGTTCGCCGTTTAAGGATACTATATCAGTTCCGAGTGATGTGGTTCGATCTGAATCTAGCGTCCTGGGCGTTCACTCGAATAATGAACTTGGTAATGTCTCACTTCCGAGCTCATTCGTCGGTGGTTACGTCGGCTTTCTTGGACGACATTCTTTAGAGATACGGCAACAAAACTACTCTTCAGAACGATGTTCAGAGTCTGCTTTTGCTCCGACGTCTCGGCTTCATCGTAAATGAGAAGAAGTCGGATCTAGCTCCGTCCAAGTCGTTCATTCACTTGGGAATGAGCTTCGAGACTCACAACAATCTGGTTCGTCTGCTGTTACCCAGAGCAAAATTAGTCAGTTGTTATGCTCGCTTTTGTCTACACTCAGATGCATTACAGTGAGGGAATTTATGCTACTGATGGGTTGTGTGGAGCGGCTGCAGATCTTATTCCGATGGGTCGCTTATGCACACGTCCCCTCCAGATATTCTTTACTCAGAACTGGAGTGTGAAGACGCATTCGCTCGAGACGAGTATTGCTTTAACAGACCTGGTAAAACAAAAGGTCCAGATTTGGGCAGATATTCAGTGGTTAACTCAGAGAGTTCCGCTGCAGCTGCCGGATCCGGCTTTCACGATTATGACAGATGTGAGTTAAACAGGTTGGGGCTCGACCCTGAGCCCGACAGACTCGAAATGACAGGGTCTTTGGGACCCTCGGTTCCTGGAGAAACACATGAACATCAAAGAAATGATGTCAATTTGGTTAGCTCTACAACAATGGATTCACCTTATAGCGGACGTGCATGTTTGGATATTGTAGGACAACTTGACAGTAGTAGCGAACATCAGGAACCAGGGCGGCACCCATTTCCGTTATGTCAACTAACGGAGAGGATTTTCCTAATACATCATGTATCATCATGTTCCATCTTTCTATCCGTCATATACCGGGTCGTCTGAATGTACTAGTAAACACGCTCTCTCGGAAAGGTCGCCTGTTGCAGTTAGAATGCACGCTCAACAAGCGAGTATTTGGACAGTTTTGCTACCAGAGGGATCGCCCCATGATAGATCAGTTTGAGACGCTCCGAAACAGTCAGTTACCGTCGTTTGTGTCGCCATGCCCAGACAATTGAGTGCATGCAGTAGATGCTCTGCCGATCTCATTGGGATGGATGATAGGATACGCGTATCCTCCAATTCATTTGATTCAGTAGATTATGTTTAAGATCAAACTGTCTCGTTGTTTATATTAATAGTAGCACCTCTGTTGTCACAGAAACATTGGATCAGTTTTCTCAAGTGTCTGTTATGTGATGCTTCCCGTAAGCTTCCTCCACGAGAGGACCTTCTTTTTCAGGGGAAATTTTTGTTCTTCTCAAGTGTCTGTTATGGGATGCTCCCCGTAAGCTTCCTCCATGAGAGGACCTTCTTTATCAGGGGAAGTTTTTGTTCTTCACGTACTTCTCTGCTCATAGTGGCATAATGGAGTCGATTAGACGTGAGGGAACCATTGTGGTTCCTATATTATTTGCTGACTATCACAAGAACGATTAAGTAATGTGGGTGAGGAGGTTTCAATATGACTTCGAATCCCCCCTTTCCCCCCCCCCCCCCCCACCCCCAGACACACATACACAGCCAATGTGTTTAGAGGCGTTTACTGGGCAAGACATGGTTTTCTTCCCGCAAGCCTCGTATGAGTTTAAATACATACATGCAATGCATTTCTTCACTATTCGATTGCCGGCTGGGTCGTGTTCTATGGCAACCTCATGGGCACATCCATTTTTTAGTTGGATTAGTTTCCTGTGATTATTTGTCGATTTGTCATATACGAGTGCATATTTCATCATAATTAAATTGCTTGTCTTTGGGTACCTTGGAGGCTGCATAACCCGTTAACTGGTATTCAGATGATTACATGCATGATTTTAATGCTCATGTGCATTATAATTATTAGGCTGACGCTTTATTGTATATTATGGATCTTTGAAATTATGAATTATTTCGGGGACGGTCCGTGTCGGAGCCTGTTATCATACCTACTTCCATTTCTAGATCCAGGTTTCTATTAATGTCTGTACTCAAATCGCATATTCACACGTGTATACAGTCATAGATATCGGATAGTACACGTCGGAGAGTGTTGTTACTGGAATTTATTGTTCACCTGAATGAGTTCGCCTGTGGGTTACCTCGGAAGTGTGTTGACTCTCCAGAGATCGTTCATTGTGATTCGATTGGACATGTGTATGTTATATATTATAACACCGGTTTTCGACATATCTGCGTACGCCGTCTGCGGTGTACGTTATATAGCGGGCAATATTAATTACCGGTATCGTCGCTATAGCCTTAACTTCTGGAGTGGTGTTAAGCACCATGTATTAATAATAAATTAATACCTGAGTGCCTGTTCGACAAATATTTATATTGTTTTTTGGTACTGCTTTTACTGATTCCAGAGCGCTACCCACTTTCTTTTTTGAAGATTTCTTCAAAAGAAAGGGGGAGGGGGATTTTTACCTCTCCTCTGGCTTGATAGGTATGTAACTATGAAGGAAGCTGTTTTGTCCATAATTATATTCTGCATACAGATACAGCTGGAGTTTTATTGTGTATGGCATATGTTTGTGGGGGATATTCTCTCATTCTCAAATACGCCATCCTAATTTTTGGGGTCTTAGTCCGGACTAGCCTTAAAAATTGGGAACTTGTTACATCCAAATTAGCATAGTCTTCATGCTTAGAATATGGAATTACTTAAACTGGGCTCCTTATTTAGGATATGTCTTCTCTATTATTGTATAGAGAGACATACATGTAATTCCTATTAATTTTAATTTCCTTTCACCTTGGATTACAGGATTGGAATTATGTTGATCTACTAATTCTGAAGTCCTAGGCCCTCCACCTTTTTACAATTCAGCTAGTCTGGACCATTGGGTTATAGTATAAAAATATTATAAATTCAAAGTTATTTGTATATTTTTTATACTTACCAATGGCCCAGATATAGATGGCCCTCCCATGTGTGGGCACTCATTCCTCCCTGCTGAATTATTTTGTAGTACTCTCTTCTACAAAGAATGATGCTGGTGCCAATTCTCGTCACTTCCTGACAGCTGCGCATGCGCACAGAGTAAATGTATGTATGAAGGGCCAGATAGGACTTTTAATTTTCGGTTTTGCATGCAAATTTTGGGGATTGGGGGGGGGGGAGGGGGGGGGGGCAAAATTTGTGTTTGGCCCTAGATATTTTTGAGTTAGCACCAGCTAGTCTGGGCCATTGGTAAGTATAAAAAATATACAAATTACTTTGAATTTATAATTCTTCATATACCAACAGCCTTCTTCCTTCCGTACAAAAGAGCCATATAAAATCCCTTATTACTTGTATCATGAGAGTAAGTAGTTCTGGGATTCTGTTGCCTCTTGTATTCCTTCCAAGTTTGTGAATTGAGAAATCCCTTGCCAAGAACCAATTGAAACATTCCTTGAAAACTTTTGAAAAAGGAGATATCAGGCAGTCAGAGGAGGTTTATCTCAGCAATATTCAGCTATTGCTGGAATGAATCTTCTCTGCCATATAAAATGTTTGCCTAACAATGAGAATCATGCATTAGATTTTGGAAGTGATTGTGATCAGAGACCAGTCAACCAGGTGTTTAGGGCAAAGAAGTCACCTTGGATCAACAAAATTTGCCCTGCCTGGTGAAAATTTAGTCTACCTTGAAATTAGGTGAATTTCATGCAATAAGAAAAATAACCACCTAAAAGACATTTTATTTGGAAGCATTAAATGATGTTGGAGTTAATTTTCATAGTAACTAAAAAAAATCAACAGACGACAAAACATAAAAGATAGTAATTCAAACCCCACACATTTTAGCTTTCACGAAGTTACAGTGAAAATATGTGACAACTAGTAAAACACAAGGTGATTTTGTGTTCAAACATACCTTCAGAACAGCTATTTATTTGTACCACAAATTTTCTCAAAAACAACACTCTTGAGGGAAACTTCACTTTTAACCTCATCTGAAGTGTGAAGTGGGTTGTAGAGAGAAAAGTCACATGGGTGCACTCCATTGATTTCCAAGTTTATTTGCTCCAGAAAAAACTGAATCATTTACAAGGAGGTAAATAACCTTGAATTCTTAACTGTGAAAGGTGATCTATACTTTGCAAAAATTATATACCTTCTGATTTTTCTCTTTCAGGATAAATTAGTCGTTATAAGTATCTTCTCAGCTTTAGTGAGTTATTAACATGTGAGAAAAATATACATGTAAAGGGGAACAATCACGCGAAAGCTCACTCATGCCTCTCTTTCTGGCACACTTCTTCCTATTTTTAGCTTAACTTGACAAAGTCAAGATAAGCTATTGCCATCATGCGTGCGGAAGTCTGTTAGTCTGTGAGTCTGTTCACATTTTCCTTTAGCACAGGCTACACCCCGTAGTTCTTGTCTGATCGTCACAAAATTTCATGCAGGTTTGGGGTCATGTCTAGATGAGAATGTCCCCTTTTGGTCACGATCGGTCAACCGGTATGGCCACCCGAGCCCAAAACCCGAACACCATTAGCACAGTCTACAGGTCGTATTTATGAAGGGATTTCATTGTAACTTGGTAGGATGCCTCTGTATAATGTCTAGATGAGAACATCCCTGTTTGGTCATGATCTGTCAACCATGATGGCTGCCCAAGCCCGAAACCCAAAAACTTTTAGCACAGTCTGCAGGTCATATTTAATATGGAGGGATTTCATTGTAACTTGGTAGGATGACTCTGTATGATGTCTAGATGAGAACTTCCCCATTTGGTCGCGATCTGTCAACCGTGATGACTGCCCGAGCCCAAAACACAAAAACCTTTAGCACAGTCTACAGGTCATATTTATGGAGGGATTTCATTGTAACTTGGTATGTTGAACTTCATATAATGTCTAGATGAGAACGCCCCCTTGTGGACGCGATTGGGCAACTGTGATGGCTACAGGGACCCGAAGCTCGAAAACCCTTAGCACATTCTACAGGTCATATTTATGAAGAGATTTCATTGTAACCACCTAAAACTTGGTAGGATGACTCCAAATAATGTCTAGATGAGAACGCCCCCTTTTGGTCGCGATCATTCAGCCTTGATGGCTGCCCGAGCCCAAAAACCTTTAGCATAGTCTATAAGTCGTATTTATGGAAGGATTTCATTGAAACTTGTTAGGTTGACTCCATATAATGCCTAGATGATGACATCCCCTTTTGGTTGTGATTGATCATCTGTGATGGCTACAGGAGCCCGAAGCCCGAGAACCTTGAGCACATTCTACAGGTCATATTTATGAAGGGATTTCATTGTAGCTTCATAGGATCACTCCAGATAATGCCCAGATGAGAACATCGCCTTTTGGTCGCGATCATTCAACCATCATGGCTTCCCAAGCCCAAAACCTGAAAAACTTCAGTACAGACTACAGGTCGTATTTGTGAAGGGATTTCATTGTAACTTGGTAGAATGAGTGAATGACTCAGTATGTTGAGATGAGGACGTCCCCTTTTAGTTGAAATCGGTCAACCGTGATGGCTACTCAAGCCTGAAGCCCAAAAACCTTTAGCACAGTCTACAGGCCATATTTATGAAGGGATTTCAATGTAACTTGATAGGATGACTCGTTTTGGAATAATTTCACTGTAACTTGGTAACTATCTTTGACATACGTTAACTGTGAGGGCCATATACATTAACTGTGAGGACCACATTAACCCACCCCTCAGTTCTTTAGTACAGTCTACACCTCATATTATTTTTATTAAAAACATAGCATACAGGGAACAGAAATTAACATATTCCCAATTATCACAATTCTTGTCTTATTTCATAATCCTTTCATAAACATTGAACATTATCCTTTTCATCAAACACAACACACCGACAAGTTAAGCTACAGTGTTATTGACACTTTCATTAGCTATTACTCTCCTCCCCATTATTTATTTATTATCCTTTCATTATTTGACTTCTCCGTTAAGTCCGCAGAAGTAACTTATTCCTCAGTTTACTACTTAGGATGGTCACTGTTTATAATTATGACATTAAAAATGACAATATTGAGTACAAACTCTGCCAGGTTACATGCGCTTATATAACTCTTTGAAAATGAGCACCTCTGACTCCTTGAAAATATACGGGAATGTCCAGGAAACTCTTTGAATTAACTACATATTCACTTGCTGGAACATCAGCAAAAAATGTCGGCACTCAAACTCTCCCTCCTCACCTGCCCCCCACCCCAAAAATAGCATTAAGTCAATCCCCAAATGCATTATGTTTGATGAATGATGCGAAAGTTGTTATGCTACAGCATAACGGCTTTCACTTCATCAAATGCCATTTATTTTAGCCATCACAAAAACTAATAATACTGTATCAACTTTCTAATCTTGGCACTCTAGTTTTTGATCGACAATAACTAAAATATTTTGTAAATATTCAGTTTGCATTACCACGTAAAATGTGCTTATTATCAACATATTCAATTTATCCAAACATTAAAGTATGTTCTTTAAACCGTAAGGGCCTAATTCCGACTTTCATCACATTCCCTGCAACTGAAACAGGTGCCCCAACATGTAGTATCAGGGTTAACCATTTACCTAACACAGTATTTTTTAAAAAATAAATTAAATTTCACATTTTTCGAAAACAAATTTCACAATTTTTTTAATAAAAGCTTATCGAGCTCGTTCTAATGATATCCATATTTGTATGGTTTTATTGAGAAATGTATGATATATTTTAAGCTGTGAAATGCTTAATCTGGTTAATTTTCTGGCTGTTTTTAGCCGCTGTGTTAGGTAAAGGGTTAACTCACAAATTACATTCTAAGAATCCTGGAAGTTGTTTTTGGACAAGTCTTGGCTGCCTATATATGCAGCCAAGACTTGCCTTAAAAATAACTACAAAGTCACAGGATGTAGACTGTCAAAGTGAAGTAAAAATATATAAAAATCTCCAGGCCCCTAAGGGTTAAAAAGCAATCAAGAGATTGTGAGGTGTTGGGAAACTGAAAACTTTTGAGAAAAGTGTTTCTGTTGAGCATTGTGTATTTATAGAAACGTATGTTCACCCTTCCCCTTAAGAGGGTGACAATTTAGACACTTTTCACAACCGCAATCATTCCAGCAATTCATTGCGTAGAGCTCAGTGTGCCATGTGAACTCATTAGCATTTAATGCTTATCATTTGTATGTCATTGTGGAGTGGGACTTAAGATTACATTGTTTTGTGTTTTTGATGTGATTAATTAACTGCTTAACAAATAAATTTGTACTTCTCAGTGTGGAACTATTTTGTGTAGGCTTATATTATGCTCACTGCAGAAAGAGTGTGATGGAGAAGGAGTTTCAGCAGGGCTAAAATAATTTTATGTTTTCTTCTAGACCACAGCTGGCTGGAAAAATCAGAGTTTTCCTGTGGAATCATTCAAGAGTTATTGCCCTTTTAATTTCAATCTGATTTTCAGTATGTACACAGGCTGATGCAGGTGTGCAATATGAGGCCAAGAATTGTTATGTATGCCCATACCTTTGATGTACAAAATGTTATTGTCTCAGTCAACAATCCGTCAGTTGTCCATCCGTGCACTGGTCAGCCACCTGTGGGTATTGTAATATCTTTCAGTAACTTGCACAACTATTATCAGACTTCCCTGAAGTATGAACTTAGTTTTGGTTGAATTTTGGCACCTTTCTGGTCATTTGCAAGAAACTGTTTCCATCTAAATTCAATTTAAGCTTTATTAAAAGTCTCAGTCATTTGTTTTTTAATAATCTAAAGTCTCCATTATATACTTTTTGAGAATTTTAGGACACATGTAACTTCAGGTTTATAACTACATTGAATACATAAATGTAGCTTCAAGTGAAATTATTTTACACATGGCTTGAATCCATAAAACGCATCTTCCTATAACCCTTTTCCCTCAATCAGTGACTTTGAATTTGCACATCATCGGTCAGAACAGTATCTAGATGTGAGCTATTGAGTTTCACCATGTTTTTAGCTTACCTGACTGAAAGTCACTGGGTGCTTAACTGATCACTTTCTGTCTATTGACCATCCGTCCAGCATGAACTTTACATTATCGACTTCTCCTCAAAATCACTGGACCAAATTTGATATGCATGTTCCTTATCATATGTCAATTCAAGTTTGTTCAAATAAAGTTGTCACACCCAAATGGGGCACCACAAGGGGCATTACTCTGATAGTACCCATAAATTGTTTTCCAAAATTAAAAAGATCTTTTCCAGAACCATCAATTAGAATCTTCTGATATTTGGTATAGAACATCTCTAGGGGGGCAGATTCAAGTTTGTTCAAATCAAGTTCTCAGGTTAATAGTTGGGCTCCCTGTGGGAACCTGAATTTTAACTTAGTGCAATATGAGGTCATTTCTTTAAAAATCTTCTTCGGATCCACCGGTCAGAATCCTTTCATATTTGTTCAAATCGGGTCCCTGGGTTAATATTTGGACTCTCTATTGAAGCCCAAAGTTTAACTTAGTGCAATATGAGGAAATTTCTTTAAAAATATATATCTTCTTCGGATCCACAAGTCAGAATCCTTTCATATTTGGTATACAACATCTCTAGGGGGGGGGGGGGGGAGAGATTCAAGTTTGTTCAAATTGAGTCTCTGGCTTTATATTTGGGCTCCCTATGGGAGCCCAAATATAACTTAGTGCAATATAGGGAATAATCTTTAAAAACTCTTCTTCAGAACCATCAATTAGAATCTCGTGATATTTAGTATATAACATCTCTAGGGGGGGAGGGGGGTCTCTATTTGGTATACAACATCTTTAGGAGGGTCAGATTCAAATGTGTTCAAATTGGGTCCCTGGGTTAATATTTGGACTCCGTATGGGAGCCAGAATTGGCCATGTTGCTGAAGAATTAAAAATTTTGTATTCAGTACCCTCCAGAGGTGTGTAACTAAGATTAATCCACATAGGTTGTATCAAGGGGCTTCATAGGGGAGCTCTACATTTTACATTATAATCAACTGAAGAAAAGGCATTATGCCCGGATTATTTTTGTCACTCCTGAGATACACAAGGATTGACAGTGTATCCTATGAAGATGGATTGCTTAATGTAGAGTCATTCTTGGGCTCTGTTTATATTGTGTTCTGTTCAAGATGAGCGCTTCAGGCCCTTTGGGGCCTCTTGTTTATTTTTTTCTTTATTTCAATGATTTTTGTATGACAGATTCCGTGAAAACAGCTTGTACGATGTTGCTGAAATTTGGCACATCTGTAGAGCTTCATCCGAAGTTTATCACCCGAGTTATGGCATTTCTGAAGTTTTTCGTTTTCTGCCAAAACCATGCAAAATGTAGTCAAAATGTCACGTTTTGCCACAATTCTCAAGAACCCTCTGAAACCATTTGAAGCATAACTTACTGCATCTGGCTACATAGGCAGTATTACCCACGTTGACACTTTTTGCCACAAAATTCCGAATAAAGTGCATTTTGGGCAAAATTGGCCAACTTTCACGTGCGATTTCTCAGTACTGCAGCCACATTTCATCAAAACGTTTTCCACAAGAAGATTGGGCATTCATCCAGGAACAATTTTGCTGTTATATAACTTATTCAAAGTTTCAACCTTCACACAGTTTTTGGGCCTTGAATCGGAGTAGTCTAAAAGTCTTCCTAAAATTCGCTCATTTTGAGTTCACTTTTCTTCCACTTTGGAATGGAATATAGAAAAATGATTTGCATGTCCATATTCAAAATTGACTCCCGAGCATATCTGCTGTGTAAGTTTGGTTTTAATATTTAACCCTATGCCAGTATTCTGGTTGCATAAAAGTAGGTACTGTCCAAATATTAACTTAGTGCAATATAGGGAATAATCTTTAAAAACTCTTCTTCAGAACCATTAATTAGAATCTTTTGATATTTAGTATATAACATCTCTAGGGGGGGGGGGGGGGGGGGGGGGGGGGTGTCTCTATTTGGTATTCAACATCTTTAGGAGGGTCAGATTCAAATTTGTTCAAATTGGGTCCCTGGGTTAATATTTGGACTCTCTATTGGAGCCCAAAGTTTAACTTAGTGCAATGTGAGGACATTTCTTTAAAAACCTTCTTCTTCAGATCCACCAGTCAGAATTCTTTTATATTTGGTATATAACATCTCAAGGGGGATCAGATTCAGGTTTGTTCAATCTGAGTCCCTGTCTTAATATTTGGGCTCTCTATGTGGGGTGCCTCTCAGCCATTTTACGTCCTCACTCGGCAGGATGGTATGCTGTGACTGCATTAACCCCACAATTGATGCTGACAGAGAGTGTTCTGACATCTTGAGAACTTTCCCAGACCGAGGATCGACTTGGGTACCTCTGGCATGAGAGTAGCACATTTTTCCATTCGGCCATAACCCTCTTGTGATGAAGGTCCTTGAAAAAGACTGAGAATTCCCAAGAAAAGTCCTTGATAGTCATAGGTTTCCTTTCTCCTGAGTGTGTGTGAATTTTGATTATGTGTTCATTTAGTACAATAAAACATTGTTAACTGGATAACAAATTTTGGCATTTTTTTCATAGTTTGGTTACATTTCTCGAAGTAGTTTAGGTCTTTTCTGTTGAAGAAAGAAATCAACAGTTTAAAAAATTGAGATCACTGAAGGAAAGCAATCTGTGTTGACAGTGTTGTATACAACACTGTCCACACAGATTACTTTTCACTGGCGAACTCTGCATAAGCATGTCACCAAAGCTTCACATCTAATATTTTTATATATGTGGGGTTTCTGATTAAACTTCATGCATAATTTACATTTAAATAAGATTTTTGCCTGACTGGAAAAAGTAGGAAACCTTTTTTGAGTAAATATTAGCTCACGGTTGAAGTGCCAGAAGAATAGGGAAGGCCTGTAACAAAGAGGCCATAGCCTCTGTTTTGAGTGGGAAGAATGACAATATCGGGAACAGATGCCATGGCTTTTCTCTCTCACCAGGCCATATTATGTATGGTTGGTCCATTTCACTGCGTGGCCCAAATTAGGCCAATATAAAGGGTTGTACACAAATGACTAAAATGTGTAACATTGTTATTTTATCAACCAGTATCTTTAATGTCAACTGTCATAGACTTTTTGCCATTCATGAATGAGTTTGTTGAATGTACTCTTGGTCTTCTTTTATAGGTGTGTAGCATTGTCAGAATATGGAGAACAGTTCTAGCCATTCATGCCTAGCATTCTTAAAAATGCAGAAGGGCTAAAAATCGCTCCCCTGGTATTGTCTAAGGGAGCAATTAGCTCTCCTCAAGCTTACAAAAGCTAAAAGTGGCAAAATGAAGATTTACTTTTAATGAATTCTGCCTGTTAGGCTTTGTACATTTTATTTGCTGCAGCTAATAAGGTAGTCTCTGTCAGATGGCTACACTGCCCCTCCCACACATCCGGGCCTCGGCAAGGCCCAGAGGTATGGGAGGGGCAGTGTGGCCATCTCACAGAGACCATTAACATAGCAGAGATCTGAAAAGATGTGGGTTTTAGGAATAGGCTGTAATGTAAACATTATTTTGTAAGGGCATGAGGGCTAGTTTTCGCCCTCCATAATTTTTTTAAGGCGAGCAGTAGGCGGCCAAATAAATCGTTCTCCTGAAAATGACAGGCCTGGCCAATCATGAATGAGTCTCTTGAATGTACTCTCGGTCTTCTTTTGTAGGTAGTGAAGCCTTGTCAGAATATGGAGAGCGGTTCTATAGAACATTGGATTCCTTGATCAGTAAGAATCAGAGGAGGAGAGATACAATGGTCAGAGAGATGGATGATGTTAAGGAAATGCAAAATAAACTTCATGGTGAGCTTAATGATCTTATTAAGCACCATACTGATGAGAATGATAAAAATGCCACTGCTGAAACACCTGATGTGATATCTACGCAAAATTACAAAACATTGCAACCTGATGACAGTATCTTACAGCAAACAGAAAGTCCAACATTACATACTCCAGTTTCAGAAAACAGTGTTCAGAAGGCAAGTAAGAGTGAGAAACATAAACCTCAATCCATAGAAAGTACACCTGTACCAAAACCCAGTCAGAAACCACCATCAAGTAGAACAATGAAATCTAAACTTCCAGAAGCTACACCAAGGTCTTATAAACCAAATACTCTCATCCCAAAAAGAACATTAAAATTAAAGAAGGTGAGCAGCCCATCCTCACAGCTTCCAAAAGAAGACACTGACAAACCTGACTGGGATTTATCAATTGATGCTTCAACTAATTTACCTGCACATAAATCTGATATTCCTGTTAGGTCCTCGAAATTTAGACAATCACATTCTAAAGGTGTTTCATCTTTGATAAAAGGAAAGCCTGAAAGCAGTTCAACATCTGATATCAGTGCATCTACACCCATTTTGAAAATTAAATCAAAATCTCAGAGTGAAGGCCGTCTTTCAGAAATTGGTGATGAGTCATCAGGGTGGGATTTTTCAACAGATATATCTTATGATGATCCAAAGTAGTGTAATTCTTTATGTCATTGTTTGTAAAAATTTATTGGGATATTTTTATCACTTTTCCTGTTAAATGTGCTGTCATGTAGGAAAGCATTCACTTTTTCTTTATTAGCTCACCTGGCCAAAAAGGCCATGAAAGCTTTTGCCATCACAAAAACTTTTCACATTTTCATCTTCTCTGGAACCGCTGAGCCGATGTGAACCAAACTTGGCAGGAATGGTCTATGGGAAGTCTTCTACAAACTTTCCCCACTTTGTTCCCGTCGGATGAAAAACATGGCCGCCAGAGGCATTCTTTGATTTTGGTTGGTGGATTTTCAAAAATCTTCTCCTCTGAAACTACAAGGCTAAATGTTTTGAAACTTTGCATGATCAATCACTGGGACCCCCTCTACCAACGATCCTCATTTAATGTTGATCGATTTACAAACATGGCCACAATTGGGAAATCACATTTTCATTTTCTTCTCTGGAATTACTGAGCCGATGTAAACCAAACTTGGCAGGAATGGTCTTTGGGAGGTACTCTACGAACGATCCCCATTTTGTTCCCGTCGGATTTAAAACATGGCCGCCAGAGTCATTTTTTTGATTCTGATTGGTGGATTTTGAAAAATCTTCTCTCAAACCACAAGGCTAATTGTTTTGAAACTTCACATGATAGATGACTGAGACACCCTCTACCAACGATCCTTTTGCAATGTTCATCGGGTTGCAAACCTGGCCACAATTGGGGCTTATAGTTACCATTGAAATCCTATAGGGAATCACATTTTCATTAACCCTTAAAGGATTGGAGAGTTTTAACCATAGTTTCTTTTCAACCTACTCACAATTGTTAATTGGCTGTAACATAAGTGCAAGCCCTACTTCGGAACTAACTCAAGCTTTTAGAATCTTTTCCAAACGAGTTGGAAAAGTACTAGAGTGCAAAAGCACGAAAAAGATCGAAAAAAGGGTCGAGCGAGACCAGCGCTCGAAATTACAGGTACTCTCTCTGCACACCTCTTGCGTTTACCGAGCGCATGCGCAACAACCGTGATGTCAATTCCTTTATTTTCTGCCATTGTACATGGTCGGAAATTTTTGTGACTCGTGCTAATTATGCTGTTTATTCTTCGTGAACAACTTATTCTACATATTTAGTGTGCTAGTGGATTGCATCCTTTTATCAAGCTACCAAATTATTATTATTTAATGTTAATTTGTATTTTTATTGCTTGTCTCTTCACACTTTATCTTGCCTTTCCCCCACGTGTGAACACAACCTTAGTACTGTTTTCCGTCGGCGGGAAGCTTGATTATTATTTTGATATAATGCCTAAGACTATTCCTTGTACCTCTTGTTTGCAGGTGAAACATGTGGACGATTCTCATGCCACATGTGTCACTTGCAACAATTGCACTCAGGCCCAATCATGTGGTATTTGTGGGGTTTGGTCCTCTAAATTCTGGGCTTCTGTGAACAAGGTGGTTCTTTCCAGAGCTAGAACCCCTCGTTCTCGGGGTAAGGGTAGCCGTGCCGTAGCAGACATTTCTGCTGGTGCACATGGTGACTCTGTCACACAGGATTCGGATCTGCCTTCTGTGGCGAGTTCCTCTGCAACTGTTGGCGGTGTTAGTTCAGTGATACCTGACGAGGAGACCGTGGTCTCTTTGTCTTCTGATGTCACTATTGAGGCGTCTGTTTTCGTTGAGAGCTTTTCCGAGGTCAGCTCGGTAACCCTCTCCGATCTGCCTCCTACACCGTCGACCGTTGTTGAGGAAGTTGCTACTCCAGATCCTATTCTGTCTGATGGTGGCTCTTCCATCTCCTCTGGGGATGGTCTACAGTCTCGGGGGACCGAGGCTGTATCTGCTGGTGTGTCTGTGTGTTCTCAGCCTCCCCCAGCCTCGCGGCGGGGCTGTGCAGGTTTGCTGTCTGCTCCGTCTCATCTGGCTAGGTTTGCTCCTAGTCGGTTGAGCCGGCCGGTCGCTTCGGCAGCGATTCCTTGTCCATCGAGTGAATCGTTTATCGTTCCACCTTCCCCTGCTAGTGTGCCGCCTAGCGAGATGGTGTTGGGGCGTTGGCATCCAGGGCCTGCTGTTCAGCAGCGGTCAGTGACAGCCCCTGTTAGCTGTCACTCTCGGAACCTTCCTCCGGTGATTCCTCACTGTGTTCCGGGTTTGGGTGTCGATCGATGCTTGCCGTCGGTCTCAGAGGATAGGCAGTTGGGGCCGTCTGCTGCGCAGAGGCCAATGACAGGTTCCTGTCATTCTTGGGACAATCCTCCGGTGTCTTCTCACCGTGTCCTAGGTCCAGCTACCGATCGACGTGCGCCGTCGGTCTCTTTAGAGGATTTGCAGGCAGGACCATCTGTTTCGCAGAGGTCAGTGATGGACCCTGGGCGTCACAATCGGGACTATCCTCCAGTGTCTTCTCACCGTGCTCCTATTCTGTCTGCCGATTGACGTTCGTCGTCGGTCTCTCCTGAGGATTTGGGTTCTTCTACCAGAAGGGTCCATTGGGAGGACACTCCGTCGGGCGATTCTGCTGCGACGGATTCTCAGGGTGACCTGCCCCAGGCCGTTTTGGTGCTCACCCGGTTGCTTTCTGGCAACCCTGAAGTTGGCCTCCTGAGGCACAACCTCCTTTGGTCGGTCGCCGAGATGTCTCGCCTGGCCCCTTGGATACTGCACAGTATTCACAGGAGGTTTCTGCTGGTCAACCCGAGTTAGGCTACGTCTCCTCTGCTACGGAGGATGACGAGTATCTTGAAGGTGATGGGCCCCCCTCGTCAGTCTTGGGGCAGGCTTTGGATTTCGTCTTTGGCTTATTGCCGGACGTTCGACCTTCCGACCAGCCTTCTGTGACCGTCCGGCCACGGTTCACTGTGGAGCACCGTAACCCTGTTGAGCCTTCTAGCTCCGGGGCTTTGCGTCCTCTGCAATCGGCTCAGGTTGTTGAGTCCTTCCAGGGCTTAGACGCCAAAATGCGTTCTAAGGCCCTCAAGGGTTCCTTCTTTTCTAGAGCTGATGCCTTTCTGCCTCCATCGCGGTTTCGTGTGTACGATTCCGTCTCTCCACCAGTCTTCCAAGGGATGACTACTGTGGATGAGGATTCTTCTTCCCTCGGGTTGACTAAGCCTAAGTCAGCAGTTCTCCCGATGTCGGTAGTTGAGTCTATGGTGGGCCTGTCCCGAGAGATGCTGGGTATGTTATCTCTCGCGGACCATGTCGTCGCTGCTCTGGCTGAATATTTTCCACCAGGGGAGTTTGATGAAGCTCAGGCGCCTTTTCGCGTTTTGTCACAGGCTCTTATGAACTTGACACACGCTCACGCCTGTAACACGGCTAATTTGGAGCTGGCACGCCGGGATGCGGTGTTGGATTCTTTACCATCCCTTCCTTCTGAGCAACGTGCTGTTCTGAGGTCTGCCTCTTTGGTGGGACCTCAGTTGTTCCATGGTTCCGTGGAAGCTGTTCATGGCGAAGTTCTTCGTCATTCGAAGGACCAGCTTTTGCTGAGATAGCATGACCAACCTGCTGCTGCGGGTGGGGGTCGTTCCAGGCCCGCCAAGCGTGCTGCTGCGTCTGCCTCGCTGATGATGTCGGCTCCGTCTGCTCCTTCTGATCATAAGAAGTGCCGACGTGGCCAGGCTCGCAGGCAGCCTCAGGCTGGAAAGTCTCAGGACTTCCCGAGGTGGTTTCTCCTCTCGGGGGCCTCGTCGAGGCCGCAAGTGAAGGTTCTCACCTCGATTCGCCTCCAGTCGGGGGAAGGCTTCGCTGTTTTACGACCGTTGGACAGAGATAACGTCGGACTCTTGGGTCCTCGACGTCATTCAATCCGGTCTGCGACTGTCCTTCCATCGGCACCCCAGTTTATCTTGGGTGCCCCTTCTGACTCAGGTCCCTTCCGATTCTCTGCGTCGGGACCTTCTGGTGCAGGAGATCGACAATCTCCTCACCAAAGGGGCGATCGAGGTGGTCAGGAACACCCTTTCACCAGGGTTTTACTCGAGACTTTTCTTGGTACCGAAGAAAAACGGCCAATATTGTCCTGTCATCGATCCGAGTACCCTGAACGAGTACTTAATAGCTCCTCGTTTCAGTATGGAGACTTTCCGGTCGGTTCGACGTTCAGTTCATCAGGGCGATTTTGCGGCCAGTATCGACCTGAAGGATGCCTACTTCCATGTACCCATTCATCTGGCGTCACGGAAATACCTTCGGTTCTCGTTTCGGGATCAAGTTTTTCAATTCAGAGCTCTCCCGTTCGGTTTGAACCTGGCTCCTTGGGCCTTCACCCGACTGATGTCACATGTGCTTGCTTTCCACCGCACTCAGTCGGCAGTGACTTCGTCAGCCTACCTAGACGACATCCTCCAATGGCACCACGATGCTGCTGTTCTGGAGTTCGATGTCCGGCAGTTTCTTTGCCTGCTAGCGTCGCTGGGTTTCAGAGTCAATCGCGAGAAGTCGGATCTTCTTTCTTCTCAGCGATTCCGTCATTTGGGGATGGATTTCGACACTCTTCACAATGTAGTGTCGGTCCCCCAGGCTCGGGCGACGATTCTTTCCGCCTTGACTCGGGACCTGCTTCAATCTTCCTCGGTCTCGGCCAGGACTTTCCTTCGGATGCTGGGCCTTTGCGGTTCGGTGACAGATCTCATTCCGCTCGGTCGCTTGTTTGTCCGACCTCTCCAACACTTCCTGTTGGATCATTGGTGTCCGAATGTAGATCCGCTGGACCTGGAACTCACTATTCCTCGGTCTCTGCTTTGTCACCTCTGCCCTTGGGCAGATATTCCCTGGCTGACAGAGGGTGTTCCATTGGATCTTCCTTTGGCCGATCGCATCCTTACTGCGGATGTCAGCGATCGGGGCTGGGGTGCGACGTTGGATCCTCTCGGTCTGTCTACTCACGGAGAGTGGGACAGCGAGCAGGTGGGCCTTCATATCAACCAGAAGGAGCTCCTTGCTCTTCTGTTGAGTTTTCGGCTTTGGATCCCTCATCTGTCGGACCATGTTGTCCTGCTTCTTTCGGACAATTCGACAGTAGTGGCCTACATACGGAATCAAGGAGGCACACATTCGATTCCCATGTATCGGCTGTCTCGGGATCTTCTTCTTTTGGCGCGGGATGTGAACGCTCGGGTGTCCATTCCACACATTCCCGGGCATCTCAACGTCCTAGCAGACTCCCTGTCCCGACGCGACAGTGTCCTTCCAACCGAATGGATGCTACATCGGTCGGTGTTTCAGGCGATTTGCGAGCAGTGGGGCCGTCCTCAGGTCGACCTTTTCGCTACTCGTTGGAATCATCAGGTAGAGACCTTTGTCTCCCCTTGTCCAGATCCTCTGGTATTTGCAGTAGACGCTCTGTCTCTGGACTGGACAGGTTGGATCGGCTATGCCTTTCCTCCTGCACCGATTCTTCCTCAAGTATTAGCGAAGATTCGTGCTTGCAGTTGCAGGATCATTCTGATCACACCCCTGTCTCCACAGAGGGTGTGGATCAATCTGCTGCGGCCTGTATTGGCCGATCAACCGATTCGTCTACCTCTACGTCGCGATCTTCTTTCACAGGGCCGTCCCAGGAAGTATCACAACAACTTGGCGAGCCTGTCCCTTCACGCCTGTCTTTTATCAGGTCCAGTCTCCGACGTAGAGGTTTTTCGAGACGATCAGTGGAGTGCATTTCTGCATCGCGGCGACATTCCACTGGCATGACTTATGCCGCCAAGTGGAAGGTTTTCTGCCGCTGGTGTTCAGATCACAATGTGAATTACCGTGATCCGTCAATCGCTCAAATTGCGGATTTTCTGGTTTTTCTTTTTGACTCCAAGGGCCTCCAGCCTATTACGATTAAGGGCTATCGGTCTATGCTGTCTGATACTTTCTCTTATGTGGGAAAGCGGTGCGTCGGTCGTAATCTTTTTCTCTCCAAACTTATTCGGCACTTTTCTTTGAAGAGGCCTCGAGTTTTGCATCTTACACCCAAGTGGAACTTGGCATGGGTGTTGCATTGTTTGGAGGGGGTGCCATTCGAGCCTTTATCTGAGACCGACATGCATTTTCTCACCTATAAGACGGCTTTTCTTCTAGCGTTTGCCTCTGCTCATCGAGTCAGTGAGCTTCATGCGCTATCTGTTGATTCTGCCTGCTTCCGAAATGAGGCTAACAGTGTCACCTTCACTACTGATTGCTCTTTTCTGGCTAAGAATCAACTCCCCGATTCGGTACCTCCTCCCATCTACATTCGGGCTCTCCCTGCTGTAGATGGACGGAGGCGTCTTCTTTGTCCTGTTTGTGCGATCAAGACTTACATTACTCGCACTCAGTTCATTAGGAGGGGTCGGAAGAGATTCTTTCTGTCTCTCATTCCTAAGAGGCAGTCTATCTCTTCCCATTCTATTTCCAGGTGGATCTGTCATGCAATCAAGCTGGCTTATTCTCGCTTGTCTGCGTCGGATCTTGTTTCGAACCGGCATAATGCTCACGAGGTTCGTGCCATTTCTACATCCTGGGCGTTCTCCAATTCTGTTTCGCTCCGTGATGTTATGAATGCGGCTTACTGGAGGAATGCTTCTACCTTCTCCTCCTTTTATCTCCGCCACCTTCAGCAGCAATCTGAGGACCTTTATTCTTTAAGCCCTCTCGTTGCTGCTTAGGCTGTTGTGCACCCTCGTTAAAATTGTTTTTGTCGAGGTTGCGCTTCGCTCAGCCTTGTTCTTTTCAGGTGCCTTCTCTCTATCTTCTTAACAGGTTTTCGTTTTTGTTCTCTGCCATCCTTGCTTTCGTTCTGCTACTCTTGTTGGTATTGGTTATGTGATTCACCTCCTCCTATTGTTTATTCAGCCAATTGTAAACAATTGTGAGTAGGTTGAAAAGAAATTAAAATTTTTTAGTAAATTTTGTTTCTTAACATACCTATCACAATTGTTTACCGGAGGCCCACCCTCCTTGGGGATATCTTTGATATCGATGCCTCCCCGCTAAATCACAAACTTCTCGTTGGCAGAAATACGGAATTGACGTCACGGTTGTTGCGCATGCGCTCGGTAAACGCAAGAGGTGTGCAGAGAGAGTACCTGTAATTTCGAGCGCTGGTCTCGCTCGACCCTTTTTTCGATCTTTTTCGTGCTTTTGCACTCTAGTACTTTTCCAACCCGTTTGGAAAAGATTCTAAAAGCTTGAGTTAGTTCCGAAGTAGGGCTTGCACTTATGTTACAGCCAATTGTAAACAATTGTGGTAGGTATGGTATGTTAAGAAACAAAATTTACTAAAAAATTTTAATTTCTACATCTCGACAGTTTATATCCTGTGACTTGCCCGTTGTTTCTAGGCAAGTTTTGGCTGTCTGTACAGGCAGCCAAGACTTGCCTAGAAAAAATTACTAAGGTATGCAGAATGTTACTTGCTAGTTCCTCCAGAGATAGCATGTTGGGGCATCTGTTCTGTTGCAGTAAAAATTGGTGAAAGTCAGAATTAGGCCCTTAAGTTATATGATTAATTTTTGAAGTCACTGTTTCTTCACATGCATTTTTGTTATAATTTATTGGAGAGTCCATATAGACACTCTCCAACAAATTTTCTCTAGACAAATCCCATAGAACACAATTTGTTTGTTTCTGTATGAATAGGATACACGTAAACAGTGTATGAAGCCTTTTAATGATGGTAATCAAGATGTGGGCATCTGGCACTAAACAAATTGAAGTCCAATTTCTTACTTTGACAAACATTTTGCATCAGAACAGATGCCCTGATATGCAATGAGGAAGTCTTCAAGATATTGTTCAAAATACCTTGACAGTAATTTTCAGCCACATATTGTCTTCCTTCATAGACTGTCAAAACCTAAATGGGAATCGCAGCCAAATCTATAGACTTGAGTGTAGTAAAATTTCTTAAAAATACTCCATGCCAAGACACAGTTCTTACATGTCATTTCTTCAAAGCATTTTAAAAAAAACAGGGAGTGCTGATTCTAAAATGTATCTCAAACTTCCTGTCTTGTGAATTTATTATATTTGGAGTTGTTCAGTATTTTTATTTTTCTCTCATGAAAAGTTGGAAAATTCAAGATATGACATTGTGGAAGCACTCTGACAATATGTGGGACAAAACAAGGCTGAAAATGATCAAAAGGTGGGTTGGATGAAACGAATACTTAGACATTGAGCTTGAACAATCTGCATCTGTTAATCCTTTACCCTTTATTTTGTTACTTTAATTATTTTATTTCAAATTTTGTAGAAAATTTCAACAAAACCATATCATGTGACCCCTCATTGGAATAAGCCCAGCAGGCTTGATCCAATGAGGAATCACATGACACGATTTTCTTGAAATTTCCTGAAAAATAATTTCTTTTCAAGGGCTCAGTTTATAAATTATGTGGGCAGATGCGGCCGATTCATTTGGTAATGAATAACAAATTCTGTACCACGGAGAAACAGAATTACTGCTTATCAACACATTGAATACAATATGCATGCCTTACTCCTTAATTTGTTACTGATAAAGTCTTATAATCAAGACTAAATGTTAAAAAATTTCTCCCAGAATAGTGCTTGAAATTCAATGTTATGATAGTTCATCGTGCAGATTGGGATCTGAATCCAATGATTTTTGCATAACATATTACCTTGAGACAAAATGCACTGAAACAAAAAAAATACAAATGTCGCAGAGTGACATTTTTCATTTCATTTCAGGCCTGCTCAACATTTATCAGTTCAACACATTAATTTAATGGTAAAAAACTTTATTTCATCCAGTTTTAATCTTTTTCAAAATAAAAAAAAAACTTTCCTCACACTCACATTTTTCAGGGTTCCTCTGGCCTTAAATCTGACTATGGGCCATTCAAGGCCTTGAAATCTTGGAAAATGGCCCTAAAGGCTTTGAAAAGACTTGAATATTTTTATACTGTCCCAATGACCCAGACATAGCTGGTGCTAATTCTCAAAAATCTAGGGCCAAACACAAATTTTGCCCCCCAATCCCCAAAATTTGCATCTAAAACCGAAAAAATCATATCCTAAATGGTCCTCCATACTTTCCCTCCACTGCGCATGCGCAGTGTCAAGGAGGTCTCGAAATTTGCGCCAATTATCATTCTTTGTTTGGCCCTTCATCAGTTCACATCTGACTGATATTTGTGCTTGTAAATCTCAGTTTAAATGATGCCAGACACATAAATATTAGAGAAATGGTGGATCTAAAGAGGAAATAGAAGGAGGAGAGGAAAAATGAGTGGCAGGAAATAATCAGGGCTGTAACTTAAAAAATTTTTACGAAATTATGTTATGTTGCCTAATTTCGAGGCATGGGCCTGTTGTTGTCATTCTTGCTATAAAGTTACACTGCTTGTTCAGTGTTTCCTCTCTCCCTTTCCTTTAAGTCCCCCCTTGCTATTCTCCCATGCTTTTGGCATATTTTCTGTAATATTATTACTAAAATTTCTTGGGAGTTTTAGCTGGGTAACAGAATGAATTCTGTTCTTTTCCCCCATGTTTACGTCCTCACCCATGGGTGTTTAGGCGTAGTGTTCTGCATCTACCATCTGATGTTCTGCAGTTTCTTCCCTGGAAGTCTCTGTTTTGCATCAGATAGTGTGTTATTGGTAACTGATTTCGGGCCATGGTTATCAGTGCCTGGAGTCATGTTTCTGGTGTTTATACACTTCTTGTTTACATTGACAACGGTTTCTGTTGAGAGGGATTTTCTTGTCTTTGTATTAGCTTAATCATAACAAGATACATTATTATTATACGTAAGTGTTGCATTAATTTTTTTGTAATATTTTAAAAAATTTTGTCCACACTTAGGCTTTTTGGGATCCATTGGGGCTCAACGTTACTTTCAGAAACTTGGGCTTTTCTGAAAAAATCTTTTAAAAAAAAAAATTTTTTTTTGATTTCAATTATTTTTTCTATATTAATGGATCATGTTATTATGTATCTTTGTTTTCAGGGGTTGGTGCGAGTACTAGGACTTTTTGTGTTCTTTTCACAATGAAAGGATATTGTTCAAATTGTAATGAGGAAATCTTCCTCTGACTTTTATAATCATTGTATTAATTGTAGTCAGTGTACTCACACTAACTCCTGTTCAGTATGTGTCAGTTGGGATGACAAACATTGGAAACATGTGTCACGGTATGTTAGCGGGGAAAAGGCCATGCCGGTCCTTTCTCCGCAGGGTCACTCTAGTTTATCAATCTCTATTTCAGAAGAACAAGAACAGGGTGATGTTTCCGTGATGTCTTCCAAAAGTGTGCCTCCATCGTCACAGTTAAATGAAGAGCTAGCGGCAAAAGTGCTCATGGAAATACGTCAGTTGCCTAAGAGGTCCCTAGTAGGATCGACAGCATTGGCGTCCGCTAGCTCGCCGGTGTAGCAACCATTCATCGAATGGCTCGGCAGCCAGGTTCGACCGTTGCGGTCCAGGAAGGAGATTTGGGTGATGCGAGCACTATAATAAGGCAAAGTGCACACCCAGTGACGACGGATCAGAGGAGAGAACGGAGGAAGCCTATTAGTCCAGTTCCTAGCTCGTCCAGGTCCATCCGGGCTGCGAGCGAGAGAGGTCCCTCTCTCGTACAACAACATCTGGGACCAGATGTTGTGGTACAAAACGTTTCGCATTTGGAGCATACGTCCGCCACTCAGGATGCTCCGTTATATAGACAGTCCGGAGAGACTGTCGATAAGGCTTCCTCATCCTCACGGCTGCGCACTCGACCGCACCTTGGCTACGTGACCACGGATATCCAGCCAGCTTCGCCGATCAGGGATTCCACGGCGACCAGGTCACGCCATCCAGTAGCCAGGGACACGAGGCTTGTAGACTCCGGACGTTCGCATAAAAGAAGTATGCAGGAGTCAACGTACACGGAGCTTCCAGCGGCAAAGCAACGTAAGACCGCTACTCCACAGGCCTCAGTGATGGACGTGCTATCCCAAATAGCACAACTTATTGCAGCATCCCAGCAAACGACAGAATCTCTGTCGGATCAGGAATTATCCGACGACGCTGGGTCGGTACGCTCCGCCGAAGCATCGGGTACGGACGACCGAGAACTTCATAGGGTCCGACAGGATGGCGAAAGGGATTCGGAGGATTTGGAGCTTTCCCTTTCGAAACAACATAAAGCTGCCGTAGATTTTAACCGGCATTACCTTCCAGAGGTTGTTCCGTCGGACCAGAATGCTGCGATGCCGGATAAGAGACTGATAGCGTCATTGGACACAGAATTTTTTGATCGGTTCAGGGACATCGTCCCTGAGTTTCCGACACAGTCCAATAAGGTCACAAGAACATTTGAATTATTGAACGACGCTATTTATAAGCTTGCTACCAAAAGTCTGGTTTCTTATCCGCAAATGCCCTAAATCTGCCTTTCATCAATTCAAGGAATAAATTTGAAACGGCAGGACAGGGCATACCGAGAGTTCCTCTGCGTCTAGACGACGAGGCTGAAGACTTGGAATTGTCTATACCGTCGTCTATGTCAATTCCAACCACGACGTTGGAAACGACAATAATGTCTAATAGAGTTAACTTAGATGCCTTATCATACGCAGATCACCTTACTAAGGCGTTATCATTACGTCTTCAAGGGAAAGAATTCCAGGATATACAATCCTCATTAAGACTTCTTTCAAGGGCAGTAGCTTATTCCATGTATAACTCTGCCCTTTCAGTGGCAAACCTGGAGTTGGTTAGACGTGACACAGCCCTAGCTACATCCACGCGCGTGGATGGTAAGGTGAAGAACTCTCTCAGAGTCGCTTCGGTCTCCAGAGAGCTTCTCTTCGACAGCAAGCTTTCAGCAATCTATGATAAGATAACTAAGAAAGCTTCGGATTCTCTGCTTTTCAAATCCGCTTCCAAAAAGCCGGATACAGCAGAAAAGAGTGAGACAGGCACTTCTGGATAGAGGTTCCTATGCATCCTCTAGGTCTTATTCTAGAGACCGTCAAGGCAGCGACTCTCGTGGGGGACGTTCTTCTGGCCGAGATTACCAGTCAGATGTCCCTAGGTCGACAGGGTGAGGTTCGGGTCGTGGAGGACGTAGTTTCTCCTTCCGCAAGCCTCGCAGGTCCAGGATGTGATGGTTTGAACCTCTATCGTGTTCCGGTAGGCGGAAGATTATCGAGTTTTATGAACGAGTGGGTGTCAATTACGGACGACCCCTGGGTTCGAGGGGTAATTTCGGAAGGACTAAGAATATCCTTCAAACGAAAGCCTCCATTAACTTGAAGTCCAAAATGGACTCAGCTTCCGTCGAATCCGCAGAAAAGAGACGCTCTTTTATCAGAAGTACAGTCTCTTCTGAAGAAGAACGCGGTAGAGGTCGTAGAAGACCAGGAATCACCGGGTTTCTACAGCCATCTGTTTCTGGTTCCGAAACCAGACGGCTCGTTCTGTCCAGTCATAGATCTGAGCTGGATAAACAAGCTGATCATCGCTCCAAAGTTCTATATGGAGACAATTCGATCAGTCACAGCGAGTATTCGGGTGAACGACTATGCTACAAGCATAGATCTCAAGGATGTGTACTTTCACGTCATGGTACATTCGACATTCAGAAAGTATCTACGCTTCGCAGTCCTAGGAGTTGTATATCAGTTCCGAACGATGTGCTTCGGTTTGAACCTAGCGCCCTGGGCTTTCACTCGAATAATGAACTCGGTAATGATATATTTCCAAGCTCATTCGTCTGCGGTAACGTCGGCCTACCTGGACAACATTCTTCAGAGGTACGGCAACGAGTTAACGCTTCAGAACGATGTGCAGAATCTGCTTCTATTACTCCGACGTCTCGGTTTTATAATAAACGAGAAGTCGGATCTGGTGCCGTCCAAGTCATTCACTCATCTGGGAATGAGCTTCGAGATGTACAACAATCTCATTCGTCTGCCGTTAACCAGAGCGAAATTAATCAGTTGTTACGCTCACTGTTGTCTTCACTCAGACAAAGTCACAGCGAGAGAGTTCATGAGACTGATAGGTCTCTGCGGAGCCGCTGCGGATCTCATTCCGATGGGGCGGTTACGCACTCGTTCTCTCCAAATTTTCTTGACTCAGAATTGGAGTGTAAATATTCATTCGCTCGATATAGACGTTCTCTTGTCAAATCAAGTGAAACAAGAGATTCAGACTTGGGCAAACATTCAGTGGTTGACTCAGGGAGTCCCACTGCAGTTGCCGGATCCGAGTTTTACGATTATGACGGATGCCAGTCAAACAGGTTGGGGTGCAACATTGATCCCAACGGATTCGAAGAGCCAGGGTCTTTGGGATCCGCAGTTTCTAGGCAAGCACATAAACATCAAGGAAATGATGTCAATTTGGCTTGCACTACGTCATTGGATGAACATTATTCAGAAAGCACATGTCCAAATCCTGTCCGACAATACGACAGTAGTAGCGTATATTCGGAACCAGGGAGGCACTCATTCTGTTCCGTTATTCAATTTAACTGAAAGAATCCTTCTGTTTGTTCTAGAACACCAAGTTCTACTTTCGGCCCGTCATATTCCGGGTCGTCTGAATGTATTAGCAGACTCCCTTTCACGGAAGGGTCGCTTGTTGCCGTCAGAATGGACTCTCAACAAACAGGTATTCAGTCAGATTTGCTACCAATGGGAGCGGCCAATGATAGACTTATTTGCGACACAACTCAACAATCAGTTGCAGACGTATGTGTCTCCATGTCCGGATCTCCGAGCATATGCAGTAGATGCTCTATCGATCTCGTGGGACGGAATGATAGGATATGCGTATCCTCCAGCGCCGTTGATTCAGCAGATATTGCTAAAGATAAAACAATCTCAATGCAAATTTCTATTGGTAGCATCTCTGTCTCCACAGAGACTGTGGATAAATCTACTCAGGTGTCTGCTGTGGGACTTACCACGAAAACTTCCTCCACGAGAGGATCTTCTTTCGCAGGGGAAATTGTGTCAACTACATCACAACCCGCAAGGTCTCAACCTTCACGTATTTCCGTTGTGCGGTCCTTCTTGCACGGCAAGCATTTTACAGGATGAGCAGTGGATGCGATTTCTAACTGTAGGAGGACCTCCTCTTCACTAAACTATGCGGCTAAGTGGAAGGTCTTTCGTCGTTGGTGTAGGGGTCATTCTGTTGATATTTTTGATCCCTCCGTACCAGACATTGCAAACTTTCTAGTATACTTGTTTGACGAGATCAAACAGCAGCCTGTTACTATTAAAGGTTATAGGTCTATGTTATCTGATACCTATGCACACCATGATAGTTTACAAATTGGATCTAATGTCTCTTTATCTAAATTAGTTAGAAACTTCTCGATAAATAGACCTAGAACCCTTAGATTAATTCCTCAATGGAATTTAGCTTGGGTTCTTCTTAAACTAAAAGAAAAGCCATTTGAGCCTCTTGAGACAGTAGATTTCAAATTCTTGTCTGATAAGACAGCATTTCTCTTAGCTTTCTCTTCTGCTAGAAGAGTCAGTGAGCTTCATGCACTATCTGTGGACGATTCTCACTATCGTAGTGTCGGGAACACTATTACCTTTACTACTAATGTTGGATTTTTAGCTAAGAATCAGGCTCCTAATAAATATCCGGGACCTATAGTTATTAAGGCCCTTCTGTCTTCAGACGGGCATAGGCCTTTACTCTGTCCGGTTAGAGCTTTACATATTTATAAACGAAGATCTCAGTTTATCAGGAAGGGACGAAAACGCTTCTTTCTGTCTCTGATGCCAAATAGAAAGGACATTACAGTCCATTCTATTGCTAGATGGATTCAATTAACTATCCGTACTGCTTATGATAATCTATCTTCAACTCAGCAGTCTGTGCTTAAGATTTCTGCTCATGAAGTAAGAGCTCTTTCTACATCTTGGGCTTACGCAAATAGTGTTGCTATTACAGATTTAATGAAGGCTGCATATTGGTCTCAGCCATACACATTCACAAATTTTTATCTCAGAAATATTGAGTCCATTTCTGGAGACCTGCATTGTTTAGGTCCATTATCTGTTGCTCAGAATGTCGTCCACTAAACAGTTGCAACTATAGTTATGCAGGCTTTCTGTTCCGGCAGTGACTCCGTCCTGCTGCCCTCTTCGCTCTGGGCTATTTGACCCAGGGCAAGGGGAAGGTGGGGGGGGGGGGGGGGGGGAGGGAGGGTGTTCACTTAGGTCACCTGCTTTATAGTGAAAAGCAAGGGGATACCTCCTCCGGAGTCAGTAATTCTGAGTCGTTACCGGGATGGTTTTAAAGTGTAAAGTTAATGTTTAAAATTCATTCATGTCATATTTTTAAAGTGTAGCTCTGTGTGAAGCATTTGTATATGTCATGTGTCAAACAGGCATTAATATACAATCCTCGGACACTTTTAAAGAGTATAAAGAGTCTCAATTCTCTGGACTAACTTTATTTATTGGCTTACTTTAAAAATAATTAGTATAAAGGGTTATACTGGATGTTAATAGAGAACATGAATGTTATTATGCTCTATTATGGAGGGTGTTGTGTCTTTCTAATTTATCATAAATAAGAAAGGTACATGTAAAGCCTAATACTCCATTTCTCCTCGAGGGGATGACTCTTTTATATATAGTTGAGCTTATTGGATTTTCCTCTATGTCCTAGGCCCTCCAGCCTTTTTACTATTCAGCTATGTCTGGGTCATTGGTACAGTATAAAAATGTTAAAAAATTTATAGTAATTTATATATTTTTATACTTACCAATGACCCAGACGGGGATGGCCCTCCCAGGAGTTGGGAACTCCTACCTCCCCGCTGAGTACATAGCGCTGACCAGGCACTGCTTGCAAGAATGATAATTGGTGCCAATTTCGAGACCTTCTTGACACTGCGCATGCGCAGTGGAGGGAAAGTATGGAGGACCATTTAGGACATGATTTTTGGGGTTTTAGATGCAAATTTTGGGGATTGGGGGGCAAAATTTGTGTTTGGCCCTAGATTTTTGAGAATTAGCACCAGCTATGTCTGGGTCATTGGTAAGTATAAAAAATATATAAATTACTATAAATTTTTTTAACTTTCATAGAATCAAAATTTGCATAGTGGTAGTAACAACCAGAGGGTCCTAGTTAGGAGTAGTGATGGTATGGCCTTGAAAATCTTTGAATTTGGCTATTGTTTGACCATGTAAAATGCTAAGGGATGTTGAGTATTGGCCTTGAATATACTTGAATTTTATCAGTCGTTGTCTGCAGGAACCTGTCTCTGATATATGTTTCCTGCCTGGGACTATTTTGTCTTGATTTCTGCTTTGGATGCTTCCATATATATATATATCGTCTGAGTCAAGCATACATAAATAATAGAAATTTGAGTTACTTGGCGAATTCTGCTCCCTCTCAAATGAGTTGTCCATAAGGTACTGCCTGAGATTGGACCTATTTTTTAGAGAATACTCTAATTAATTTCAACTTCCCCATCACTCACTTTCCCATGAAGTAGAATGTAGAGTAAATTTTCAATGGTCAAAACAGATTATTTTAAATCACACAGGAAAGTTTTTAGGAATGCTGCTGATCAGAATATGTATTTTGGGGAGGGAAAATTGTTTTAAAACTACTTTGTGTGAATTAATTGTGATATGGACAAAAACATTGTGTAGGGTTGTGCTGAAGTGAGATGTGCAATAAATTATTATTTCTGTGAACATTTCATAAGTTTACAGTGCATATTGTATTGCAGTAATACGCCAAGTATTGTATGTATTGCTTTATAAAAGTTGTATGTTATATTTTTGCAGAGATTTTTTTTTTTTAAAAATATATGTTCAGTCTCTTGCAGACCAGACTCTGCCTTTGTTGCATGATTCCTTAGTCCGAAAGTATTTGCATCATACTGCAGTTAAATAAAGTATTTACATTTCATGTCATTCAAATACCATCTCTTCCTCAACAATGATATCAGAGTACCCCAATACTTCCAGAACAATGTTTTTTTCTTTTGTACAATGACTAAATTCCTGTCAATTGAATGTATTTCAAGCAGCCAAAACTGACTAAAAAAGTTCATCTAAATTGAACTCCAGAGAGAGGATTAAGAGTTAAGTGCTAGAATCAACTTCTGTGTAAATATTAAAACCTAAGTCATTTTTCATGTGATATTTTTTGAAGCTTAATGGAAAGATTTTCAGAGACTTTTCCGCCAGGAAATACATTGATAAATTATATTATAGCTGTGAAGGAAAATGACTTGTTACTAAAATTGGTCCTTGGAATGAAATACTTAATTAAGGCCATACAAAGTTGATTGTCTGTTTCTCAGGCCATTTTTTCCAAAAAAGCATGCGGTCTTTTTTTTTTTTCTTTTTATTTTCTCCCCGAGAGGTTGTTTGTGGTAATTTTACCCCCACCCAAACGCCTGGTGGACCACGCAAAATTTCGCAAATATATTGGTTATTCACTGTGGAGGTGTTGGGTCATAAATGAAGTGGGGTTTGAATGTTTGTTTTTTCAGTGAAACGTGAAAATTATGACACAGAATGAAATGCCTTGTGGGTGAAACGTCTCGGGATGAAACGTCTCTGGGACAAATCAAATGTCGAAGTGTCAACTTTCACAGATTTATTTTACCAAAAAAAAAATCCTTTCACAACCTGCCTAATAAAATCGTGAATCGCAATTTTTCCCCATTATATTCAAAATTATCACAAACCATTTGAACGGGCATTCATCCATAAAGCATATTTTTCGGAAATTTGAAAATGAAATACAAAACGAATGTTTACGTGTTTTTATTAACCAATTCGACCGCACATACCTGCTTATATGCGATTTATTTTCAACTATGACTGTTGCTTTTATATCAAGCAATGGTTACTATTAGTTATCCAATTATCCTGCATCTCAAATGCATTTATTTAAATTAACTGGGAAACTCATAACGGTGTCAAATAACAGTACACAAATTCCCAATGACGGCCATTTACAATACAAATGTTACTAAAAATAAATGCCAGGAGACTGTGTTCCATTCAACATAGCACCTGACTTTGCAGACTTTCTGAGGGTTGGTGCGAATCAAATGTGGTGCGAATCGACCATTCCCCTTTGTGACTGTTTGTTGTCAGACTGAAAGACACCTTCCTTCTTGCTGTCATTATGACTTACCTTTTACAGAATAAAACACTTTCTGTCGTGAATATTGCTAAAACCCACCCACTTTATTAAAGTATGATGTAGAAAAAGCTTGAAGTGTGTTAATTTAAAATTTGCCAACGCATCGATATCGATTTACCGAAATGAACACAATATCTCATATTTTTTTTAAAGATTTTTTGGTGTCATAAGAAGGTTGCATGCACAGCAAAAATGACCATGCACGTGGGCCTGAGAAACAGAGGTTCTTTTTATGGCCTAATATATATTTTGTTTGGAAGAGGTGTGTAAAGAAAGCATTTGTATGACATAAATAAGTCATATGTACGTTACCTTCAAGAAAGTTATAATCCCTGATTTTACATTGTGCGCTGTTTTAGAACAGTTAGTAAATAGCAGATTTTATCTTGTCTCATATGTTATCAAAAACAACAATTATGAAATTTTCTGCAACTAACAATTGCACCATTTACTTATCTTGAATCGTAGATGAACAAATCACATTTTGTTTGTTGAATATCTTGTTTATTTATAATGTTATGCATATTCTTTATAGGAAACACATTGAAATAAATTTTTCACATTTTTATAAAGCTGGATTCTGTATTTGTAACAGTGTTGTTGATGCCCTCTAACCCAAAGACCTGAAACCATTGAATACAATTACTGTCCATTTAAATGTAGATTATGATCCCCAGCCCACTTCTTAAGAACAAGATGTTGAATGTTGAAATTGAAAGCCAATTGTTTTACAACACTGTTAATATTTAAAACATAGTACGTCAGTTTAAACAATTAACTTGCAACATGATCAAATCCACTCTGGAATATGCAGGCAGAACCGCACATTCATTTGGATGGGTTAACCCTTAAGTGCCTAATTCTGACTTTAATCACAATTTGTCTGCAACAAAACAGGTGCCCCAACATGCAGTCACTGCATGAATTTGCAAATTACATTCAAAGTGCCTTGGCAACTGTTCCTAGACAAGTCTTGATTGCCAATAAAGGCAGCCAAGACTTGCCTAGAAACTACTACAAAGTCACATGATGTGCACTGTCAAAGTGTAGCAAAAATGTATAATAATCTTCATGCAGCCAAGGTTTAATGTCCTCCTTTGCATAAGTTTTTATTTATGATCAGATCAGTTTGAAACTTGGTATGCTTGTTGGGGATGACCTCTAGATGGGAGCTATTCATTTTCTTCCATTTCCGTCAAAAAATGTTGCCGCTGGCAGTGACCATTGAACTTTGTTTAATCAGGCATCAATATATTCCTTTGGCACGCCCTGCAGGGCACATTTATGATCAGATCGGTTTGAAACTTGGTATGCTCATTTGGGGTTACCTCTAGATGGGTGCTATTGATTTTCGTCGATTTCCGTCAAAAAATGTTGCCACTGACAACGACCATCAGTGAACTTAGTGTAGTTATGCATCAATATTTCCCTTTGGTACACCCTGCAGTGCACATTTTTCACCAGATCACTTTGAAATGTGGTGTGCTTGTTTGGGGTGACCTCTAGATGGGAGCTATCGATTTTCTTCCATTTCCATCAGAAAATGTTGCCGTTGACAATGTTCTTAGAACTAAGTTTAGTCAGACCTCAATATTTCCCTTTGGCACACCCTGCAGGGCACATTTATGATTGGATTGCTTTGAAACCTGGCATGCTTGTTTGGTGTGACCTCGAGATGGAAGCTATTCATTTTCATCCGTTTCCACGAAAAAATGTTGACGCTGGCAACGACCTTTGAACTTAGTTTAGTCAAGCATCAATATGCACAAGAAAAAAACCTGTATTATATGTAATGTATTCCATGTTACTAAACATTCCTACAAAAATTTATTCAAACCAGAACTTTCATACAGAAGTTCTGTATAAAAAACTGATTGCACTATGTTTGGTACAAAATGGCCCCCGGCAGCCATCTTGAATTTCGGACCGCACTCAAAAACATTCGTTCTCGTCCCACGGTGATAACAAAGGTACCCAAGAAGTTTCGTAAAGATCGGTTCATAAATACAGCCTCTAGCCCAAGCAGTATTGGCATTTGCAGTTACAGTGCTGAAAGTAACATTAAATAGATCAAAGTTAGTCTAATTGGCATAAATTATGCACGAGAAAAAAACCCATATTATATGTGATGTATCTCATAGTACTAAACATTCACACAAAAAATTATTCAAATCAGCGCTTTCACATGTGAGTTCTGTGCAAAAATCTGATTGCACCTAATTTTGTACAAAATGGCTGCCAGCGGCCATCTTGAATTTCAGACCGGACCCAAAAACACTCATTCTCGTCTCACGGTGATAACAAAGGTACCCAAGAAGTTTCGTAAAGATCGGTTCATAAATACGGCCTCTAGCCCAAGCCGTATTGGCATTTGCACTTACAGTGCAGAAAGTAACACTAAATAAATCAAAGTTAGTCTAACTTGCATAATTTACGCACAAGAAAAAACCTGTATTATATGTGATGTATCCCATGGTACTAAACATTCATACAAAAAATTCTTCAAATCAGAGCTTTCATATAGAAGTTCTGCACAAAAATCTGATTGCACCGAATTTTGTACAAAATGGCTGCCAGTGGCCATTTTGAATTTCGGACCGGACCCAAAAAGACTCGTTCTCGTCCCACAGTGATAACAAAGGTACCCAAAAAGTTTCTTTTCAACCTACTCACAATTGTTTACAATTGGCTGTAACATAAGTGCAAGCCCTACTTCGGAACTAACTCAAGCTTTTAGAATCTTTTCCAAACGAGTTGGAAAAGTACTAGAGTGCAAAAGCACGAAAAAGATCGAAAAAAGGGTCGAGCGAGACCAGCGCTCGAAATTACAGGTACTCTCTCTGCACACCTCTTGCGTTTACCGAGCGCATGCGCAACAACCGTGACGTCAATTCCTTTATTTTCCGCCATTGTTCATGGTCGGAAATTTTTGTTACTCGTGCTGTTTATGCTATTAATTCTTCGTGAACAACTTATTAATCATCTTTAGTGTGCTACTGGATTGTATCCTTTTTCAAGCTACCAAATTATTATTCTCATTTAATGTTAATTTGTATTATTATTGCTGTTCTTTTCACACTTTATCTTGCCTTTCCCCCACGTGTGAACACGACCTTCGTTCTGTTTTCCGTCGGCGGGAAGCTTGATTATTGTATTTATATCATGCCTAAGACTATTCCTTGTACCTCTTGTTTGCAGGTGAAACATGTGGACGATTCCCATACCACATGTGTCACTTGCAACAATTGCACTCAGGCCCAATCATGTGGTATCTGTGGGGTTTGGTCCTCTAAATTTTGGGCTTCTGTTAACAAGGTGGTTCTTTCCAGAGCTAGAACACCTCGTTCTCGGGGTAAGGGTAGCCGTGCCGTTGCAGACATTTCTGCTGGTGCACGTGGTGACTCTGTCACACAGGATTCGGATCTGACTTCTGTGGCGAGCTCCTCTGCAACTGTTGACGGTGTTTGTTCAGTGATACCTGATGAGGAGACCGCGGTCTCTTTGTCTTCGGATGTCACTATTGAGGCGTCTGTTTTCATTGAGAGCTGTGTCTTCTCACCGTGTCCTAGGTCCAGCTACCAATCGACGTGCGCCGTCGGTCCCTTTCGAGGATTTGCAGGCAGGGCCTTCTGTTTCGCAGAGGCCAGTGATGGCTCCTGGGCGTCACAATCGGGACTATCCTCCGGTGTCTTCTCACCGTGCTCCTATTCTGTCTGCCGATCGACGTTCGCCCGTCGGTCTCTTCTGAGGATTTGGGTTCTTCTACCAGAAGGGTCCATTGGGAGGACACTCCGTCGGGCGATTCTGCTGCGACGGATTCTCAGGGTGACCTGCGCCAGGCCGTTTTGGCGCTCACCCGGTTGCTTTCTGGCAACCCTCAAGTTGGCCTCCCTGTGCCTCCTGAGGCACAACCTCCTTTGGTCGGTCGCCGAGATGTCTCGCCTGGCCCCTTGGATACTGCACAGTATTCACAGGAGGTTTCTGCTGGTCAGCCCGAGTTGGGCTATGTCTCCTCTGCTACGGAGGATGACGAGTATCTTGAAGATGATGGTCCCCCCTCGTCAGTCTTGGGGCAGGCTTTGGATTTCGTCTTTGGCTTATTGCCGGACGTTCTACCTTCCGACCAGCCTTCTGTGACCGTCCGGCCGCGGTCCACTGTGGAGCGCCGTAACCCTGTTGAGCCTTCTAGCTCCGGGGCTTTGCGTCCTCTGCAATTGGCTCAGGTGGTTGAGTCCTTCCAGGGCTTAGACGCCAAAACCCTCAAGGGTTCCTTCTTTTCTAGAGCTGATGCCTTTCTGCCTCCATCGCGGTTTCGTGTTTACGATTCCGTCTCTCCACCAGTCTTCCAAGGGATGACTACTGTGGATGAGGATTCTTCTTCCCTCGGGTTGACTAAGCCTAAGTCGGCAGTTCTCCCGATGTCGGTAGTTGAGTCTATGGTGGGCCTGTCCCGAGAGATGCTGGGTATGTTATCTCTCGCGGACCATGTCGTCGCTGCTCTGGCTGAATATTTTCCACCAGGGGAGTTTGATGACGCTCAGGCGCCTTTTCGCGTTTTGTCACAGGCTCTTATGAACTTGACTCACGCTCACGCCTGTAACACGGCCAATTTGGAGCTGGCACGCCGGGATGCGGTTTTGGATTCTTTACCATCCCTTCCTTCTGAGCAACGTGCTGTTCTGAGGTCTGCCTCTTTGGTAGGACCTCAGTTGTTCCATGGTTCCGTGGAAGCTGTTCGTGGCGAAGTTCTTCGTCATTCGAAGGACCAGCTTTTGCTGAGACAGCTTGACCCACCTGCTGCTGCGGGTGGGGGTCGTTCCAGGCCCGCCAAGCGTGCTGCTGCGTCTGCCTCGTCGGCGACGTCGGCTACGCCTTCGGCTCCGTCTGCTCCTTCTGCTCATAAGAAGCGCCGACGTGGCCAGGCCCGCTGGCAGCCTCAGGCTGGAAAGTCTCAGGACTCTGTCACTTCCCGAGGTGGTTTCTCCTCTCGGGGGCCTCGTCGAGGCTGCAAGTGAAGGTTCTCACCTCGATTCGCCTCCAGTCGGAGGAAGGCTGTCGCTGTTTTACGACCGTTGGACAGAGATAACGTCGGACTCTTGGGTCCTCAACGTCATTCATTCCGGTCTGCGACTGTCCTTCCATCGGCACCCCAGTTTATCTCGGGTGCCCCTTCCGACTCAGGTCCCTTCAGATTCTCTGCGTCGGGACCTTCTGGTGCAGGAGATCGACAATCTCCTCACCAAAGGGGCGATCGAGGTGGTCAGGAACACCCTTTCACCGGGGTTTTACTCAAGACTTTTCTTGGTGCCGAAGAAAAACGGCCAATTTCGTCCTGTCATCGATCTGAGTACCCTGAACGAGTACATAATTGCTCCTCGTTTCAGTATGGAGACTTTCCGGTCGGTTCGACGTTCAGTTCATCAGGGCGATTTTGCGGCCAGTATCGACCTGAAGGATGCCTACTTCCATGTACCCATTCATCTGGCGTCACGGAAATACCTTCGGTTCTCGTTTCGGGATCGAGTTTTTCAATTCAGAGCTCTCCCGTTCGGTTTGAACCTGGCTCCTTGGGCCTTCACCCGACTGATGTCACATGTGCTTGCTTTCCATCGCACTCAGTCGGCGGTGACTTCGTCCACCTACCTAGACGACATCCTCCAACGGCACCACGATGCTGCTGTTCTGGAGTTCGATGTCCGGCAGTTTCTCTGCCTGCTAGCGTCGCTGGGTTTCAGAGTCAATCGCGAGAAGTCGGATCTTCTTCCTTCTCAGCGATTCCGTCATTTGGGGATGGATTTCGACACTCTTCACAATGTAGTGTCGGTCCCCCAGGCTCGGGCGACGATTCTTTCCGCCTTGACTCGGGACCTGCTTCAATCTTCCTCGGTCTCGGCCAGGACTTTCCTTCGGATACTGGGCCTTTGCGGTTCGGTGACCGATCTCATTCCGCTCGGTCGCTTGTTTGTCCGACCTCTCCAACACTTCCTGTTGGATCATTGGCGTCCGAATGTAGATCCGCTGGACCTGGAACTCACTATTCCTCGGTCTCTGCTTTGTCACCTCCGCCCTTGGGCAGATATTCCCTGGCTGACACAGGGTGTTCCGTTGGATCTTCCTTTGGCCGATCGCATCCTTACTGCGGATGCCAGCGATCGGGGCTGGGGTGCGACGTTGGACCCTCTCGGTCTGTCTACTCACGGAGAGTGGGACAGCGAGCAGGTGGGCCTTCATATCAACCAGAAGGAGCTCCTTGCTCTTCTGTTGAGTTTTCGGCTTTGGATCCCTCATCTGTCGGACCATGTTGTCCTACTTCTTTCGGACAATTCGACAGTAGTGGCCTACATACGGAATCAGGGAGGCACTCATTCGATTCCCATGTATCGGCTGTCTCGGGATCTTCTTCTGTTGGCGCGGGATGTGAACGCTCGGGTGTCCATTCGACACATTCCCGGGCGTCTCAACGTCCTAGCAGACTCCCTGTCCCGACGCGACAGTGTCCTTCCAACCGAATGGATGCTACATCGGTCGGTGTTTCAGGCGATTTGCGAGCAGTGGGGTCGTCCTCAGGTCGACCTTTTCGCTACTCGCTGGAATCATCAGGTAGAGACTTTTGTCTCCCCTTGTCCAGATCCTCTGGCATTTGCAGTAGACGCTCTGTCTCTGGACTGGACAGGCTGGGTCGGCTATGCCTTTCCTCCTGCACCGATTCTTCCTCAAGTTTTAGCGAAGATTCGTGCTTGCAGTTGCAGGATCATTCTGATCACACCCCTGTCTCCACAGAGGGTGTGGATCAATCTGCTGCGGCCTCTATTGGCCGATCGACCGATTCGTCTACCTCTACGTCGCGATCTTCTTTCACAGGGTCGTCCCAGGAAGTATCACAACAACCTGGCGAGCCTGTCCCTTCACGCCTGTCTTTTATCAGGTCCAGTCTCCGACGTAGAGGTTTTTCGAGACGATCAGTGGAGTGCATTTCTGCATCGCGGCGACCTTCCACTGGAATGACTTATGCCGCCAAGTGGAAGGTTTTCTGCCGCTGGTGTTCAGATCACAATGTGAATTACCGTGATCCGTCTATCGCTCAAATTGCGGATTTTCTGGTTTTTCTTTTTGACTCCAAGGGCCTCCAGCCTATTACGATTAAGGGCTATCGGTCTATGCTGTCTGATACTTTCTCTTATATGGGTAAGCAGTGTATCGGTCGTAATCTTTTCCTCTCCAAACTTATTCGGCACTTTTCTTTGAAGAGGCCTCAAGTTTTGCGTCTTACACCCAAGTGGAACTTGGCATGGGTGTTGCACTGTTTGGAGGGGGCGCCTTTCGAGCCTTTATCTGAGACCGACATGCGTTTTCTCACCTATAAGACAGCTTTTCTTCTAGCGTTTGCTTCTGCTCGTCGAGTCAGTGAGCTTCATGCGCTATCTGTTGATTCTGCCTTCTTCCGAAATGAGGCTAACAGTGTCACATTCACTACTGATTGCTCTTTTCTGGCTAAGAATCAACTCCCCGATTCGGTACCTCCTCCCATCTGCATTCGGGCTCTCCCTGCTGTAGATGGACGGAGGCCTCTTCTTTGTCCTGTTCGTGCGGTCAAGACTTACATTACTCGCACTCAGTTCATTAGGAGGGATCGGAAGAGATTCTTTCTGTCTCTCATTCCTAAGCGGCAGTCTATCTCTTCCCATTCTATTTCCAGGTGGATCTGTCTTGCAATCAAGCTGGCTTATTCTCGCTTGTCTGCATCGGATCTTGTTTCGAACCGGCTTAATGCTCACGAGGTTCGTGCCATTTCTACATCCTGGGCGTTCTCCAATTCTGTTTCGCTCCGTGATGTTATGAATGCGGCTTACTGGAGGAATGCTTCTACCTTCTCCTCCTTTTATCTCCGCCACCTTCAGCAGCAATCTGAGGACCTTTATTCTTTAGGCCCTCTCGTTGCTGCTCAGGCTGTTGTGCACCCTTGTTAAATTGTTTTTGTCGAGGTTGCGCTTCTCTCAGCCTTGTTCTTTTCAGGTGCCTTCTCTCTTTCTTCATTACAGGTTTTAGTTTTTGTTCTCTGCCATCCTTGCTTTCGTTCTGCTACTCTTGTTGGTATTGGTTATGTGATTCACCTCCTCCTATTGTTTATTCAGCCAATTGTAAACAATTGTGAGTAGGTTGAAAAGAAATTAAAATTTTTTAGTAAATTTTGTTTCTTAACATACCTACCACAATTGTTTACCGGAGGCCCACCCTCCTTGGGGATATCTTTGATATCGATGCCTCCCCGCTAAATCACAAACTTCTCGTTGGCGGAAATACGGAATTGACGTCACGGTTGTTGCGCATGCGCTCGGTAAACGCAAGAGGTGTGCAGAGAGAGTACCTGTAATTTCGAGCGCTGGTCTCGCTCGACCCTTTTTTCGATCTTTTTCGTGCTTTTGCACTCTAGTACTTTTCCAACTCGTTTGGAAAAGATTCTAAAAGCTTGAGTTAGTTCCGAAGTAGGGCTTGCACTTATGTTACAGCCAATTGTAAACAATTGTGGTAGGTATGTTAAGAAACAAAATTTACTAAAAAATTTTAATTTCGTAAAGATCGGTTCATAAATACGGCTTCTAGCCCGTGCCGTGTGTATGGCATGACAGACAGACAGATGGACGACGGGCCATGACAATACCTCAAATTTGGCTTCGCCAAAGTTGAGCTAAAAATGTAGAGTCAGCATATTTGCAAAAAGTTTTAAAAATTTCACAAGAAGCACTGATCACAGAATTTTCTGATATTTGGTATACAGCATCCATAGGGTAGGGGTGGGGGTCAGATACACGTTTGTTAAAAATTGAGCCCCTTGGTTTATATTTTTGCTCAATACAGGAGCCCAAATTTTAACTTGGGGCAATATGGGGAATAAGCTTGAAAAATCTCCAGAACCACCAGTCAGAATCTTTTAATATTTGGTATACATCATTGTTGCAAGGGTCAGATTCAGGTTTGTTTCCCCAAATTTTAACCAAGTGCAATGTGGGGCATAATCTTTAAAAATTTTCTTCTTCAGATCCACCACTAGTCAGAATCTTTTCATATTTGGTACACAGCATCCTTAGGGAGGTCAGATCTTAGTTTCTTCAAACCAAGTTCCTGGTTTAATATTTTGGCTCCTTATTGGAGCCCAAATTTTAACTTAGTCCCCCATTATGATGAATATCTTTAAACTGATCTTCTTCAGAACCACTGGTCAGAATTGTTTAATATATGTTGTACAGAATCTGTACAGGGGTTGGATTCAAATTTGTTCAACTCAAGTCCATCAGTTGATAATTAGGCTCTCTATGGGAGCTCAAATTTTAACTTATTGCAATATGGGAAGTAATCTTCTTCAGATCCACCAGTAAGAATCTTTGGATATTTGGTATACAGTATCCTTTGGGAGTTCAGTTCTCAGTTTGGAAAAATCAAGTTCTTGGGTGAATATTTGGCTCCCTATTGGAGCCTAAATGTTAACTTAGACCAATATGAGGAATAATCTTTAAAATTATTCTTCTTCAGAACCACTAGTCAGAATCTATTGATATATGGTATACAGCATCCTTAGAGGGTTCAGATTCAATTTGTTCAAATAAAGCCCTTGGATGGATATTTGTGTTCCCTAATGGGCCAAAGTTTAAATTTTAATGTAGTGCCATTTTGGTAATATTCCCAAAATCTTCTTCTCCAGAACCGCCAGTCAGAATCCTATGATATTTGGTATACAACATCCTTGGGAGAGGGAGGGTCAGTTTCAAGTTTGTTCAAGTTAAGTCCCTAGGCTGATATTTGGACTCCCTAGTTTTGTATTACTGAAAATCTGGGAATTATTTCTGTGGAAGCATCCTAATACTAGAAAAAAATTATCTGACATGGCCAAAAGAGGTATAAATAATTAAATTACTTCATTAAGTGTTAACTAGCCATAGATGCCAATTAACTCCTTCTTTAAACAACTTTGGTTAGGTGCAGGCCGCATGGCGCCTCTTGTTTTATTTATTTATTGTTTGATGTTTAAGGTCATTTTCATCATCTTTGGCTATATCATAACCACAGCTTAAGTGTGAAGACCAATTTTAGCTAATCATTTATACCTATATGCTGCCCACTTTCGAGGGCTTCCACTCCAGACATTGGTTCTGGGTCCTATTTTACCAGTATATCTTAACTTGTTTACTGCAGTAAACAAGCACTGCTCCATTTCAAAATATCAAATAAGAAAGCTTCTGAGGCAGTTGTTGTATTGTACAAGATTTTTAAAGTGTTTTCCCTTGTACCCACAGCACTAATATCTGAGGCCCCCTAAAACACCTAAATATGTCCCCAAGAGACTTATTTGAACAAACATGGAAATTATCCTTACATTGATGTCATATATCGAACATGAAGACATTTGGAACAGTGGTTTGACAGAAGATTGTTGAAGGTTTTGCCCATTACCCATTAAAATCTTGGGCCCCTTAACACTCCTGGATATACCCCAAGGAGTTGATTTAAACATGTTGATCTGACTTGATCATCTTTATGAAGATATTAAATATCAAATATGAAAGTGTCTGAGGCAGCAGTTAGGGTAAAGAAGTTTTTTAAAATATCTCCCTATTTTCCTCGGTGTTAAAATATGGGGGCCCATAACATTCCTAAATATGGCCTGAGGGGTTTGATTTGAGCAAATCTGTGAAGTCGCCTTTCAGAAAGGTTACATATCAAATATGAAAGTTTTTGGAGAAACAGTTTAAGAGAATACCTGTCCCATTAACCACAATGTTAAAATTTGTTTGCTTTAGGGTGGTTTAAGAACACTTTAAACAGCCAGGGTCACATCTTGTTGTGCAGTTTTATAGGTGGAGGAAGCCAGAATACCTGGAGAGAACCAATGAGCAGCAGTAAGCAACTTGCAGATTCTCCAATTTACTAACTCTCTGCACAAGCAGGGTTAGCAGCAGCTGAAGGCGATACCCTCGACTTGCCATACACCTTAGTACACAGTGCCACTGTGCAACCAGGATTAAGTGTTTTGGCAAAGGACACAATGCAGTTACCGCTAGTTAGGATCGGACCAACGACCTTTTGGTTTAAGGTTCACTGCTCTAACCACTGAGCTACTGTGATCCCCACAGTGTTGAAGTAAAAGGCCCCAGATGTGTCCCCTAATAAAACTAATTAGCATTTTTAGGCTTTCCCAAACCCAGTTTGGGAAAGACTCTTGTCACTCTTCTTCTTCAGAATTTTTTCTAAATTCTTTTTTTAGATTCACATATTTGTAACTGGTGAATCTATTGTTGTTCTTATTTTTAGGTCATCTGGACAAAGTCAAGCTGAGCTAATCTCATTGCTCTCCATCCGTCGACAGTCCGTCCATCGTCCATCAACACCATATTTTGGTCTTCTCCTCCAAAACCTCTGGGCCAATTCAAGTGAAAGTCTGTGTGAGCGATGGTCCCAAAGGGGCATTGCATTTTTGTTCAACTCAACATGCCCAGCTCCATAGTGAGGGAGTGGGGGAAAATGCTCCTAAATATTTTTAAAATCTTCTTCTCATGAACCACTGTATACAATGACTTGATATTTGTTATGGAGCTTCCTTTTGAGGTGTAAAATCAAGTTTTTTTTCAAATAAAGTTCGTGAAGTAATATTTGGCTTTGTAATGAGAGGGGTAAGATTTTTGGCCCCGCCCAAAATTTCTATTTTCTGAACCGATGGTCCAGTTTGAACCAAATTTGGTATGTGGTATTATTGGGTCTTAAGTACTTAATTCATGCAAAAAAAAATTTACCGCATCCCCATGGGAACCCTGGGAGCTAAAAATAGAAATATTTTCAAACGCCCATATTTCCCAAACCAAACGGAACAGAGAGCTGTTATTTGGTATGGAGCATCCTTAGGACCAGTAGAATTGAATGGCAAAAAAAAAAATTGCCATCGGTTATGTTAGAGTGTTCTGTAATGGGCATCGAAAAAATGCTGAGTCAGCTTATTTGCAAAAATTTAAAAAAAACTTTTCTCCAGAACCAATCATCAGAATCTTTTGATATTCGGTATACAGCATTCATAGAGGGGTCTGATATGAGTTTGTTAAAATAAAGCCCCTTGGTTCATACTTGGGCTCAATACAGGAGCCCGAATTTTTAACTTAGAGGAATATTCTTTAAATATCTTCTTCTTCAGAACCACCAGTCAGAATCTTTTAATGCTTGGTATACATCATTGTTATGAGGATCAGATTCAAGATTGTTCAAACCAAGTCCCTAGGTTATTTTGTTCAATATGGGGGATAATTTTTAAAAATTTTCTTCTTCAGATCCACCAGTCAGAATGCTTTCATATTTGGTATGCAACATCACTAGGGGGGTTAGATTCAAGTTTGTTTAAAACGGATCCCTAGGTATATATTTGGGCTCACTATGGTAGCCCAAATCTTTACTTGGTGCGATAGGAGGAAATTTCTTTAAAAATGTACTTCAGATCTACCAGTCAGAATGCTTTCATATATGGTATACAACATCTCTGGGAGGGGGGGAGGGGGGGGGGGCGGGGCAGATTCGAGTTTGTTCAATTCGGGTGCCCGGGTTAATATTTGGGCTCCATATGGGAACCTGAAATTTAACTTAGTACAATATGAGGGAATTTCTTCAAAAATCTTTTTTTTCAGATCCACTGGTCAGAATGCTTTCATATTTGGTATACAACATCTCTAGGGAGTCAGATTCAAATTTGTTCAAATCAGATCCATAGGTTAATATTTGGGCTCGCTATGGTAGCCCAAATTTTAACTTAGTGCAATTTGAAGAAATTCCTTTAAAAGTTCTCTTCTTCAGATCCAACAGTCAGAATACTTTCATATTTGGTACACAACATCTCTAGGAATTGGCCATGTTGCAAAAGAATTAAAAATTTTGTATTCAGTACCCTCTAGAGGTGTGTAACTATGATTAATCCACATAGGTTGTATCAAGGGGCTTCATAGGGGAGCTCTACATTTTCATTATAATCAACTGAAGAAAAGGCATTATGCCCGGATTATTTTTGTCACTCCTGAGGGACACAAGGATTGACAGTGTATCCTATGGAGATGGATTGCTTAATGTAGAGTCATTCTTGGACTCTGTTTATATTGTGTTCTGTTCATGATGAGCGCTTTAGGCCCTGTGGGGCCTCTTGTTTATTTTTTTCTTTATTTTCATGATTTTTGTATGACAGATTCCGTGAAAACAGCTTGTACGATGTTGTTGAAATTTGGCACATCTGTAGAGCTTCATCCGAAGTTTCTCACCAGAGTTATGGCATTTCTGAAGTTTTTCGTTTTCTGCCAAAACCATGCAAAATGTAGTCAAAATGTCATGTTTTGCCACAATTCTCAAACACCCTCCGAAACCTTCATAATATTTGAAGCATAACTTACTGCATCTGGCTACATAGGCAGTATTACCCACATTGACACTTTTTTGCCACAAAATTCCGAATAAAGTGCATTTTGGGCAAAATTGGCCAACTTTCACATGCGATTTCTCAGTACTGCAGTCACATTTCATCATAACGTTTTCCACAAGAAGACTGGGCATTTATCCAGGAACAATTTTGCTGTTATATGTCTTATTCAAAGTTTCAACCTTCACCCAGTTTTTGGGGCTTGAATTGGAGTAGTCTAAAAGTCTTCCTAAAATTCGCTCATTTTGAGTTCACTTTTCTTCCACTTTGGAATCTAATATAGAAAAATGATTTGCATGTCCATATTCACAATTGACTCCCAAGCATATCTGCTGTGTAAGTTTGGTTTTAATATTTAACCCTATTTTCAGAATTTGGCAAGTTTAAGTGACAATTTACTCCATTTCTGATTGATTGAGCACTGAATGTTTTTTTATGGCTGCATGCATCAGTCAAAGTATGACAACTTTGGTTTTGTATGTTTCTATTAAAAGTTTAACCCTTGGCAGATTTGAGACTTCCCATAAGGGTACTGTCGGAATAATTCGTTTTCACCAACTTTCATATGCGATTTCTCACCACTGGAGCCATATTTTCTCAAAACGTTTTCCATGAGAAGATAGGGCATTCATCCAAGAACAATTTTGCTGTTATATGTTTTATTCAAAGTTTTACTCTTCACCCAGTTTGCTGCTATATTTTAAAATTACTCCAAGCCTCTTATCAGTAACTGTAAAACTGTGATTCACGACAGTTGTTTGGTTTTACTTATTTGTATAACATCATTAAAAGCTGACCAGTATTCTCCATTTGCTATTTTCCCTGTTTGAAAGAGAGTACTGTCTGAAAAACTGTAAGTTTCAAAATATTCTTTAACCCCCTTTTACTGATTTTTATTATAACAGAATTCATAAATGTGTGCTGGCACTATTTCTTAAACAGTATTGCTATGATGCTGTTGATTTCTAACTTAATCCTGCACACATGGTTTTAGAGAAGTAGATATGGGTTTCCAGCAATTATGGCTGGAATAATATGAAATGCAGCCTGCCTGCCCTGACTTCGATTTTAACCATACACCAGTCATGCCTGTGTGAAAGAGTACGGTCGGAAGAGTTGTTAGATGTGCCTGCAAACCCGCCCACTTGCCCTGACTTAACCATACAACATTTATTCCAGTGTGAAAGAGAACAGTCGGAAGATTGTTAGATACAGTTTTCTATCGGTTATGCACTTAGTGTAGCCTTAAAAACCTACCAACTCTATATGCAAGCTTATTTCGTCCGTGCCTATATGAACAAGCAAAATACGTGAATATCTCAATTTCTAGAAATAAAAAAATCTAGTTTTTTTTCCTCCATGAATTTTATCTGTTATACAGCACAAAAACAAGCTGTATGATTTCAACCAAATTTGGCATACTAATGTAATGTCATAAAATCTAGTGGAATGAGGTATCGCCATATCTGTGAAAATGCTTATTTTCAAAATATTCTGCCAAAACTTTCAAAATGTTACCATTTTTCAATATAACTGAAAAACAAGTTGTATGATTTCAACCAAATTTGGCATACTTCTGTAATGTCATAAAATCTAGTGAAATGAGGTACATGTATCATCATATTCGAGAAAAAGCGTATTTTCAAAATATTCTGGCAAAACCATCAAAATTTCACCATTTTTCAAAGTCTCAAAATTGTTTACAGTTATTTAACTAAAATTTTCCAAACATTTAGAGCATAATATGATACACCAAAATCACCGCATAAATATTTCAAAATTAACATCTATTGGTCAAAAACGACATGAATATAGCATTTTGTTTTTCAAAATTGACTAAATTCAATGGCAATTTCTCTAATTGCAAGATTGATGTAAGAATGATTATGGCATGGATAGATGCAACAATGATTGCAGAGGAAAGTTACTGTTTACGTTTTAATCGCAGATTTAACCCTTAAGTACAATGATGGCAAGAATTAGAGTACCATTTGGAAATGCCAAAAGTACCCAACTTTGGTTGTTTTTTTCTACTATTTTGGAAAGGGTTAATTTCAAACACTTTTCTTTTGCCATATGCAGAGATGCTTAATGAAGAAATCTGCTGTTGTAAGTTATGCTCTGGGGTTTAACCCAGATTGTTTTTAGCTTAACTTGACAAAGGCAAGATAAGCTATTGCCAACACGCGTGCGGAAGTCTGTTAGTCTGTGAGTCTGTTAGTCTGTTCACATTAGTAGTGAAGGGGGGCACTATAGGTACAAGCATTTAACACTGAATTCCCCATACCCCAATGGGGGCACTATAGGTACAAAATTAACATAGGATTCTCCATAGGGTTTTGTACCTATAGTGCCATTTTTGTACCTATAGTGCCCCCATTGGAGGCAGAAAAAAGATTTTTTCTGCCTCCAATGGGGGCATTATAGGTACAAAAATGGCACTATAAGTACAAAACCCTATGGAGAATCCTCTGTTAATTTTGTACCTATAGTGCCCCCATTGGGGTATGGGGAATTCAGTGTTAAATGCTTGTCCCTATAGTGCCACCCCTGGGGTAGGTTGTTCCAAACACTTTTATACTGATAAAAAAATGTGTGTTAAATGCTTGTACCTATAGTGGCACCCCTAAAAGTCCCCTTTCAATCATTAAAAAATTGCCTGTTTATTAATCAATCTCTCCATACTTTAAACCGTATAACACTTTACTGTATGGAAGGATTGGTTGATAAACATACAATCTCTTACCCACAGTGAAACTAAAACATTTAAAATACGGAATATATGTACACAGAAACCTAATTTATGGCATTGTTATTCCATTAACATAACAGACGGGCACTCAAAGAACCGCTAAGTCAGCAAAGGGATAAAAAGTGTGTTTAGTTTAAATGCGCAAAAATATTTTTTTACCTTGACGATCGATTTTTACACAACAAAAAGGCACAAATGTAGAGGAAAGCGATATTTAAAAATTACGCAAATGTCTTATAATCCGATATGAAAGTGTGTCTGACAGTCAATTTGTAAGACAACACTTCCCCACTCTGACAAAAATATTTCTTCGTGTTCCATTCAGATACATTTTTTCAAACACATGTTTTAATAATTCACTAAATGCAACTGTGGAGAAAAAATCCCGTACTCGTTCAGGGAAGCGTAATTGCAGACTGATTGTTTTAGCGACAGGAAAACATATTACATGTGTTTTAAATAATTCACTGAATGCACCCTTAGCATTGTCTCACATTCACATATTTGTAATTTAGTGATCTCGACAAAATAGCATTAGATATTACACTGACATTAACCCACAAGAAACAATTTCATTTTGCACTACAAAACATACAGTGAATGTTTTGCAGTGTAAAATGTTTTAGCGCAAAAAATAGAATACCTTTCCTTCAACCAAACTGAAAAAAACTTAATTTCTCTTTTATGCCTGTATTGAATTCATAATAGATGTTTTTAAACATCTGTTACGAATTCAGCAAAATAAGGCGCAATTCTGAGATATCGTTCTGAAAACTAACAAATCTTAACCACATTGAAAATTGATAAAATATTTCAATGTGACGAATAAAACATTTATCCTGAAATTACAGAGAGAGCATACAAGCCAGTTAAAAATTTGTCAAAGTTTAATTTCGCTATTATATGTACTTAACACTGATGCTAGGCAGAATAATTTTACTATTTCCACAGATGTTTTTTACGACACTATGTCAGTCTTTTCCCTCCAAATTATTTTTGGAGGGGAAGAGTGATTTCCTGCATCATCTAAGTGTGGAAAGGCGGTGAAAAATACTCACTGCATAACTAATGAGTATTTCATCACCCAACATCTGACCAGTGGGGGGAAAAGGTGCATCAAATACTCATTGCATTATTTTCTGGCGCCTTTTGCTCTCCCCTAAATGACTGTAAATACACTTTGGCGGTCTCATAATCACAATTTTCTTATCGTTATCCATGAAACTTGAATCATCTATCGAAATAGAATTTCCACCTCAAGATTATAGGTGTAAGGGGGCAAAAAAAAACAATGATCACGCTGTTATCCCAAGAAAATAATCTGTGGCAATAAGCAAGACAGACCGAGGGTAGAGATGTCTTTGGGTTATTTCTCAAAAGCTTGATAGTTGATAGTTGCTGTTATGCCATTTCCAGATGCGGTGAATTACAAAATACCCCTTTTCAGTCTCATCATGGTCTCAAACTTTCGTTATACAATGCACATCACCATATTCATTCATTCATTTTTAAAAAGTGGCTAGTCTCATATTTTAGTTATTTTCTTTGTGTTTAATCTAAAATCAAGGACAAATAATTGGATTTTTTCACAATTATTTGTACGTCGTGTTTTGACGGTTCACGGCCGGTGGTTGTATATATCCACCGACCTCCCCCAAGGAAAGTGAAAAAAAATTATTTCATTTTTTTGAGGGGGAAATTTAGTGATACATCCTGTTACCTAAAAGGACGCTCTGAGTAAAAGAATCTATGGCGTCTGTCAATTTTTTCGAGTGGTGTGACAGTTATGGATAAGACTTTCCTCTGTTGGGGGCCACCTCACCGCTGACTGACACATTACAGGGAAGGAATATCACCGAAGAAGTCTTTGGCACGCTTTTTTCCCCATTGGTTAGATTCAGGTAAATGAAAAATTGAAATGAAAAAAGTTAAACGATTTGGTTTGAATACATTTTCTGAATGTTGTTTCTGAATAAGAAAATGATTTCAGCAAAGTATAAACAGGCGGGGGGCTCACAGTTTGGGACACACATGCGTTGCAGTTAACAAGACTGAAAGACGTGATTTTGATCTCCTCTGACGAACAAAAAAAGATTCTATGTGCTTTGCATGTGCCGTTGTAGTGTGAAAATGCCACGTTGATAAAGATAATTCAGAACTTTGGGAGAAGAGATGGAACAAAATAAAAAGATCCAATAGACCGACACAAGAAATTGAGGCAAAGGCATTAATGGACAAAACAAGCCTTGATTATAATAAACCTTGTGGATATGAAGAATATTGTAAAATTCAAGGGGTACTCTCCCCAGAGTATGTAATTAAAATCCACCCACAATTTGCCAAAGAAAAGTTACTATTTGAACTGCCACAAACTACAAAAGAGAGTAAAGTTATTCATATCTATCACCATGACCGTCATTTCGACACCATCACAAAAATTACAGGGTTTTTAGGATGTAGTTACTATTGTGAATATTGCAATGTAGGCTATAATAGAGAACGCCATAGATGCCCCAAAGGCTGTGTTTGCTATTTTCGACTGCCATGTACACCTGAACATTCTGTTCATTGTTACACTTGTAATAGAGATTTTGTAAGTTCATCTTGTTATAAAAATCACACAACTCTTCAACAGAACCAAGAAAAAACCATTTGTCAATTAGTCAAGAAATGTCTATCATGTAAAATGCAAATATATATTCAGGGAGCGGAGAACACATTTATGGCGGGTTCAAGAAATGTAAATATTGCCATCAATTAGTCAAAAGCGAACATTATTGTTTCATTCCAAAATACAAACCACCCAAGAAAGACAAAATTCCGAAAGTACCCTTTGTGTTTTATGATTTTGAAACAACTCAAGATTCAGGTCTCCACACCCCAAATTACTGTGTTGCACACCGTGCATGTGGGGAATGTATTTGCAAACCTATAGATCAAGAATGTATTTTCTGTGACAAAGTTGGAAAAAGGGAATATATTTTTAAAGGAGGATCTACTTTGAGTGATTTTTGCAACTGGCTTTTCAGTAAGGAACATTTAGATACAACAGCTATTGCTCATAATTCAAGAGGGTTTGATGCACAATTTATCTTAAGACATCTCATTGAAACTGCTACATCAAAACCCGATGTCATCATGAATGGAAACAAAATTATTTCTCTGAAAGCTTGTGGTGTTAGACTCATTGATTCATTGAGTTTCCTTTCTATGAGATTGGCACAATTCCCTAAAACATTTGGTTTAAGTGAACTAGCAAAAGGTTATTTTCCTCATCTGGCAAACTCAAAATCATATCAAAACTACATTGGACCTTATTTAGATGCAACATTGTACATGCCTGAGTCTACGTCTCCCCCAGTCAGGGAAGATTTTATTAAATGGTACAATCAGAAATTTACTATTAATGCTACTTTCAATTTTGCCAAAGAAATGGACATGTACTGTAAGTCTGATGTGGATGTATTACGTAGAGGGTGTGGGGAATTCAGCAAACAATTTATTGAATGTGATGGGATAGATCCTTTCAGGGAGGCTGTAACTTTAGCTGATGCTTGTAATAAAGCTTGGCGGAAAAATTCAATGCCAGAAAACAAAGTTGGTCTCATTTCAGACATAGGGTATCCTACTGCCGTTAGATATTCTATGAAAGCCATTAGATTCTTACAGCTACTAGCACAAGAAGAAGGCATACACATATGACATGCACTAAACGGTGGAGAAATAAAATTTGGAAATTATTATGTAGATGGGTTTCACAAAGAGACAAATACAATCTATGAATTTTATGGATGTATGTGGCATGGATGTGAAACTTGCTATCCTGACAATTTGAGAAAAATCCAATCAATTCACAATTCTATCAATCTCTGTACAACAAAACCCAATCACGCATAAAACATTTCAAATCATTGGGGTATAATATACATGTAGTCTGGGAACATGAATTGGATCATCTATGCAAATCAGATCCTGAAGTTCAAGCCTCTTCAGATACATTTTTCCCACACATGGACCCAATTAAACCATGAGAAGCATTATTTGGCGGGAGAACAAATGCCATTAAATTACACTACGAAATTGACGAAAACACAGACACAGAAATTAAATATATAGATATCTGTTCACTTTACCCATATGTGAACAAACACAGGGAATATCCAGTGGGACATCCAGATATACTCACAAACGAAAACATAGACACTGGCAAAATAAGCCAATACAGAGGTCTCATTAAATGTAAAGTTTTACCACCTCAAAATCTTTTTTTGCCTGTTTTACCTATTCATTGTAATAAGAAAATGACATTCACACTTTGTAAATTGTGTGCAGAACATGAATTAGATCACTGTAAACACACACCAGAACAACGTGCACTTGTAGGTACATGGACATCTGTTGAAATTTGCAAAGCATTGGATTTGGGGTACGCTCTTCTTGACACTTATCAGATTTGGCATTGGGATGAATGGTCTTCAGAGATTTACAAATATTACTTGAACAAATATTTAAAAATGAATCAAGAAGCTAGTGGGTTTCCAGATTGGGTGAAAACAGAAACAGACAAAAAAAAATTTAAAAACGATTATGCACAGATTGAAAATATCTATTTAGAAAAAGTTGAAAAAAGAACGGGAAAAAGATCATTTGCCAAAACCATGTTAAATTGTCTCTGGGAAAAAAATGCACAAAACAATATAAAAACTAAAACAAAATACATAAATGAACCATCAGAATATTTTGAAATAATACAGAACAAAAACAAAATTGTGAAGAATGTGGAATTTTTTTACCATGATCAGTTTGTTTTAGTAAACTACATTGATGCTACAGATGTTTACAATCCACACAATTCAGCCAATGTTGTCATAGCATCATTTGTCACAGCCTATGCACGTATGGAATTATACAAAGTTTTAGAACAATTAGGAACACCAGTTTTATATTTTGACACAGACAGTTGTATCTACGTACATAAACCATCACTTTGGAATCCAGAAATTGTAAATAGTAGATTAGGGCAGTGGACAGATACTCTTTGAACAAATCTGAATCGTCACCATTAAAGGAAGTTGCATACCACATATCAAAACATTCTTACTAGTTGTTCATGAAATCAAAATTTTAAAAAAATTTTTGCCTTTTCAGGCATTACCTCCATCCCAAGGGAACGGCAACATTTTTGTGAGAAAACTGGAAATGCATACTCCCTCAAGGTGATGTGTGTCAAGTTCTTTTAGTTTTGGCCCAATTGTTCTGAAGATAAAGACCTAATTTGGTAGTTTACAAGAAAGAGATTGAGCAGTGTTTTCCCATCTTTTGTTTGTTTATTGGGGTTTAATGACACTTTCAACAGCCAGGGTCACATTGTGTCAGTGAGTTTTACAGGTGGAATAAGTCGGAGACAACTACAGCAGTGAGCAACTATCAGATCCTCCAATTTATTAACTTAGCATAAGGAGAAAATAAGTGATGTACTGTTTGCCTTAATATACCATGCCCCATGGGCAGTTGGGTTTAAGTGTCTTACCCAAGGACACAGCACTGATGGTGAGGGTCAGGATCAAAACTGTCAGCCTAACGGTTTAAAATTCTATGCTCTAATGAGCCACTACACTCCCAGCATTTTCCCATTATTAAGTGTTAAAATTGGGATCCATATGTGGTACAATATTATTGGCTCAATCAATTCTATTGTACTGAGAAAGCTTCAAACCAAATAATAATTCTCAAGTTTGAGAAATATGGGCATTTCAAAATTGTTCTATGTTTAGCTCCTGGGGTTCCCACGGAATATTGTTGGGACAGGAATCAAGTACTTATGACCCAATGATACCACATACCAAATTTGGTTCAAATCGACCCATTGGCTTTGAAAATAAAACAAGCGCTCACCTGACACTGACAACTATCAACCGAGGGTTCTGATTTGAACAAACTTGCATCTGCCCCATTAAGAAAACCATATACCAAATATCAAAACATTCTGACCGGCGGTTATGAAAAAGAAAATTTAAAAAAATATTCCTCATAGGAGCCCAAATATGAACCCAGGGACTTTGCTTTCAAATTTGAATCACACCTCCCTAAGGATGCTGTATACCAAATATCAAAACATTCCGACTGCTGGATCTGAACAAGAAGATTTTTAAAGAAAATTCCTCATATTGAACTAAGTTAATATTTGGGCTCCCACGGGGAGCCCAAATATGAACCCAGGGACTTGGCATGAACAAACTTGAATCTCACCCCCTATGGATGTTGTATACCAAATATCAAAAGATTCTTATTGGTAGATCTGAAGAAGAAGATTTTTAAAGAATATTGCTCATACGGCACTAATTTAAACATTTGGTCTCCCATAGAGAGCCCAAATATGGATCCAAGGATTTAATTTCAACAAACTTGTGAAACAATCTCCCAAGGATGTTATATGTGAAATTTGAAAGCTTTTGGAGCAGTGGCTTGGGAGAAGAGTCTTAAATGTTTTCCCTATTACCCACAGTGTTCAAAAATGCTGACTCAGCATTTTTTTCAAAAGTTCTGAAAAAGTACCCTATGATAAAACCAATAGCAATTTTTTTTTGACCATTCCATTCTGTTGGTCCTAAGGAAGCTTCACACCATATAAGAATTCTCGGAGCTGAGTAGTTTTGAAGATATAGGCATTTGAAATTTTTTTCTATTTTTGGCTCCTGTGGTTCCCACTGGGCATTTTGAAAAAAAAATTTGGGCACAAATCAAGTACTTATGACCTATTAATACTTCAAATCAAATTTGGTTCAAATCGGCCTCTCTGTTTGGAAAATAGAAATTTTGGGCAGGACAAAAATCTTGTCCCTCCCATACCGACAAATATTGTGCCATGAACTCATTTTGAACAAATCTTAGTCTACGCCTCAAAAGGAAGCTGTGTACCAAATATCAAGTCTCTGCTACAGCTGGTTCATGAGAAGATTTTTGAAAAAATGAGGCATTTTGGCCCCACCCCCCTCCTCAATATGAGCAGAAACCCAATTGGAAGATGAACCCAAATGTCTTTATATAACCACTACTCATGAGAAATTTCATTAAAATGTGGCCAGGGGTTTCTAAGAAAAAGACCCAAAGACCACCTTCACGACGGACAAAAAGTGATCAGAATAGCTCACCTTGACTTTCAGTCAGGTGAGCTAGAAATTGGGTGCAGTCTTCCATTACAACAGCAAACAGTGTCCCACAAGCTTCGTTAGAATTTTTTTTTTATTCTACAGCTCAAAAGGAAGCTAAGTACCAAAAAAATTAAGGCGTTTTTTTCCCTGCATCACCCCAGCACATTGCATTTAACAAAATTGAAATGCCCCACTCCATTCATCATTCACATGAAATTTGATTGGATTTGGGCCAGTGGTTTGGGAGAAGACTGAAATCACACCTTCACATGGGCAAAACAATATCACTACAGATGGGCAAAACATGATCACTATAGCTTTCCCTGACTTTCAGTTAGCGGAGCTAAAAATCTTGCTTGTTTTCCTGAACTACCATGTGGCTTTTGTGTAAGACAAGTCCTTTGGGTTATGATTGGTTTATTCCACATAAATTTATATCCTTATTGTTCGAATAAAAATGAATGTACTGTTCACAATACCTCTTGTCATTCAAGTAGACGTTATAGGCTATGACCACGAGATATCAAAGATGTTGAAAGTGACCTTAAACACCAATAAATTAATAAAATAGGCTATAACATCAGTACAGAATCCATATGAATTCCAACACTAGTTTCACAATAAATTTGTGAAGTCATTCAACACAATCTGTATTTGATCTAGAAACTTCCTTTTGTGATTGAATTCGTTCGAAATCATGTCACTCAAAGGAAGTCTTAATCTGCATTATTTAACTCTTTACCCAACACACACGATATCAAAATTTATTTCAATAAGTTTTTCACATTTTTCAAAAATGTCAACAAAACCATATCATGTGATCCCTCATAGAAAAGCTTGTTTCAATGAGGAGTCATATGATATAGTTTTGAAATTTTTTGAAAATAATATTTTTTTAACTGCTCAAGTCGTAAATTACGTGGGTGGATATGGATGATTTGTTTTGTAAAGGGTTAAAATTTGAAGTGCATGTTGTATTTTAACCCTCTACAATCACTATTCAGATATACAATATTTTGTTCAGCACAATAAAATAACAATTTTGATATTCTACCAGACTATTGTACTAGAGGTTTTGTCATTTAGCATTGCTGGTACAGGTTTTTTTTTATAAAAAACACAAAATACTCAGCTGCTATAGACCAATAACACCTCACAAGAAACATGGTGATATATTGGAATGAGTTCATGACATGTATCCCTAGAAGTATGACTTGTCCCCTTTCTGGTTTTGAAAAAGTGCTTTCCAAAAAGTTATAACACACAGGTGTGTAATCCAGCTTTATTTTTAATACACATTCTAGAACGTCATGAACAAATGTTTAATTTAGATGCATTTGTAATGAAATTATATACATATCTGGAAAAGGCCCCAGTCTGGGATGACAGTCCTCTAAAGTGGGCAGCATGGATGATTGGCAAAACTTGACTGTATACTTGCAGTGTGATCATTATAAAGTCACAGATGCTAAAGTGACCATAAATGGTTGACTGCTGGAAGCCACGATCATGGCTCCTTGGAAAAGTGCTGAAAGGCACATAAGTGAAAGTAGAAAATTGTCCAGAAAAAATTGTTTTGTTACAGTTTATTGGAGTGTGCCAACATACACTTTCAATCAGTTGTAACAAAATCAGACAATTATAACCAATATCTTGCTGAACTAAGCCTATTGTTGCAGGTAGCACGTTATCTTTGAAAATGAAAGTGTCAGTGATACTGCAGATTAACTGGACTGTGTGAAGTGTTAGATGAAAAGGATAATGTTCAATGTTTATGAAAGGATTATGAAATAAGACAAGAATTGTGATAATTGTGAATATGATAAGTTGTGTACCCTACATAGTATGTTTTCAACAAGAATAATTTGAAGTGTAGACTGTACTAAAGAATTGAGGCCTGGGTTGATGTGACCCTCACAATTAACGTATGTCAACCAAAGTTACCAAGTTACAGTAAAATCATTCTAAAACAAGTCATCCTACCAAGTTACAATGAAATCCCTTCATAAATATGACTCGAAGACTTTAAGAAATCTAGGTTACGTAACCACCCGGCAGTCACGGTTGACCAATCATGACCAAAATAGGACAGTCTCATCTAGATATTATACCAAGTTACAATGAAATCCCTTCATAAAATGACCCCTAGACAGTGCTAAAGGAATCTAAGTCACATGCCTAAACGGCAGTAATGGCTGACCAAAATAGTACAGTTTCATCTAGACATCATGCAGAGTTATCCTACCAAGTTACAATGAAATTGCTTCATAAATATGAACTGTAGATTGTGGTAAATAAATCTAGGTTAGATGCCCGTGCGTCATCGCGGTTGACCATTCACAACCAAAATAGGACGTTCTCATCTAGACAAAATACCGAGTCATCCTACCAATTTACAATGAAACCCCTTCATAAATGCAACCTGTAGACTGTGATAAAGAAATCTAGGCAACGTGCCCATGGCATCACGGTTAATTGAACCCGAGCAAAATAGGACGTTCTCATCTTGACATTATACAGAGTCATCCTACCAAGTTACAAGGAAATCCCTTCATAAATACGACCTGTAGACTGTGCTAAAGGTTTTTGTGTTTCATGCCCGCAGTCATCACTGTTGACCGATCATGACCAAAAATGGACATACTCATTTAGACATGACCTCGAACCTGCATATGAAATTTTGTGATGATCGGACTATAACTACAGGGTGTAGCCTGTGCTAAAGAAAATGTGAACAGACATCAGACTTCGGCACGCGTGATGGCAATAGTTTATCATATATCTTGACTTTTTCAAGTTAAGCTAAAATCTCGATAGTTCCCAGCTAGACATTATTACCCCAAAGCCACGTTTGAAATTTGAAACTGATCAGGTGAGAGATGCAGCCTGTAGGGTGTGCCAATGAAATTGTTGACAATTCATATGCCAAATCAAAGATGACCAATGCCGGCCATGTTTTTGAACAAAATTCAGAAAAAATATACAGCTCCCATCTAGTCATCACACCAAAGCTAAGTATGAAATTTTGAAAAAGATGGGGTGAGGGATTTGGCCTCTAGGATGTGCTAATGGAATTGACAATTTCTATCCAAATCCATGATGGCTGCTGGTGGCCATGTTTTTCAACAAAATTCAGAAACATTTGATAGCTCCCATCTAGACATCACACCAAAGCTACATATGAAATTCAAAAAAGATCAGGTGAGAGATGCGACTTGCAGGGTGTGCTAATGGGAATGTTGACAATGTATATGCCAAATCTAAGATGGCCATTGCCAGCCAAGTTTTTCAACGAAATTCAGAAAAATTATATAGTTCCCACCTAGTCATCAAACCAAAGCTACATGAGAAATTTTGAAAAAGATGGGTTGAGGGATGTGGCCTGTAGAGTGTGCTAATGGAATTGAAAATTTATATCCAAATCCATGATGGCTGCTGACGGCCATGTTTTTCAACAAAATTCAGAAATATATCTACCAATCTAGACATCATACCAAAGCTACATATGAAATTTGAAAAAGATTGGATGAGAAATGCAGTCAGTAGGGTGTGCTACTGGAATTGTTGACAATTTATATGCCAAAACTAAGATGACCATTGGCGGACAAGTTTTTCGGCGAAATTTGGAAAAATTTGATACCTCCCATCTAGACACTGCCCCAAAGCCACATATGAAATTTGGGATTGATCGGGTTAGAGCCGCGGCCTGTAGGGTGTGCTAAAGGAATTGTTGGACAATTCATATCCAAATCAAAGATGGTTGCTGGCATTCAACAAAATTCAGAAAAATATGATTGGGTGAGAGATGAACTAAAGGGATTGTTGACAAATTATATGCCAAATCTAAAAGGCAGTGGCCATGTTTTTCAACAAAGTTCGGAAAAAGTTGCTAGTTCCCTTCTAGACATTGCGTCAAAACTACTTATGAAATTTGGGACTGAATGGATGAGAGCTGTGGCCTGTAGGGTGTGCTAAAGGAATTGTTGGACAATGTATATCCAAATCAAAGATGGCCACTGGCAGCATGTTTTTCAACGAAATTAAAAAACAAGAGGCCTTAATCGCTCACCGGCCAAAGTGGTTCAAAGAAGTATCTGGGGTCACATTCAGTTAGACAACACTACAAAGGAATGAAGTCATGATAGGCAAAATTTATGGAAAACACTAAGGAATAGATTTGAACAAACCTGAACCTAATATGCCCCCCCACCCCCACCCCACCCCTGCCCATAGAGCCCAAATATTAAGCCAAGGACTCAAATTGAACAAACTTGAATCTGATCCCCCTTTAGATGCCATATACCAAATAGGAAAGAATTCTGACTGGTGGATATGAAGAAGGTTTTAAAAGAAATCACCTCACAGTGCACTAAGTTAAACATTGGGCTCAAATAGGGGGGGCCAAAATATTAACTCAGGGTCCCGATTTGAACAAACTTGAATCTGACCCACCTAGAGATGTTGTATACCAAATATGAAAGGATTCTGATTGGTGGATCTGAAGAAGATTATAAAAGAAATTCCCTCATATTGCACTTAGTTAAAATCCAGGCTCCCATAGGTAGCCCAAATTAATAACCCTGGGACCAGGTTTGAACAAACTTGAGTCATACCCTCCAAGAGATGTTGTATATCAAATATGAAAGCATTCTGACTGGTGAATTTAAAAAAGAAGATTTTTAAAGAAATTTCCTCATATTTCAGTAAGTTAAAATTTGGGCTCCCCAAATATTAACCCAGCGACTCGATTTGAACAAACTTGAATCTGACACCCCTACAGATGGTGTATACCAAACATGAAAGGATTCTGACTGGTGGATCTGAAGAAAATGATTTTTAAAGAAATTTCCTCAAATTGCACCAAGTTAAACTTTGGGCTCCAATAGAGAGCCCAAATCTTAACCCTGCGACTCGATTTGAACAAACTTGAATCTGACCCCCCTACAGATGTTGTATAACAAATATGAAAAGATTCTGACTGGTGGATCTGAAGAAGATTTTTTTGAATTTTTGAAAAAATTTATGAGTGCTATCAGAGTTATGTCCCTTCTGGTGCCCCCTGTGGGCGTGGCAAGTTTATTTGTACAAACTTGAATTGACATGATAAGGAACATGCACACAAAATTTGGTTCAATTTGGTCAAGTAGTTTGTGAGCAGAAGTCAATAATGTAAAGTTCACGACGGACGATGACGGATGGCAAGTGATAAGTTAAGCTCCCTTCGGTGAGCTAAAAATCAATAGCTCCCATCTAGACATTGCCCCTAAGCCAAGTATTAAATTTGAAACTGATCGGGTGAAAGCTGTGGCCTGTTGGATGTGCTAAAGGAATTGTGGATGGATGGACGGTCGGATGTACAGATGGATGACGGATCACAAACCATCCCAATAGCTCATACTTGTTGTTGTCAAGTTGAGCTAAAAATGATTACTTCATTAAAATTACTATCAGTAACAGTATGTTCCACCTTTAACATCAGGCTCTTAATTTAATGTTAATTCCATAACTTAATATTAACTTCTTGCGTACTTTCAGCAGATTTATTTTTCCACCCCAGACAACATATCTCTTGCCATTAAAAAGTTAGGCACTTCTAAGCAAAATTCTCCTTGTAAACTAAATCAACATTTTGTCCACCAATTTTTTAGTCAAATTTGTGTGAATGTTTTCATCAAATTCAGTTATGGCTGCAGTGAGGCAGCCATAACGGGATTTGATGAAAATTATTTTTAAAAATACCCACTTGGTCGACAGTTAATTACTGGCTAAGTTCTTTGTACAATTGCCTCAACTGACAGCCAATAAATTAGTGTGATACAATAATGCTAGGAGTGGTGACATGGGTTAGTCATATTGGAAAAAAAAAAAAACCATCAATGTTATCAATCAATAATTTTATTACCATTCTGTAAACAATTATATTTGAGCAACCATGCATTATGGTTGGTAACAAAAATAAATAACAAAAAAACTCAATAAAATTTAGATTTTCATTTGCGAATGTTAATGGCTTTTATTCGGAAGTAATAATAAAATATCTAAACCCAATAAAATGAAAAATAATCAATAGAAAATCAATTAACATATGGGAAATCTTTAATTGTTTCAATCTCATAACAAAGAAAAGTAAAATAGAGTACAAAATTTTAACCCAAAATCATAATGTTAATTTGTATTTCTCAATAAATCATTATCATTCCACACAAAGATTCATTTGCTATGGTCATTCCATCAAGGAGTCACAAAATATGTTGGAGTTTCATATTTTCTTAACTGGTAGAGAGTGCTGAACAAATTTTTCGACATCCAAATTTGTTCACATGTCTTTGCTTTGTTAGAATTTATGAAAGAGTGTCTGCAGGCACTCTCACATAAATTGTAACAAGGCAAATCTTTTCAGACTAAACAAGTGTTTGACCACTGAGGTGGTATTAGTCCCCTACGGCACTTTTGTGACATAAGGTGTTTTTGTCACAGAAGACACTCGAGTATATAAGCATCTTGGATTTTGAAAAAAAATATTAAGTGTGCATAATCCCCTCACAACCCTTTATCCATGTACCATATATGAAAGGCGTAGCTTGCACCATGTTGGAGGGAGGGGTGGTAACATGAAATAGAGAAAAAAGCTTAAAAAACACAACAAAAATGGCCGCCATTCTGCCATCTTGGATTTTGAAAAATAAATATTGACTGTGCATCATCCCCTCAGAACCATTTATCCATGTACCAAATATGAAAGGTGTAGCTTGAAGCATATTAGAGGGAGAGGTGGTAACATAAAAACAGACAGACAGACAGACAGAGACAGATGTTAGATTTTGAAAAAAAAAATATTGAGCGTGCATAATCCCCTCACAACCCCTTTATCCATGTACCAAATATGAAAGGTGTAGCTTAAAGCATGTTGGAGGGAGAGGTGGTAACATAAAAAACAGACAGACGTCTAGACAGACAGAGTGCAATCCTATAGTCCCCTTACGGTTCCCATAGGGGACTAATAATTTCATTTCAAAAATATGAAGCATATCCACTGAAAATGAAGCCTTTACGTTATGGTGCCTGCACTTCAGGGTAAAGCCCAAATAAGGGTTTCCAGCACTCTACCCATTAATGATATGTGTATAAAGATATGTGTATAAAAAGGCTGGATCTGCTATCTACCACAATAGGCAGTGCTTATAGGATCAAGGTAAAGGAGTGCCAATATGCTGAACTACGTTCCTAACAATTTGGTAATAATTAAGTCTTCTGACCAATGACAATGTCTGAACATGACCGTCATTATAAAACGCAGAATGTGCAAGACCTCACTGTGTTATAAAAAACTGTTTAAATGTAATTGAAATAGTGAAGAAAGACTTCTACATTTCTTCTCATTGTCCACTATTAATTCTTAAACAATTAGGTGGATTGTAATACCAACTAAAATAAAATAAGCTGCAAGATCACTGTGGTGAATCCCTATTTTATTGGTGTTTATGGTCACTTTCAGTATCTTTGCCTGTATCATGAATGCAACATTGGTATGAAGTCAAGTTTAGCCACAATCATTTATACCTGTGCTGCCCACTTTTGAGGACTTCAACCCGAGGCATAGGTTTCTGGGTCCTATTTTACCAGTAATACAGAACCTGTTTACCACAGTAAACAAGTACTGCTCCACATCATGGGGGGTGCTGAATCCTGTCAATAATGTCAAGCTCTCAGGCCACCAGTCTAATTCTGTAAGGAATATGATGCTGTTATAGACTGTTTACCTTTTTTCATAGAAAGTGATGTTCTTTTATTCACAAAGATACACATATATTTATGTTCCAGTTATAAGATATTCCAATGAAAGGGTGTTCAGTTCACACTGAAGACCTCAAGATACTGACACACAATTAGCATAATCATCAAAGAAACTGACTGAAAAATGGCAGTTTCCAACTCAAATTACATAAAAACACATTTACTCTAATTTCAGAATAACTATACTGTTATTTTCACATTCAGAAAATATAAATGAAGGAACATTTCTGATCCCTTAATTTCAAAACCCAATCTTAACCTTTACCCAATGTAACGTCCAAAACTGGCTAGCGTTATTCACACAAAAAATCGCCATTCAATTTTCATTATTTTTTTTCTCAAAAAAAATAGCTTATGACCCCTTGTTGAAACAGGCTCATTAAGCTCATTCCAATGAGGGGTCATAAGCAATGCTTTTGATGCAAAAAAATGAAAAAAATTACCTATTTAAGAATTTTGTTTGCAAGTGTCAAACTGCTTTTCTTGTTAGGTAAAGGGTTAAACAGAACAAATTAAATGTAAATGATCGAAAATCTGGAAGATGCACACTCAAATATGCCTAATCTGTGCTATTTACTTATTTGTGTTTAAGGTCACATATTTCTGCACAATGGCTAACCATGATTGATCCTCAGTAGGGGAAAGTTCTCAAGGTGTCCGAACACACTCTGTCGGCATCGATTGTAGGGTTGATGCTGTCTCAGTGTACCATCCTTTTGGGTGGGGATGTAAAATCGCTGTCCACTGTGCAGAGAGAGACACACTCTATGCAGGCTAAAGATTCCTTCCTAGTATTCAAGAAGAGTGTGGCCACAAAAGTTGCTGCTACAAAGGTCATCCCACACACCTGCACCATTGGGCTGGGCCAATCCTTGTAAAACAAACAAGAGGCCCCAGGGGGCCTTAGGCGCTCACCGAATGTTCCATACTGTTAAGACACAAATTTTATCAAAAGCTATTCTTAAGGTTCTACAGAGTAAATCTATACTCTCTGTGGAGCTAAAACATCAACAGGACTGAATGGGACAATGCTGCTGATCAAATATCAAAAGATTCTGCATGATGGTTCTGAAGAAGATTTTTAAAGAATTTTCCTTGAATTGCACAAAGTAAACATTCACGCCCCCATAGTGAGGCCCAATACTGATCGAGTGACTCAATTTGAACAAACTTGAATCAGAACCTTACTAAGATGCTACATACCAAATATCAAAAGATTTTGCCCACTCTGGTTCGGGAGATGAAGATTTTTAAAGATTTTTTTCTTAAATTGCACAAAGTGAAAATTCACGGCCCATAGGGAGCCCCAATATTGATAGAGGGACTTGATTTGAACAAACTTGAATCAGACCCATACCAAGATGCTGTATACCAAATATCAAAAGATCCTGCCCATTGGTTCTGGAGAAGATTTTTAAAATTTTTTTCTTAAATTGCACTAAGTAAAAATTCAGGTCCCCATAGTGAGCCCCAAAATTGATCAAGGGACTCCATTTGAACAAACTTGAATCAGACCCATACCAAGATGCTGTATACCAAATATCAAAAGATTCTGCCCACTGGTTCTGGAGAAGAAGATTTTTCGTTCACTTGCACTAAGGAAAAATTCATGCCCCTATAGGGAGCCCCAATATTGATCAAAGGACTCGATTTGAAAAAACTTGAATCAGACCCACTCCAAGATGCTGCATACAAAAGATCAAAAGATTCTGCCCATTGGTTCTGGAGAAGAATAATTTAAAAATTTTTTCTTAAATTGCACTAAGTAACAAGAGGCCCCACGGGGCCTGAAGCGCTCATCTTGTACAGAACACAATTTAAACAGAGTCCAAGAATGAGTCTACATAAAGCAAGCCATCTCCATAGGCTACACTGTCAATCCTTGAGTCCCTCAGGAGTGACAAAAATAATCTGGGCATCATGCCTTTTCTTCAGTTGATCATAAGTAAAATGTAGAGCTCCCCTATGAAGCCCCTTGATACAACCTATGTGGATTAATCTTAGTACCTCTAGAAGGTACTGAATACAAAATTTTTAATTCTTCAGCAAAATGGCCAATTCCGGCTCCCATAGAGAGCCCAAATATTAACCCAGGCTCTTGATTTGAACACAGTTAAATCTGACTTCCATAGAGATGTTGTGTACCGAATATGAAAGCATTCTGACTGTTGGATCTGAAGAAGAGAAATTGTAAAGAATTGTCTTCGAATTGCACTAAGTTCAAATTTGGGCTACCATAGCGAGCCCAAATATTAACCTATGGATCCGATTTGAACAAACTTGAATCTGCCCCCCCCCCCCCCCCCCCCCTAGAGATGTTGTATACCAAATGTGAAAGCATTTTGACAAGTGAAGCTGAACAAGAAGATTTTTGAAGAAATTCCCTCATATTGTACTAAGTTAAATTTCATGTTCCCATATGGAGACCAAATATTAACCTAGGCACTCGAATTGAACAACAGGGAATCTGACCTCCCTAGAGATGTTGAATACCAAATATAAAAGCATTCCAACTTGTGGATCTGAAGAAGAAGATTTTTAAAGAAATTTCCTCATATTGCACTAAGTAAAAATTTGGGCTACCATAGTGAGCCCAAATATATACCTAGGGATCTGATTTGAACAAACTTGAATCTGACCCCCATAGAGATGTTGCATACCAAATATCAAAGCATTCTGACTGATTGATCTGAAGAAGATTTTTTTAAATTACCCTCCATATTGAACAAAGATAAAATTTGGGATTCCATAGGAAGTCCAAATATTAACCTAGGGACTTGGTTTGAACAATCTAGAATCTGACCCTCATAACAATGATGTATACCAAATATTAAAAGATTCTGACTGGTGGTTCTGAAGAAGATTTTTAAAGAATATTCCCCATATTACCCTATGTTAAAACTTCGGGCTCCCGTAGAGAGCCCAAATATGAACCAATGAGCTTTATTTCAACAATATTTTATCTAACCCCCCTATGAATGCTGCATACCAAATATCAAAAGATTCTGATGATTGGTTCTGGAGAAAAGATTTTTTTAAATTTTTGCAAATATGCTGACTCAGCATTTTTTCGATGCCCATTACAGAACACCCTAACATAATCGATGGCAATTTTTTTTTACCATTCAATTCTACTGGTCATAAGGATACTTCATACCAAATAAAAGCTCTCTGTTCAGTGGGGTTTGGGAAATAAGGGCGTTTGAAAATATTTCTATTTTTAGCTCCCAGGGTTCCCATGGGGATGCGGGAATTTTTTTTTTTTTTTTGCATGGGTCAAGTTCTTATCCAATACTACCACAAACCAAATTTGGTTCATACCAGACCATCGGTTCAGAAAATAGAAATTTTGGGCGGGGCCAAAAATCTTACCCCTCCTATTACAAAGCCAAATATTACTTCACGAACTTCGTTTGAACAAACTTGATTCTACACCTCATATGGAAGCTCCATAGCAAATATCAAGTCATTGTACACACTGGTTTTTGAGAAGAAGATTTTTAAAATATTTTGGAGCATTTTTCCCCACTCCCTCCCCATGGGGCTGGGCATGCTGAGTTGAACAAAAATGAAAAGCCCCTTTGGGACCATCACTCACACAAACTTTCACTTGAATTGGCCCAGTGGCTTTGGAGGAAAAGACCAAAACATGGCGTTGACGGACGACGGGTGATGGGCGGAGAGCGATGAGATTAGCTCAGCTTGACTTTGTCAAGATGAGCTAAAAATTCACACCCCCATAGTGATCCCCAATATTGAACGGGGGATTCAATTTGAACAAACTTGAATCAGACCCATACCAAGATGCTGTATACCAAATATCAAAAGATTCTGCCTATCGGTTCCGGAAAAGAAGATTTTAAATAAATTTTCTTAAACTGCACTAAGTAAAAATTTACACCCCTTTAGTGAGCCCCAATATTGATCGAGGGACTCAATTTGAACAAACTTGAATCAGATCCATACCAAGATACTGTATACCAAATATCAAAAGATCCTGCCCATTGGTTCTGGAGAAGATGATTTTAAAAATTTTTTTTCTTAAATTGCACCAAGTAAAAATTCAGGTCCCCATAGTGAGCCACAAAATTGATCAGGGGACTCGATTTGAACAAACTTGCATCAGACCCATACCAAGATGCTGCATACCAAATATCAAAAGATTCTACCCATTGGTTCTGGAGAAAAAGATTTTTAAAGAATTTTTCTTAAATTGCACTAAGTAAAAATTCATGACCCCATAGCGAGCCCCAATATTGGTTGAGGGACTCGATTTGAACAAACTTGAATCAGACTCATACCAAGATGCTGCATACCAAGTATCAAAAGATTCTGCCCACTGGTTCTAGAGAAGAAGATTTTTTAATAATTTTTCTATAATTCATACGGTGCTATCAGTGTTGTGCCCCATACAGAGCCCCCAAGGAACGTGGCCATTTCATTTGAACAAACATGAATTGCCATATAGTAATGAACATCCACATGAAGTTTCGTGAAAATCGGACCAGTGGTTTCAGAAGAGAAGTTGTTTGAAAAATGTTCACGACGACGGACGATAAGTGATAAGTTAAGCTCCCTTCGGTGAGCTAATAAGCTTAAATAAATAACCATGACTGCAACATAGTGATCAAGTCAGGTGGTGTAGTCATTCGTTTATACCAATGTTGACCAATTTAGAAGACTTCCACACCAAGCATTGATGACTGGGTCCTATTTTACAAGTAAAACAGAGCTTTTTCACCACAGTAAACAAGCACTTATTCATTTTCCCAGGTCTCCACAGGGAAGGCAACAGAATTATGAACATCCAACTATACTGAAACACAAATACAATGCCTATATTACTCAGGGGAAGCACAAAGATAAGTGATTGAAGCAAAATGTAAATCTTAACCCTTTACCTAACATGAAAAGCGGACAACATTTGCAAATAAAATTTTTTGATGAGCTCGTTTGAATGAGGGGTCATAACCTATGTTTTTGAGACAAAAAAATGAAAAAATAATGAAAATTAATTGGCGATTTTTGTGAATAGCGCTGGTCGGTTTTTGCCATTATGTTGGGTAATGGGTCAATCAAGTCCCAAATAATAAGATATTTCAACTACATCAACAAGACATGCCTTTGTCAAAGGCATGCATGCCTTGATGTAGTTGGAATATTAGTCGGACAGGATTATAATACAAAAAACCAAGAATATTCTTGGGTATTTATTTGTGAGTAAAAAAAATATACACGTAGTAGTTGTGGTGTAACTTATTAATATGTAACACACTGGGACTCCAAATTGGTCATGCTGGATTTCCAAACAACCCAAATTCGGTACCAACAGACCTCCATTTGTATGAATGACTATGTGTGACATTACTCCAAGTATCAAATCCAGCCTCATATGAAAGTACATGCTTGCTAGCAAAAGCAAAAAGATATCTAAGACTCCAAACCAAACAAGAGGCCCCAAGGGGCCTGAGGGCGCTCAGCTGACATGGTAGCCTAAATTTATATCAACCCAGAGAATTGATTTCAACAAGTTGCATCTGCTCCTCCTAAGAAAAGCTTATACCAAATATCCAAAGATTCTGACCAGTGGATTGAAAAAAAAAAAGATTTTTAAAGAATATTCCTCATATTGAACTAAGTTATAATTCAGGCTCCCACAGGGAGCCCATATATGAACCCAGGGACTTGGCTTTAACAAACTTGAATCTCACCCCCCCGAAGGATGCTGCACACCAAATATCAAAACATTCCGACTGCTGGATCTGAAGAAGAAGATTTTTAAAGAAAAGTCCTCATTTTGAACTAAGTTACAATTCGAGCTCCCACAGTGAGTCCAAATATGGACCTAGGGACATGGCTTGAACAAACTTGAATCTCACCCCCTAAGGATGCTGCATACCCAATATCAGAAGATTCTGCCTGCTGGATCTTGAGAAGAAGATTTTCAAAAAAATTTGCCTGAAATGCACTAAGTTCGAATTTGGGCTCCTATACTGAGCCCAAATATAAACCCAGGGGGCCGATTTGAACAAACTTGAATCAGATCCACCCCACAATGTTGCATACCAAATATCAAAAGATTCTGCCTGTTGGATCTGGAGAAGAAGATTTTTTAAGAAATATGCCTGAAATGCACTAAGTTAAAATTTGGGCTCCTATATGGAGCCCAAATATAAACCCAGGGGGCCGATTTGAACAAACTTGAATCAGATCCACCCCACAATGTTGCTTACCAAATATGAAAAGATTCTGAAGCTGGATCTGGAGAAGAAGATTTTTTAAGAAATTTGCCTGAAATGCACTAAGTTCGAATTCGAGCTTCTATAGTGAGCCCAAATATGAATCTAGGAAACCGATTTGAACAAACTTGAATCAGATCCACCCCACAATGTTGCATACCACATATCAAAAGATTCTGCCTGCTGGATCTGGAGAAGAAGATTTTTTAATAAATTTGCCCGAAATGCACCAAGTCCGAATTCGGGCTCCTATACTGAGTCCAAATATTAACCCAGGGGGGCAGATTTGAACAAACTTGAATCAGATCCACCCCACAATGTTGCTTACCAAATATGAAAAGATTCTGCCTGCTGGATCTGGAGAAGAAGATTTTTTAAGAAATTTGCCTAAAATGCACTAAGTTCGAATTCAGGCTTCTATAGTAAGCCCAAATATGAATCCAGGGGGCCGATTTGAACAAACTTGAATCAGATCTACCCCGCAACGTTGCATACCAAATATCAAAAGATTCTGCCTGCTGGATCTGGAGAAGAAGATTTTTGAAGAAATTTGCCTGAAATGCACTAAGTTCGAATTCGAGCTCCTATAGTGAGCCCAAATATGAATCTAGGGAGCCGATTTGAACAAACTTGAATCAGATCCACCCGACAATGTTGCATACCAAATATCAGAAGATTCTGCCTGCTGGATCTGGAGAAGAAGATTTTTTAAGAAATTTGCCTGAAATGCACTAAGTTCGAAATCGGGCTCCTATACTGAGCCCAAATATGAACCCAGGGGGCCGATTTGAACAAACTTGAATCAGATCCACCCTACAATGTTGCATACCAAATATCAAAAGATTCTGCCTGCTGGATCTGGAGAAGAAGATTTTTTAATGTTTTTCCCATTGCCTACAGTGTTAAAAAGTGCTGACTCAGCACTTTTTCAAAGTCCCGAAACTGTACCCTATGATAAAACCGATGGCAATTTTTTTTTACCAATCCTTTCTGTTGGTCCTAAGGAAGCTGCACACCAAATAAAAATTCTCAGTGCCGTGCAGTTTTGGAGATATGGGCGTTTTAAATTTTTTCTATTTTTAGCTCCTGCGGTTCCCACGGGGCTGCGGGAAATTTTTTTTTGCATAAATCAAGTACTCATGACCCAATAAGCCCTCACATAAAATTTGGTTCAAATCAGCCTCTCGGTTTGGAAAATAGAAATTTTGGGCGGGGCAAAAAATTTTGCCCCTCCCATAACGAAGCCAAGTATAGCCCCACAAACTTCTCTTAAACAAATCTGAGTCTACACCTCAAAAGGAAGCTGCACACCAAATATCAAGTCTCTGCTACTGCTGGTTCATGAGAAGAAGATTTACAAAGATTTTGGAGCCCCTTGGGGGCGTGGCACCACCCAGGAGGAGGGGCAACTTCATTTGAACAAATCTGAATTGGCATTAGGTAATAAACATTTAGCCAACATTTGAATAAAATTGGGCTAGTGGTTTAGGAGGAGAAGTCGATAATGTAAAGTTAACGCCGGACGGACGACGACGGACGCCAGACGACGGACAGAAAGTGATTAGTAAAGCTCCCCTTGAGCTTCGCTCAGGTGAGCTAATAAATAGTTTTTGAATGGAAAAATTATTGGGAGGGTGCCAGATCCACCCCCCCCCCCCCCCCTCAAAAAAAAAAATCCCTCTTCATATTACAGTGGAACCCTGTTAATTGAATAACCACTTTGCCAATGAAAATTATTCATTTAACAGGAATTGTGTCACTTTCCTGTATCCTTGGGATAAACTTAGCATTTATTCTATTATATCTTGTTTGATAGAGCTCCATGAATGCTGTCAAGTATTTATTTATTTATTGATGTTTAAGGTCACATATTTATGCACAATGGCTAATCATGACCGTGACAGTTTCACGGGTGGAGGAAGCCGGAGTACCCGGAGAGAACCACCAAGCAACGACGAGCAGCTGCCAGCTCCCCAACATCGTAGCTCCACACTGCAGCACAGGCAGGGTTAGATTGGTTGAAGACATGCGTACCATCGATGTGCTGTACACCTTAGTACACGGCGTCATCGTGCCCCCACGCGGGCAATGGAGATGAAGTGTCTTGCCCAAGGACACAATGCGGTTGCTACAGGTGGGATTCGAACCGAGGACCTCTCGGCTTGCAGCCTGCACCTCTACCTACTGAGCCACTGTGCTCCCCATGAATGCTGTCAAACAAAATATAATAGATTAAATGCCTGTACTGGATGTACTGAGGTCAAATAGGTCTACAAACAAAGGAAAACTGGGGAGAAACAGGGTAATTTCTCAAAAGGTTACAAGATTTTTTATTCAATTAACAGGAGTTTACAGGAGTTTACTCTTTTACGTATATTCAATTAACAGGTGGAATTTGTACTGGAGGTATGGTAAATGGTTTTGTGTTAGGAAATTATATTAAATTAAAAGGGTTATTCACTTAAGAGATATCCAATTAAGTGGGCTCCACAGTACTAACAATATGTTGCTAAACTGATTAGGTACAAAATTTGCTTCCCACTGATGGGAGATAAACCTCCCAAATAGAAATGGGGAACTAACTATTCTTTTGGTAAAAACCTACACAAATGAACTATATTTATTTATTTATTTATTTATTGTTGTTTATGGTCACATACTTCTGCACAATGGCTAATCATGACCACAACATGGAGATAAAGTCAAGGTCAGTCAATCGTTTATACCCCATGTTGCCTATTTTAGAGGACTCGCACCCCAAGCATTAGTGACTGGGTCCTATTTTACCAGTGAAACAGAGCTTGTTTACCACAGTAAACAAGCACTGCTTCACTTCCCGGGGTTCCCACGGGGGACACAAATGAACTAAAATTATACTTGAATGTCCCAATGCAAATATCCCACACTTGTAAGATCTTGCAACAAACACTCTAATCTTCAAAAAGGAAAAAAAATACAAACAAGCAATGCAGTTAAATACATTTTATGCCCAAAAGGGGTGATAAACTGAAAACAACTGAACTTCTTATTAAATATATAAAGTTTGCAAATCGGTGGGTTCCATTTTTGTTTATATTAGAATATTTGCTAATCTGTTCCTCACACACAAGTTATGTGAGCAAATAAAGAAATGTGTAAAATACAGAAATTTATAAATATGATATTTACAATACAGCTACCATAATAAAAATTCAACATAAGTGTTAATAAAACACACATACTACCTCTGTAGATGATTCTGAAAATAAATGCAGATCGCAGACAATGACATACTATCCAAAAATACCACACAGCATGAGTTTATTTTATTTATTTCTGTTTTATCGTCAAGTCCTCAGATTAATCTTATGTTAATAACTATTGTATATACATTTATTATAAGCTAAACGAAAGATTATTGAAAAAACTGAGGAAAGACAGAAATCGTATCCCCCAATGTGAAGATATAGAAATTTTCATTTCCACGATATCAGTCATCAAAAAACATGAAACATCCAGCACCTGACTGCAGGCCAATAAAATCGACACTCTCATGTTACCTCATTCACACAATATCAAAATTTGTTGTTTGTTTGTTGGTGGTTAACGTCACATATTTATGCACCATGGCTAATCGTGACACAACATGGAGGTGAAGTCAAGTTTAGTCAATCGTTGATCAACATGTTGCCCATTTTAGAGGACTTTCACCCCAAGCATTGGTGACTGGGTCCTATTTTACTAGTAAAGCGGAACTGGTTTACCACAGTAAACAAGTGCTGCTTACTTCCCGGGGTTCCCACGGGGACAAAATTTGTTGATTTAATTATTATTTAAAAAACACTTTCAACAAAAGCATATCATGTGACCCCTTATTGGGACTAGCTTGATGAGCTTCTTCCAGTTAGGGGTCACATGATGTGATTTTGTTAAAGTATTTTGAAATTTTTTTTTTGTCAACTGCTCAATTTGTACAAAATTACCTAATGCACAGCTGACTCATTAGGAAAAAAACTTGAGTTAAGTCAGGGCCAAGAATATGTACGAACATTTCTTGTATCCTGGGAGAGACTCATATACTGTACTTTGGGAAACAGATTCCGTCGAACATGGAAAGTGGTGATGATAAATGGTTCAGGAGTCCGCTGATGGCTCAACTCTGGCACAATCTTTCCAGTAAAAAAGTAACAATCAAATCAAATTAAATCAAAAGCTATTAAAATTTAAAGAACAATTTGTTTAAATCCATTTTACATCTGAATCACGATTTCTTAGAAAAAATTCAACTTATGTTAAATGATAAATACCACAAAATCTTAATCTTAATCAGCCAACTTTTAAATATGTATTCATAAAACATTGCACATCACACTTTCAATCGAGTAAAAGAAATAGACCAAGTTTAAATTTATTTAATTCAGTTAATAAAATTGATTTAGTTAATATCACTTTCTTTATCTGAATCTATATTATGACAAGAACAATACTACTAATGGAGTCCAAAAGGACCTGAATATCTGTTATCCCAGAAATGTCCTAACGGGTTTCGAACAGTGTGTATTTTGTCAGAGGTAGATTTGATAAAGTGGTCTAGTCCTTTTAGATAAGAAAATCAAAACTGATCCACTTTCAAATACTGATGAAGGGAAATACCCAAACATGAATGTCATACCTTACTTCAATCTAATTACAGCAAAACCCTGTTAATTGAATGGTCATGTTGACAGTGAAAATTATACAATTAACACAAGTATTCAATTAATGGAGATTTGGTCACTTTCCTGTATTTTTGAGATGAACTGATAATTTTTTCTATTATATCTTGTTTGACATAGCTCATGGAGCTCCATCAAAAAAGATACACTGTTTGTTTGTTGGTGGTTAACGTCACATATTTATGCACCATGGCTAATCGTGACACAACATGGAGATGAAGTCAAGTTTAGTCAATCGTTGATCTACATGTTGCCCATTTTAGAGGACTTTCACCCCAAGCATTGGTGACTGGGTCCTATTTTACTAGTAAAGCGGAACTGGTTTACCACAGTAAACAAGTGCTGCTTACTTCCCGGGGTTCCCACGGGGAAAAAGATACACTAAATTAAATGTTTCCATCAGATGTCTCAACATCAAATAGTTCTCTATAAGGGAAGAGGGTGATTATCAGGGCAATTTCTGGACATATTACAAGCTTTTGCTTTCAATTAATGCAAGGTTACTCTATTATGACCTACATGCAATTAACAGGTCAAATTTGTATTTGAAAGTATGGTAAATGGTTCTGTGTTTCAAAATTATGCTCTATTAATAGATCTATTCAATTAACCCTTTACCTAACGAATCGCCCACATCCGCCAGCATAATTTGCAAATTCAGCAGTTGAAAGAAATTTTTCAAAAAATTTCAACAAAACCATATCATGTGACCCCTCATTGGAATGAACTCATTCCAATGAGGGGTCACATGATATAGTTTTGTTGAATTTTTTTTTAAAATAAAAGTTTAGTGCACATGGATGTCATACCTTAAGTTCAATCTAATTATTGGGGGTGGAGGGGTTACACATTCAACATCTAGAGGCATATCATGGCTTGACAGTTTCAGCGGAGGGGAAAGTCTCCGGGTACATTGAGAACCAATAATTAACAGCAAATAACTGTCAGACTTCACACCCAAATACACGTGGAGCTTGGTGAAATCCACACTGTCCAGTTAAACAACTCACTTGGCATAACAAATATGACCCTCCGTATACTGATTTTGCAGGAGCCACAGAGGGCATAAGCTATGGTTCCCCTTAAATGACCAGGCCTGCTGCTTGGGAAACAGATTCCGTCGAACATGGAAAGTGGTGATGATAAATGGTTCAGGAGTCCGCTGATGGCTCAACTCTGGCACAATCTTTCCAGTAAAAAAGTAACAATCAAATCAAATTAAATCAAAAGCTATTAAAATTTAAAGAACAATTTGTTTAAATCCATTTTACATCTGAATCACGATTTCTTAGAAAAAATTCAACTTATGTTAAATGATAAATACCACAAAATCTTAATCTTAATCAGCCAACTTTTAAATATGTATTCATAAAACATTGCACATCACACTTTCAATCGAGTAAAAGAAATAGACCAAGTTTAAATTTATTTAATTCAGTTAATAAAATTGATTTAGTTAATATCACTTTCTTTATCTGAATCTATATTATGACAAGAACAATACTACTAATGGAGTCCAAAAGGACCTGAATATCTGTTATCCCAGAAATGTCCTAACGGGTTTCGAACAGTGTGTATTTTGTCAGAGGTAGATTTGATAAAGTGGTCTAGTCCTTTTAGATAAGAAAATCAAAACTGATCCACTTTCAAATACTGATGAAGGGAAATACCCAAACATGAATGTCATACCTTACTTCAATCTAATTACAGCAAAACCCTGTTAATTGAATGGTCATGTTGACAGTGAAAATTATACAATTAACACAAGTATTCAATTAATGGAGATTTGGTCACTTTCCTGTATTTTTGAGATGAACTGATAATTTTTTCTATTATATCTTGTTTGACATAGCTCATGGAGCTCCATCAAAAAAGATACACTGTTTGTTTGTTGGTGGTTAACGTCACATATTTATGCACCATGGCTAATCGTGACACAACATGGAGATGAAGTCAAGTTTAGTCAATCGTTGATCTACATGTTGCCCATTTTAGAGGACTTTCACCCCAAGCATTGGTGACTGGGTCCTATTTTACTAGTAAAGCGGAACTGGTTTACCACAGTAAACAAGTGCTGCTTACTTCCCGGGGTTCCCACGGGGAAAAAGATACACTAAATTAAATGTTTCCATCAGATGTCTCAACATCAAATAGTTCTCTATAAGGGAAGAGGGTGATTATCAGGGCAATTTCTGGACATATTACAAGCTTTTGCTTTCAATTAATGCAAGGTTACTCTATTATGACCTACATGCAATTAACAGGTCAAATTTGTATTTGAAAGTATGGTAAATGGTTCTGTGTTTCAAAATTATGCTCTATTAATAGATCTATTCAATTAACCCTTTACCTAACGAATCGCCCACATCCGCCAGCATAATTTGCAAATTCAGCAGTTGAAAGAAATTTTTCAAAAAATTTCAACAAAACCATATCATGTGACCCCTCATTGGAATGAACTCATTCCAATGAGGGGTCACATGATATAGTTTTGTTGAATTTTTTTTTAAAATAAAAGTTTAGTGCACATGGATGTCATACCTTAAGTTCAATCTAATTATTGGGGGTGGAGGGGTTACACATTCAACATCTAGAGGCATATCATGGCTTGACAGTTTCAGCGGAGGGGAAAGTCTCCGGGTACATTGAGAACCAATAATTAACAGCAAATAACTGTCAGACTTCACACCCAAATACACGTGGAGCTTGGTGAAATCCACACTGTCCAGTTAAACAACTCACTTGGCATAACAAATATGACCCTCCGTATACTGATTTTGCAGGAGCCACAGAGGGCATAAGCTATGGTTCCCCTTAAATGACCAGGCCTGCTGGCTGCCCCCCCCCCCCCCCCCCCCCCCCACATAAATTGTTTGAAACCAAAAGGATTAGAAAATTAGTAGGTCTGAATCATGATTTAAAAATAAATTCATTCAGAACCAAACTCTAGTTTGCAAAGAGTTTGTTGGTGTGTTCATTCTCTCAGTTGAGAGACTGTCACACTGATGGGTGTGTTTGTGTGGTGAGGCATCCATACAGGAGGGGCACAAGGTAAAATGGGGTGGGAAAGGCATCATTTTCTTCTATATTTATTTTATTAATTAGTGTTTCAGGTCACTCTCAGCATCTAGGGCTATGCACAACCACAACATATGTATGACGTCAAGTTTCGCCCATTGTTTATACCTATGCAGCCCACTTTAGAGGACTTCTACCCCAGACATTGGTTTTCGGTTGTATTTAATCAAGAAAACAGAACTTGTTTACCACAGTAAACAAACACTGCTCCACTTCCAAATATTCCCTCGGAGGATCATTTTCTTCTATTTATTTATTGGTGTTTAAGGTCACATATTTCTGCACAATGGCTACTCATAACTGCTACATGGAGATAAAGCCAAGTGTTATCAATCGTTTATACCCATGATGCCCATTTTAGAGGATTTACACATCAAGCATTGGTGAATGGGTCCTATTTTACCAGTAAAACAGCTTATTTACCACAGTAAAAAAAGCACTGCTTCACTTTCCCGGGGTTCCTATGGAGTCATTTTCTTTTAAAAATCGACTTTTCTATCCTTGAATGGGAGGAGCAGTTAATAAATGAAAATGTACTTTTTGTTTTTCTGCACTTCATTGCAAATTCCATATATTTTATTATATTGGAATACAAAATGAAAATACAGATAAATTATATTTTTTCTGACATTTTTCTGCATATAAGGGGGCATATAGACCTACCCTCACAAAACTGACAAAAGGCCCCAGGGGGCCTGAGGGCGCTCACCTGACATGGTAGCCTAAATATCAACCCAGAGAATTGATTTCAACAAGCTGCATCTGCTCCTCCTAAGAAAAGCTTATACCAAATATCCAAAGATTCTGACCAGTGGATCTAAAAAAAGATTTTTAAAGAATATTCCTCATATTGAACTAAGTTGTAACTCGGGGCTCGCACAGGGAGCCCATATATGAACCCAGGGACATGGCTTTAACAAACCTCAATCTCACACCCCCAAGGATGCTGCACACCAAATATCAAAACATTCCAACTGCTGGATCTGAAGAAGATTTTTGAAGAAAATTCCTCATTTTGAAAATTTACAATTTGAGCTCCCACAATCAGCCCAAATATGGACCTAGGGGCATGGCTTGAACAAACTTGAATCTTACCCCTCCCCCCCCCCCCACCCCCCAAGGATGCTGCATAAAAAATATCAAAAGCATTCATCTGCTGGATCTGAAGAAGATTTTTAAAGAAAATTCCTCATTTTGAACTAAGTTGTCATTCGGGCTCCCATAGTGAGCCCAAATATGAACCAAGGGACTTGACTTGAACAAATTTGAATCTCAGCCCCCTAAGGTTGCTCCATGCCAAATATCAAAACATTCCAACTGCTGAATCTGAAGAAGAAGATTTTTAAAGAAAAATTCCTCATATTGACTAAATTATAATTTGGGCTCCCACAGGGACCCCAAATATGGACCCATGGACTTGGCTTTAACACACTTGAATCCCCCCCCCCTCACCCCCCCACCCCCCCCCCCCCCCCCCCCCCCAGGATGCTACTCACCACATATCAAACCATTCCGACTGCTGGATCTGAAGAAGATTTTTTAAGAAAATTCATTTCGAACTAAGTTACAATTCAAGCTCCCACAGTGAGCCCCAAATATGGACCTAGGGACATGGCTTGAATAAACTTGAATCTCACCCTCCTGAGGATGCTGCATACCAAATATCAAAACATTCCGACTGCTGGATCTAAAGAAGATTTTTAAAGAGAGTTCCTCATTTTGAACTAAGTTATAATTTAGGCTCCCACAGTGAGTCCAAATATGAACCCAGGGACTTGGCTTGAACAAAATTGAATCCCCCCCCCCCCCCCCCCCCCCCCCCCCCGCCCCCTAAGCATGGTGCATATCCAATATCAAAAGATTCTGCCTGCTGGATCCTGAGAAGAAGATTTTCAAAGAAATTTGCCTGAAATGCACTAAGTTCAAATTTGGGCTCCTATACTGAGCCTAAATATAAACCCAAGGGGCCGATTTGAACAAACTTGAATCAGATCCACCCCACAATATTGCATACCAAATATCAAAATATTCTGCCTGCTGGATCTGGAGAAGAAGATTTTCAAAGAAATTTGTTTGAAATGCACTAAGTTCAAATTTGGGCTCCTATACTGAGCCCAAATGTAAACCCAGGGGGCTGATTTGAACAAACTTGAATCAGATCCACCCCACAATGTTGCATACCAAATATCAAAAGATTCTGCCTGCTGGATCTGGAGAAGAAGATTTTTTTAAGAAATTTGCCTGAAATGCACCAAGCTCGAAATCGGGCTTCTATACTGAGCCCAAATATGAACCCAGGGGGCCAATTTGAACAAACTTGAATCAGATCCACCCTACAATGTTGCATACCAAATATCAAAAGATTCTGCCTGCTGGATCTGGAGAAGAAGATTTTTTAATGTTTTTCCCATTGCCCACAGTGTTAAAAAGTGCTGACTCAGCACTTTTTCAAAGTCCCGAAACTGTACCCTATGATAAAACCGATGGCAATTTTTTTTTACCAATTCTTTCTGTTGATCCTAAGGAAGCTTCACACCAAATAAAAATTCTCGGTGCCGTGCAGTTTTGGAGATATGGGCGTTTTAATTTTTTTCTATTTTTAGCTCCTGCGGTTCCCACGGGGCTACAGGAAAAAAAATCGACATAAATTAGGTACTTATGACCCAATAAGCCCTCACCAAAAATTTGGTTCAAATCAGCCTCTCGGTTCGGAAAATAGAAATTTTGGGCGGGGCCAAAAATTTTGCCCCTCCCATAACGACGCCAAGTATAGCCCCACAAACTTCTCTTGAACAAATCTGAGTCTACACCTCAAAAGGAAGCTGCACACCAAATATCAAGTCTCTGCTACTGCTGGTACATGAGAAGAAGATTTTTTAAGATTTCAGCACACTTTTTGGGTGTGGCCCTACCCACGGGCGAGGCAACTTGATTTGAACAAAATCAAATTGCGATGTCATAACAAACTATTATCTCAAATATCAATTAAATTGGTTCAGCGGTTTGGGAGGAGAAGACGCAACACCATGTTCACGGACGACGACGGACGGTGAGTGATCACTATAGCTCTCCTGACTGAAAGTCAGGTGAGCTAATAATGGTAGGGGATGAAGTGTTCATTCATTCATGTTTATTTATTTATGTTTTAAATCCTTGCACACTACTGGCAGATATTCCTGCCCAGAGCAGAATTTCTCTTCCACTGAACTAAGTGTAACTTGGGTACATTTGATCAAAATTTAATCATTCCGCCCATGCACATGTTTCCTGAGTTATATTTAGATGAATTTTCCATCAACTCTACATGGCTGCTGTGAAGATTTAATGAAAATATCTTGAAAATACTCAGGGGGTTAAGAGTTAAGGTCACATAATTCTGCACAATGGCTAATTATGACCACAACATGGATATAAAGTTACGTCCAGCTGATCGATTATACACATGATGCCCATTTTAGAGGACTTCTACCAGAGACACTTTTTGATCTGGTCCTATTTTTACCAGTAGAACAGAGATTGTCTACCACAGTATACAAGGGCTTCTTCACTTCCCTGTGTTCCCACAGGAAACAAATATTTCATTTTTTGTTGGTGTCTGAGGTCACATATTTCTACACAATGGCTAATTGTGACTGCAATGTGCAAATAAAATTGAGTTTACTCAATTGTTTATACCCATGTTACCTGTTTCAAAGGTCTTCCACCCCAAGCACTTGTGATTGGACCCTATTTTACAAATAAAACAAAGCCTGTTTAAATCAGATGCATCCAACAGATGCTTGAAACAGGGAAACATTGTTGAAAAAGTGAAAATCATTCTCATTTAGAACTTGCATGGCTTCATCACACAGCCACTTCTCCAGTTTGCCTTATTAAATCAGAAATAAACAGTTGACTTTTTGAATATCTGGTGAAATGGACTGAGAAAGATATTGTTTCACATAATCACTTGAAAAGTAGAACTGAAAGCCCTACTGTTTACATCTGTTTCGGAGCAGAGTGAATTGGCGATCTGTTTGTAGAAATAAACTACTAGAACAGAACCTAGAAACAGGTGAAACACTTCCAGAGAGAAATCATGGCTTATTTGTGATTAGTTGTCTTAGAAAGTTAGGTAATCCAAAGATATTTTGAAGATAATCCACGGAAATAAGATGTTGAAAATTGCAATCTGCAAGGAAAAATAACTTGTGTACTCAAAATTTTCAGTGCAAAATGTGTTACGATATCAGCTAAACTGTTCCATGGTTTAAATTTTTACAAACACAAATCAAGGAAGAAAGTATCACTAAGGAAGTGTCTCCTTTGAAAGACTTGTCAAAAATTATAAGGGAACACAATTAAAACATCAATAATAGATTTGTGAAAACATTACTTGAACACTGACTTAATTTCTGTTATTTCAAAAATGATTATAGTCTCAATTTTGGATATCCTTTTTGGATAAAGTATACAAACAAAGAGCAATATAATGATTAATTTACATAAATTCTAATCAGCATTCTAATTAATTCATACAGAATGTCACTTTCTGTTTAATGACAGCAACAGGAGTTTTAATATTCATATATATATTCATATTTACCCTTGTACACATCACAGTTGATGAAGCACAAACATAGCAGACAGCAAGGTGACATTTCAACAATAAACACAAAGGAAAATTCAAGAGAGGTTGGAGAGATGACTAAAATGTTTCATTCACCGTGTTTTGGATAGAAAAAAAGGAGTTGCACTGCCCCCAATTTCCCCTCCCCACAACCCCCTTTAGTGGTTGATATAAATTTCAAACACCTATTTATTCATCACACTTTACTAGTTCAGCAACTGTGGTTGTATTTTGACATCTGGATCAAGACAAGTTTAGATAATCATTCAAATTAATGCTGCACCTATTATTTTTTATGGAGTAATCACCCTCGTTAATTAGTTTCAGAAACTATCTATTCATTCACGTGGAAAGTTACTGCATTTGATACATTTGTTTGGACTCCACTTGTCTTCCAAGATTTGACATACAGTTAATTCTCCATAGCATACTGGAATTTAACCCTTTACCCAATGCAGACGATATTAAAATTTAGTATTTTAAATATAATTTTTTACAATTTTTCAAAAAATTTCAACAAAACCATATCATGTGACCCCTCATTGGAACAAGCTCAATGAAATTTTTTAAAAAATAATATTTTTTCAACTGCTGAATTTGCATATTATGCGGGCGGATGTTGCCAATTCGTTGGGTAAAGGGTTAATGAGAGAAAGAAGTGCTATGGAGAGATTCTATAGCAAACTAATTGAGTGGCAATTATTTTCCAATGTTGGACAAGTGAATTCTAGCTCACATCACACTGGTTGAAAATGTGTAACATCCCACTGCAAGATTCAAATTCATCACCACTTGGTCAATAGTCTTAAGGTGCTATATAAGTAAGAGAAATTTGTTTACTCTGAAATTCCCACTATTTTCCTTAAATTCAAATTAAATATCCACAAATTATACAGCAAAATGAAAATTGAGATGTATAGAACACGAAACACATATGCAAGAGTTGACAGCAGGCACCAATAGTTCCTGGAAGTCTGCTATCGTATACGTACCAGAACTGATAATACAATAATATTTCACGGGAACAACTTGTGGCCAAATGTGCTTCACAGGCAGCAGGGAATGAGTTAATCATTGAAAACAACATCAAAAGGAAATGACTCAAACTGACTAACAATAACATATGATTAGAAAAGAAATTAAGCCATTTATTGGCATGTATTCTCATCTTGGAAAAACTGGATGGGTTAAATTATTTATTTATTTATTTATTAATGTTTAAGGTCGCATATTTCTGCACAATGGCAAATCGTGACCACAACAAAGTTGAGTTTGGCCAATCATTTAAACCCATGTGGCCCATTTTAGAGGATTTCCACCCCAAGCAAGTCCTATTTCACCAGTAAAATGGAGCTTGTTTACCCCGGTAAACAAGCACTACTTCACTCCCAGGTGTTCCCACAGGGGAGATGGGTTAAATGTCATAAAAGCAACTCAGTCAATGGTGCTGAGCTTTGTAACCAATAACTTGCATATTCTGGTTCGACTACTTTTGAGATACATATATATGCCTTAAATGACAAAACATTGCATAACCTGAAGGCAGAAAATTACAGGTGAAACTTATTTAGAAACACTTTATTCAAAAAGTTATCATTTATAATTTAAACTAGAAATGTTCCAACTGACAAACCTTATAAAATATAATGTCTATAGAATGGTGCATTTACTTATTCATTGGTGCTTAAGGTTACTTTCAGCATCAGTGGCAATATCATGACTGTAACATAAGCATAGACAAGTTCAATTAGCCATTTATACCAATGATGCACACTTTAGAGGATTCCCATCCCCCATCCCCGTCATGACAGCAGCACAAGTATAAAGACATGTTTTGCCAATTATTTTTACTGATGTTCTCACTTTAGAGGCTCTCCACCCGAGCCATTGGTTATTTATTTATTGGTGTTTTAAGGTCACATATTTCTGCACAATGGCTAACCATGACCGTGACAGTTTTACGAGTGGAGGAAGCCGGAGTACCCGGAGAGAATCACCGAGCAACTGTCAGCTCCCCAACATACCAACTCCACACAAGCAGGGTTAGCATTGGGTGAAGACAGGTGCACCATCGACGTGCAGTACGCCTTAGTACACAGCGTCACCGTGCCCCCACATGAGCAATGGGGGTGAAGTGTCTTGCCCAAGGACATAACGCGGTTGCCGCAGGTGGGATTCGAACCGAGGACCTCTCGGCTTGCAGCCTGCACCTCTACCAACTGAGCCAGCGCGCCCCGAGCCATTGGTAACCAAGTTCTATTTTACCAATAAGACAGAACTTTATTTCTTCATACTAAGTAAAGATTTTCTATCTTGCGCAATTTGAGAAAAATTAGCATTTGAGAATTTTTCTGTATGTAGCCCCTAGGGTTCCCATAGCGGAGAAGAATGTTTATTTTTGCATGAATCAAGAACTTATGGGGGCGCGGTGGCTCAGTTGGTAGAGGTGCAGGCTGCAAGCCGAGAGGTCCTCGGTTCGAATCCCACCTACGGCAACCGCGTTGTGTCCTTGGGCAAAGACACTTCACCCCGATTGCCTATATGGGGGCACGATGACGCTGTGTACTGAGGCGTACTGCACGTCGATGGTGCGCATGTCTTCAACCAATCTAACCCTGCCTGTGCTGCGGTGCAGAGTTCAGAGTTACGATGTTGGAGAGCTGACAGCTGCTCGTCGTTGCTCGGTGGTTCTCTCCGGGTACTCCGGCTTCCTCCACCCGTAAAACTGTCACGGTCACGATTAGCCATTGTGCATAAGTATGTGACCATAAACACCAATAAATAAATAAATAAATAAATAATCAAGAACTTATGGCATGATAATACCATATATATATATATATACCAAATTTGGTTCAACTCAACCCATAGGTTCAGATAATACACATTTGGAGACAGGAAAGGGGAGGGGGGGGGGGGGGGGGGGCAAAAAATATTTTCCCTCCCAAAACAGAAAAAATTGCCCCTCAAACGTCCCTTAAACAAACTTTAGCACCCACCTCAAAAGGAATACCAAATATTAACCAATTCCATTCATCAGATCAGGAGAGAATTTTTCAAAATTTGGGTCAGTTTCCCCTCTCTATGGGGGGGGGGGGGGGGGGGGGAATTAAAACTTAATGTGAACAAAATCAAAATGGGATGTTATAACAATTCCCTTAAATTGGTCAGAAATTGGTTCACAAGATTTAGAGAGAAAGTCATGAATTCCACATTAGCTATAGTTCACCCTCAATTTCAGTCAGGTTGAGCAAATAAAACATCTGAGATTCTTTTTCTATTGGTGAGATTCGCATTTTGTGTAGAGGGAAGATGAAGGAGAATTTTGACCAGATCACAATCGAGTTGAAATTCTCTGCTTTTGTACTGTATATTACGACCACAACGCAAGAATAAAATCAAGTTAAGCCAATAGTTTATACCCATGCTGTCCCTAAATATGACCCAAGAATATAATATGTTACAAAGAGCCCATACCTGCTACCACAAAAGGAGCTCTAAAGATGCACTGAGTAGCATTCAAACCAAATGTTAAAAACCGAAGCCAGCTATTGCACAGATGTTGGAAAAAAAAAAAAATGTTGTCATGTTTTTCAACGAAATTGAGAAAAATTTGATTGTGCCCATCTAGACATCACACCAAAACTACATATGAAATTTGAAAAAGATTGGGTAAGAGATTCGGCTTGCAGGGTGTGCTAATGGAATTGTTGACAATTCATATGCCAAATGCAAGATGGCTGCTCGAGGCCATATTTTATAATGAAATACAGAAAAATTTGATAGCTCCCATCTAGACCACCAAAGCTATACATGAAATTCAAAAAAGATTAGGTGAGAAGTGCGGCCTGTAGGGTGTGCAAAGGAATTGATGGACAGTTTATATCCAAATCCAAGATGGCTGATGGCAGCCATGTTTTTCTACAAAATTCAGAAAAATTCAATAGCTCCCATCTAGACAGCACGCCAAAGCTAACATATGAAATTTGAAAAAGATCGGGTGAGAGATGCGGTCTATATTGTGTGCTATTGGAATTGTTAACAATTTATATGTCAAATGTAAATGTTTTTTAACGAAATTCGGAAAAATTCGAAAAAGCTCCCCTCTAGACATTGTCCCAAAGCTACATATGAAATGTGGTACTGATCAGGGGAGAGCTGCGGGCTGTAGGGTGTGCTAAAGGAATTGTGGATGATGTATGTATGGACGTATCACAACCCATCCCAATAGCTCATACTTGATACATGTATTGTCAAGTTTAGCTAATAAAAATTAAATGGTTTACGTCTGATATTTTACTGAAGTTAATAAAACTGATACATTTGTCCACTGAGTGCAAGAAGGCTTTGCAATCCTTTAGCATTTCAAAAGCCTTCTTGCACCCAAGGGACGAAATACACCATCACCCATGCTGTTCTGTAGATTATGAGGCCTGAATATTATTTATTTATTTATTTATTCATTTATTGGTGTTTAAGGTCATAATGGCTAATCATGACCATTGCATGGATATAAAGCCAAGTTTAATCAATCGTTTATACCCATGTTGCCCATTTTAGAGGTCTTCCACCCCAAGCATTGGTGACTAGGCCCTATTTTACCAGTAAAACAGAGCTTGTTTTCCACAGAAAACGAGCATTGCTTCACTTCCCAGGGCTTCCATGGGTGTATGAGGCCTAAAACATACATGTAAAACATGCCAATGGGCACTCTCCAATAAATAGAGTGAGAATAACTCTATTGAACCAAATACATTTTAAAACTGGGGTGATCATGACCTTTCTATGGACACAAAATAAATTTAAAACCAGTGGCTCAAGTGAACCTAAAATGCTCACTAGCATCAAGTTGTCCACAAGGAATAAGGGTTTAGTGTTGAGGGATCCAAAAGACAGGGGCAAAAAATGAAGTGTCATCTCGTACAAGTGTACATACTGCAATGACTGTCACAAAAAATTATGTCTATTTTTCAACCCCCGTTCCCTACTCCCCGCAAACACCCTACATAAGGCTTAAGATTATGTTAAACAAGAGGCCCCACGGGGCCTGAAGCGCTCATCTTGTACAGAACACAATTTAAACAGAGTCCAAGAATGAGTCTACATTAAGCAAGCCATCTCCATAGGCTACACTGTCAATCCTTGAGTCCCTCAGGAGTGACAAAAATAATCTGGGCATCATGCCTTTTCTTCAGTTGATCATAAGTAAAATGTAGAGCTCCCCTATGAAGCCCCTTGATACAACCTATGTGGATTAATCTTAGTACCTCTAGAAGGTACTGAATACAAAATTTTTAATTCTTCAGCAGAATGGCCAATTCCGGCTCCCATAGAGAGCCCAAATATTAACCCAGGCTCTTGATTTGAACACAGTTAAATCTGACTTCCCTAGAGATGTTGTGTACCGAATATGAAAGCATTCTGACTGTTGGATCTGAAGAAGAGAAATTGTAAAGAAATTTCTCCGAATTGCACTAAGTTCAAATTTGGGCTACCATAGCGAGCCCAAATATTGACCTATGGATCCGATTTGAACGAACTTGAATCTGACCCCCCTAGAGATGTTGTATACCAAATGTGAAAGCATTCTGACAAGTGAATCTGAAGAAGAAGATTTTTGAAGAAATTCCCTCATATTGTACTAAGTTAAATTTCATGTTCCCATATGGAGCCCAAATATTAACCTAGGCACTCGAATTGAACAACCTGGAATCTGACCCGCCTAGAGATGTTGTATATCAAATATAAAAGTATTCCGACTGGTGGATCTGAAGAAGAAGATTTTTAAAGAAATTTTCTCATATTGCACTAAGTAAAAATTTGGGCTACCATAGTGAGCCCAAATATATACCTAGGGATCTGATTTGAACAAACCTGAATCTGACCCCCATAGAGATGCTGCATACCAAATATCAAAGCATTCTGACTGATGGATCTGAAGAAGATTTTTTTAAATTACCCTCCATATTGAACAAAGATCAAATTTGGGCTTCCGTAGGAAGCCCAAATATTAACCTAGGGACTTGGTTTGAACAATCTAGAATCTGACCCTCATAACAATGATGTATACCAAATATTAAAAGATTCTGACTGGTGGTTCTGAAGAAGAAGATTTTTAAAGAATATTCCCCATATTACCCTATGTTAAAACTTCGGGCTCCTGTAGAGAGCCCAAATATGAACCAATGAGCTTTATTTCAACAAACTTTTATCTGACCCCCCTATGAATGCTGTATACCAAATATCAAAAGATTCTGATGATTGGTTCTGGAGAAAAGATTTTTTAAACTTTTTGCAAATATGCTGACTCAGCATTTTTTCGATGCCCATTACAGAACACCCTAACATAAACGATGGCAATTTTTTTTTACCATTCAATTCTACTGGTCATAAGGATACTTCATACCAAATAAAAGCTCTCTGTTCCATGGGGTTTGGGAAATATGGGCGTTTGAAAATATTTCTATTTTTAGCTCCCAGGATTCCCATGGGGATGCGGGAATTTTTTTTTTTGCATGGGTCATGTACTTATGCCCCAATAATACCATAAACCAAATTTGGTTCATACCGGACCATCGGTTCAGAAAATAGAAATTTTGGGCGGGGCCAAAAATCTTACCCCTCCTATTACAAAGCCAAATATTACTTCACAAACTTCGTTTGAACAAACTTGATTCTACACCTCATATGGAAGCTCCATAGCAAATTACAAGTCATTGTACACACTGGTTCTTGAGAAGAAGATTTTTAAAATATTTGGGTGCATTTTCCCCCACTCCCTCCCTATGGGGCTGGGCATGCTGAGTTGAACAAAAATGAAATGCCCCTTTGGGACCATCACTCACACAAACTTTCACTTGAATTGGCCCAGTGGCTTTGGAGGAGAAGACCAAAAACATGGTGTTGACGGACGACGGACGGGAAGCGATGAGATTAGCTCAGCTTGACTTTGTTAAGATGAGCTAAAAATGACAAAAGGGGCTTCCCTCTAAAAAAAAAACATGTAGGTTGGTTAAAATTAAGGACTGAAATGTGGTAAAATATTTCTGGAAGCCATCAGTTGTTTGAAGAAATGGAGTGAAATAGCAGCCAACAAGGGCATCTTTGAAATAGGTTTTTTGGACAAATTTGTATCTTATTTATTTATTCGTGTTCAAGGTCACATATTTTTGAACAACTGCTAATCGTGACTTTTTTGCCAAATCAGGGCTTTCTTGTGCATGTCTTTAAACACTCAACAAACAGATGCATTCATTAATGAAAACAGAACATTTGATAGAAACAAAATTTACCAAATATAAAATATTCTGTCTGAAGATCTTTGAGGAACATTCCTCATATTGCAGGAAGTCATATACATAGCCCAAATATGTACCAATGGATTCGGTTTCAATAAACTTGAATCTTTCTCTCTATAACGAAGCTGTATATGAACTAACTGAAAATTTTGAATTTTCTTCATATATTTCTAGGTTACAAATCAGGCTCACATGGGAGCCCAAATATGAATCCATGGACTGATTTGAACAAACCTGAATCTGAACATCTTAAGGATGCTGTATACCAACTATTAGAAGATCCTGACTGGTGGATCTGAAGAAGATTCTAAAGAATTTTCCTCATATTGCTCTAAGTTAAAATTTGGGTTCCCATAAAGAGTCCAAATATAAACCTCGGGACTTAATTTTGAACAAACTTGAATCTGAGCTACATAAGGATGCTGTGTATCAAATATCAAAAGATTATGAATGGTATATCTTAACTGGTAGATTGCTAAATTATTTTTTGTCACCAAAATTTGATCACATGTCTTTGCCTTGTTACAATTTATGGGAGAGTGCCTCTAGGCACTCTCCCATAAATTTTAACAAGGTAAATCCACACAGATAAAATAATTTCACTTAAAAGATAATATGAAGCAGATCCAATGAATAGGTAGCCTTTAAGTTATGGTGCCTGCACTTCAGGGTAAAGCCCAGATATGGGCTTCCAGCACTCTACCAGTTAAGAAGATTTTTAAAGAACATTCCTTGTACTGAACTAAATTATAATTTGGGCTCCCATCCCAACTGAGCTCAAACATGAACCAAGGGACTTAGTATTAACAAATTTGAATGTGAACCCACTACAAATACTGAATACCAAATATGAAAAGTTTCTGCCAGTTGGATCTGACAAAAAAGATTTTCAAATATTTTTTTCTCACATTGCACACAAGGAACTAAATTTTTAACCCAACGGACTTGATTTGAACAAATTTGAACTGGGTCCCAATAAGGATGATGATTCTGAGGGGTGCAGCCAATGAAGAAGATTTTTAAATGATATTCCTCACACTGAACAAAGTTGATATTTGAGCTTGAATGGGGAATCCAAACGTGAACCCAGAGACTTGATTTGAACAAGCTTACTTTTGAGCCCCCCCAAAAGATACAGAAAAAATATATGAAAAGATTTATAAAGAATTTTCCTCACACTGTACTAAGTTAAAATTTGGGCTCCAATAGGGGGCCCAAATAGAAACTCAGGGACTCATGTGAACAATCTTGAATTGCAGCCACCTGGGAATGTTGTATACCAAATACTGAAAGATTCTGATTGGTAGTTCTGGGAAGAAAGAATTTTTTTTATCTTTGAAAAGTGCCGACTCCACATTTCCAGCCCCACCCCCTTCTCATAGCACTCCAATGACACAACTGTGATTTTTTTTAACACATCAAGTATAATGGTCCTCAGGATGCAGTATACCAGATAACAATTCTTTGTTCCATACAGTTTGGGAAATATGGGCATTTGAATATTTTTAGCTCCTAGAGTTCCCACAGGGAGACGAAAAAATTTGTAAGGCTTAAATCAAGTACATGTCTCCCCAACAGGGCCAACACAACTGCATACCAAATTTGGTCTCAAGAGGCCCACCATTTCGGAAAACAGTAATGCTAGGCAGGGCCCAAAATACTGCCCCGACTAGCACAAGACCAAATATTGCAGGAGAAAGTTTCTTTGAATAAACTTCAATCTTGAGCACAAAAGGAAGCTGCACGCGAAGTTTCCAAACATAGTGACTGTTGGTTTATGAGAAAAAGAGTTTTTTAAGAATTTCAGGTGTTTTGAGCACTGTCCTCAGCTCATTGGGCTTAGCTACTTCTATTGAACAAATCTGGGAGGTTATCCCCCACTGATACGCAAAGTTAACAAAGGATGACAGGTGCCAGTTACCTGATCGTTTTAAATTATGTTAACATGGAACCAGATCAGTAAATGAAGTTTCTATCAACAATGAAGTGATGTGCCTTTATATATTTTGATTAGTGGAGACTTTTTGTCTGTTTTTCTTCAATGGGGATATTTGTTCACAAGGAATTCTGTACATTCTATGAAGCAAACATTAAATACAAAGCTGGTAAGAAATACTTTTTTTAACACCAGTCAAGAACAGAGTAATTTTCAATCAATACATTCTCTTTGACATGGCTCAAACTGTAGTTCTAGGAATATGTGGACACCTGCAGATGTACCAAGGGAAACAAAGGATGTAAATCAATTCTTCCCTTAAAATTATTAAACAACTGTTTCAGGAAACTGTCAACAGAACATAAAAACATTAAGTACACTAAATCACCAAACTTGTCAAAATGTTTGGAGCATGCAAACAACATAAAATCAACAATATCAACAAAATAACAATGATGTTTATTCAAAACGTTAACCTTACTTCAATGACACAACAATTTAATTTCACATACCCTTGCAGTGTGCAAATGCAGATTTAGCACCACAAATTTTGTTTCTTAGTCATTTATTCATTAACCCTCTGCTGTCAACAAAATATTGAAATTTCCTGCAACAAATTTTTACCCATAATGCAACAAATTTCAAGAATTCAGTCTTGTTTGACAGATTAACTACAGCTCTGACAAACAAGACTGAGTTGGTTATATTTTTAGTTTCATCATGTTTAGATTAGAAATTTAACAAATTCAATCTTGTTTGACAGAGCTCCTGGAGTGCTGACATACAAGATTTAGTTAGTTAAATTTCTAGTTGCATTGTGGTTAAAAATTACAGGTAGAAATTAAGACATTTCAACATCAGTGTGATGGGCTTAAGTAGCTGTGTGCACCAAAATGTGCCAGACCAAATAAGTTATTTATTTATTTATTGGGGTTTAACAACACTTTCGAAAGCCAGGGACACCTCGTGTCAGGGCAGTTTTACAGGTGGAGGAAGCTGGAGTACCTGGAGAGAACCACCAAGCAATGTCAAGCAACTACCAGACTCCCCAACATACTAACTCCACACAAGCAGGGTTAACATTGATTGATGACATGTGCACCATAGACATGCATTATGCCTTACACTACACAATGCCACTGCAAGCACCCCCCCCCCCCCTCCCCCCCATGTGGGCAATTGGGATTAAGTGTCTTGCTCAAGGACACAACACAGTTGCTGCAGGTGGGAAAAATAAGTTGTTAAATAACTGCAAGTAATAATTTTCTAATGTTTCCCCCTCCTTAACAAATGGACCTAACACCAATTCTTGAAAAGCATTTTGACTGTATTCTGAGATTAAATGTTAGACCACTTTGTCTTCACAAGTAAAGGGAAACAAGAGGCCTCATGGGGTCTGAAGCGCTCACCTTGAACAGAAAACGATATAAACAGAGTCCAAAAATGAATCTACATTAAGCAATCCGTCTTAATAGGATACATTGTCAATCATTGAGCCCCCCCCCCCCCCCCCACCCCCAGGAGTGACTAAAATGGTCAAAGCATCATGCCTTTTCTTCAGTTGATCATAATGTAAAAAGTGGACCTCCCCTATGAAGCCCCTTGATACAACCTATGTGGATTTATCTTCGTTACACACCTCTAGAGGGAACTGAATACAAAATTTCCAATTCTTCAGCTACATGGCCAATTCCAGCTCCTATAGGGAGCCCAAATATCAACACAGGCACTCGATTTGAACAAAGTTGAATCTGACTGCCCTAGAGATGTTGTATACCAAATATGAAAGCATTCTGACTGGTGGATCTGAAGAATTATTATTATTATTTATTGGTGTTTAAGGTCACATACTTATGCACAATGGCTAATCGTGAACGTGACAGTTTTACGGGTGGAGGAAGCCGAACTACCTTGGAGAGAACCACTGAGCATCGACAAGCAACTGTCAGCTCCTCAACATTCTAACTTTGTTCAAGCTCCGCTCAAGCACGGTTACAGTGATTGAAGACATGTGCACCATCGACGTGCAGTATGCTTTAGTACACGGCGTCATCATGCCCACATGTAGGCAACTGGGAAAAAGTGCCTTGCCCAAGGACACAACGCAAGTCAGGATCTGAAGAAGAGAATTTTTAAAGAAATTTCCTCATATTGCACTAAGTTAAAATTTGGGCTACCATAGTGAGCCCAAATATTAACCTACAGACCCAGTTTGAAAAAAACTGGAATCTGACCCCCTAGAGATGTATACCATATATGAAAGGAAAGCATTCTGACTGGTGATCTGAAGAAGAAGATTTTGAAAGAAATTTCCTCGTATTGCACGATGTTAAAACCCAAATATTAACCCAGGGACCCAATTTGAACAAACTTGAAAATGACTCCCTAGAGATGTTGTAAACCATATATGAAAGGATTCTAACTGGTGAATCTTTTGAAGAAGATTTTTGAACAAATTCCCTCATATTGCCCCCATATTGTCCTGTAGGGAGTCCACATATTAACCCAGCCACTCAAATTGAACAAACTTGAATCGGACCCCCCAGAGTTTTGTATACCAAATATGAAAGCATTCCGACTGGTGGATCTGAAGAAAAAGATAGTTTATGAAATTTCCTCATATCGCACCAAGTTAAAATTTGTACTCATAGGGAGCCCAAATAATATTAAGCCAGGTGCTCGATTTGAACAGAGTTGAATGTGCCCCCCCCCCGAGATGTTGTATACCAAATATGAAAACATTCTGACGGTTTGAACAAACCTGAATCTGACTCCCCTAGAGATGTTGTATACCAAATATGAAAGCATTCCAACTGGTGAATCTGAAGAAGAAGATTTTTAAACATTATCCCCCATATTGCACTAAGTTAAAATTTGGGCTTCCCTATACAGGAAGCCCAAATATTAACTTAGGGACTAGGTTTGAACAATCTTGAATCTAAACCTCATAACAATGATGTATATCAAACATTAAAAGATTCTGACTGGTGGTTCTGAAGACGATTTTTAGACACTATTCCCCATATTGCCCTAAGTTAAAGATTTGGGCTCCTGTATGGAGAAAAGAATTTTTTCAATTTTTGCAAATATGCAGACTCAGCATTTTTTCGATGCCTCCTACAGAACACCCTAACATAACCGATGGCAATTTTTTTTACCTTTCAATTCTGTTGGTCATAAGGATGCTTCATACCAAATAATGGTTCTCTGTTCCATGTGGTATGGGAAATATGGTGCATTTGAAAACATTTCTATTTTTAGCTCCTGGGGTTCCCAGAGCCACAGGAATTATTTTTTTCACGAATCAAGTACTTATGACCCAATAATACCACATACCAAATTTGGTTCAAAACGGACCATCGGTTAGGAAAATAGACATTTTGGGTGGGGCCAAAAATCTCACCCCTCTTATCACAAAGCCAAATATTGCTTCACAAACTTCCTTTGAACAAACTTGATTCTACACCTCAAAAGGAAGCGCCATCACAAATATCAAGTCATTGTACCACTGGTTCATGAGAAGATTTTAAAAATATTTAGGAGCATTTTCCCCCACTCCCTCACTATGGGGCTGGCATGTTGAGTTGAACAAAAATGCAATGCCCCTTCGACACCATCACTCATACAAACTTTCACTTGAATTGGCCCAGTGGTTTTGGAGAAGACCAAAACATGGTGTTGACGGATGACAGATGGACGGAGAGCGATTAGATAAGACAGCTTAACTTTGCCAAGGTGAGCTAAAAAGAAGACAATTTTTTTCTGGCATTTAGCCCTTAACATGTTTCCACAGCTGTAGTTACTCCTTTGTATATTTGAGTAAGAACATGTTTAACCTTCGACTGATGATTCCTTTAAACACTTTCAATTTCAAAACTCTCTATTCAAGTGATGGCTGCTCAAAATACTCTTTAAGGATTGCTTCTTCAAAGTTTTAAATAACTATTTTTTTACACAAAAGAAAATTCATCAGGTAAGAAGCACACAATGAACAATGGACTTGAGAAGGATTGGTAATTTAATCTTAGAGTCCTGCATTGCTGTAGTATGTCAGATAAATCCCCATTACGTTTCCCAACAAATACAAAATATAAGTTTTCCTGCTGGCAATATTATAATTTATAAAGAACAATATTGTTCATCAACGTAGGGTTGAAAGCAATCATGAACTCCAGATAAAAATATCCTTACGTTTAATGTTTTTGTACTGTTCTTCAGTGTGATGGTTTAAGTTTTTGCTGTAACTTTATTTAATATTTGGCATGACACATTCCTAAAATAACCAGAGAGGTAGCAGGTGAATAATTTTAAAAAATAACACTTCAGACTGCAAGCCAATATTTTTTATATACAAGTTTATTTAAGGAAAAATATATACAAAACAAGTTACTAATTAAGCAATATCTGCTTCACTACGAATATCACTTATTTATTTATTGCTATTTAACATCATTTTCAGCATCTTTGGCTATATCATGACCACAACATAGACATGAAGTCAAGTTTAGCCAATCGTTTATACTCATGCTGCCCACTTTAGAAGACTTCCACTTTTCTGTTAGAAGTGGGTCCTATTTTACCAGTAAAGTAGAACAAAGTAAACAGCACCGTGTCAATTCCTGGGTTCCCACGAGGAAGCCAACATCACTTATCTACTGAGAAAAAAAATTAAAACTGTCAACTCTTTCTTTCTTCCCACAAGCATTTTCAACTTGATAAAATGAGAGAAAAGGTGTAATCAGTGTTACTGATAAAGGCAGACATTAATACACAAGTCCTGTTCTGCTGATATGAAGCTCCTGAATTATCTATCTTTGGCTATATGGTGATCACAGATGTAGCTCAAAACTTCTCATTGACATGGACGAGTAAATTTCAAATTTAAATTACCTCCCCTATTCACAATGCTGATAATGGACACATTTTCTGGAAACTTTGTGTGGCCTCTTCTGGAAAAAACACCACACAATCAAAATCTCACTGTATCATTCAAATACAATCAGGTGAGTGATGCAACTGATTTCTCAAATGAAAGTGTCAATGACACTGCAGCTCAACTTGTCCAAGAATGGACTGAACTAAATAGAAAGCTCCAGTAATGCTAAATCATTCAATCAAGTGTCTGCAGAAAAGACATCACACAAAAGCTACATTTGAATCTGAAAAAGATCGGGTAAGAGATGTGACCTGTAGGGTGTACTAATGGAATTGTTGACAATTTATATACCAGATCGAAGATGGCTGCTGATGGCCATGTTTTTCAACAAAATTCAGACAAATTTAATAGCTCCCATCTAGATATGACACCAAATGCTACATATGAAATTTGAAAAAGATCAATTGAGAATGTGGCCTGTAGGGTGTGGTAATGGAATTAGTGACAATTTATGTGCCAAATCAAGGATGGCAGCTGGTGGCCATGTTTTTCAACAAAATTCTGAAAAAAATTTATAACTCCCATCCTGACATCACACCAAAGGTACATATGCAATTTGGAAAAGATCAGGTGAGAGATGCGGACTGTAGATTGTGCCAATGGAATTGTTGATAATTTATATGCCAAATCAAAGATGGCTGCTGGCATGCATGTTTTTCAACGGAATTCAGAAAAAAGTTTTCATGCCCGGCTCTCTTTATTCTCCCACTCAGGATTTTACAAATGCCAGTAAGATGAACATTCTGACAAAGAAAAAACAGTTTCTTATTCATTTTTTCAAAGGGATTTCTCATAAAAAAAAATTTACACAAAAATTGTCCCACTTGTCACCTGTAAAATGTCAGCTGACTTAGCTCACGAACAGTTCTGAGTAAGTCATTGCACACGACTGTGCGGCCTTGACCTGCAACTGAAAGGCACCTGATTGTACACAGTTTGAATCAAGACATCAGTAGATTAGTTTCGTCATATCACCATTAATGAGCATGATTTACTAAAACCACACCATCACAAAATAAGATTATGGCTCAAAATAGCCATTTGGCCAAGGATATCCAATAACCCCAGATGTGACCTTCTAATAGGAAATGAGAGCTAATTGAAGCTTGATCCATGTACCGATAGAGAGAAAAGAACCTTTTTAGAAAGTTACTTCTTTGGAGCCACATGTCCTGACAAGATAACAATGAAATTCCGAAACTTTCTAGCATTTAACCCTTTACCCAACATAATGGCCAAAACAGGCCTGCGGTATTCACAAAAATCACCAATTAATTTTCACTATCTTTTTCATTTTTTGTCTCAAAAACATAGCTTATGACCCCTCTTTGGAACGAGTTCATTGAGCTTGTTCCAATGAAGGGTCACAACCTATGTTTTTGAGGCAAAAAATGAAAAAAATTAATTAAGAATTTGGTTTGCAAGTGTCGTCTGCCTTTTGTGTTAGGTAAAGGGTTAACTACTTGTTGCTTTCCAGCATTTTCAAACACAATATTAAATAGAACTATAAAGTGGGTAGGAATTGAGCATTGCACATAATGTGATGAAGTCATCAGAACAAATTTGTTTCAGTTTGAAATTCTGACAAAGTGTAATGCCTTGAATTTGAGCCATGCCCTTATAAAGACATCTTCACAAGTAGTGAAACAGAGCCTTAGATCAAAATGAAAGTTAAGACATACTGTCACTATTGATTTATTTATTAGTGTTTATGGTCAACTCTTTCTGCACAATGGCGAATCATGTCCGCAACATGGATATAAAGTAAAGTCCAGCCAATCATTTTATAGCATTTCATTCAAAACTTAAGACACCCACCCCATATTTATACTTGATAAAGAGACAGATAATTAATTTATTCTTATTTATATACAAGTACATCATACAATACAGTGATCTCAAAAGCGGACAGAGAATTTTGAATGGATCTTTCAAAATTCTCTTTCAACTTTTCTCCCCACAACACTGTAGAATGTCACTTATCAGAAAATAAATCAGAGAACACTGAATCTGAGATGCTATCTTCATTGGTTTTCTTGATTTGAACACAATTTTGCAATAGTTTATCTCTGAAATCTCGACCCACTGACAAAAAAGTGAATCACGACCCAATTTCACACTGTTCATGAAAAATACCACTTTTGTGATCAAAGAAGTGTTCCTCTTACTTCAAAACAGCACCACCAGTTAACCGTTAGTGAACAGATTTACTGGCTCTATAATTAATTTTTGTGTGGCATACTCATATTTTGTAAACATTTGTACAGTGCTGGAAATGAACAAAATTGACGGGTGCAGTTTTAAGCTCCCGTGAAATCAGAGACGGGAGTAAATTGCACCCGTAAATGCTAGTATATGAATTTTTTAGGGAATACTGTCGTTCGCCCTTTGAACTCTAGTAGTATATTCCATGCCAATTAGGAGAGTCCATATTCATTATTTGGGGTAGACCAATGAATATTTTCAACTTGCAGCCTTGGGGCTGCACGTTGAAAATATTGATTGGTCTACCCCATAGATTTACTAAACAGCCATCCTATTTAATGACGTTATGACGTATCATGTTCCTGGCCAGAAAAGCAGCCGTTCGGGTTCAAGGGGTTAAGTGTATAAGGAATTGCTGAATTATGACAGTAACTTGCCACAGAGTGCTGCTTTTGCTTTCTCAAAACAACACACATTTATATGCCCTCACAGTATATTAGTACAGCACAAAATTTTTCAACAAGTGCATTTTTTAGCTCCCGGAAAATTGAAAACACGGGTGCTGACAGGAGCCAGTGCACTCTCATCCGCCTAATTTCCAGGACTGGTTGTATGATGAAACAGAACATAGATAGGGAGCCGATCCCAATCCACACCCCAGAATTCAAAAAAAGCAATTTTTTTAGTATGTGAATTGAATCCGAGATATCAAATGAATCTCAAAGCCTCACAGGGCTCTAGGCCATGGTCAGTTAATTTTCAGTTTAGCGTTATTCCAGGGTATCAGAACAAAATGTGGAATTATTAATAATTATATCCTCATGGGAAAATGACATAACATATCCCTACCACAAAATATATTTATCATTTTGTACTTACACACTGCTTCCTTGCATGTGTGGGTTGTCTCATATAGTAGAGCTTTCAATGGCCAGGGTTATATCAGAACAGCCTTTAACAAAAAGTACCTAATTTCAACAATTTACCCATAATAGCACCAGACTATTGTCTGAATATTGCCCGATTGCCGCAGAAATCTGGTAAAAATGAGGCAATAATCTGGCATTTTAATGGATGAGGAATTATTATTATTATTTCGAGCAAAAAACAAAGAGGAAAATTATGCTAAACCAAAATTAATTAACACTGGCCCTACCACCAAATAAATGTCACAAACATGTTGTCATATACATCTATACAAATCAAAATATGCCAAATAATAAATATATACACAATGACACTAGTGGATTGTCACCAAAACACCTTTTGAGTTGAGTGTCTACCCAAGCAATAACTCAAGTTCTATAAAAAACATTAACCCTTTACCTAATGTATCATATCTGGTCAGCACTATTCACCAAAATCACCATTCAAAATTATTTTAGAATTCTTGCTGAACTGTAGTTCAAGTTCCCTCATTGGAAAGCTGTGTTTTGGAGAAAACAAGATGAAAAGTTTTAATTACTCAAGAATTTTTTTCAAGCGTCGTCTTGAAGTCAGGTTAGCTCAAGATGACACAAAATTTCAACCGAGGACCCTCAGGTTCAACCACGACTTTTAACATGGCATCGCTGATTGTCATGGACTTAAATATGCTTATGGCTCATGAACATTTTTCACATAATTTGAGAGTACATGTTACTGTCAAGTAGATACTTCATCCACAGATGTTGGATAACCCGCTAACCATGATTAACACAAAATAAGTCATCTAAACATGTATAAGCTTTTCAGAAAACATACAATATTACAATTTAAGAAATTGATATCTACACTACCGCAAGGAGAGCCTGTAGAATACAGTCCTAAACCAACTCAGACTGGGATTTCAAATCATAAATTATTTACAGGTATGGTACAGTGGTGCCCACTTAACTGGACATCTCTCAATTGAATAACACTGTTAAATGAATATAACTTCCAAACATCAAACCATTTACAATACCTTCAGTACAAATAACCTGTTAACAGGCCTGGAAATAATGTGTGAACGATTGTTTAGGTTACGCATGGGTTACAGGTAAAATACAAGAATGAACTACAGGTTATGACAAAGTAATACAACATAACTTTATCCAGTTTCTAATCTTGCATGTTTTACCAGGAAGACTTAACTATCTTTCGGAACTATCTCAACTCCAGGTTCGAGTACTCCATCCACATATGAATAGAATGGGGCATTTCCATTTTAGAGAATTTCCACCAAAATAAACATAATTTAGCAACAAGTAATATGCAATGTTGCTTTGCCGATATCACATGTTAGTGTTGTTGATAATTATTTAGACGGAAATCCTGTTTGGAAGTAAAGCAATCACGACCGGCATAGTAAAAACAGAGAAGGTGGAGAAGCATCACAACACCTTTTTCCTGCGTGTTACAATATGCTATATAGCGTAACCTACCAACTGGTTACGATAGAAGCCCCTTCTTTCCAGTTTTTGTTAACTGCATATGAGTTATACAATAAACACCTATTAATTGAATAAAGATTAATGTAACATGTCAAGAAGTTACTCTGGCAGATAATAACCAATTTATACATGTTGATCTATTTTGGCCACAGCTTCCAGTATTACTATTAAGTAGTGTTTCAATTTGTTTGACGGAGTTCAGTGAGCACTTCAAACAAGCTATAATAAAATAACTGCTCAGTTTAATATATTAAACTAGAGGCTCAAGAGAGCCTAAAAACACTCACCTGGACCAAGTTGTCCTAAACTGTAAGGGTTATGGGTATGGAGAAAATGTAATCTGAATGAACCATATGACAGATTCGCAGGCAATTTTTTTTGTCCAATTGTTTCAACTGCACAGAAGAAAGCTTCATACCAAATACATAATCTCTAGACCATGCAGTTTTGGGAAATATTGGATATTTCATTTTTTTTTCTATTTTTAGCACCAGATGTTCCCATGCGAAAATTTTTGGGGGTATGAATGAAGTACTTAGGGTCAAGTAAGAACGCATATAAAATTTGGTTCAAATCGCTCCACTGGTTCTTGAAACGAAAATTTTCAGGGGAGTTCAAAAGTGAGCCCATCCCCTGGAAAGCCCAAATATGGACCTATCAACTTTCTTTGATCAACTTTTAATCTTGAACACCAGAGGAAGTTTCATACCAAATATCAAAGCATTCCCACTTGTGGTTCATGAGAAGAAGAGTTTTAAAGAATTTTCATCATATTTGGGCATAAGACCACGCCCAAATTTGAACAAAACTAAAACAGAATACCCCCAAGATGATGTGGCCCATATATGTTTCAATTTGGGCCATTGGTTTGCGAGGAGAAGATTGTTTTTCACATTGGCCTCTCAATCGGGAAATAAAAATTTTTGTGTGGGACACAAAATTTGGATTTTCCCGTAGTGAGTTCAAATATTGACCTAGAAACTTTCGTTGGACTAATTGGAATTTTGGGTACCAAAAGAGGTTGCATATCAAATATCAAAGCACTCTGATCTGTGGTTAAGGAAAACAAGTTGTACAAAAGGAATGCAGGTATTTAGGCATCAGGGATCAGAACCACAGAAACAAAAAAGTTTTAGTGCACTTACTTATTGGTGTTTAAGGTCACATATTTATGCACAATCGCTAATCGTGACCACAACATGGAGATAAAGTCAAGTTTTGTAAATCATTTTATACCCATGTTGTCCATTTTAGAGGACTTCCACCCCAAGCATTGGTGACTGGGTTCTATTTTACCAGTGTAACGGAACTTGTTTACCACAGTAAACAAGCACTGCTGTACTTCCCGGAGTTCCCACAGGGGAGTAAAAGTGTATGTTAACCCTGATAATTTTGGATACTAAATATAATTTTTTAGTGTTCTGTGATTTGAGAATAAATGGGGAATGGGAAGACTATGGGTATTGAATTTGTTTCTATTTTTTTAAAGAATATTCCTCGTATTGAATAAAGTTACAATTTGGGCCCCCATAGGGAGCCCAAATATGAACCCAAGGACTTGGCTTGAACAAACCTGAATCTCCCTTCCCTAAGGATGATGTATACCAAATATGAAAAGATTCTGACTGTTGGATCTGGAGAAGATTTTTTAAAGAATATCCCTCATACATGTATTGCACTAATTTGAACATTTTGGCTCCTATAGAGTGCCCAAATATGGACCCAGGGGTTAAATTCCAACAACCATGTGAATCAATCTTCCATAGAGGTTATATGTGAAATATGAAAGATTTTGGAGCTTTTGTTGGGGAGAAAAAGATTATTTTATATTTTTCCCATTATCTTCAGTGTTAAATAATGCTGACTCAGCATTTTTTCAAAAGTCCCGAAACTGTACCTTAGGACAAAACCGATAGCGATTTTTTTTCACCATTCCTTTCTATTGGTCCTAAGGAAGCTTCACACCAAATAAAAAGTTTCAGTGTCGTGCAGTTTTGGAGATATGGGCATTTGAATTTTATTCTATTTTTCGCTCCTGAGGTTCCCACGGGGAAGCAGAAAATTTTTTTGGCATGAATCAAGTACTTAGGCCCCAATAATACCTCATAGCAAATTTGGTTCAAATCGGCATCTCGGTTCGGAAAATAGAAATTTTGGGCGGGGCACAAAATGGGGAACCTCCCGTAGTGAGCCCAAATATTGACAGAGACAATTTCTTTGAACAAACTTGAATCTTGAGTACCAAAGGAGCTTACATACCGAATATCACAGCATTCTGACTGGTGGTTCATAAGAAGATGATTTCAAGAGAAATTGATGCTTTTGGAGCATCACCCCCACCCCAGTGGGGGCACCGAGTTCATTTTAACAAACTGGAAAGAGGATATCCCCAAAATATTGTATGTCAAATTTGTTTGGGTTTGGGCTAGTGGCTTTGAAGGAGAAGACCGAGTTAACGGACGCCAAGTGATGAAAAAGCTCACACTGACTTTCAGCCAGGTGAGCTAAAAAGAGGCCTGCATCGCAAAGCGCTGCTAATGCAACCTGACCGCGAACAATTTTCTAAGTTGAAAGCGTGAAAAAGTGCCATAACTCTGGAAAAAAATGCGTGGACGAAACTCACACTACACAAGTATCGTTCCCCCATGATGCACTATCACAGCACCAAATATCATTCAAATCAGAGTAGCAGTGGCTGAGATACAAGGCAAAATGTTGGTATGGACGGATGGAGGTCTCTGCTAGATACCCCCCTTCGACTTTTCAAGTCGGGGGCATAACTGCTCAGTTTAATATATGTAGAATGCTGGAAAATGACCAAATCCCTGATAACTGAATGCTTCTGTTAACAGTTTTTATGGGCAAAATGGATAACAATTAACAGGAGTCCACTGTATATGATAAAATGATTTGAGAAGTTGTGCACCCTACTGATACCGTCTCAAGGACAATATTTATTTATTGGTGTTTAAGGTCACATATTTTTTCACAATGGCTAATCATGACCACAACATAAGTATTAACTCAAGACCAGGGGTGAGCATTTAATAAGTTCATGTTGTCCATTTTAGAGAGGATTTGCATCTCCCAAGCATGGGTGACTGGGTCCTATTTTACCAGTAAAACAGAGCCTGTTTACTGCAGTGAACAGACACGGCTTCACTTCCCGGGTTTACCACGGGGAGTCTCATGGACAAATAATGTGGATGATGAGATGTAAAGTATGGAACGCTAATTATGCTTTTTCTTCAAATTGTTAATTACCCAGAAGAAAATCATACGGATTGTGTTTGTTTTAATAATAAAACCAATCTTCTTGCAGGTTTGTGAGTGTACGTCATCCAAATTCAAGGGTTTTCCAGAAAAACTATTTCTGGGTCTCTGCACTTGAATGAGTATCCAATCTAAGAAGATTTTAGGACATTCCTCATACTTGTATATTTTCAATAGGCTATCAAGAAGATTGAGTTCAATGATTATCAAGAATCTTTTCAGGCAAATGCAAGCAAGCTCCCTTCCAAGAGCTACATCTGGTCATCTGTTCTGTATTTTACATATAAGGCAAAAGCTTTTGAACTCAATTTTGTTTAATGTCACAACCTAATGCAGGATTCTTATTCAATTACAAGTATGCAGACATTCTTGAGGGAAGAGAAGATCAATTCCAGCAATATTCAGCTCTCTATGAAGTGAGTTGAATATTACTAGAATGAATCTCCTTTGATCACATATTTATTTAAAGGATTTTCCAGATCCTTGGCAAGGGATTTCTTAATTCCAAGCCTGGAAATAAGCAGACTGTTATCTGCAGAAAGAGGTCCGCAGAGGGTGAATTTGGTGATGCTACCCTCTGTGAACCTCAATCTGAATCAAAGTCTCAGGCCTAAACTGAGAGAGGTACCAAGAGGATAAATTGGGGGATACTTGCTCACTGTATGGGCTAGCATCAGCAAATTCATCCTCTTGGGACCATCATTCTGCAAATGACAGATAGCTTAATTCCAGGCTTGCATGTATATACATGGTTAGCTTTAACCACTACATGTAATTTAATAGCTCCAACTATTTCCAAGACAGAACCAAATCTTCTGAGGGGAGAAGAAATGAAACATTAAGAAAACAACATGCATAGCAGGCAATATTTGATGGTTTTGTGACCAAAGAGGTATAACCAACAAAATTTTTTTAGACTCATCTGTTTCATTACAATCTTGATAAAATGCCCTGGTGTTTGTTTATCAGGGTTTAACACTTTAACAGCCAAGGTCACAACATATCATGACAGCTTTACAGATGGAGGAAGCTGGAGAACCCACAGAGAATCACCTACATGAAACAGTGGCAATCAACTGACAGACTCTCCAACTTACTAGTCAGGCACCTGCATAGTTTGTTTGTTTGTTGGTGGTTAACGTCACATATTTATGCACCATGGCTAATCGTGACACAACATGGAGATGAAGTCAAGTTTAGTCAATCGTTGATCAACATGTTGCCCATTTTAGAGGACTTTCACCCCAAGCAGTGGTGACTGGGTCCTATTTTACTAGTAAAGCGGAACTGGTTTACCACAGTAAACAAGTGCTGCTTACTTCCCGGGGTTCCCACGGGGAGCCTGCATAGTTAGCAGAGGTTGCAGGTAAGTGCACAATCATTGTGTAGTATGCGTTAACAGACAGCACCACAGTACACCCATGTGGACAGTCAGGTTTAAGTGGTTTGCCCAAGGACAATATGCAGACGAACATTCCCCTGAATGTTTGGAAACAGTCTGTCGAGATTCCTGTTACATAATTTTCCTCTAAAAGATATGTGTACATGTAATTTATTATACATGTATGCTAGCCTGTGAATTATCACAAATTATCTAAAAGATATTTCTCGATATCCATCGACTCGATGGATATTGAGGAATATCCCTCAGTAGCTTCCTAAATGATGTCATGCTACGCCGCATCACATCGCCTTGAAGCAACAATCAGCTGATCTTTATTGTTTTGAAACAAACACACTTGGGGTCGAATTGGGCTAAATATTGTGTAATAAAATGTCCTGTAGCATATAATAAAAAAGAAAATCTACTCTATTTTAGTCAGTATCTGGAATTATCTCATGAGTGCGGAACTGAAAGTTTTATTTTTCACGAGCACTTGCGCAAGTGAAAAATAAATATTCTCAGTTCCACACGATAAATTTTTTCAGAGGCTTCCTAAATGACATTACGCTTCGGCACATGGCGTCACCTTGAAGGAACGATCAGCAACTTTTTGTTATCGTCTTGAAACTGTTTGCAGTCGAATTGGGCTGAATATTGCCCAGTAAAATGTAACGTAGCATATAATAAAAAGAAAATCTACACTGTTTTAGTGAATATCGGGAATTATCTCATTCGTGTGGACCTGAAAGTATTATTTTTCACTTGCTCCAGCGCTCATGAAAAATAAAACTTTCAGGTCAACAAGTATGAGATAATTCCCGATATTCACTAAAATAGTGTAGATATCCTCTATTTAGACAAGGCAGTCTGTACGTATGTCCGATTATCTACACACTGTCATAACATGACGAAGTTCAACACAATTCTGTTTGATCTGACCTGCGATGGAAAGGTGCATATTTACTCATAATCGATAAACATTACCTGAATTTCACAACAATATTTCATCTACAATTCACGTTGTCAAATAGTTTGCTTGGTATTGGTGGATGGCTTGAAGAATTTAAATTGATTAAACACATTATATTTCAATTTGACAGGTTTATGACATGCACATGCTCTATCGGAGTTTGCAGGTCTTGAAATTTGCCTGTTTCACAAGAATCGATCTTTATTCTCACAAACTCCTGCTGCAAGGATTGATTTTCAGTTCTTAAATAATTTAGAATTTGAGAGTACTGTCATAACTTGTAGGTATGTTCTATAGAGCTGGGAGGTTGTGGGATTTACACTACGATTGTGGTTTCGTTTTTTTAAATAAAAAAACCTCGGTTGCCATTTCGGTTGTTCATGACCATATAGGAACCATCTGAATATAAAAACATATCAGATCAGCCCTAACTACTACTAACAAGGCATCTTCTGTTGATTGTATCGGAATAATATATGAATAAATAATTATAACATATCTGTGGCTGTAATATTGTAAAATGTCAGACCAAAAAAATCTAAAACAACAAACTGTGTTTAGGGTAACCCAACTGACCCTAAAAAATTATGCAGACCCTAAAAATTTTATTGATTAAAAGTCGCTCATTTAGGTCATTGTAACACTAAATTTCCAACCGACCTCAACTGTAAATTTGAAACCGACTGGAGTTCAAGCTTCCAAAATAACGTGTGGAAATAAATATTTTTTCGGACAGTATAAATGGAAAGCAAGTGGCAAGTTCTTGTTCAGCAAAGGAAAACCAATTTGATAAAGTGATGAACATTTTACAATGCTCTAACATTGGTCAGGTCATGGATATTAATGAAATTTGAGTTTGTGTATCGATACTGAAATCTTGGCTTACTGTCTTGAAAATGTCAATGGAGCAAGTCTAGTGTACAACAGTGTTGTTTTTTAATTCCATTCAAACGGACATGTAAACATACAAATGATTGACAATGGCCAGCAAATGCATATATACTGCATTTCAGCGAATTAAGTGGTTATTTTGGTAATTCGATATTTGTTTTATTTCTGTCAAAATACGCAGGAATTTTAAAACCGAATTTGTGGTTGTGTTTAGTGGGGTGTGGTTGCAATTTTCAGTAGGCTCACACGACCAATCCTGACCTGTGGTTGCAGTTAACCTCCCAGCTCTAATGTTCTATAGTAAAAAACAAATCACATAATTCATATATTAATTAGAGTTTAACCCTTAAGGGCCTAGGTCCAATTTTAGTGTCTCCCTTATCTTACATGTTCATGTTGAAGACATGTTTCAACACACAGGCTTTTAGGGTTCCTTGACAGTGGTTTCCAGTGAAGTTTTGGATGCCTGTATAGGCAGCATGCTGCAAAGACTTCATTTGACATCACTGCTTAGTCCAAGTATCACCTTATTAAGAGGGAGCAAAAATAAGCACAATTCTCCAAGCCTTTAAAGACACTTTCTGAATTAATGACAAGAATCAAATGAACATTTTGCAAGAATCAAAGTTGATTCTCTCACTTTTTCTCGCAAGAACCATTTTGCAAGAATCAATTCTGATTCTTGCATAGATGTTAAGCCCTGGTTCGTGACCAATAGAAGTACTGTATTGCTTCAATTTAACATAGAATTTCCTGTACTTTTATCGCCAGAAGTATTTGGTGGGTTCTGTTCTGAATTTTATGAGCTGTGACATCACAATAGGAAAGCTAGGAACAACATGGCAATAAATTAATGCTAATCAACTTTTAATACTGGTTTGCAATTCTGTATTTTTACTTCATGTATATAGCATTTCAGAACAAAATATATCAAACCCTTGATGAAAAAGAAAGAGGTGCTTTCAGTTTTCATACAAAAAGACAAATGCAAACAATGGATATCTGAAAAATTTATATGACAGGTGGGAATGCTGGCCTTAAAATTTGTCCCGACTTGTCAGAATCGCTTTTCAATTTGTGTCTTGCAATTTCATGCAGCAAGAATTTGTCAGTTGATAATTTAGAATTTGTGAGTACTGATATACAGTACGGATGTCATGGACTGGTCACTTTCCATTTGTGGGCAATATTTCCACGGACGAAATAATATTAGATTGCAAACATTAATTATAGGAATAAGTTAACCCGTATGCAGGCCTAGTAGTTCCATTCTTTATGAAATTATTGTATTACATGAAAATGTGGAACACATGATCCAACAGGCAAACTTCGGTGGACTCTTTGATGGAAATTATACTACCCTTGCAGTGGTTTATAGTGAAGTCTTGGCTGTCTGTATTGCAGGCAGCCAAGACGGGTGCTACTAAATAACAAAAACAAATGAACATAAACGAACACGAACGAAAACAAGTAAATGAAAGTGTCAATGACACTGCAGCTCAACTTGACAAACTTGAACTTGGTAAGTTATAAATGAAATGGCAAAATTGAAGATCATTGGTACCAATGTTATTTTTTGAAATTTCAACATAACAGCATTGTGTGTGCACAATGTCAAGAGTAATCCATGCATTTTTAAATGTAAACTGTAAGACTGGCTGAAGGAAGAATGTTGATACACAAATGCAGTATGTTCAGAGGTTATTGTAAATGGCAACTTTTTTCACAGAAATGAATGCTTATCAATAGCTCTTATCTAAAGTTCTTGCCTAATGAGCACACCAAGTTCAAAAACAATCCTATGATAAATGTGACCTGTAGGCCATGTCAAAGAATGTTGATGCACAAATGCAATAAATTCAAAGATTGTTGCGAACAGCAAGAGTTTTTGATTGAAATGAAAAGAAAATCAATAGCTCCTATCTTTGTCACCCTACATAAGCATACAAAGTTTCAAAACAACCTGATAATGAATGTGTCCTCTAAAGCATGCCAAAGGAAGATGTTAATGCACTGAGTAGAAGGTCATTGCTTGTGGCAATGTTTTTTTTTATGGAAATTCATAAATATACCCTGCAGAGAGTGCAAAAGGGATAAGTTGATGCACAAATGCAGTAAGTTCAAAGGCTGGTGATAACGACAATAAATTTTTATGGAAATGAAAACTAGAGTGATGTCACGCATGCAGCCCGACCATCGCAGGAATGGCAATGGTTAGACGCAAAATAGTCAGAGCCATTTTTTGTTAACAGTTTTCCTAACAAATCTGCCATATCTACACTCGTGATATACAAAATTGGCTATTCAAATTTTATTTTTTCATTTCTCTACTTCAAAACATACCTCCTGACCAATTATTTATTTATTTATTTATTTATTGGTGTTTAAGGTCACATATTTCGGCACAGTGGCTAATCATGACCACGACAGTTTTACGGGTGGAGGAAGCCGGAGTACCCAGAGAGAACCACCAAGCAATGGCGAGCAACTGTCAGCTCCCCAACATAAAACTCCACACAAGCAGAGTTAGCATTGGTTGAAGACAGGTGCACCATCGGCATGCAGTACGCCTTTGTATACAGTGTCACCGTGACCCCACATGGGCAATGGGGGTGAAGTGTTTTGTCCAAGGACACAACGCAGTTGCCGCAGGGAGGATTCGAACCGAGGACCTCTTGGCTTGCAGCTCCTGACCTATTAATGGAACAAACTTGATGAGCTTGTTCCAATAAGGAGTAATAAGCCATGGTTAGAAGTAAATAAAAAATTAAAAAATCTGATGTTTCAGAAAAATAATTTGTATTGTTAGCTTCAACTTGTGTTAGGTAAAGGATTAAAGATGCAGTACATAAAGCAATGTTGGGCTATATGAGTCGATTTTCTTTTTAGCATGTAATAACTCCCAATCCTTCAAAATGCATTTTGGGAATAATTGCCTAAGTGACACGTTTGTGTGTGTGTGTGTGTGTGTGTGTGTGGGGGGGGGGGGGGGGGGGGGGGAGGGGGGAGGATTTGTGGAACCTATATTGAGACCTGACCTGTATTACTAGCTGGAAAGTACACATATCAACTTTGGTTGAAATCAAATAATCCAAACTGGAGTTATCAGTCGGATACCAGTTGTTTACAGACAGATGGATGGACCGACAGATGGACTGATGATAGTCATGACTGTAGCCCTGACTATAAACAGTCATGCTAAAAATGCATTTTGTACCAAAGAAGAAATATTGCATGAATGGTCCTTGGTGAGGGGTGGGGGAGAGTGGGAGTCCATTTTTTTTTCCACATGTGGTCGGTCTAAATCCTTCAGAATGCATTTTGAGCAGAGAAAAAAAAATACCTAACTGGCACCATGGGGGTGAAGGTGGTGGTGTTTGTCTGGGTTTTAAACCACAAACTTTAATCAAAACTGTAAAAAAGCATTTTTGACGAAAGAAAAAAGTGCCTAATTGGCGAGCCGTAGGGGGGGGGGGGGGGGGGGGGGGGGGGGGTACACGAGTTTTAAAAAAAGTTCCACATTGGGGGGGGGGGGGGAGATTTTTAACCACAAATTTTAAAGAAGCATTTTTGACAAAAGGAAAAAAAAGGTTCTGCATGTAGTGACTGTAAATAGTTCAAAATGCATATTGGAGGAAATGAAAATGAAAGTGTCAATGACACTGTAGCTCAACTTGTCAAGACAAAGACATGTACATGTATAGTATGTGACACAGCAATGACAAACATCTAGGTAATGACCTGATAACAAAGATACATAAAAAGTATTGTAACGGTCTGAACATAAATACTGACCGTTGCCTGTAACAAATGTATAGGTAAAGTATTGTAAAGGTGGGTGACAGTCAGATGCTAAACTAGAAAAGAAATCTTGGAGTCCCAGAGTGGGTCTGACTGAACCCCAAAATATTTGTTCTCATAGCACAGTGATAACAAAGGCACCCCAAAACACACTCATTCCTGTCCCAAGGTGAAAACAAAGGTACCCAAGAAGTTTTGTGAAGATCAGTTCACAAATATGAGCTGTGTAGAAGTTGTGACAAAAACCTGATTGGACCTAATTTCGGTACAAAATGGCCACTGGCAGCCATCTTGAATTTTGGACCTCACTCAGAAACACTCGTTCTCGTCCCAAGGTGATAACAAAGATACCCAAGAAGTTTTGTGAAGATCGGTTCGTAAATACAGCCTCTAGCCCAAGCCGTATTGACATGTGCACTTACAGTGTATAAGTAGCACTGAATAAATCAAAGTTCATCTAATTTGCATAATTTCTGCTTGAAAAAAAAACCCGTACTATATGTGATGTATTCCATGTTACTAAACATTCATACAAAAATTTATTCAAATCAGAACTTTTATACGGAAGTTCTGTACAAAAGACTGATTGCACTAATTTTGGTACAAAATGGCTGCTGGTGGCCATCTTGAATTTTGGACCACACCCAAAAACACTCGTTCTCATCCCACGGTGATAACAAAGGTACCCAAGAAGTTTCGTAAAGATCGGTTCATAAATACGGCCTCTAGTCTGAGCCGTATAGAAGTTGTGTACAAAAAACTGATTAGACCTAATTTCGGTACAAAATGGCCACTGGCAGCCATCTTGAATTTTGGACCGCACCCAGAAACACTCGTTCTCGTCCCAAGGTGATAACAAAGGTATCCAAGACGTTTCGTGAAGATCGGTTCATAAATACAGACTCTAGCCCGAGCCGTATTGACATGTGTACTTACTGTGTGTAAGTAGCACTGAAAAAAATCAAAGTTCATCTAATTTGCACAATTTCTGCACGAGAAAAAAACCTGTATTATATGTGATGTATCCCATGGTACTAAACATTCACACAAAAAATTATTCAAATCAGCGCTTTCATATGGAAGTTCTGTGCAAAAATCTGATTGCACCAAATTTTGTACAAAATGGCTGCCATCGGCCATCTTGAATTTCGGACCGGACCCCAAAACACTCGTTCTCGTCTCACGGTGATAACAAAGGTACCCAAGGATTTCGTAAAGATCGGTTCATAAATACGGCCTCTAGCCCGAGCCGTATTTGCATTTGCACTTACAGTGCTGAAAGTTACAACAAAAAACATCAAAGTTAGTCTATTTTCCATAATTTACACACGAGAAAAAAACCCGCATTATATGTGATGTATCCCATGGTAGTAAACATTCATACAAAAAATTATTCAAATCAGAGCTTTCATATGGAAGTTCTGTTCGTCCCACAGTCATAACAAAGGTACCCAAGAAGTTTCGTAAAGATTGGTTCATAAATACGGCCTCTAGCCCGAGCCATAGCCAATTGTTGACGTACGGACAGACGGACGGACGGATGGACAGACGGGCCATGACAATAGCTCAAATTTGACTTCGTCAAAGTTGAGCTAAAAAAAATGCCTAATTCTGGGGGAGGGGGAGGGGGAGGGGGGTGGTGGTGTGGTGGTAAACAAGCATTTTTGCCGAAAGAAAAAAAAAGTGCCTAATTGGCCCCTGGCAGGGTGGTAAACAAGCATTTCTGCCGAAAAAAAAAAAAGTGCCTAATTGGCCCCTGGCAGGGTGAGGGTGGGGGGGGTACGTAAGTTTGAAAAAAAGGTGCTGCATGTAGTGACTGTAAATAGTTCAAAATGCATATTGGAGAAAAGAAAAAAAAAGCACAACTGGGGGGGGGGGGGGGGGGGGGGGGGGTAGGTGTGTTTGTCTGGGTTTTTAACCACAAACTTGGAGTCATCCCTCCAAGCTACAATGAAATCCGTTCATAATTATGGCCTGTGGAATATTCTAAAGGTTTTCGGGCTTCGGGCCTCTGTTGCCGTCACAGTTGCCCAAAAGGGGACGTTCTCATCTAGACATTATATGAAGTCAACCTATCAAGTTACAATGAAATCCCTCCATAAATATGACCTGTAGACTATGCTAAAGGTTTTCGGGTTTTGGGCTCGGGCAGCCGTGACGGTAGATAGATCATGCCCAAATGGTGAAATTCTCATGTAGACATCATACGGAGTCAACCTATCAAGTTACAATGAAATCCCTCTATAAATAGGACCCGTAGACTGTGCTAAAAGTTTTTGGCTTTTGGGCTCGGGAAGTCGTGACGGTTGATAGATCACGCCCAAATGGTGAAATTCTCATGTAGACATCATACGGAGTCAACCTATCAAGTTACGATGAAATCCCTCCATAAATATGACCCGTAGAGTGTGCTAAAGGTTTTTGGGTTTTGGGCTCGGGCAGTCGTGACGGTTGATAGATCACACCCAAATGGGGAAATTCTCATCTAGACATCATACAGAGTCACCATACCAAGTTACAATGAAATCCCTCCATATTAAACATGACCTGCAGACTGTGCTAAAAGTTTTTGGGTTTTGGGCTTGGGCAGCCATCACGGTTGACAGATCATGCCCAAATGGGGACGTTCTCATCTAGGCATTATACAGAGGCATTCTATGAAGTTGCAATAAAATCCCTTCATAAATACGACCTGTAGACTGTGCTGAAGGTTTTCGGGCTTCGGGCTCAGGCAGCCATACTGGTTGACCGATCACGACCAAAAGGGGACGTTCTCATATAGACATGACCTAAAACCTGCATATGAAATTTCATGAGGATCAGACAAAAACTACCGGGTATAGCCTGTTCTTGAAGGTTGAATAAAAAAAACTTTAACCACAAACTTTAACCAAAACTCCAAATGTCAACAAAACAGAAAAAGAAAAAAAAAAAAAAAAAAAAAAAAAAAACACTTGAACCTTCAGTAAAAAACTTTAACCACAAACTTTAACCAAAACTCTAAAAGTTAACAGATGGACAGACGGACAAAAGTCATTACTATAGCCCCCACTGTAAACAGTCAGGCTAAAAAGCAATAGCTCACATCTTGAGGTCACACGAAACACACATACCAAGTTTCAAAGTGATCCGATAATAAACATGCCCTGAAGGCCGTGTCAAAGGGAAATATTGAGGGCTGACTAAACTAAGTTCAAAGGTTAACATTTTTTGATAGAAATGGAAGAAAATCGACAGCTCCCATATAGATGTCACTCCACACAAGCTCACAAAGTTTGCAAGCGATCCAATCATAAATGTGCCCTGCAGGATGTGTCAAAGGGAAATACTGATGCTTAACTGCACTGAGTTTTTACTAAGTTAATTGAAGGTCATTGCCAGTGGCAACATTTTTTGACAGAAACCGAAGAAAATCGATAGCTCCCATCTAGAGGCCTCCCCAAACGAGCATGCCAGGTTTCAAAGCAATCCGATCATAAATGTGCCCTGTAGGGTGTACAAAAGGGAAATATTGAGGTCTAACTAAACTAAGTTCTACGAACGTTGGCCGTGGCAACATTTTTTGCCAGAAATTGAAGAAAATTGATAGCTGCCATCTAGAAGTCACCCTAAACAAGCATACCAGGTTTCAAAGCAATCAAATCATAAATGTGCCCTGTAGGGTGTGCCAAAGGGAAATATTGTGGTCTGACTAAACTAAGTTCTAAAAACGTTGGCTGCGGCAACATTTTTTGACGGAAATTGAAGAAAATCGATAGCTCCCATCTAGAGGTCACCCCAAACAAGCATGCCAGGTTTCAAAGCAATCTGATGATAAATGTACTCTGTAGGGTGTGCCAAAGGGAAATATTGAGTCTTCTAAGTTCTTAGAACGTTGGCCGCGGCAACATTTTTTGACGGAAATTGAAGAAAATTGATAGCTCCCATCTAGAGGTCACCCCAAACAAGCATACAAAGTTTCAAAGTAATCTGATCATAAATGCGACCTGTGAGGCATGCCAAACGAAATTGTGGACGTATGTACTAACTAACGTACGTAGGCCGACGGACGAGAAGTGATGGCAATAGCTCAGCTTGACTTTGTCAAGTTGTGCTAAAAATGGCAAAATATAGGCCAGTAAAAGTTTAAATTGGGTAGAGGATGTGTATATGGGTATGTTTTACCCATGTGTGAAATTTTATCCACTTTTGATAAGTATTTTGGTAATTAAGAGGATTTAAAATGTGTTGCGTGGCGCAGAACTTGTGTTCGTTAATCAGTCGCAGTTGACCTGCCCTATAAAATAACGAAAACAAGAAACAACAGCGGATAATTAATTAGCTGTCAATATTGAATCGGATTAGCGCTTGCATAAATGGCTGGTTTGAAATTTTGTCTCTTATATTTTTTATATTTATTACTACTTGCATGACAATTCCCATCACCAATTTACCCGGGCCTTGGACCGACATGTCAACACAGTTTAACATGGATGGATTAAAATTGTCTTTTTTATTTTAATTTTTTCCGTTTCCACACTAGGAATTTTGTATAACTACATTAGTTGTGCTCCATATTTGCTTTAGAGAAGTACTGAAACCGCAGTTTGGTGGTTATTTTAGAAAAAAGAAACCCAAACAGTCGCCGGTTTGGGAGCAGCATAATCCTTAACGGTTACAAAAAGGAAAAAAATCCACCAATATGTGTTTTTGAAAGCTGGGAGTCATCCATCAGCCAATAAGGGAGAGTGGATGCTGAGCCCTGGCCATCTGGACTGCTTCAGGGGAACAGATGACGGGGTGATTGGAGGAAATATATATATATATATATATAATGTACACTCGTCCCAGCCAGGCAAGCTTGTTTCAATCCTTGCCTGGTGTTTGGTGGTTTCCTGTGAATGTTAACAGAAAGGTAGGTTGTACCAATTCCGCCTATGCTTCGTCTACTATTTCCATGCATCTTCTTGATAAGGGTGTTGCAAGAAAATTTGAGAATGTTCAATAAGAAAAGTTATAGGTAGAGAGAAAAATAGGTATCTGCTTGTATATTGTGACTGCTGTGTGATTGTTGCTATGGATGGGGTGAGGGGTGGGTTTCTTCGTAGCCCACTCCCCTTACGCAGAGTTGCGAGGCTATCCTCACAGACTCAATCCTAAAGTACTCAATGAGTAGCGAAGCAGTCCTCACTGACTCCACGCAGATTAATTTTACTGAGTAATTTTAATTTACTGTGACTGAAAAGAATGAAATGAAAAGTGTCAGCGTGCTGAAGGCGCACAGGGACGATGTGGGATTGAGACCTCTTGCGACCCGAATAACTTTATTTGCTTACGAGTCCACGAAAGTCAGAAGCAAGAGCCAACAATCTTATTCGGTTTGAGTGTGCGCATTAGCAGTAGGGTAGTGGGTTGAGATCCCCGAGAACCTCGAACTGGAAGATGGCTAGGAATTTTGCATAACTACAAGAGTTCTGCTCTGTGTTTGCTTGGAGAGGTGGGCATATTAATGTTTGACTGAAAAGATGGGAAAAGGAGACATGTTATATACTGATGGGTTTGCTCATGAGTTTGAAAATTATTATTGCCAGAACAACCAAGTTGTTCAAAAGAAACCGGTTATCAAATATGCAAAGCAATATCAAGAGTTTTCTTCAAATGATCCTACATTACCGTTATAAAAACAAGCAAATAAAAAATCAAAAGTTATTTATTTATTGGTGTTTTAAGGTCACATATTTTTGCACAATGGCTAACCATGACCGTGACAGTTTTACGGGTGGAGGAAGCCGGAGTACCCGGAGAGAACCACCGAGCAAAGGCGAGCAACTATCAGCTCCTCAACATACCAACTCCACTCAAGCAGGGTTAGCATCGGTTGAAGACAGGTGCACCATTGACGTGCAGTATGCCTTAGTACACAGCATCACCGTGCCCCCACGTGAGCAATGGGGGTGAAGTGTCTTGCCCAAGGACACAACGCGGTTGCCGCAGGTGGGATTCGAACCGAGGACCTCTCGGCTTGCAGTCTGCACCTCTACCAACTGAGCCACAGCGTCCAGAAAATCAAAAGTGCGTCGTTTATTAAAAAAGAGAACTATGTTGTACATCAGTAGAATTGTTTGACAAACAATAAAACATCCAACATAGCAGATAGGCAAGAAAGAAATTTAAAATAGATCCCAGTTAAAAAATGAAAGTGTCAATGACACTGTAGCTCAACTTGTCAAGACAAAGACATGCACATGTATAGTATGTGACACAGCAATGACAAACATCTAGGTAATGACCTGATAACAAAGGTACATATAAAGTATTGTAATGGTCTGTACATAAATACGGACCGTTGCCTGTAACAAATGTATAGGTAAAGTATTGTAAAGGTGGGTGACAGTCAGATGCTAAACTAGAAAAGAAATCTTTGAGTCCCAGAGTGGGTCTGACTGAACCCCAAAATATTTGTTCTCATAGCACAGTGATAACAAAGGCACCCCAAAACACACTCGTTCCTGTCCCAAGGTGAAAACAAATGTACCCAAGAAGTTTTGTGAAGATCAATTCATAAATACGAGCTGTATAGAACTTGTGACAAAAAACTGATTGGACCTAATTTTGGTACAAAATGGCCACTGGCAGCCATCTTGAATTTTGGACCGTACCCAGAAACACTCATTCTCGCCCCAAGGTGATAACAAAGGTACCCAAGAAGTTTTGTGAAGATCGGTTCATATATACAGCCTCTACCCTGAGCCGTATTGACATGTGCACTTACAGTGTATAAGTAGCACTAAATAAATCAAAATTCATCTAATTTGTATAATTTCTGCACGAGAAAAAAACCCGTATTATATGTGATGTATCCCATGGTACTAAACATTCACACAAAAAATTATTCAAATCAGCGCTTTCATATGGAAGTTCTGTGCAAAAATCTGATTGCACCTAATTTTGTACAAAATGGCTGCCATCGGCCATCTTGAATTTCGGACCGGACCCAAAAACACTCGTTCTCGTCCCACGGTGATACCAAAGGTACCCAAGAAGTTTCGTAAAGATCGGTTCATAAATACGGCCTCTAGCCCGAGCCGTATTGGTATTTGCACTTGCTGAAATTAACACCAAAAAACATCAAAATTAGTCTAATTTGCACAATTTACGCACAAGAAAAAAACCTGTATTATATGTGATGTACCCCATGGTACTAAACATTCATACAAAAAATTATTCAAATCAGAGCTTTCATATGGAAGTTCTGTACAAAAAACAGATTGCTGCATCATCGGTACAAAATGGCGGCTGACAGCCATCTTGAATTTCGGACCGCACCCAAAAACACTAGTTCTCGTCCCACGGTCAGAAGTTTCGTAAAGATCGGTTCATAAATACGACCTCTAGCCCGAGCCATAGCCAATTGTTGACGTATGGACAGACGGGCGACGGCCATGACAATAGCTCAAATTTGACTTCGTCAAAGTTGAGCTAATAATAATAATAATAAATATATAAAATATAAAAGACACCAAATTTCAAACCAGTCATTTATGCAAGCGCTAATTAGGGCTGGGCGATATGGGAATCTGAATACTGGTAAGATATCAGAAAAAATACCGCGATATACCGGTATATCGTGCAGCAGTGTGTGAAACGCATATTAAGTGCAAGGGATATCATGAATAAAAAATATATTTTTGGAGCAAAAGATAGAAGTATCACTTACTGCTCTGGAAAAATGAGTGATTTGAATGGAAGACCATAATAATCCATGTCTACAAAGTTATTGAACCTATTGTTTAATACGAAAATAAGCCATAAAATTATCATGGGTTTACTGGCTTTCATCTGAATCTGGGATACAAGTAAATTAGTCTTTGTCAATTTAATTCCTATAAAAACATGGCCAGCCTCTCTTGACTGATAAGCATTTAATTACTGAGCCAGGCAATTGTCACATTGTGTTAATTGCGTATGTGTGGCTTCATGAAAACAGTGGCAAACAAAACTTTTTATCAAAACAACGGGTATCCAGTTGATGGGATTCTGAGGGCCTGGTTTCACAAAGAACCAGAAGTAGCTCCTCCCCTTCTCCTATCTTCCAGCAGTGAACTTCCTCAGATGACAATGTCAAATGTCATCTGTCACATGTCAGGCCAGTCGGTCTGTTGATATTACGCACGCCTCCAAGACGTGATCACCCTTCACTTTCATGAGAGTCTGCAGGTGTCAATCACCAGCCGACAATGTTTTCTCCCAGTGATGGCATCACACCTCTGTCATATTTGACAAAAATTGCTGCACATTTCGCAATTGTGAATATGTGTGATTTGAAACATTTTTGTGTGTCAGATTGCTGACGACGAATTAAGCGATAAGTATGGCTTGTGGATTACAGTTCAAACAAATGCGACCAACAGCAGGTGACCGTGTTTTTACAGCGTGACAGTCGGGTGTGTTTTCCGTGTAACAACAAACTATTTGTGTGATGTGTGCTACTTTAATTATTCACTAATTAAAAATCATCAAACAAATTTAGCAAACAAGTATTACATTTTTATTTCATAATTTCTCCATGAATGCTTGCATGTCGGTGACGATAAACGAGATAGAACGTTACTCTCATCATCTCTCGCTGTTTATCATTTGTTCACGAAATAAGGAAAGATAAACTTCCTGTATTTTCAAAGCAACTTTCTGTGCGATTTAACGAAAAAACACATGTTGAAATTTTATTATCATGTGACCCAAACCAATATCGTTACAGACGATATACCGGTGTTGCCAAAAAATAGACGATATTTAACCGGTACCGATTTCAATACCGGTATTTACCGGTATATCGAAATATCGCCCAGCCCTAGCGCTAATCCGATTCAATATTGACAGCTAATTAATTATCCACTGCCACTTCTTGTTTTCATTATTTAGTAGGGCAGGTCAACTACGACTAATTAACGAAAACAAGTTCTGCACCACGCAACACATTTTAAATCCTCTTAATGACCAAAATACTCATCAAAAGTGGTTAAAATTTCACACACGAGTAAAACATACCCGTACACACACCCTCTCCCCTTTTAAACTTTTATTAGCCTATATTTTGCCATTTTTTACTTGTTTTCGTTTGTGTTCGTTTATGTTCATTTGTTTTTGTTATTTAGTAGCACCGGTCAAGACTTCACTAAACAACACAGCTAAGTCAAGGACTCAAGGTATTATTATGAGTGAGGAACAAATTTGCAAGTAGAATTCTACAGGCCCTTAAGGACACTTTCAGATTTTATGACAAGAACCAAATGAACATTTCATCCCGAATGAGTTGTACATAAATGCAAGAAACATATCTTTCTTCAACTAATAATACAGTGCTGTTGCTGTGGAATGGTCATAATCCATGCGTGGGCAGTAATGTCCACGCATGCGTTTACCAGGTACCCGATGCTTCATTAATTAAATTTTTGATGACAATTCCTACAATTAGGGAATACTGCATCTGTGGATTGCCAACCCATGGAAAGTGACCAGTCCACGGCTGCCGTACTGTATAACCACTTAACAATGTAGTTTCTTTTTAAAAATGACCAATGGCCATTATGGGCCAATGTTACAGTTAAGGCCTAGTACTATCAGTGAATAAAACAAGTGACAAAGATTCCCTTGAGATTAATTTATAGAACATGTTTCAGTTCAAATTGGTTGCCAGAGTGAAAATAACACAACCAAAATGTCATTCATTTTAACCACAACAAAAAAACAATTTGTTACCCGCATGTTAAAATTTCAATGACCTGCTCTTAGATGACTGTATGTAGTATTACGAAGTGTAATTGTTACATCATACCACAAAATGTTTTGCGACGCTGACTTAGAAATATAATCATTTCTGCAATGTTGGAAAGTGAAAGGTTAAGTCACCAACACAGGCGTGCCTCTTCCTTTACCACCATAAAATCCTTTTGTATCGTCTGGTCCTCTTGGTTGCCTTAAAATACCTTCCATATTTTTTCTTCCAAGAAGTGGACTTTCTCTTGGGCTACCATTTTGAGCCAAACCAGCTTTTAAACGTCTTTGCACCCATGGACTTGATGGGTTACTTCTGTCACTGCCTGAAGATGGATCATATCGCTTTCTTAAAAACTCTGGACTGCTACGAGGACTCTGACCTGGACTATCTGCTAAAGGTGATCTACCTATACTTCCTCGGTCTTTGTGTTTAGTAATTCTTGGACTAGATGATGGGCTGGACCTTGGGGAATGGTTTGGACTCAGTTTTTTAGGATCATACTTATTTGGAGTGAGGGATGTATGGCTACCTGAACGTGGACGGCAGTCGAGCTCAGACCCACTACTCAAAGCATCAGCATCCATTGATTTTTCTTGGGAGTCTTTATTTTTCCTTCCACCCCTACGTCTTTTCTTTTTCTCATCTTTTTCTTTAAAATTTGGATCTGCAGTTCTGGAGTCGGCACCTTTCTTTGACTCCTTCCCTTTATTTTTAGATTCAGATAACAAAACAACTTTCATCCCCTTTCTCCAGTTATCCTTATTTGTGTCCATAGTGTCACAGGCAATTTTGGCTGATTCATGAGTCTCAAATTCGATAACAGCACAAACCGTGGTTCCAATTTCAGGATGTTTATGAGAATACCGTTTCACATCTTGTGGCACAGATTTACCTGGTCTGAGAATCCTAATGAGAGCAACATCTCCACATTTATTAAACAGTTCTGCTACATTTTCAATTGTGGGGTTTTCTGCTGGCAAGTTGACAACAACAACTGATCGACTTGGGGTGGTTTCATCAAAGTCGGGTAAGGGATCTTTTCGACGGACTTTTGTGGATTCCTCATTTACCTCAAGTTTTTCAGAATCTTTCAAACTAAATGCTACAACTCGGAAGTCTTTTGTCAGAGCTTTCAGTTTCCGGAATGAAGTTATCAATTTTATACTAACAAATCCCTGTTTATTTCTTCTGACATGTTTCAGCAGAAAGGCATCTTTCAATATGTTGGCATCGGAAAAATAAAATTCGACTTGTTTTACAATTTTCTCCTTTAGCTCGTTGTCGGGTTCTTTGAATTCAGTTTCTTCAATTGGTGGTGTATCTGATTTCCCCGCATCGCCGCCGTCGGAGCAAACAAAATGATTCGTGTCGTCGTCCTCTGCTTCACTACCGCTGGTGCATGAAGAGTTGGTGGCTCTCTCTTCATCTCGTAATTCCTCCACACGCAGAGCAGGTGCGATCAATGCCGGTGGGCTTTTTTTCGGGACATTCTCCTCAGCAGGTCCCTCGTCACACTTAATTGTGACACATAACACGCTGTCCTCTGTCATCTCAACTCACCCACGTCAAGACCACAATACTGCTAAGCTTTAAAAACACTTGGACGAAGTTAGAAATTATTCACCACTGTTGCTGCAGTAGATACGAACTTGAAGTAAATTCTTATGCCCCGCCTCTTTTGGAAAATTCCACACCAGTTTGTAGTACGCGCATAACTAAATAGTGCTTGTTTATTATTGAATAAACGTTCCCTTCTCGCGAAAATAAATTTTACCACCTCTCAGTCTTAATAATATGAACCTTTTTTTCTGGTATGCGTAGAAAGTGGTAAATTTCCGAAACAATTCAGACTGAAACGAGAAACTCCTGAAACTTTGAAAGAATTCATCGCCATTTTCATTCTTTGAAGGTTGTTGCTTTTTCGAAACGCTGAAAAATTAAATGACTTATCACACAGTTTGTGAACAAATTAAATGCAACTAACCGTGTCCAATGATATTCCGAAATGAAATAGTTCAACAGATTGATGAAAACAATTCCATATGACCGAAAACAAAGTCATACATTCCTAATTTATTATCGGAATCTTTTGCAAGATTGTTCCGTCCAAACACCACAATGGGCTTCTGTACACCCAAAACTCTCGCCCAAGTTGTTACCAGTACGGGAGTACATAATCCAAAAATAAACCCAGCGGCCAAATCTTGCATTGAACATCCTCACCAACGTGTATTTTGACTCTTTTTGTTTATTTTTTAAGGGCCTATTTAAGTAATGAAATTTTGTTTATTTTGAAAATTCTCACCTCCGATATTCCTTCAATTCAAATTAAATATACACAAAATGTACATCAAAATGAAGGTTGGGATGTATAGAACAAGAAACACATGTGTAATCAACTCATAGAATCAACTGTAGGCACCACTGGTTCCTGGAAGTCTGCTGCCGTATTCGCATCAGAACTGATAATTTAATAATATTTCACGAAAACAACTTGTGGCCAAATGTGCTTTACATATCCAAGAACAAAGCTAGGGGATAAATATTCTTCAAAACACAGCGACAGAGCTGCATTGGGGAAAATTCCAACGCCTTTGCTTTTGTTTACGTGTGGGTATACTTTCGATTTCCGGCGACGTCATCGGACAGAAAAAGCATGTAAAAACAACGCCGTCTAAAATCAAATAATGAAAAAGATCGCCTTCATACAGTATACTGTTATTAGATAGAGATTGCACAGTTGCCATATTCAATGCAAGATATCATGATACCTGTTGAAATTTCTTAGAATTACTATTTTGTTTTTTGATGGAAATTCGTGGTAACGAGTGATTTACGCATGTCTGTCGAACATGGAAACCATTTTCAATAAAAAATGCAGACAGTGTTGTCCTTTTCCAAAATGCAGACCTATCGCTGTATTCGAAAGTGTTTTGAATGCCAAGCTTTGTTCTTGGATATATGAAGCACATTTGGCCACAAGTTGTTCTGATGAAATATTTTATTATCAGTTCTGGTGCGAATACGGTAGCAGACTTCCAGGAACCAGTGGTGCCTACAGTCGACTCTACAAGTTGATTACACATGTGTTTCGTGTTCTATACATCCCAACCTTCATTTTGATGTATAATTTGTGTATATTTAATCTGAGTTTAAGGAATATGAGAGGTGAGAATTTCAAACTAAACAAAATTTTTTACTTATATAGGCCCTTAAGAGGCTATATAAGTAATGTAATTTGTTTATTTTGAAATTCCCACCACTCACATTCCTTAACTAAAGTTAAGGGGACGTCCCAACCTAAGTTCCTAACTTTGGTCAAATTTCATGCAATTTTCTTTCAAGTCTAAAAAATGCCCAAAACGAATTACCTCAAAAAATTATATACCAAAATGCTTGGAATGAAACATAGAACATGTGGAAACTGAAATTTGCCATGGAACTGCTGCCATGTGTAAATAGCACCACCTGAAAGTCTGCTATGGCTTAAGTAAGAGAACAAAATTTTTACAATAAAATACCTCAAAATAAAGTAACAGCTGTATTCTATAAACATTGAAGTAATACTCGAAGAAATCTTTTCCTAATTCATGAAAGTAATAAAGATTGAGACCAAATGTTATAAGTGGCGTGCTCACTGATTGAAGGAAGAAACACATGCTACAGCAGCTGCTACATAGGCATTGTTTCCCCATGATGCTTGATCACAACACCAAATATCTTTCAAATTGGAGTAGCAATGGTTGAGATACAAGGGAGAATGTTGGTACATGTAATGATGAATGGGTAAGAGGACAGAGGTCTCCACTGCACAGCCCTAGATGCACCTTTGATTTTCCAACTTCCAGGTCTGGGGCATAATAATCGCAACACACACCACCTTACTAATTCATAATTTCAGTAAAATAAAAGGAATTAGCAATTTTAATTTATAGATTGTGGGAAATATTTGGCTTCTTTTGCCTTCTCGTACTATTAATTACCACAAACAATATCAGCTTGATGCCGACAAACGAAACTGAATGCATGTGGTCTGGTTAAAAAGTAACTCGGCATGGATAATGAAGAAAATGCGAATATTTCGTGTATTTCATTTGTTTAAAAGCCAATTGTAGCTAATTTTGACAGTGGATTCGATAATTCGTTTCGGTCACGCTGACAGTGGTTATGTTTATTGTGATATGCAAATTGGGAGATAGTTTCCGGTGAAGGAGATTTGTCACATTTGTCAGTGTAAAATGATGGCAAAAGACACTGATCGACGCCTGTGTTAGTATGGTTGGTTGCAAGAAAAAACTAAATTCTCAGCATTTTCCAAGCGCACCTTATTTAAAGGTGCGAATGCATCATTGTCAACCCATCTTCAATCGGTCCTTTGCAGACATCAAGCCGCGACAAATTCCATGGTTATAAATAGCTTCACAACATCTGGGGAAATCAACACGCTCAATATAGTTCCAGGTCACTTGGAATATACTTCGTGAAAAAGTGATTTCTGAAGCATTCTGCTTACTTTGTTATGAAAATTGCCTTATTTAATGTGTATCGTCCCGATTTTATACACTCAGTCATTTTTAGCTCACCGAAGGGAGCTCAACTTATCTCTTGCCGTCGGCGTCGCCGTGAACATTTTTCAAACAACTTCTCCTCTGAAACCACTGGTACGATTTTCACGAAACTTCATGTGGATGTTCATTCCTATATGGCAATTCATGTTTGTTCAAATGAAATGGCCACGTCTTTGGGGGGCTCTGTATGGGGCATAACTCTGATAGCACCATATGAATTATAGAAAAATTATTAAAAAATCTTCTCCAGAACCAGTGGGCAGAATCTTTTGATATTTGGTATGCAACATTGTGGGGTGGATCTGATTCAAGTTTGTTCATATTTGGGCTCAGTATAGAAGCCTGAATTCGAACTTAGTGCATTTCAGGCAAATTTCTTAAAAAATCTTCTTCTCAAGATCCAGCAGGCAGAATCTTTTGATATTTGGCTTGCAACATTGTGGGGTGGATCTGATTCAAGTTTGTTCAAATTGGCCCCCTTTTTTAATATCACAAGGCTTTACGGCTATGAAGGTGTTGCTTTTCTGATCTTATATACTCATAAAATCAGACTATCTTGCAATTATAATGCTAAAAGAAGATTAAATTTCTCTCACTTGGGTTGATAGATAGTAGGGTCTGTCGGAAATTCATGTTTTGAAGTTATTGAAATGGCAGACAGTATGAAATGATTTTTTTTATCTTGTAATGACTTTGGCAATGAACCAGCAGTTTTTCCAAATGTAAATGCCAATTAAAATAAAGCTGTATGAGTGTATTGTTGATGCCAAATTTTTACAGGCCTATAAAGTGATGTCTTAGATGGAATGGTGCATCAGGAAATGCAGATATTTTGAAATTTGAAGTGCTAATGTGTTTGAAATGAAATTTTTTAATATCTTAAGGCTTTAGGGCTATGAAGGTGTTGCTTTTCTGATTTTATATACTCAAAAAAATCTGACTATCTTGCAATTATAATGTTAAAAGAAGATTAAATCTCTCTCACTTGGTTTGATAGATAGTAGGGTCTGTCGGAAATTGTTGTTTTGTCATATTTGAAATGGCAGTCATGATGAAATGAATTTTTTTTTATCTGTAAAGGCTAGGGCAGTGAACCAGTAGTTTTTCTAAAACTAAATGACAGTTAAAATATAGATGTATGAATGTAATGTTGATGCCAAACTTTGACAAGCCTATAAAGTGATATCTTACATGGAATGGTGCATCAGGAAATGCAGATATTTTGAAATTTGAAGTGCTAATGTGTTTGAAATGAAATTTTTCAATATCTTAAGGCTTTAGGGCTATGAAGGTGTTGCTTTTCTGATTTTATATATTCAAAAAAATCTGACTATCTTGCAATTATAATGTTAAAAGAAGATTAAATCTCTCTCACTTGGTTTGATAGATAGTAGGGTCTGTCGGAAATTCGTGTTTTGAAGTTATTGAAATGGCAGACAGTATGAAATGATTTTTTTTATCTTGTAATGACTTGGGCAATGAACCAGCAGTTTTTCCAAAAGTAAATGCCAATTAAAATAAAGCTGTATGAGTGTATTGTTGATGCCAAATTTTTACAAGCCTATAAAGTGATGTCTTAGATGGAATGGTGCATCAGGAAATGCAGATATTTTGAAATTTGAAGTGCTAATGTGTTTGAAATGAAATTTTTTAATATCTTAAGGCTTTAGGGCTATGAAGGTGTTGCTTTTCTGATTTTATATACTCAAAAAAATCTGACTATCTTGCAATTATAATGTTAAAAGAAGATTAAATCTCTCTCACTTGGTTTGATAGATAGTAGGGTCTGTCGGAAATTGTTGTTTTGTCATATTTGAAATGGCAGTCATGATGAAATGAATTTTTTTTTATCTGTAAAGACTAGGGCAGTGAACCAGTAGTTTTTCTAAAACTAAATGACAGTTAAAATTTAGATGTATGAATGTAATGTTGATGCCAAACTTTGACAAGCCTATAAAGTGATATCTTACATGGAATGGTGCATCAGGAAATGCAGATATTTTGAAATTTGAAGTGCTAATGTGTTTGAAATGAAATTTTTCAATATCTTAAGGCTTTAGGGCTATGAAGGTGTTGCTTTTCTGATTTTATATATTCAAAAAAATCTGACTATCTTGCAATTATAATGTTAAAAGAAGATTAAATCTCTCTCACTTGGTTTGATAGATAGTAGGGTCTGTCGGAAATTCGTGTTTTGAAGTTATTGAAATGGCAGACAGTATGAAATGATTTTTTTTATCTTGTAATGACTTGGGCAATGAACCAGCAGTTTTTACAAAAGTAAATGCCAATTAAAATAAAGCTGTATGAGTGTATTGTTGATGCCAAATTTTTACAAGCCTATGAAGTGATGTCTTAGATGGAATGGTGCATCAGGAAATGCAGATATTTTGAAATTTGAAGTGCTAATGTGTTTGAAATGAAATTTTTCAATATCTTAAGGCTTTAGGGCTATGAAGGTGTTGCTTTTCTGATTTTATATTCGCAAAAAAATCTGATTATCTTGCAATTATAATGTTAAAAGAAGATTAAATCTCTCTCACTTGGTTTGATAGATAGTAGGGTCTGTCGGAAATTGTTGTTTTGTCATATTTGAAATGGCAGTCATGATGAAATGAATTTTTTTTTATCTGTAAAGGCTAGGGCAGTGAACCAGTAGTTTTTCTAAATCTAAATGACAGTTAAAATATAGCTGTATGAATGTAATGTTGATGCCAAACTTTGACAAGCCTATAAAGTGATATCTTACATGGAATGATGCATCAGGAAATGCAGATATTTTGAAATTTGAAGTGCTAATGTGTTTGAAATGAAATTTTTCAATATCTCAAGGCTTTAGGGCTATGAAGGTATTGCTTTTCTGATTTTATATACTCCAAAAAATCTGACTATCTTGCAATTATAATGTTAAAAGAAGATTAAATCTCTCTCACTTGGTTTGATAGATAGTAGGGTCTGTCGGAAATTGTTGTTTTGTCATATTTGAAATGGCAGTCATGATGAAATGAATTTTTTTTTATCTGTAAAGGCTAGGGCAGTGAACCAGTAGTTTTTCTAAAAGTAAATGACAGTTAAAATATAGATGTATGAATGTAATGTTGATGCCAAACTTTGACAAGCCTATAAAGTGATATCTTACATGGAATGATGCATCAAGAAATGCAGATATTTTGAAATTTGAAGTGCTAATGTGTTTGAAATGAAATTTTTCAATATCTCGAGGCTTTAGGGCTATGAAGGTGTTGCTTTTCTGATTTTATATACTCAAAAAAATCTGACTATCTTGCAATTATAATGTTAAAAGAAAATTAAATCTCTCTCACTTGGTTTGATAGATAGTAGGGTCTGTCGGAAATTCGTGTTTTGAAGTTATTGAAATGGCAGACAGTATGAAATGATTTTTTTTATCTTGTAATGACTTGGGCAATGAACCAGCAGTTTTTCCAAATGTAAATGCCAATTAAAATAAAGCTGTATGAGTGTATTGTTGATGCCAAATTTTTACAAGCCTATAAAGTGATGTCTTAGATGGAATGATGCATCAGAAAATGCAGATATTTTGAAATTTGAAGTGCTAATGTGTTTGAAATGAAATTTTTCAATATCTTAAGGCTTTAGGGCTATGAAGGTGTTGCTTTTCTGATTTTATATACGCAAAAAAATCTGATTATCTTGCAATTATAATGTTAAAAGAAGATTAAATCTCTCTCACTTGGTTTGATAGATAGTAGGGTCTGTCGGAAATTGTTGTTTTGTCATATTTGAAATGGCAGTCATGATGAAATGAATTTTTTTTTATCTGTAAAGGCTAGGGCAGTGAACCAGTACTTTTTCTAAATCTAAATGACAGTTAAAATATAGCTGTATGAATGTAATGTTGATGCCAAACTTTGACAAGCCTATAAAGTGATATCTTACATGGAATGATGCATCAGGAAATGCAGATATTTTGAAATTTGAAGTGCTAATGTGTTTGAAATGAAATTTTTCAATATCTCAAGGCTTTAGGGCTATGAAGGTATTGCTTTTCTGATTTTATATACTCCAAAAAATCTGACTATCTTGCAATTATAATGTTAAAAGAAGATTAAATCTCTCTCACTTGGTTTGATAGATAGTAGGGTCTGTCGGAAATTGTTGTTTTGTCATATTTGAAATGGCAGTCATGATGAAATGAATTTTTTTTTATCTGTAAAGGCTAGGGCAGTGAACCAGTAGTTTTTCTAAAACTAAATGACAGTTAAAATATAGATGTATGAATGTAATGTTGATGCCAAACTTTGACAAGCCTATAAAGTGATATCTTACATGGAATGATGCATCAGGAAATGCAGATATTTTGAAATTTGAAGTGCTAATGTGTTTGAAATGAAATTTTTCAATATCTCGAGGCTTTAGGGCTATGAAGGTGTTGCTTTTCTGATTTTATATACTCAAAAAAATCTGACTATCTTGCAATTATAATGTTAAAAGAAAATTAAATCTCTCTCACTTGGTTTGATAGATAGTAGGGTCTGTCGGAAATTCGTGTTTTGAAGTTATTGAAATGGCAGACAGTATGAAATGATTTTTTTTATCTTGTAATGACTTGGGCAATGAACCAGCAGTTTTTCCAAATGTAAATGCCAATTAAAATAAAGCTGTATGAGTGTATTGTTGATGCCAAATTTTTACAAGCCTATAAAGTGATGTCTTAGATGGAATGGTGCATCAGAAAATGCAGATATTTTGAAATTTGAAGTGCTAATGTGTTTGAAATGAAATTTTTCAATATCTTAAGGCTTCAGGGCTATGAAGGTGTTGCTTTTCTGATTTTATATACTCAAAAAAATCTGACTATCTTGCAATTATAATGTTAAAAGAAGAATAAATCTCTCACTTGGTTTGATAGATAGTAGGGTCTGTCGGAAATTGATGTTTTGTCATATTTGAAATGGCAGTCATGATGAAATGAATTTTTTTTTTATCTGTGAAGGCTAGGGCAGTGAACCAGTGGTTTTTCTAAAACTAAATGACAGTTAAAATATAGACGTATGAATGTAATGTTGATGCCAAATTTTTACAAGCCTATAAAGTGATGTCTTAGATGGAATGGTGCATCAGGAAATGCAGATATTTTGAAATTTGAAATGCTAATGTGTTTGAAATGAAATTTTTCAATATCTTAAGGCTTTAGGGCTATGAAGGTGTTGCTTTTCTGATTTTATATACTCAAAAAAATCTGACTATCTTGCAATTATAATGTTAAAAGAAGATTAAATCTCTCTCACTTGGTTTGATAGATAGTAGGGTCTGTCGGAAATTGTTGTTTTGTCATATTTGAAATGGCAGTCATGATGAAATGAATTTTTTTTTATCTGTAAAGGCTAGGGCAGTGAACCAGTAGTTTTTCTAAAACTAAATGACAGTTAAAATATAGATGTATGAATGTAATGTTGATGCCAAACTTTGACAAGCCTATAAAGTGATATCTTACATGGAATGGTGCATCAGGAAATGCAGATATTTAGAAATTTGAATTGCTAATGTGTTTGAAATGAAATTTTTCAATATCTTAAGGGTTTAGGGCTATGAAGGTGTTGCTTTTCTGATTTTATATACTCAAAAAAATCTGACTATCTTGCAATTATAATGTTAAAAGAAGATTAAATCTCTCTCACTTGGGTTGATAGATAGTAGGGTCTGTCGGAAATTCATGTTTTGAAGTTATTGAAATGGCAGACAGTATGAAATGATTTTTTTTATCTTGTAATGACTTGGGCAATGAACCAGCAGTTTTTCCAAATGTAAATGCCAATTAAAATAAAGCTGTATGAGTGTATTGTTGATGCCAAATTTTTACAGGCCTATAAAGTGATGTCTTAGATGGAATGGTGCATCAGGAAATGCAGATATTTTGAAATTTGAAGTGCTAATGTGTTTGAAATGAAATTTTTTAATATCTTAAGGCTTTAGGGCTATGAAGGTGTTGCTTTTCTGATTTTATATACTCAAAAACATCTGACTATCTTGCAATTATAATGTTAAAAGAAGATTAAATCTCTCTCACTTGGTTTGATAGATAGTAGGGTCTTTCGGAAATTGTTGTTTTGTCATATTTGAAATGGCAGTCATGATGAAATGAATTTTTTTTTTATCTGTAAAGGCTAGGGCAGTGAACCAGTGGTTTTTCTAAAACTAAATGACAGTTAAAATATAGATGTATGAATGTAATGTTGATGCCAAACTTTGACAAGCCTATAAAGTGATATCTTACATGGAATGGTGCATCAGGAAATGCAGATATTTTGAAATTTGAAGTGCTAATGTGTTTGAAATGAAATTTTTCAATATCTTAAGGCTTTAGGGCTATGAAGGTGTTGCTTTTCTGATTTTATATATTCCAAAAAATCTGACTATCTTGCAATTATAATGTTAAAAGAAGATTAAATCTCTCACTTGGTTTGATAGATAGTAGGGTCTGTCGGAAATTGATGTTTTGTCATATTTGAAATGGCAGTCATGATGAAATGAATTTTTTTTTTTTTTTTTTTTTTTTTTTTTTTTTCTTATCTGTGAAGGCTAGGGCAGTGAACCAGTGGTTTTTCTAAAACTAAATGACAGTTAAAATATAGACGTATGAATGTAATGTTGATGCCAAATTTTTACAAGCCTATAAAGTGATGTCTTAGATGGAATGGTGCATCAGGAAATGCAGATATTTTGAAATTTGAAGTGCTAATGTGTTTGAAATGAAATTTTTCAATATCTTAAGGCTTTAGGGCTATGAAGGTGTTGCTTTTCTGATTTTATATACTCAAAAAAATCTGACTATCTTGCAATTATAATGTTAAAAGAAGATTAAATCTCTCTCACTTGGTTTGATAGATAGTAGGGTCTGTCGGAAATTGTTGTTTTGTCATATTTGAAATGGCAGTCATGATGAAATGAATTTTTTTTTATCTGTAAAGGCTAGGGCAGTGAACCAGTAGTTTTTCTAAAACTAAATGACAGTTAAAATATAGCTGTATGAATGTAATGTTGATGCCAAACTTTGACAAGCCTATAAAGTGATATCTTACATGGAATGGTGCATCAGGAAATGCAGATATTTAGAAATTTGAATTGCTAATGTGTTTGAAATGAAATTTTTCAATATCGTAAGGGTTTAGGGCTATGAAGGTGTTGCTTTTCTGATTTTATATACTCAAAAAAATCTGACTATCTTGCAATTATAATGTTAAAAGAAGATTAAATCTCTCTCACTTGGTTTGATAGATAGTAGGGTCTGTCGGAAATTCGTGTTTTGAAGTTATTGAAATGGCAGACAGTATGAAATGATTTTTTTTATCTTGTAATGACTTGGGCAATGAACCAGCAGTTTTTCCAAAAGTAAATGCCAATTAAAATAAAGCTGTATGAGTGTATTGTTGATGCCAAATTTTTACAAGCCTATAAAGTGATGTCTTAGATGGAATGGTGCATCAGGAAATGCAGATATTTTGAAATTTGAAGTGCTAATGTGTTTGAAATGAAATTTTTCAATATCTTAAGGCTTTAGGGCTATGAAGGTGTTGCTTTTCTGATTTTATATACTCAAAAAAATCTGATTATCTTGCAATTATAATGTTAAAAGAAGATTAAATCTCTCTCACTTGGTTTGATAGATAGTAGGGTCTGTCGGAAATTGTTGTTTTGTCATATTTGAAATGGCAGTCATGATGAAATGAATTTTTTTTTATCTGTAAAGACTAGGGCAGTGAACCACTGGTTTTTCTAAAACTAAATGTCAGTTAAAATATAGATGTATGAATGTAATGTTGATGCCAAACTTTGACAAGCCTATAAAGTGATATCTTACATGGAATGGTGCATCAGGAAATGCAGATATTTAGAAATTTGAATTGCTAATGTGTTTGAAATGAAATTTTTCAATATCTTAAGGGTTTAGGGCTATGAAGGTGTTGCTTTTCTGATTTTATATACTCAAACAAATCTGACTATCTTGCAATTATAATGTTAAAAGAAGATTAAATCTCTCTCACTTGGGTTGATAGATAGTAGGGTCTGTCGGAAATTCATGTTTTGAAGTTATTGAAATGGCAGACAGTATGAAATGATTTTTTTATCTTGTAATGACTTGGGCAATGAACCAGCAGTTTTTCCAAATGTAAATGCCAATTAAAATAAGCTGTATGAGTGTATTGTTGATGCCAAATTTTTACAGGCCTATAAAGTGATGTCTTAGATGGAATGGTGCATCAGGAAATGCAGATATTTTGAAATTTGAAGTGCTAATGTGTTTGAAATGAAATTTTTCAATATCTCGAGGCTTTAGGGCTATGAAGGTATTGCTTTTCTGATTTTATATACTCAAAAAAATTTGACTATCTTGCAGTTATAATGTTAAAAGAAGATTAAATCACTCTCACTTGGTTTGATAGATAGTAGGGTCTGTCGGAAATTGTTGTTTTGTCATATTTGAAATGGCAGTCATGATGAAATGAATTTTTTTTTTATCTGTAAAGGCTAGGGCAGTGAACCAGTAGTTTTTCTAAAACTAAATGACAGTTAAAATATAGATGTATGAATGTAATGTTGATGCCAAACTTTGACAAGCCTATAAAGTGATATCTTACATGGAATGGTGCATCAGGAAATGCAGATATTTTGAAATTTGAAGTGCTAATGTGTTTGAAATGAAATTTTTCAATATCTTAAGGCTTTAGGGCTATGAAGGTGTTGCTTTTCTGATTTTATATACTCAAAAAAATCTGACTATCTTGCAATTATAATGTTAAAAGAAGATTAAATCTCTCTCCCTTGGTTTGATAGATAACAGGATGTGTCGGAAATTGATGTTTTGTAGTATTTGAAATGGCAGTTAGGATGAGATGAATTTTTTTAATATTTTGGTTAAGTTTTATTAAGTACTATATCATAAGTTTGTGACATTTTCTAATGTATGGTTTTTCTGTTTATGCTTCAGGAGAAAATATACCAGTAAAGATGGACAGAAATTCAGCTGGTAAGTTATAAAACAAACATTTACGCTTACTTTTGTATATTGTCCTTGGTAATCAACCAGTCATTCATTTCTAGGTATAGGCTGTCGCGATTATTCGATTAATCGACTGACTATCAACTGTTGTGGTAGTCAACAGTTTTTATTTTTAGTCGATCGTCGTTAATTTTTACAGTGGTATAAGTTGGATTAAAATTGTGCATTATAATGAAATAAATTAGTGGATTGTTAACCCTTGAAATGTCTAGCCATAGTTACTTGTAATGTCCCATGGCCTTTGTTTTCCGCATTATTGTGCAACAACGAAATTTTGAAAACACTGAGTCTTGCCATTTGATCAATCCCTGTTCTCTGTAGTATTAACCAGCATCAGTACTAAAGAGTAGTGTTCAAACAGTGTATATTTTAATAACTGCAGTTTGGGAAGTCACTGCAGAGTAAATAGAATCTTCTGTCTTGTACACGTCTATTGTGTGTGCGTACATTTTCAGTCGAGATGTAATCTATTTTCAAACTGGGTTATTTTGTTGAGCTCCGCAAGTCACCTATTTTCACTTCGAGACGATGATCCGATCTGATTGAAACAGAATAAAATAGAAATAAAAAATCCACAAAAAGCGACAATGGAGCATTGATTCTTAAGTGATTTCAAATAAATGGTCGCTTATTTGACGAATGGAAATGCTCATTTATCACACTCAAGCACATTCGATTCTTGAAAACAAATGTTTTTATGTAAACCTTGGATCACTCAGTTATGCTTTTCCTCATTTCGGCCGATTTTTAGACAGCGACTTGAAGTCTCCCTAACTTTTTTCAGAGCGACTTTGTGAGTAGTAGGGCGACTTAATCGCCCTAGTCGCGCCTGAGGGCTGGTCCCTGATTGGGGATATTGGATTTCAGTGAAATATGGAATGCAGTTTGCCTATGACAAAGGCTTCTGCCTCATTGCATGAAACTTCCAAACACCAAACAATTTACCATACCTTTTGACTTAGAAATTATTAAAAATTCTGCCTCATTGCATAAAACTTCCAAACACCAAACAATTTACCATACCTTTTGACTTAGACATTGTTGAAAACTTTCGAAGAAAATGGAAGGGGGGGGGGGGGGGTATACCGGATTGTATCCATCCATCTGTGCATCCGTTCGTCAGTCCGTACGAGAGTATTCACAAATAATATTTGTTGGTCATAGGTATGCCCACACTTGGCAGTACACCACGTGGGGGTATGCACTGGACGAAAGTCCAGCTCTTGTTACCATTCTCTTGCTTTTCAAAACTTTAAAACTTGTCAAATTACTTATATTGTATCAGGTTAAAAAGCTACAGATAGTAACTACCTTACGTTATTGATTTTAAGGCAGTTTAAATGCCTTTTTCTTGCGTAAGGTACTGCACATGTGAATCATCATGCTCTTTTAAGGTTTGGCAGGGCTTGTTTACTGTGGGATTCAGCTTCTGCTTTACTTTATAGTACATGAAACCAACTCCTGCTGTTAAAATGCTTTAGATCCTGTTATTGTCCCTGATTAATTTAGCTTTCCTTTCTGAACCTCAGGTAAACCTTTGTGATCACTTTTCATTTGTCATCTGGTGTTGCTTAACTTCCTGCACTCTGGTGTCAAAATATCAATAATTCAAGTAGCCATTATACCCATAATACAACTACAAATTTAACCAATTCAATCTTGTTTGACAGAGCTCACTGAGCTCTGTCAAACAAGACGGAATTGATTATATTTCTAGTTGCATGATGGGAAACAATTGCAGCCTGAAATTTAGATATTTTGACATCAGTGTGCAGGGGGTTAAAGGTGGCGTTTGAGTCTTCTCCAAAACCACTTATCCATTTTGAGTAATATTTCATTTGAGAGTTGTTTAATATTTGGGGTGGAGGGTGCAATTAAAATTTGTTGAAATCATGATTTCACCAACAATCTTCGTAAGTATTGCTGGTTACTTGCCCTTATTGAGATTCCACATTAAGCACTTCTTTGAGACCCATCTTTGTTGTATCATAGAGTACTGTTTGGGGTTGAAGAAAGAATTATTCTATCTACTTTTCATTTTAAACTCTTCTTAATCTTGTTAGCTCACCTAACTGAAAGTGATCACTTGTCGTCCATCATTCATCGTCCATGAACATGGTGTTTGCCCTTGTCCCTCCTCAACTACTGAACCAATTTTAGTTAAATTTGAGGTGATTGCGTGTTCTAACATTGCATTTTGTATTTCTTTCAAATCAACTTGCCCTGCCCATGGGAGGGGTAGAGGGAAAAATCCCCCAAATTTTTTTAAAAATCTTCTCATGAACCAGTGGGTACAATGACTTGATATTTGCTATGGGGCTTCCTTTCGAGGTGTAGAATCAAGTTTGTTCAAACGAAGTTCGTGAAGCAGTATTTGGCTTTGTAATGGGGGGGGGGGGGGTAAGATTTTTGGCCCCGCCCCAAATTTTTCTTTTCTGAACCGATGATCCGGTTTGAACCAAATTTGGTATGTGGTATTATTGGGTCATAAGTACTTGACACATGCAAAAAAAGAAAATTCCTGCATCCCTATGGGAACCCTGGGAGCTAAAAATAGAAATATTTTCAAGCCACACGGAACAGAGAGCTGTTATTTGGTATGAAGTATCCTTTAGACCAGTAGAATTCAATGGTAAAAAAAATTGCCATTGGTTATGTTAGGGTGTTTTGCAATGGGCATTGAAAAAATACTGAGTCAGCATATTTGCAAAAATTAAAAAAAAATGTTTTCTCCAGAACCAATCATCAGAATCTTTTGATATTTGGTAAACAGCATTCATAGAGAGGGGTGTGGGGGGTCAGATACAAGTTTGTTAAAATAAAGCTCATTGGTTCATATTTGAGCTGAATACAGGAGCCCGAAGTTTTTAACCTAAGGTAATATGGGGAATATTCTTGGAAAATTTTCTTCTTCAGAGCCACCAGTCAGAATCTTTTAATGTTTGGTATACATCATTGTTATGAGAATCAGATTCAAGATTGTTCAAACCAAGTCCGTAGGTTAATATTTGGTCTTCCTGCAGAAGCTCAAATTTTAACTTTGTTCAATATGGGGGATAATTTTTAAAAATCTTCAGATCCACCAGTGAGAAAGATTTCATATTTGGTATGCAACATCTCTAGGGGGGTTAGATTCACATCTGTTTAAATCAGATCCCTAGGTATTTATTTGGGCTCGCCATTGGTAGCCCAAATTTTTATTTAGTGTGACATGAGGAAATTTCTTTAAAAATCTTCTTCAGATCCACTAGTTGGAATGCTTTCATATTTGGTATACAACATCTCTAGGGGTGTCAGATTCTAATTTGTTCAATTCGAGTGTCTGGGTTAATATTGAGGCTCCATATGGGAACCTGAAATTTAACTTAGTACAATCTGAGGGATTTTCTTCAAAATCATCTTTGGATCCACTAGTCAGAATGCTTTCAAATTTGGTAATAAACATCTCTAGGGGGTCAGATTCAAGTTTGTTCAAATCGGATCCATAGGTTAATATTTGGGCTCGCTATGGTAGCCCAAATTTTAACTTGGTTCAATATGAAGAAATTTCTTTAAAATTTCTCTTCTTCAGATCCAACAGTCAGAATGCTTTCATATTTGGCACACTACATCTCTAGGGAAGTCAGATTCAACTGTGTTCAAATCGAGAGCCTGGGTTAATATTTGGACTCCCTATTGGAGCCAAAATTGGTTATTTTGCTGAAGAATTAAAGATTTTGTATTCAGTATCCTCTAGAGGTGTGTAACTAAGATTAATCCACATTGGTTGTATTAAGGGGCTTCATAGGGGAGCTTTTCATTTTACATTATGATCAACTGAAGAAAAGGCATGATGCCCAGATTATTTTTGTCACTCCTGAGGGACTCAGGGATTGACAGTGTAGCCTATGGAGATAGATTGCTTAATGTAGACTCATTCTTGGGCTCTGTTTATATTGTGTTCTGTTCAAGATGAGTGCTTCAGGCCCCGTGGGGCCTCTTGTTTTTGTAATTGTAACAGAAACTGAAAGACAGCACAAGGATGGAAAAATGCAGTATTTTAATGGAGCTAATGGCAACTATCTGTAAGTAATGTTTTTGACGGAAAAAGCATGTCGGGCATGTTGGAATGAAGGAGTACTAAGCTCTGTTGCAGAAGCACTAATCTCTGTTGCAGAAGCGCAAATCGAAAAGAGCAAAATATTCTGGTGATTTTTTTGCACAACTTTGACGTAGGTAAGGTTGGGACGCGACATTGAGCTCAACAGATTCGAGGTGCCAGGGTCTTTGGGAT